>OY776675.1:104981836-105611104 GCA_963675555.1 Leptura quadrifasciata
ATGTTGTAAATAATGCCTAACATCGTTCATGCTACAAGGAGCCGCTGGGTTCGTTACCTTTCTTCTAAGGGTTCTAACAATTCTGTTGAGACTTCTATATACAAATAACCAGGGACACCTACTCACAAAACAGATCGTAGACGCAAGGATATACGTGTTAAAACCCAGAATTAAAATCAATTTACATAGAACAGCAGTGACTGCAGCGAGCGATTTCTTGTGCCTAAAAGAAAATTATTGCGGCGTTAGGACTGATTAATGAAGGCGTAGTGGTGGGCATGTCCCTTAACTAGACCATAAAATCCCACGAGGGTAAGTTTCTCTACATGTATAAACATCAAAATTTACCAAGCACAACACACAATGGCGGAGAATAACTTTTGGAAGGCTATGTATATAAATCCTTTGCAGACAATAAAAAATATTGAAGCTTAAAGTACAGCCAAAATGATTCCAGGCACTCTTACCGGTGGTCAATCCAAAAAAGAAAGATAGGAGCCGCACCCAAGAGAAAAAACGCTCTCCAAAAAACAAATTGCTTCCGCCGACGCCATAATCACATCACATCGGAAGCAACTTGAAATAATAACTAAACTATTGCTGGACAATTCAATAAAATAATTACAGTAAATAAACAAATTTGAAAGGATGAAATAATTATTAACAATTACACAGAAATTCAGGCACGTCTCTGGATAGCCGCAGATACTACAGAATTTCACTCGAGGTGTTGGTAAGGTGAACAGAAACTGAAAAATCCCCAAGTGGACTAGGCAAAACAATAAATTCAATTTATAACTTACAAGGTTGTAGTGACATAATCCCGAAACTACTCTGCACGAAATAAACTTGTAACAGTGACCATGGGGGTCACTGTTACAAGTTTACTTCAATACATTTTTGTATTCTTTTGTTAAACGATCTTCTAACATTAAAAAATATGTTCGGTTGATTTTTAATAAAGTTGGGAGGATTGACTATTTGTTGCCATAAATCTTGGACAGTATTAATTTCTTGAGTATATACTAAACATTTGAATTGCCCCCAGAAATAAAAGTCTAAGGGATTGTAATCCGCACTTCGAGGTGACCACGGAAATTCGCTTCCTCTACCAATCCAACGATGAAGAAATTGATATTTAGGTAGTTGCGCACTCCTAAACAAAAATGAGCCGGGGCTCCATCCTGCATAAGCCACATACCTATTCTTCGATTAACCGGCAATCGCTCGAGCTCGTCGAAAATTGTAGTTTGAAGAAACTCCAAGTATGAGTTACCATACAATTTTCTCCGAAAATACCGCACCATACATTTATTTTAAACTCATGTTGGTAATGTGCCTTTATGATTACATGTGGATTTTCAATATCTCAACTGTGGCTGTTCCTCCAGTTGAAAACTTCTCTACGAGTAAAAGTGGCTTCATCGGTAAAGAGAATATTGTTAACAAAATTAGAATTTAAAAATTTTCTATCTCTAATAGACCGTGCAAATTCCACTCGTACAGGAAGATCCCTTGGTAATAAATTTTGGAGAGGTAAAAAATGGAAAGGTCGCAGGTTTTCTTTTTTAAGTATCCTAAATACTGAAGCATTGCTTACGCCAGTAATTGCTGATGAACGTCGACTGCATAATTGGGGATTATCAGCAATTTACACTAAAATGTCTTCCTCTTGATCAACAAAAATATTTTTTGGCGGTCCTACATCACGCTTGGGCTTGAATTTTCCAGTTTCTCCTAATCGAATAAAAATATTTTTGAAGGTCTGGTGATTGGGTTGGGCTCCGTTTGGATACATTTCGAGATATCTTCGAGTAGCCGCACGACAAGAACAATTTTCTTGTGCTTAAACACACATCATATCCCGCCTTTTAAAATCTGAAAAGTTATTATGCGGTGGAATTTCAATAGATACCCTTTTTAAATTTTACAACAAGCGAAATGACTGACAGTAATATTTAAAATTGACAACAATGACACAAACCTACTAGATTCAAATAATTACTTCAGACTAGAGCTGACAACGCAACAAATGAATTAATTTTCCTTCTGTAAATTGTATTACATATTATCAAGAATGTAGTTAAATTTATTAAATATATTACAAGAATGTAACTGTAAAACTTATTTCACGTACCTAACTGACATAGCTTTATGGATAAAGATGCCGAAATGATCAATGCAAATATGAAAAATAAATTATACATTAAAATCACAATATTGTGCAGCCTTATCTTTAACTTCAGTTATCTCAAAAATAATTACTTTATTGTTTTCGTAAAAAAATTTTTAAAATAAAACAATTACACTGAAAAAAAACCAGAGGTTAAAGGTGCTTTACATACCTTGCTATATGACATGTTACCACCATACATTAAAAATGTCGTAAAAAATACAAATAATACTATAAATCTAAAGCCAAACTAAAACAATGGATTCTTCAATCTCCACGGCATATTTTTCATAATATAATAAATCAAAAATCCTAACATAGTCTTTCAACTATAATTAAAAACAATTAAAAATCTCGTTTACTCAAATGTTTGCCTAGTTTATGCAACAACCGGATTTGCCATAAGCACCCGATTCGTGATAATCCCTGGATTTGTCACAAGCACCGACTTTGTCTTTAACATTAGAACTCACCACTCATTAATCAAAAGTTGCCAAATATGTTTATTTTGACTGCCCTCTTTTTACACGCAATGAGTTAACTCCTTCAGTGAACTCCCTTTGTTTACATAAATGTTTAATGTTTTTTGTATAACCTATATATTATGTTTCTATATTGTATTTGTATACACTTGTATATTTTATTTATGTCTTATTGTTGTTTTCTCATATTTTTATACAATTTATTTTATTATTGTTGTCAACAAGCGAATGTTGTTTTTATTTAAATTTTCCTGTATTAAATATATAAGTAAGGTGTAAGAATTTTGGCTTGGTTCTGTAATACAGAGGTTGCGTGATTAATACGATAATTTTTTGACAAAATGGAAATCCAATAAAAGCCGCCCATTTCTGGTCACGTGTCAAAATTCACCCAATTATTAAAAGATTATACTGATAATTTTTTGACGAAATAGAAATCCAATAAAATCCGTCCATTTCTAGTCACATATCAAAATTCATCAAATTATTAAAGGATTACACTGATAATCTACCTAGGGAAATTATTACCTATGTTGCTATGCAACGAAAAATTATCGACAGTTCTATAATTTATTTAAATGTCAGATTCAAAATTTGACATATTATTAGAATTTCAAAAAATTATCTCACCGAATTTACCGCGTGCACTGATAAATCCTTTTAATTGTCTCTAATAATGACCCTCAAGCTTGTTGCTTTAAGTAATTAGTCTCCGCCTTACTAAGCAACAAGCTTTCGGTTCATTATTAGAGAAAATTATCGCATGATTATCAGCGCCTTTGGTAAATTACAGATGAAAACATCCCATGGGAGATTATCACTTATGTCATTATGTTGTCATGCAATGAAAAATTATTGACAGTTTTATAATTTCTTTAAAATGTCAGATTCATCTAACATATTATTAGAATATCAAAAAATTATCTCAACGAATTTACCCACGTGCATTGATAAATCCTTATAATTTTTTCTAATAATGATCCTCAAGCTGGTTGCTTTAAGTAATTACCCTCCGCCTACGGCGTCAGGTAATTACTAAGCAACAAGCTTTCGGTTCATTATTAGAAAAAAATATCGCGTGTTTATCAGTGCCCTTGGTAAATTACAGATGAATATAAAATAAAGAAATTGGTGATCTAAAAAAATTTGAATGGTTCATATTACAGAAATTATTTGACGGAATTCTTCAGATTTTCTAAAGAACGTTTTCTCCTCTTCCCAGTTAAAGGGGGATTTAGTAAATGTTTAAGATTGTCAGTTCATAGGATATTTTCATCTTAAAATTATTTTTATTCCGATAAAATCCGAAATATCTTCTATATCTGGCTAAAGTTCGAATCATAAACACATATTTATACGCTAAACTTAGAAAGAAAAAGGTAGAAATATTATTAGCCTTAATTAAATACAGTAGATTTTCAAGATGAATAGCCCCACGTACAATTCCTTTGGGAGAAAATAAATACGAAATGCGGAAAACTTTATTACACACTATACCGCCGTACGGGAAAATCCGCTACTTTTATCGACATTTCCCTTTATAGATTCCTTAAATAATTTATATGCAGGAAGGTTAATATATAAATGCATTAGGCCACTCTTTGCATATATCCTTAACTCTAAATATTCTTTTGGGTAAGTGCATTTCATTCAATTCTTCTTGTTTATTTGTAGCAAAATAAGTACTTTCAGATATTATAATTTTATTAAAATATTTTATAGGAACTAACATATTTATTAGATTTTACTGCTCGTGAATATTTATCGACTAACATTTTACTTCCATGTATGAATTTATATATATATATATATATATATATATATATATATATATATATATATATATATATATATATATATATATATATATAATGTATATAAAAAAATAAAATATATTATATAAAATATAAGTATAGATAAATATGTATATGAAAATTGATCTAACGGGAAATGTTTTTAGGGATGCCCAGAATTAAAAGAAAAATGATATCTACATTTACCATAAAAACAATAAATAGTTAAATCTGTAGTATTTCACCTAGATGGTGCTTTTCCAATGGCGGCAAGGCAAGAGGGAAGTGGGAGACCAGTTGAAGTAAACAGTTGAAGTAAATCAGGGTAAAAAAAGAGATGTTTAAATAGTGCATACACAGGTAGGGTACTGATGAGTTTAAGTGGCGATATTTTGGTTGGTAAGAAACATACTTTTTATTTTACAATGAAATGTTCTTACAAATAACTTCTTAGTGTTAGTGTCAAGCTTGTTCCACATATGGATTGCATTAAATATGAATGACTTCTGAAAAATGGAGGATTTGTGCTTGGGTATTATAGCATATGCCTTTTGACTTGATCATGATTATAAACAGATAGCTTGTTGCGTAACAAAGCTTACCAGTAGTCACCACTTTATAAATAAAATCATCGTCAGTTCTGTAACCTCTAAGGCTTCTTGTGAGTTTAATGGCATTACTGGGCCATTATTACTAAATGTAATTGATTATATTTATGTTTCCATAAGTATATTAATAAATGTATCTTTTTGTGAAGGAATTTTTGCGAGTATTTTGAAAAAACCTATTGTGATACCAATTCACAAAAAAGGTGATAATAGGTTTTCCGAGGTCCTAATCTTAATACTACTAATAATATTTTACTGACAAGTCTCTGAAAATGAATATTATAAATGAAGACGCTATAGTGAATAATAAAAACAAGACTGAAGAAAAAACCGTTCCCCAAAAAATTGGTATACTACCTAAGCATACAAAAGGATGTATCAGCGACAGTGCAATTAAACGCAGTAAAATATTAATTTTAAGTGATGACTTCGGTCACAATATAAACAAACTAGTGTACAATAAACTGAATAAAACAACATATCAAATAGAGTCAGTGTTCAAACCGGGAGCATCGTTTCAACAAGTCATTGAAGATATAGAGAATCTAACAGGTGACTACTCTTTGCAGGACTATGTTGTTTTAATCGCTGGTTCAAACAATTTTGATAGTCAAAATAAATACCCTTTATTTAAAGATATTGTTAATAAAATAAAAAAATGTCCTAATACAAATATTACTATTGCCACGGCACCATTTAAATCCAAGAGCACAAATAAATATATTTCCAAATACAATAAAAAACTTAATGATTTCATCTTTTTATTGGATAATAATTTAAATAGTAATATAAATACACTTAACACTAACAGTAAAAATTTCAGTAATTTAAATAAAAACCAAATAGCCAACAACTTAGTGAAAATAGTCTTCGGAAAAAGTAACTTGATAATTGTCAATAAAAAGCAAAATTTTAATGATGTTACAATATTTCCAAATGCTATAAATGTAGATAATAGCTATAGTACAAACTTAAACAACAGTTATGCTCTTAATGAAATCAGTAATAAAAATTCTAGCAGTTTTTTATACCTAGTGCTTTCACAAAGCCTTCTCAAAACATAAATCAGAACAAGCTTAATTTTTGTCATATTAATATACAATGTTTAAAATCAAAAATTCCTTTGCTAGGAATCTTTTTGCAAGAAAGAGACTTTCCGCATATTTTATGTCTCAGTGAACACTGGATGAACTCAGTACAATCATCAGTTACTTTCATCAATAATTACACTAATATTAGCTCTTCTTGTAGAACAAATCACATTCATGGCAGTGTAGCTATATATTGTAAAACTGAATTAACCAGTAGATGTAAGTCTTTTTGTACTAAAAAATATTATACTGAAATTGACTTTGAAATCAGCAATTTCACTTGATGCAAGCATGTGTATTGCATGTGTCTATAGGTCTCCTAAAGGTTGTTACAAAAATAACGCACTTGATTCCAATCAAACAAAAATTTGCAGAAACTTATCCGATCAAAATATGCTAAATTTTAAATTAGTATTTGATGGTCAATTATTGTGTAGAAAAAACTATAATAACATAAATGATTGTTATAGTGAATTTGCCGAGCACTTCGAGTGGTGTTTAAATCTAATGTGCCCCAAAAGGGAAATAAAAGTTACAAGGAAAGTAACAAATCAATCCTCAGATTACACAAGAAATATCCAATTTAAAGTTCTTATATTTTATAGCAAAAGAATCAGACTCTCCTGAACTTATGAGATCATTTAAAAGTCATAAGAAGAAAATTAACAACAGAATAGCAGAAATACGTATCCAAGACAATACACGAGAAATACAAAATTCAGATAATAAAAGCAAATCTCTATGGACAATCGTGAATAATAGACTAGGCCGCAACACAAAAACAAAAAATGGGATAAGTATAAAATTAAATGATAATATAATATATAATAAACAGGAGGTATGTAACAGTTTTGCTAATTACTTTGCCACATCGGTCGAAAACAAATTAAATAATCATTTTAAAAAGAGTTTATCAAAAATGTGCACTGTCTCAAATCAAGCAATGGCTAATTCGATATTTATAAATACTGTTACTACCTAAGAAATTGTGAGTATAATAACAAATATGAAAAACAAATATTCTGTTGGAATAGATGAAATACACATTCGTTTACTAAAATTTTGTAAACACTCTGTATCGAGTACCATTGCATTCATTGTTAATTTGTCAATTCAACTAGGTCAATTTCCTAATACGTTAAAACTAGGTAAAGTAATTCCACTACATAAAAAAGATGATCCACAATTGCTACAGAATTATAGGCCAATTATATTACTCAGCTACATATCAAAAATCGCTGAAAAAGCCATAGCCACGAGAATTTATAGTTATCTGGAAGTGAATATGTTATTTACAAACTGCCAATATGGATATAGGGCAAACAGATCGACTGAGTTCGCCAGTCTAGAATTCACTCAAAAAATATACAACCAATTAGATAATGGCAAAAAGGTAGCTGGACTTTTTTTGATTTAACAGCTGCTTTCGATTGTGTAAACATAAAGTTTATGGAATTAAAATTAGAGACACTAGGTATCAGGGGCAATATCTTAAACTGGCTGATGTCTTACTTACAGAATAGAAAAATTATTGTGTCGTTGGATTCATACATTTCTGAAATTTATAATGTTGATATAGGAGTAGGACAAGGATCTATAATTGGTCCATTGCTTTTTTTAATATTCGTAAATGATGTTCCAGCTTATGTGACTGAGGGAGAAATATTTATGTATGCAGACGATACCCCGGTCATTATCAATGCAAGTTGCATATTAGAGCTGGAACAGAAAGCCAACGCTGTGATTACGCAATTTGAAAATTGGTGCCAAAAAAACTCACTTATTATAAATATCAACAAGACAGCCTTTATATTTTTTTCGCCCACCATTTCTAAAACGATTCCTAGTATATACTACGTAAGCACCAGCACAACCACAAAATTTTTAGGAACCATAATAGTACTCTGAGCTTTACCCAGCAAATTGACGGCTTATGTGCAAAGTTGGCAAAAAGTACATTTGCTCTTTTAAATATTAAAAACGCAGTTAACCGCAATGGCCTTTTGACTGCCTATTATTCACTTGTGTATTCAGTCTTAAACTATAATATTATGATATGGGGTCAATCAACTGATGTAGACAGAATTTTTGTTATGCAAAAACGTATTATCAGAATTATTTTTAATTTACCGTTTAGACAATCTTGTCGTGACACCTTCAAGAGATATGAAATTTTGACGGTTCCCTGTATTTATATATTTAAATTGGCTTATCTTGTTTATAAAAATTCAAATTTGTTTCATCTAAATAATGATTTACACGATGACAACACTAGGAGTGCTCGAGAAATTCACATAAACAAGTATAATTTAAGCAAATTCAGAAAATCGCCGCATTTTGCAGGTAGTGTAACATTTAACAAACTTCCGGTTCAAATAAAAGCAATAAATAAGTTTCAATTATTTAGGAAGACATTAAAACTTTTTTAAACTGAACACTGTTTTTATAGCCTAAAAGAATTTCATGATTATAATGAAGTTAATTAACTCGCATATTCTTAACTTTTTCTATTTACTATTTTTTATACATTGTTTGTTGTTGTGACTATGCAAGAGATTCCTACATTTTATATGTTTATATGTGTGTATTATTATTTTATATGTTAATATATGTTATTATATTTGTGCTGACAAAACCCACATTGTACTTTATAGTATTTAATGGCGAATAAATTATCTTATCTTATGTTATATTTAATAAATCCGTTCAAGTCCAGGTATATGCTGACGATGTAGACTTTATAGCAAGGGCAAATACAAGCAGCATGACAGAGGTCTTTCAATAACATGTCGCAACGAAATGGTTGAAAGTCAATCAAAATGAGACCAAGTATATGATCATCACCGAAAAAATATAAAATATGCTCAATAGTATTTGTATAGATACATCCACTTTGAGAGAATCAGGAATTTCAAATAGCTTGGCCAGCTGGTAACTATAGCACAATTAGTTACTGGAACACATAGCAATAAATATTGAAGGAGTTTTGAAGTATATTGCAACGGCTTTTTGTTGCATATATGCAACTAAAATGTGGAATCTTTTCTGCGTCCCCAACATTCCGAGACCGCCTGAGAAATTACAGGGCCGTTGAGAGGTAGCCCGGGCCTCGGAGAAAGTTATTATTGGCGCGCTCCCTCATGGAAGTGAATCTGGCAAACATGTTTTACTGTTGGCCTTGCCAGCCCATTCAGACCCTTCCGTTTTTAGTTCCTTCCCGCACAGTCTGCAAACAAGGTGACCATTAATTTTTTCGATTATGTGTAAGGACTTCCTAATGGGGAAGTCTCCTGTCAAGAGATTTATTATAATTCTCAACTGCATCTGTTCCTTATGAGCAGTTCCTCAGCTTATTTTGGGAATAGTCTAATAAGTGCTTTCCCATGTCGATTTCTTGGAATATTTCTCCAGTGATGATTACGTTTATTGTCGACCCAGACTTTGCTCACTAACTGAGACTTTAATGAAACCCAGCACAGGTTGTGGGCCATGGAATGAGGCAGCTGCTCTTTCTAGCAAGGTCGTCAGCTTTTTCGCCACCCAGAGTTGTTTAACTCGGTTCCGTTCACCCAAATCTTTGAAATTTTCGTGACAGTCCCATACCAGTCAGGAAGATACCTTGTTAGAAACTAGTGCCTTTAGTGCTGCCTCATCGTTTAACATTCTTGCGTAAACACTTTAGTATAGTTAGAATTTCTGTCTGAAATACGGTAACGTGTTGTCCAAAAAAAGGCTTAGTGCTATCTTTGATCTTTCGTCATATATTTCTGCACCAGCTTCTGCTTCCATCCTAGAGCCGTCAGTGTACCAACCCAGGCATTTGCGTAGTGTGTCAATAGCCTTTGTTGACCAATATATTGAATGGCTTGTTGAATGTAATTTTTGGAACCGTGTAGCGGGGCCTCACGATTAATAGAGAGTCTGCTAACAATGTTAACAATCCTCGTGTGTTCTGAATTTCCTCCATGGAGAGTCGAGTTTTATGAGTTTTGCAGCCTATATGCCCCGATTATGGCCTCCCTATAGATTACATGTTGAGTAGGGAAGTCTAATAGACTCTCAATGGTTGCTGTGCGAGTACTTTTCATAGCATCTGTGATACCCAAACAGGCCAGTCTCTACACCCGATTTTAGTCTGTTAGCTGCTGTCATTTGAGTTGTCCTGGGCAAATAAATTCTGGGATGCTTATTTTAATAATTGGTAATTGTTAACGTGAATGTATTAGTCAATAATATTACCATTTGATAACATCCTCGTCATTTTAGAATTAATTTTAATATACAGTGTTACTGGTAATTCGATACATTCCTTTGGAGATGTGATGGGGCATGATCTAAGAAGTAAATTTAGCCCTAACATATATTATGCAAAACTCATTAGTTTTTGAGATATTTAATTTTTTTTGTTTTTCTCAAAAAGTAGATCTTAATGTCCTAAAAGTTAATTTTCGAAAAATCTATTTGATATTTTTAAATTTTTTTTTACTGGACTACTTGTCCAATATTATAGATATCCGTTTTTAATGAAAAATATCTGGAAACATTTCGATCATGTGAACATCTGAAATAAAAACTTTAAATTTTTTTTTAAATCAGCTATGAAATTTACCTATTAGGTTTTTTCAAAAAAATATTAACGTAACACGCATATAAATTATTATAAAAACTGCCTTATTTCAATAGCTATCTAACAAGGTACAAATGTTCAATGTACCCTTAATAGTTCTAAGAAAATACTAGTAAAAATAACACAAGTAGTACGAATTTTATTTTTAGATAAACAGTAAAAAACATTTTAAAAGTAGAGTTTAATTCTTCATTAATTTCAAAGTTGTACTTTATTTTTTATATGTCTTGCTCAAAATGGGAGCCCCTATTCCGTATACAGACACGGCAGCGTCTTCTTATTTCCGTCCTTGTTACTCTGGTTGTCAGATTATGCCTTATGTGTTGGGCAGCATCGACTATCCTTTGTCTAAGGTTTTCTATAGTATTGACTGGTGTGGTATAGACCATCTCCTTCATATGACCCCATACGTAATAATCAAGGGGTGTTAAGTCAGGGCTTCGCGCTGGCCAAGGTATTGGGCCCGCTCTTCCAATCCAACGGTTAGGGAAACGTTGATCAAGTAACTGCCGTACTGTCAGCCGATAATGTGCTGGACAACCGTCGTTCTGAAACATCATTCGCTGTCTGACGGCGAGAGGAACATCTTCTAAAATCACCGCCAGATCATTTCTTAAAAAATTTTCATAGATTTCCCCGTTTAAATTTTGAGGAAGAAAGTGCGGCCCTATTAAATAGTCGCAAATGACTCCCATCCACACATTAATAGAAAACTTCAATTGGAAACTAGTTTCACGTGTTAACTTGGGATTTTCCTCTGCCCAATAATGTAGGTTGTGGAAATTTGTTATACCCTCGCGATTAAATTTCGAGTCGTCCGTCCATAAAATACTTGTTAAAAAATTTGCACTTTCTGCATCTGAATTTTAACATAAAGCGGCAGAATTCCACTCTCCTTCCAGGATCACATTCCTCCAAGCCTTGGACAGGGGTATAGTGGTAAGGATGACATCCAACTCTACGTATCGTAGACCAAACTTTCCATTGTGACGCTCCGGTTAGTCTTGCGATTTTATTAGTTGAAATAGTTGGGTCTTCCTCAAAATACCTCAATATTTCTTCCTCATCATCTGGTTCATAAACGGGAGGAGCACCAGCGTCACTTCTTCTACATTTCACGGAGCCAGTTTCAGCTTCCTGATACACGTGCATTTGGTAAGCGGCGGTTAGGGTACCAAAGACCATATTCTCGGCGAGCTTCAGCAGCGTTGCCGCCACAGTATCCATAGACAAACAGGATATCAGCGTATTTTGCGTTGGCATACGCGGCCATGGCACAGAAAATACAATAACAACAACTAATAACAACAACTACGAGCAAAATCAAAATCTTCGATAACTAATTTAACAAGACCAACAAACTTAAGGGACACGGAGATAAGAATGTCAGTTAATGACATATATGCACAAACGTCAAAGTCAAGGACTTACTGACTTAAATGAAAATGAACGATTAGTCGTTTAATAAATTCCGCCACCACCATTATCTTTACTAATTTTTTATTAGAACTATCAAGGGTACATTAATCATTTCTACCTAGTTAGATAGCTATTGAAATAAGGAAGTTTTTATAATAATTTGTACGCGTGCTACATTAATATATTTTTGAAAAAACCTAATAGGTAAATTTCATAACTGATTTAAAAAAAAAAATTTACAAGTTTTTATTTTAAATGTTCACATGATCGAAATGTTTCCGGATATTTTTCACTCCAAACGGATATCTATAATATTGGACAAGTAATCCAGTAAAAAAAAATTTTAAAATGTCAAGTAGATTTTTCGGAAATTAACTTTTAAGATATTAAGATCTACTTTTTTGAGAAAAACAAAAAATTTAAATATCTCAAAAACTATTGAGTTTTGCATAATGTATGTTAGGGCTAGATTTACTCCTTAGCTCATGCCCCATCACATCTCCAAAGGAATGTATCGAATTACCAGTAACCCTGTATTATTATAAAACAAAACCCAGCTCAGTCTATTTGAGAATTATTTAACAACTTTTACCTCTACGTATGCAATCACTTACCTGTCTGTTCCATTATTCATTTAAATCTTGACACATGTAAATACTCCGTGTACCAATAAAGCTTATTATTATAAATAAAAGCAGCGTATTTGATGGTGGGTCCTATTATGCTAGAATAGTACCATACCAGGATGAAGCCTCCATGTTTTGCGATATAGTCATCTGCATGTGGCCAGTATGGCCACCGAGTTATGTATTACCCTCTCTAGATATTAGTTTCAAGTAAATTTGGGATCTCTAATGCCTTTTCTTTGCCATATAATCGTCTGCATGTGGCCAGTATGTCTACCTAGTTATCTACTCTGTTTAGATGTTAGTTTCAGGTAATTTTGCCTTTTCTTTTGGTTGAGATGATCTTTGAAGAATTTATCCTCAGCCCCTCGGGCCATTTTTTAACTAATTTAGGACCTTTTGTAGACGACACATTAAAACTTTCCCTTAGATATGATGACTATATTATCAGCATATCCTTGGGGTCCGTTACTTGTACGTTTCACTAGTAGGTTCTCGACTACAAGGTTCCATAGCAGGGGACAGAACACCCCCTTTCGGAGAGCCCCCTGAGATTAACGCACATAGAATTTCACCTATTGTTATAGTGAATACTAACTATAAACTACTCTGTCTTTGAGCATCCTGCTACACCATCTACATGTGTTCCCAATGCCGCGCCGGGCTCTACTGTAATTCTGATGATTAATTTGAAGGGGGTGTTGTTGAATGCTCCTTCTATATCAAGGAAGGTATCCAATACCATCTCCTTATCTTCCAGCGCCTTTCTCACCATCAGGCCCTACGGACTCCCCGCCAATAATTGTCATCGCAAGTATCATCTATGAAGTATTTATTACTTTCAGACTTATTTCTTCCCTTTATTGTAGTTAAATTTATATTTGTAAACTATATATTGTTTTATTTGTCTTATCAAACTATAAACCATTATTATTACGGCTATCATATAGTTAAATAATTTTTTAAAGGAAAGGAATGTATACAGCGTCTTTTAATTGCGTCCGGCTGCAGCATCCGATAGCAGCGTGTGTTCGCCGCGTCCAGACGCTGGGTGAGATGGCATCTATATAGCGGGAAATCAGTTGCCACAGTGAACGTTAATGAACTGAACATCGAAAATATGGCTCTTTCTAAATATCAAAGGCAATTACTTCTGCTCTTTTAGATGGAAGAAGAGGAAATGTTGGAGCTGTTGTTACTCTGTAACTCTCGAAATGAAGTCTCAGAAATGTAAGTCGTAAGACACGTGGATATCAAGAAATTTTGTTTAATTCTAATGGATAAATTTCTGGACACTGTGCCACCCACTCGACTATATTTCATCTTCAACAAAATGAAACTTGCTCATCATGAAATCACTTTTTAAAAATACCTCCGAAACACATGCGTTCGGCTGCAATACTTCTTTGAAACTAGTGTTGCGGTCATAAGAACTGAAGACGTTGATTGTCTACGCAATATAGATGCTACGTCCATTGAAATACATTAAGTAAGCAATGCATCTGGACGACACAGTCGGACGCTGCGGCCTGACGCAATTAAAGGGCGCTGTATACATGCCGTACCTTAAATCCTGTTTGACATTTTCATAATTAACACATTAATAATTTAACTAATTAACTTTAGTTTAAAAGCGAGTGCAGGTAATACCCCCCTTTCTTAATTAAAATCTAAGTAAACCATAACTAAATGCAATCTCTACAGAAATATTTTATTCTACTCGATTTGCCAGCAATTATGTAACATCTGCCAAAATCAATAGAAAATGCATTTCATTAAATTGTATTGAGCATTCTACTACAACTTTTCCTCAAGTGATTTCTGTCTTATTTCATAGTGTAATAATTACATAATTTGACAGCACAATTATAAAACTTCCAATTTTGTTTAAATTAAGTTTCTTGTAAATGACAGATTGTAAACTTTGTTGATTATACAAAAAGAAAATATTAGAAAATGGATATCTATCAACTTAAGAAAAGGGATTTAAAAAGTAAAAGATGTTTTTTCTTAGCAGGTGCTTTTAAAATAATACATAATAAATGAATGAATATTTGAAAAATGCGGATCCAGAATGTAAATTACTACTTTAAATTCAAATTATTTGTCTCACAGACAGTTACAAAGTATTACACAGCTGTATTGGCATCTTAACATTTTTTTCTTACGAGATTACAGAGGATGATATATATTTTGTTAGTATGCCAAGGTTTTAAAACGGGTAGAAATATCTCATGCAAAATTAGCATAAAGGGTGAATTGGCTGCTTAGTTCGTTAGGGTTAGTTGTAGATAAAACAACAAAAATTATCACTATAAAAATGTATATGATGAATTCTGCATAAGGAATATTTCTCTTTAAATCCGACACATATCTAGTTATATCAAATGCATTCTTTTACTCGCAAAAATACGCCAGCTAAAATGTTGCGAGCTTAACTGGTAGTATGAAACCGTCGCATCCATCATTTCTATTGACTCGCAAATTTAGACAAATGATGTGATAGGGAAAGATTCAAGCATAATAGATATGCAAAACATATAAATTCTGCCACTCAGGAAATCCAGTGATTCTTTACCAGTAAGTAATTCTCACACAAATATCTCAACAACTGAATAAAATTTTAAAGAAAAATAAGTGTTTAATGTATTTATTTATAATAGTTTTGACATTTTGTTACAGTAATATATTGCTACATAAAGAAAGTGTTTGATAGTTTGTTAAAACCAAATATAGTAATTTTATGTATTATTGAATTTATTATTATATTAGTGAACAAACAACAATGTTGCTACACTTACTAATTACTTTCAAGAGTCATATTCCATATCAGTGGAGTAAATATAGGTTTGTTGAGAAAATGTTACATTGAGCAACGCGACATAGAAAGTTTGTTTTGGTAAAACTGAGAATACCCTGAGTTTTCTGCTTCGAGTAGGTGGGGCAACCCTTTTTTGCGAAAAAAGTGGTAAATTGGTCATTTTTAAGGGTAGTTTTTCAGTTTTAATTTATTTTGGACCCTTTAAAATGTTAGTTCGGCACCTTTTTATTGTAGATATTCAAGGAACCTTCATTTCAAATTTCGTGAAAATCAGTTCACCGCGTCCCACGATATATATATATATATATATATATATATATATATATATAAATAAAAAATTTAAAGAATTGAATTACGGCTAACTTGGCGAAAATCAAATCGAGTTTAATGAAATTTTAGATGGAAGTAACCTATGTAACCAAGAAATAGCCTGCCAAATTTTAGCAAGAAATATCCAACACTTTGGCCCCGGTTCTATTTTTAATCCAAAATCTACAAAATTTTGAAAACACCCAATTTGCCCAAATGGTAGAACGAAACTTTTGTAAAACCAAAATGAAGGTATTTTTATGTACTTTCACGTAATGTAACTAAAAAATAACTTTTTAATTTAGCCTATTTTTGTCATTTTTGGTATATACATGCGATTTTCCGTCATTTTCGGTATTATACGTATGCGCGCACAAGTATACGTGTAACTATTCATTATAAAAATTACAATATTAATAACAAAATGTGAAACTGAAAAACCACCCTTAAAAATGACCAATTTAGCCCTTTTTCGCGAAAAAAAGGTTCCCTCACATACTCGAAGCAGAAAACTCAGGGTATTTTTAGTTTCACCAAAACAAACTTATTTTTCTATGTCGCGTTGCTCCATGTTAAATTGCCTCTGTCGCTTGGGCTATTTTTACACCAATATATCTATAATCTTTTCTTATGATGTAAATAGTAATTACGTTAATACTAATAGTATATACATGTCCTACATTATAATGAAAAATGACGTATGAATTAAAACGATACTGATGGCATTTCAGCTTGTCTCCTTAAAGACTGTGATATTTAACTGACAAAACCATTAGTTAGTATTTTTTATTTGTCTATTAAATCCGCTGCTTTTCCAGAAGTCTTGAAAATATCTAGAATTTGTCTAGTATTAATAAAAAGCTAGATGTACTACTCAATCAATCAAAACAACTTTATTCATATTATTACACAAATACCTAACCAGATATCTACCTCGCATTTGACGCTGTGACCAACGTATATTGTTGGTCACGTTGGTGGTAACAGGGTCCAGCGGAACAGTGCTGGTTCAATTTATAACCTTGTTGATTGTATCTTGAATACATTTAGTGATGCATTCAAGACACAATCAACACACTCATTCTCCTATTTACGAATAAAATTTAAAATGAGTAATAAAATAATTGTACACTACTAAGTAGCTGAAAACAGTTAAAATTTGATGTTATATCACTTATTTCATTTTGTGCTACTGGTGCGGGTACCCAAGTCTATAATGATGGATCCCGTTGCAAGATTTCCAATGGCGAGCTGACGTTGTTACTGCTGAATCTTTTGTACTCTATAATATCTGGTCTAATTTAATTTTGATTTTGCGATGTACTATAGATAAATTTATGTAACAAACAAAACAAACAAGAACAAATAAAACAAAACTGTACAAACATGTACTACTAAAAAACTATAGATTACTCCATTTTAGTAAACAATTTGAAAACATAATATATGACATTGTTTTTATCATGACAAATCTAAAATGTTCCTCAACCAACACGGTTTCTTGTCAAACTCCTCTTTACTAACAAATTATTCTGAAGCTTTCGATAGAATGTGTAAGGTAATTTTATTGCACAAATTGTCTAGATTTGGAGTGACTGAACACTTTCTATTTTTTTTTATTACTATGTAGTGAAAATGTGCAATACTGTGAATTTTGGTTCACAGATAATTCAGCAACATCAGGTGTTGCCCAAAGTTCGGTGCTTGGGCCTTTGCTATTTAACATCTTTATAAATGCTATCATTATTAGCTTATACTAGAAAATGTTACTTTATGTTGATGAATCACATCAATCTTTAATGCAAAACGTTGTGCTGATTTGTAAAATGATCTTGTACAATAATGATTCTGATGCAGCATAAATAATTTGCAACTTTTATGTCTCAAAATGTAATTCTATGACATACTCTCGGGCATAAAATAAAATTTGTCTACACGATTACTAATGAAAAGCTGTAGTCATTAGTGACTTCAACGATCTCATAGGTCGCAATTCGATCCAAAATTGTTTTTTGTCAGCCATATCAATCAAATTACAACAAATTTCTTCATAATTCTTCATCTTCGTAACTGAAGACAATTTAACGAAAATATGCTAAAACTTCCTATTAGCTCATTTGTAAAGTCATAACTGGATATGCTTCAATAGTGTGGAATCGCGGTTATGGAAATCATAAATCTAGCGTTGAAAAACAAATCGGTATGCTAGGTGAAAATATATGCACAGTGACAACAAAGTAGCCGACAGACTGGCCAAGAAGGCAGCAGGCCTAAATATCTTTGGACCCACAACGAATTCAAGAAACTGTGGAATTAAACAAGCAGCTGTCAGCTTCCTAGAGAACTACTAAAATAACCCAGCAAGAGTACAGCAATTGACTACCTGGCAATGTCCAGAAGGAACCTACGTTTTATAACGAGAATCCAGATTGGACACTGTCCGTTTATGAAACATCTACATTAAGTGAAACACCTCTCTGCAGAAGTTGTGAACAAGAAGATGAGACGACCCAACATGCCAACATGCACTTTGTGTCTGTTCTGCCGTCTCATAAATAACAGAATCCATTTTGGGAGAACGTTGACCTACTTTAGGGGTAAAGGAGATGTCCCTAGGCAGCATCACCACCTACTTCACATTATTAGGTTGGTTGGAAGTCTAGGCAAGGGTCTACCTACAAGGAGGAAGTACAAGGGGCCCAATGGGACCTAAGTGCTGTGGTTAAATTTTTTTCTTTGACCACCCTCCCGACCAATTCCAAATTCCAATTCTACCTCAAAGGCGTTTTCATAAATGCCTTTGGTTCAAAAGTTCTGGAAATAGTTCAAAGTAAGATTTTCTGTTAGATATTTGTGTGAGATTTTTCTATTACATAGATTTGACGCATATGATCTTCACTTACATCGTGTATATCACTCTCATTTATTTATTTTTAAGATTTTAAATGACCCTGTTGACTACCCTGAAATTCATAATAACATTAGATTTCATGTCTCTAACTCTCTCTAATTCCTATTCTTCCCTATTCTATTTGCCTGCCCCAATAACTTTACTGTTGTTTTCTCCCTTTACCGTATGGGTTCCAACTATGATTTATTATAATAATATACTAACATAGATATTTTTAATACAATATGATAAACATAACGAAAGAAAGTTAGTGCCTTATACCTCGAAGAGAAACAAAATGCAGCTACGGGCACGTGTTTCGGAGTTACTGCTCCTCATCAGCATAGCGTAGCTTAGCGAATATATCTTAGAGTTCTTAGCTCCTCGTACTGACTGCTCTCAGTTGAGGCCCAAAATGTGACACATGAGGTATGAAAGTGCAAATGGAGTACTGTGTACTGTACTTTCCTACCTATATTAGTTTTGCTCAACTCTAAGATATATTCGCTAAGCTACGCTATGAGGGGCAATACCTCCGAAACATGTGTCCGTAGCTGCATTGTTGTTCTTATTTGAGGTACTAACTTTCTTTCTTTAATTATTTAACATCATAAGCCCTCCATCTTTTAATAAACGTAACATTGATCTGCTTATATTTTTAAGACAGGAATTGCAAAAATAAACTACTTTTGGTACATATACACTATACACTATATTACTGAAACATAGGCTTAACCTTCTCACCATAGCAGATTACGTATTGCGTAACAATTCTTCTTAGTAACTGCTTACTCTGAGGGATAACATTCCAGATTCTCAGTTTTGAGATGTGTTGTGAATTTCCCTTTCCCTTGCCTATAAATAGGACTAACAGATTTTTTGTAACCTCAGTTGCCAAACTCCTCCTCATATTATACAATTCATTGTTAGTTATAGTCGACGTTGAGTCTACTTAATAAATAAAAAAAATTAATCTTAGATTCAAAGAATCTGAGATATTACATTGGCGCAGTCGGTAGAATTTTGTCGTTTTTGTCGAAAGCTGTCCTAAATGTGATTATATTTTCGTGTACGAGCAGAATCCATTTCTTGTGAGAAATTACAATGTCCGTGTCTTGGTGGTATGAAACTCCAATTGTGTTGCTAATGAGTGTTACTTTATATTGAGCAAGTGCTAATCTGAAGAGTAGAAGAAAGCTGAAAATAAATTAAGTCCTCAGTACATGGTTTCATTCGATCGAAATTTACTTTAGTTTTTTGGTCCATTTCAAGATTTAATAATGTAGCAGAGTTTTGAAACATTTCTTTAATTTCGAAAGGACCATTAAATTTCTTTTTAATTTATTTTTAATTTGACTTCTTTATGCGTACTTTGTCGTCGATATTATATTAGGACTATTTTCAGGGATATTTTTGTCAAATCAAACCTTCGCCTTTGTTCTTGCGTTCTTGTGCGACTTCGCTCTATTTTATAATAATGAGATATCCTGTTGTTTAAGTCACTAACATAATTGGTGAATAATTAGTTTTAGTTACAGAGAGTTTCGGGCGGTCGATTGGTCGTGTGTCCAAAGATAAGTTTATTTGGTGTAAAGTCATGCGTTTGTTGAATGGTTGTAACATATTACGGCATATGGTAGTATTGTAAAGGGGTGTTCTTTCGGATTTCTCGTTTTGTGAATTTTTACCATTTCCGCTAGGGTAGCATGAAATTGTTTGATCGATCCGTTGACATGAGGGTGTACTACGCTTTCATAGGCATCACAAAGATCCAAACCAGTACCAATGAAATAACCAACGCAAAAGACGACAATCATTCAATCCGAATTTCATTCGAATGTTGCAACCAAATTCCAGGCTAAGTCCGAGTACCCAGTTTAAAATCACTATGGGCCGGTTTATCAATGCAGGATTAACACTTAACTATAGGATACGAAACAATCTCAATACCAAGGACCTCGAAATTGCCAAACATAAATTTGATCAATACTCAAAAGATCTAGATGAACTGATTAACGAACCTTTCATCACAAATGATATATCCTGGTTTACTTACTTTATCATTATATTAATTTTTGGACTGTTATTTCTTTTAGCCCAGGGTTGATCTGAAACTTTATATAGGAAACTATGAACAAATTAGAGACAAGCTGAAATTTGGTATATAAGTTTGTATTGAGGTCCTTAAAATACCAGCAACCCCACCCTTAAACAACCCCGAAAGGGGTGAAAACGGTTTTTTGGCAATATTCTAAAAACAAAAAAAATACAATTACACTATTACAATAAATACACTGTCTATAGATCAGATCGTAACTTTACGGCTACAGGTCGCACCAAGGGTGGAGGTGTCTTGATTGCAGTAAATGACCAATACTACTCGGCTAGAATTGACTTAAGTTCTGCTGGTTTTAATGCTTTGCCAACTATCGACTTAGTAGGGGTGAAGCTCTCATTGGCCAGTTGCACATTATTAATCTTTGTTGTTTACATACCACCAAATACAACTGTTGCTGAATATGAAAAATTCTTTAAGTTGTTTAGCACATTTGAATGTAGTCAAGCGAATAATGTGATTCGAGTGGGCGATTTTAACATTGCACAGTATCCTTCTTATATACGTGACCATCAGACGAATGCATCAGTTTTAGCACTCGTGAATTTTATGTATACCTGTGCTTTGTTCCAACACAATTTTGAACATATAATGATAATAACAACATTCTTGATCTCGTCCTTAGTAACACAAATTGTGTGGTAGAAAAATGTCTTGAACCGCTCGTAGCGGAGGATAAACATCACCCGGCTTTAACTACATCTATTCAAGTATCCACCTCTGACAACCATAAAAATAATTTTCCAACCAACTTTAATAACTGTTTCAATTTTAGGAAAGCTAACTTACATGTGCTATATCAAAGTCTTTTAAATACTGATTGGTCATTTATTACCTTATATCATGATATTAACGAGGCATGTGACATGTTTTACGAGAAACTGTATTCGATTTTTGACTTATGTGTTCCAAAGTATCGCCCGTCGCAGAAATATAAGTATCCTCCCTGGTCTAACTTCAGTATTATAAGCTATCAGGCTAAAATCTAAAATGTGGAATACATACAAAACTTCAGGTGATATTGATGCTCTTAATGAATTTAAGCGTTTAAGATCGAAAATTAAATTTGATATTAGTAATCAGAAAGTAATATCAAAACTGATCCTTCTAAATTCTGGGCTTTTATTAACAGTAAAAAAGGCGTGACCAATATTTCCAACCACATGCATTTTAACGGTCAAACTTTAACTACCACAAATGATATAATAAATGCTTTTGCAAATTTTTTTGGTGATTCTTATTTACCTGATGGTGACGACTCAGATTTAAACTTCAATGATGCATTGAATAATGTTAATATCCACATACGAGCCTTTGACGAATCTGACGTATTCAAAGCTATCAAAAAACTTAAACCTAAAATGACGACGGGGCATGGCGTTCCAGCATTTCTTATTAGGGATTGCGCTCAGATATTTTCTTATCCTTTAATGGTTTTATTTAATTTATGCATTAAAACCTGTTCATTTCCGGTCATCTGGAAGCGGTCTAAACTATGTCCGGTTAATAAAAAAGGAGATAAATTTGAAATAACTAATTTTAGGCCTATTTCAATCATTTGTAATTTCTGTAAAATCCTGGAAATACTGCTACATGCCACAATTTATCCAAGTGTCAGCAATCAGATCTCGCCGTACCAGCACGGTTTCATGAATGGACGTTCAACTACTACTAATTTATTGTCCATTACACAATACATAGCTGAAGTTTTGGATGTACAGTCGCAAACTGATGTTATATATACTGATTTTTCCAAGGCTTTCGACAGGCTTAACCATAATATTCTACTTCGTAAGTTACATGATATAGGTTTGTCTTATTCACTGCTACAGTTATTTAGATCTTATCTGTCAAATCGAATACACCATGTCGCGTATAATGGAGTTAAGTCTGTCGAATTCTTGGTGTCATAAGGTGTCCCTCAGGGCTCGGTGCTAGGTCCCTTACTATTTAATATTTTTATTAATGATATAGTGGATATTTCAGATGTTTGTTGTTTGCTATATGCGGATGATTTAAAGATCTTTACAGAGATAACGAGTATTGAAGACTGCTACCGCCTACAGCATAACCTTGACAGACTATTACAGTGGTGCCTAAACAACAAATTGCCATTAAATGCCAGTAAATGTAATGGTATGTCGTTTACGCGTAAATCAACTCTCCATGTGTTCTGGCAATACTGCCATACAAAGACCTGATACTTACCGTGACTTAGGTGTAACTTTTGATTCGAAGTTAACATTCAATGCCCACATTGAAAACACAGTTGGTAATGCATTTAAAACACTTGGTTTCATAGTGCGCAGTATCCGTGAATTTGCGAACATAAGCACTCTACAAACATCATACAGTTGTTTTGTGAGGTCTAAGTTAGAATACGCGTCCCTTGTTTTGGTATCCCTATTATGATATACATATTAACAATTTAGAAAATGTGCAACGAAGATTTCTAAAACTTCTGTTTTTTAAAACCAATGAAACATATCCTCCTATTGGCTACCCTCAACAACGCTTACTCGATACTTTTGGTATGGTTAGTCTTGATGACAGGAGGCAATACCTTTCGCAAGTTTTTTTATACAAGATCATTCATAATATTTTGGATTGTCAGGAAATAGTAGGGAAGTTAAACTGTATTGTCCCCAGGCCAGCTTCTAGACAGGAACTAACTTTTTATATACCAACGGCGCGGACTAATACCTTAAAAATTCTCCTTTTTATTTAATTTGTGGCAACTACAACAAACACTGTAGCCGCATAGATATTTTTCACTGCAGCCTCAAGACATCAAGTCATATTTTAAATATTAGTGTATCAAAGATAATATTATATATAATTTTTCATGGTTTATATGTATTACGTACTATATCTCTTATATGTTATCATATTGTATATGTATTATATTTTAACTGTATGTATTAGTTTAGTTTTAGTTATATGTATTTTTTCTGTATTTCCTGTTCTGTAATTGGGTGTTTACCTGTTGAACAGTGTATTTTAAATAAATAAATAAATTAGCAGATCTATTGTAAGTTACTCACTTCATAGTATACGTTTCATTTTCATTTAGAGTCAACGTTGACTCTACTTTAATAAATAAACTTACTTCTAAAAAAATATTCAAACAATCTAAGATATATACATTTAAATCCTAGTTAACTTATATGGTAAATGTAGCTCATAGACACACAGCAAAACGTTATTTTGATTAGTTTTTCTAGACATGAATACGAGAATGCAAAGGAAAAAAGTTGTATCAAATTTTCAGTTAGACATATATCAGAGTATGTGGAGTTCCTGATGATTTGCGGTTCGAACTCTAATGGAGTCAATTCTTTTAATGTAATTTTATAATCTTAAAAATGACAACACTCATGTTAACTATTACACCTACAAACAGAATTCTACTTCCAACTAACCCAAGATTATGAAGAATTATTGATCTACTGGACATATGAATATTCAACATATTTTTTTGAATTAGTTGACGTATTTGTACTTTGTATTTTTGATTTGAAACACACGTGTTATCTTTTAAATTTTTTCATATTTCGTCATGATTGTTCTTTATTAATTCTTCTTATTGTCTATATAATATATATAGCTCAAAGTATCTTTGTCCGGAAATGAAAAATGAATAAAATCGCATTTGAACTAGTTTTTCTGTCCTACTTAGGGAAAAACAAAATGGAGAACGTATTTTTCTATTTCTAAGCCGTATTGTTAGAATTCAATGTGGGTTCTCCAAAGATGACTTCGTAATTAAAAATAAAATTTTAAGTGCATTTCAAGATGTTATTGCCGTAATAAGCTTTAACAATTACATCAAATATATTACTCTAGGTATATATTAAACTGAAAAGTTATTTAGATTTGAATAATGCATACTTTCAGATCCCCATTTATATGATTAAAAACATTTCAATATTCAAGAATTTTTTTACTATGAAATATTCATTAAACATACACAATCCGGTCGATATTAGGAATTAATTTACTAAACTTTTACATTTTTGGTGTAAATTACTATCAAAAATTTTAGATCAGTTGAATGTGGATTGGATTTTCCGAGAGTAATAGTTGAAACAGTCCTATTTAAAATTACATAAAATAGTTGATCTCTCACTGAGGTTTGAAACGCGAATCAGCAGAAATTTCTTGTATCATATAAAAGAATCCATATTTATTATTGACAGGTCTGTCAGTTAAGTTATTGTATGTACAATGTGGTGTAAAAATTAAAAACGGCAAAACGTATGTGCATTAATTGCAAGAAATTGGAGGATATTAAAATTAACCATAAGGATTTAAAGTTTCTAACTTATTTAGTAGACGAATGTGAATTTTTTAATGATATTTTAGAAATTTTCGGCGATAGTACCAATACCTTACAGGTTTACTGAACATATACGAGTTGTTTTTATTTTCTAAATAAAAAAATAATTAAAACATTGAACTATGAAATATGAAAAAAATGCAACTACTCTGGTTATATGAACTTTTGATATTATGTGATGCAGCACTGCAATAAAACAGTTGTTTACATGTTCCTGTATATCCCTTGGGAACTTTGCTGTTTCAGCATAATAAGACTACTATATTAACTAAATATGCCGAATTACAATTGGAGTTGACAATGGATTTAAAACTAAGGACTAAACACAAGCAACTTATATACTATTAATGTATACATTACACTACGGCAAATACTGGCTTAAGCTGTTATAACTGTAATACGTCTGGTAATGCTAAAAGAAGCCATATTACTTATTTACATTGTTATAATCTCATGTTACAGTTGGCAGTTGTTGGAAATATTTAGTTTAGTATTAATTATTCGAGCATAGAACATATTTGGATGCCATTCTCTTTATTATTTATTTGTCACTTGCATCAAACTCACTGATAAAATTTACAACATAAAAACAACAATCCTTTTTATTTGTTTTTTTAAAAGCAGAATGTTAAAAAGATTTTTTGAAATAAATTCTATCCATATTTTTATATAAATTGTATTAATTATATTATTAAATATAATAAACCCTCTCTATCGAGCGGGCTATAAAGAAGAGGCGCGCTCTTCCATTGGCTGCTGACGGCAATTGTTACGGTAAAATTTGGACTGACTTTGTTTCCCCCGGTTGCAAGATTTTTAGGACTGACCATGGTAAAACAGTTTTTTAATTAGTATACTGCTCGCACATCAAGTTTTTTTACAAAGTTAATGCCCCCCCCCCCCCCGCGCGCCAAACGCTAACGAAACTGGTAGACTGACGGCAGGCTATTTCTCTACATGACAAATGTCACATAATATTAAAAAAGCAGCCTTTCGAAAATGGTTGCATTTTTTGTCGCTCATCTCTCGGGCTAAAATTGTTGGCCTCGGAGACTGGACATTTAGTCACAAATATAAGTTCGAGTGCAAGGTACTCTGTTGGATTCCAACGATATAAAACAGCGAGTAATATCATTGTTCCCGTTATTGTTCTAAGTGCAGTGGGTTGATGACAGCCAATAGCTAGAAATCTGTGGGCGTATGGCTGACGTGAGCTGCCTACTTAGGTATTTTCTTAAATCCTTTAGAAACATCAGTGCAAACGATAAGGTTGTTAGAAATATCCTTATAGCACAACTGTACGTTAGCAGTTTCATTTGCATACCGCCAAGGAAATATTGTACATTTTCAAATACTGTATCTCTAACTTGGATGTTAACGTTCATGAATTTTTACCCTTTTGATGACTATCTAAATTTACAATAGTTGCTTGTAAATGGATTTTCTTATGTTACTCACTTAGTGCTACCTACGGGCCATGGTGTCAACCGCGCCGGCAGGCAAGATCTTCAATCTGTCATAACAATAACTAACAGCTAGACACCTGTTCGTGGATGGCTGGTGTGATCTTCCTGTTAAGGCAGTGTTCAGTGTTTCTTAATTAAATATTCCTTAAGAATCTCGTTGCAAACATTCAGTGTTTCTTTAGGTTATTCTCAATCCAACTCAAAGTTAGGTGTTTGTTTATAGAGGATCATGAAGCAAGTATACACAGGGTAGACCATTAATAATAGACCATAGTTCAGGTGTAGATTTTGGGCCAAAATATGAGGATATAACCAAATATGTTTTAGTAAAATGTTGCTGTAGAAAAAGAACAGGGTGTCAAACTTCAAATTATTTTCTCATTTTTTGCAATATCCTAACAGCTTCCTGACTGATCTTCGGCAAATTTGCTAGAGGAACTTTTTTTATTGTAAGAAACAATAATTTATGGATTACATCACGTTAGATCATAGAAGGCGCCGCAGGACCTGTATCTGATGATGAATTTTTTTCATATTACTCATACTCATACTCATTGCAATATCCAAATAGAATACAGCCAGACCATAAGATTTTCAAAGATTTGTTTTCTTCGTTTGGGAGAAATGGGTTCATTTCGCCATAAAAACGATGTAGGACGACCGAAACGAATTACTCCAGATCAAGAACTAGAAATTTTAGCTCGTGTCGATGAAGATCTTCAAGTCAACTTAATTCGTTTAGCAATGGCAACTGGGGTGAGTAAACAATCTGTCCTAAGAGTCTTACGTAAAGAATGCTTCTACCCATATCATTTCACTCCTGTACAAAACTTACTTCAAAGGAATCTTCCACAAAGGCTACAATTTTGTCAATTTGTTCTAAATAAACACAACAGGGATCGAAATTTTTCTAAGAACACTTTATTTACCGACGAAGCAACTTTTGCTCACCGAGGCGTTTATAACTGGAGAAATACCCATTATTGGGAAGTAGAAAGTCCTCATGCCGTTAAAGAAAGGCATTTTCAACAAGAATTTAAGATTAACGTTTGGTGTGGTGTCATCGGCGATCAATTATTGGGACCAATTATTGTCCTTCCTCCAAATTTAAATGGACAGTCTCATCAGTCTTTTCTTCAAAATTCTCTTGCTGATATATTACATGCTCTCCTGCTAGACATACGGAACAGAATATGGTTCATGCAAGATGAAGCTCCCCTCATTTCTTCATTGAAGTCAGGAATTATCTTGTTGAGACTTTCCCACGCAGATGAATCGGTCGAGGAAGTGAGTTTCCTTGGCCACCATGGGGGAAAGTTTATAATGTCATTAAGTCATCTTTTACATTATTCTTTGGTCTTCTAATAAGATTAGATCCTTATTTTAGACAATCTTTTGATTTATGTATTTATCTCAATACCATGAAAATAATCCATTAGTTCATAAGACAATGAGAAAGAGTTTACGCTGTTATTATGATTTTGTTTTCCCTTACTTTTGTACTTTTTTCAATAAATACACTTTGTTTCATTAAATTTGAATTTGTCTTTCAAAAAATTATTGAAATGTTTAACGGCACTCTCCTCGAAAACCGTTGGAGTTATCAAGTTCTACAAAGTGTACCTTTTATACGTGGAAATAACGCCCTCATCAGATTCTCTGGTCAGAAATACCACAACGTTTCGTCAAAAAAATATGAAAAAACAATCATCATCAGATACAGTTCCTGCGGCGCTCTCTATAATCTAACGTGATGTAATACATAAATTATTGTTTCTTAGAATAAAAAAAGTTCCTCTAGCAAATTTGGCGAAGATCAGTCAAGAGAGTTATTGCAAAAAAACGAAAAAATAATTTGAATATTAACACCCTGTATCTTTTTCCATAGCAACATTTTACTAAAACATATTTGGCTATATCCTCATATTTTGGCCTAAAGAATCTACCCCTGATTTTTGGCCTATTATTAATGGTCCACACCACTACACATACACCAATATTTATTTTTTAAATATTATTATATATATATATATATATTCTAAACTGTGCATATTAAAAGTAAAATGTAGCATAATTATACAAAAACAGTTAATTTATTTTTAATTCTGAATGTTCGAAAATCTAGTTAGAAGTAGCTATGTATTTAAGACACTATAGTTAACTTATAATGGTAAGTAAATAATGAAACACAAGGATAACATCTATATGGCCAATGAAGGACGTCTGTTTAATTTATAAGGGTAGATATCAAATATTCCATTTCAATGTATAGCAGACTAATAAACCTTTCTTTGTTTGATACGTCAATAAAAGGGTACTCTACCAGTTTAGCAGGGAATGTTTTATTTGGCATATATTCTATAACTACGATGAGGAAAGAATTAATTTAATAGACATTCAAGTCGAGGCAACAACAAACCTTGACTTCGTCTACTCTAAAATACTGTGACTCGATTTTCTTAAGGTGTCACTTTGTTCAGAGAGCAGTTTTTATATAAGTCTGTACGTAAATGATCTAAAGCGTTTTCAAAATTGGGACAAAAACGCATGAATTTATAACGGTAAGAAGCCACGTAAATTTGATAATCTTTTTGTTGAGGGCATTGAGATAAATTATTTCGTTAGCATTAGCAATTGGCTGCAATGACTTGCCTGTTTAGGGACTACAGGAGCAATATACTCGTGACCCACAGCAGCTAAGGAGACAATGCTTGACCTACTTTCTTTGCCCTAATATGTGAAGAAGGAGGCAGCACTTAGTGCAGTTGGAGTTCTTGACCAAACCCACTGATTCTATGCCAGTCAAGCAGGACTTTGACTGTCCGTTTGACGTGCTGATGATCGAAAGCTGTCAGACGAGCAAGATGAAGGCACTGTGATTGGAACGAGGGTCACTCATATGGTATATAGATGGATCTAGGATGGCTGAAGGGGTAGGAGTTGGCGCGGGATGTAGGCTATCCAAAGCCCTCGGTAACACCCGAACCATCCTCCAGAAATTTATTCTATAGATCTGTGTTCCCAGAAATGCCTAAATAAAAACATTTCGGCATCTATCTACTATATATCGACCGGATAGCCCGGGCAGAATTAATAGCTCTAGGGTCTTATACCTTCGAGTCTAAAATTGCCTGGGAATGCAGACAATTTCTGAAGCAACTGGTCAACAGTAACAAGGTTACCTTGATGCGGGTGCCAGGGCATGAGCGAGTACAAGGTAATGAACTTGCTGACAATCTTGCGAAAAAGGAGACAATACAAAATTTTAAAATGCATTGGCACACTCCTGATATCTACAGCCAAAATAATAGGTTTATAAAAATTAAGTTCAAAGTTTCTACTGCATCACACAATCCGGATAATACTTTTAATAGTAGATATTTTCTAGAAATCTTCAGAGTATTTCAACATCCTGCGTAAATATTTCTGCTTTGAAGAAAATTAATTAAAAACTTATTTTAATGCTACCATTAATAACAGCTACCTAAAAAATGAAAACTGGCTACTTTGGATTTTACCGTATATCTCTGAAGCCAATCGGAATAATTTCAATTCCTATAACTCATTTCATTGGTCTGAAAAATACGAAACTTTTACCCATTTAACCGACTTTGTAACTGTTATATAGTTAGCGAGATAACAATACTGTTCAATATAAAAAGTAGCCACCCTGTATGTACACCATTTCATATTTGTAAAACGGCTGGAACAAACCCTTTATGAATGAGGTTACCGACGCCGGTGCGCCGTAATCTCGAAGTCTGTATAAGTAAGTTTCTCTACATATGTTGTTATTTTAGCAATGTACACAAAATAACATACGCAGCCTAATCAAGTGTGTTATAATTAACTCTCAGTTAATAAAGAAAGTAGAAAGTAAATAGGACTCAGTAAAGAGAACACGAACATTTCATTGGGTAGGTAGCGAATCTTTTACCGATTTATTTAAATTAATTTATTATTAATATCATTGAGGTTTATTCAGGTAGGTAATTACAAATAGAAAATACGTAGGAAATCAAACAATCGCAAATATTGTTCTAGTTAATAATACAAGCAGCTCTGTTTGCTTGGAGAATTGCAAAGGATTATTAAGAGACCATCACAATGAATGTTTAACTTAATTCTAATGATTGTCTACAAATCTTGTTTGCTTAAAATATTTAGCAGAGCCGTAACTCATACTTATTATGTAAAATACGTGTAGCAGAAATGAGGTTAAAATTATTTTAGAGATATTCAACAAATAAAACGATTTGCTGTATTGCTGTACACACTACCACATATTTGAGGATATTGAGCATTGGAGTAGAAATTTCAAATCTCTGTTTGGTAACTTTGTCGACTGGTTGGTTTCAAAAATAATAATACTGATGCCATTAATTAAAATTTGTCATTAATTAATCGACAGTGTAAGGGCAATGAATTTAAGTCTATCATTGAGAATTTCAGACAGTGGGTAATTGTTGAATTGTTGAAGTGTCTTTTCAGTTACATTATTAAAATCGTTAGTCTCTCTCGTTTGTAACACTTTTTTGGGCGCTGAATTACAAGTTACATGCCTGGCGCGTTAAGTGTAATAATCGTATATTACCAACAAAACGCTAATGCTTCGATTGCAACAAACACCAGCCGAAAGACTGATCCTACTTAAAGGAGCTCTCGTGCCAGTCGTCCCATACCACTTGCGGACTGCAGTTTAGAGCTGTTGGCTCTCGTCAGTGCAAGGTAGGCATGTGACGAACGACACGAGGATCCCTTGTCTATTTGGTACATCTCGGTATCTTTACGATAGCGACATGTAAAATAGTAAGCAGGAGCCATCTAGCGGTTCAGTGTGTGTTACAATCGAAAAAAAATAAATAGTCTAACTGGGCTTAGCATAGTTCAAGTGTGCTTCTAGAGGGCAGAAATATTAAAACATAATATTTCAATCTCAAGCTCCTTATTTTACTATAAGGAATGTAACCACACTGCAACCAACAGCTACTCTCCCGGGCTATGTGCCCCGCCGAGCGCTGAATTACAAATTACAATCCTGACGCGTTAAGTGTAATAATCGCATATTACCAACAAAATGCTAATGCTTCAATTGCAACAAACACCAGCAGAAAGACTGATCCTACTTAAAGGAGCACTCGTGCCAGTCGTCTCATACCACTTGCAAACTGCAGTTTCGAGCTGTTGGCTCTCGTCAGTGCAATGTAGGCATGTGACGAACGACACGAGGATCCCTTGACTATCTGGTACATCTCGGTATCTTTACGATAGCGACATCTAAAATAGAAAGCAGGCGCCATCTAGCGGTCCAGTGTATGTTGCAATCAAAAAATAAGTAGCCTGACTGGGCTTAGCATAGTTCAATTGTGCTTCTAGAGGGCAGAAATAACCAACAGCTTGAAACTGCAGTCTGCAAGTGGTATGGGACGACTAGCACAAGAGCTCCTTTAAGTAGGATCAGTCTTTCGGCTGGTGTTCCGTCTCTAAGGCCTCAATCTGCCTACTCCTTAGAGCGAACTCGCTGGCAGTATCTGACGAAGTGTTATTTATACGAAAGATGTCTGTGGGTGGAAGAGTGGTGGGGGGTTGAGGGTCTGTTGATGGAGGCATCAGAGTAGAACGGCTGCCATCAGGATTATGAGGTGTGGATGAAGATTGTGGGGCTAGTCTGGAGATCAATGACAGCCTACTTTGCATTGTGTCACTCCCGATTGTCTTATGCCATTCTTCTGGCAAGCGCAGACTTTTTGGTCTTCAAAGAAGGGCCATAAGGATTGTGGGTGGTATAGGGTATTGAGATGATACTAAGCACCTTTTTATTACACTTAAGATACTTACTTTACCTTGTTTGTTTGCGCTGCAATGTATCTCATACATACATAATAACTTTAATAATTTTAGTACTCGTGCTGATTTACATCAGCATGAGACCAGATATAAAGGTAATATATGTCCTGAATTCACTAGGCTTACCAGGGGACAAACCGGTGTTAAATATTATTGCATTAAAGTCTTTAACTCACTACCTAGCAGTGTGAAAACTCTGCTTCCAGCAAAATTTAGATCTACAATTAAAGACTTTTTTCTAGAAAACGCATTCTTCTCATTAGAAGAAATTGAAAGAGAAATTGGACATATAAGAATGTGATATTATTATATTGTTGTACTGTATCGCCTTCTATTTTCTGTCTTGTTAGTAACTATACCTGTTTTTATACAAATTAAAGTAAGTTTAGGCGTGATTTATATTATTTGTATGTAAGCTTCTAAAATGAAATTGTGTAAACCTTTTTTGACCTGTGTATATTTTATAATTTTAACATTAATAAATTTTATGTTATCTTATCTTATCTATCCAAGCGACTGGAAGTAGATGACCGTTATCTCTTTTGTTCAGACAATTGGGACGCACTACCTCCTAACGGGCCATAATATAGACTTCGATAACACCAAAACTATAAAACCCTCATTTTTCCAGAAACCGCGAATCAGCCGCGAAGCAATTGAGATTGAAAAGCGCTGTTCAGTTCGAGCAACGAGGAGCAGTAGTAGGCAGCTTTCAGTGAGAACCTGAAGATGGCAGATGGCAGATGAGATTCTGCCGGTACGTCGTTTAGACAACTGTGACTTCTGTAGGAGTCGACCATCGACGCGGGAGAGCACCCGGAAGTACAATAACACTTCATATATATATATATATATATATATATAATGTTCCGAGAAGCTTCCGCGGTCGTTGGTATGAAAAATACTAGGTTCTCGGGTTGAACCGCGTCTGAGATTGTTAATGTCTCGACGTTTCGGCTCCCGTTTTGGAGCCATTTTCAAGAGAAAAAGTGAGTCAAGTAAAAATTGTCAAAGAAAATAATGCTAGGAGTTCGTGGAACTGGTTCGATTCCGGGGTCTCAATCTGCCTACTCCCCAGATACACAAAGCACAAAATCCTTCCCAAACTGATCAGACAGAAACTCCTCCTCAGCAAAAAGCTTTCCTATCTTACATCAAAGGTGTCACAGACAAAATTTCAAAAATCCTGAAATCCAATAACATAAAAACCATATTCACAACACACCAAACAATTTCCAATTTAATCAGAACCCCAAAAGACCAAATACCTAATGATTCCCACGGTGTATACGAAATACCTTGCTCAAACTGTCCCCAAACCTACATTGGACAAACCAACAGACGGATTAACAATAGAATATATGAACATCGTCTTGCAGTTAGAAAATCCGATCCCACATCATCACTTGCCCAACACCGCCTTCTAACAGGCCATAATATAGACTTCGATAACACCAAAACCATAGCACCATCATTTTTCCAGAAACCGCGAATCATCCGCGAAGCAATTGAGATTGAAAAACGTCCCAATTGTCTAAACAAAAGGGATGACGGTCATCGTCTTCCAGTCGCTTGGAAATCATTGATCTCCAGGCTAGCCCCACAATATTCATCCACACCTCATAATCCTGATAGCAGCCGTTCTGCTCTGATGCCTCCATCAACAGACCCTCAACCCCCCACCACTCTCCCACCCACAGACAGCTTTCGTATAAAAATAACACTTCGTCCGATACTGCCAGCGAGTTCGCTCTAAGGAGTAGGCAGGTTGAGGCCTTAGAGACGGATCGCGGTGAGATCTGGGGAGTAGGCAGATTGAGACCCCGGAATCGAACCAGTTCCACGAACTCCTAGCATTATTTTCTTTGACAATTTTTACTTGACTCACTTCTTCTCTTGAAAATGGCTCCAAAACGGGAGCCGAAACGTCGAGACATTAACAATCTCAGACGCGGTTCAACCCGAGAACCTAGTATTTTTCATATATATATATATATATATATATATATATATATATATATATATATCTGTAAGAAATATATAAGTTGAAAAACATTATCTCTTTTAATTTGATTTTCATTTTGTTAATAATTCTTGCTCGTTTTTGACAGGGTTTTAATGAGTTTTGTAATGAAGAGCACTTCGGTTTGGGGTTTAAACATGAAAATAAGATATTGGTGTTTTCTCCCAACCTTTTAGTCAATTCTAGCAAAATTGTATCTATTACGGTCCAAATAAGTATTAATCTGCAAGTGATTACTAACAATATCGGAATGTTATTTGTGGCATTCTAAAAATTTTCTTTTTGGGTCCTCTACCCATGTATATTTTAAGAAATTCCACTAAATTCGATCCTAAGAAATAGAATTAGCTAATATAAAATATCCCTGAAGTGAAAGCTATTATAAAATACCTCTGAGATTCACAGCTTCTTCTATCTACGATCCAGTCAATCAGAATCATGACGTGTGTGGTCGTCAACTAGTTGAACGAGTGGTGATACCGACAGGGGCGCCACAGGGGTAGGTAATTATTAGATGGACATAGCCTCCTGGTCTTACCTTAAATGCGTCCCTGGTTTCTATACATCTATACATCTATACAAAAATTTACTCCATTTTGGATATACATGTCTTCTTGTATAAGAATAGAAATTGTAACGATGAATAATAATTTTACTTATTGGTTGGTAATTTAAAATAAGTTGGGTATGTACGAACAAAGATAAATTGGGATCGTCGGCGTCGTAACGAACACATTATTTGTGGGTATCCACGACAATATTGTAATTAATAAAACATAACGGCCTAGCAACCTTCTGCTATATAAATAGTACAGTAAAAAAATGTACCAAAAAGTCCCATGACCTGGAAAAAATTGCTTATTCGAATTTGTCATGCTCAATGTTATCAGAAGGTCTAAAACCAAAAAGGTGACTTCCCCCTCCTTTTGCTTCAGTCCCCAACTTGAAATTTTTTTGAATCGTTTTATCTCGTGTTCTATTGGCCGCACGGAAAAGTTATTGAACAAAAAATGTTGTAAATAAAATTCTACATATTTTCGGTAATAAGTTTTGAGCGGTAGAGCTCACCGAAGTTACCAAAAAACAGTTTTAACAGTTTTAAATTTAATTGGAAATCTTAAATCTATTTTATTCTATTCTCTAAATTTGGTCGTGGTCGAAAAAACCATTAGCACAGTGCCTAGTAGTTTATGATTGTCCCTTTCACCCTAAATCAATTTTTTTTTCCCTTTTTTTTTTTAATTAATTAACAACAACAATCATTTACAGGTAGTACGTTTTTATAATTACTATAAAATTTTATATTCATTTTTATCTAATTACGTACAAAATGTTTCTTTTCTTTTTTGTTTTTTCTTTTTTGTTTTTCTTTTTTTCCTTTCTTTTCTTTTTGTTTTTATTTTTTTTCACTTTTTTTTTATCTTTTTATTTTCCCTATTTTATTATATATTTTTTCATATATATATATTTTTTTGTTTTTTTTTGTTTTTTTTTCATCCAAATTTTTAGGATTCACAGGGACACGTACATTGCCAAGGGGTCTGTCATGGCAAAACACACAGAATGACTACGGATAGTTTTTTGGTTAACAATGGTTAAAAAACAAAGGAACTGAATTCTATACATAATATATACATACATCTTTTTTATATTAAACTTATTATAATGTTATATTTTAATCTTTTGTTCAATAACATATTTATATAATAGACTGTAAACATTTTCATTTTTGAGCGCCAATAAATTTTTCAAATTAAATGGTTTTGCAGTTTTTTCCTTGTACAAATTGTCAATTAATATTTTTATTGAATTTTGTTTTCCCCTACATTCTAATATCATGTGTTGCAAATCTCCTCCAACTTCTCCACATTCACAATTCTGGGAGTTACTCAATTTAATCTTAAAGATATGTGCCGGAAAGAGTCCACGATTGAAGTGCATTCTACATATTACTTTAACGAAGTTTTTACTTCTAATTTTCGTATTTGAGTACCATGGTATTTCCAAAGGATTAGTTTGCAAACTTTTGTAATATTTTCCTTTTTCGGATTGGTTATATTCTAATCTCCAACTTTCTGTGTTCTTTTGTTTGAAATATTTACATATGTCCGAGGCTATGTATTTATACATAGTACTTTGTTCTGATGATATTGCTGCTTTTGCTATACTGTCTACTCGTTCATTTTCCTCTATACCACTATGCTATGCACTATCTGAAATCAATAGAATCGAATTTACTTGGATATGTGTGTATGGCTAATATTTTTACCTAAACCGCTTTCACATCACTGCTTTCAAAAAACTGTTTTTTGGTAACTTCGGCGCCCTCTACCGCTCGAAATATTAACTTCTTGGCATCGCGGTAATTACCGAAAATATGCAGAATTCTATTTACAACATTTTTTTGTTCAATAATTTTTTCCGTGCGACCAATAGAACACGAGATAAATCGATTCAAAAAATTTTCAAGATGGAGGTTAAAGCAAAAGGGGGGAGGTCACCTTTTTGGTTTTAGATCTTCTAAGTAGTCCTGATAACGTTGAGCATGACAAATTCGAGTGTGAAATTTTTTCCAGGTCAAAGTACTATTTGATTGTACTAAAAACGATGCACGTGTTTAGTTTGATGAGAAGAGTCCCAAGACCTGACCGAGAAAGGAGTCTTCTCCTATTCTTAGAATTGGTACACGATTTTATGATTGGCATTTGCTAGATGGGATGTCGTCACGAATTCAGTAGAGAGAAACGACCTCATTGAATATGACCGTCCACATCTTATGTTCGTACTGTTTATGGAGTTGAGTGCCCGATTTGTGGGGTGCGTCAACGTCGGGTCAGTAAGTTTTTTTTTTTTATCTTTTTATTTTCCCTATTTCATTATATATTTTTTCATATATATATATTTTTTTGTTTTTTTTTGTTTTTTTTTCATCCAAATTTTTAGGATTCACAGGGACACGTACATTGCCAAGGGGTCTGTCATGGCAAAACACACAGAATGACCACGGATAGTTTTTTGGTTAACAATGGTTAAAAAACAAAGGAACTGAATTCTATACATAATATATACATACATCTTTTTTATATTAAACTTATTATAATGTTATATTTTAATCTTTTGTTCAATAACATATTTATATAATAGACTGTAAACATTTTCATTTTTGAGCGCCAATAAATTTTTCAAATTAAATGGTTTTGCAGTTTTTTCCTTGTACAAATTGTCAATTAATATTTTTATTGAATTTTGTTTTCCCCTACATTCTAATATCATGTGTTGCAAATCTCCTCCAACTTCTCCACATTCACAATTCTGGGAGTTACTCAATTTAATCTTAAAGATATGTGCCGGAAAGAGTCCATGATTGAAGCGCATTCTACATATTACTTTAACGAAGTTTTTACTTCTAATTTTCGTATTTGAGTACCATGGTATTTCCAAAGGATTAGTTTGCAAACTTTTGTAATATTTTCCTTTTTCGGATTGGTTATATTCTAATCTCCAACTTTCTGTGTTCTTTTGTTTGAAATATTTACATATGTCCGAGGTTATGTATTTATACATAGTACTTTGTTCTGATGATATTGCTGCTTTTGCTATACTGTCTACTCGTTCATTTTCCTCTATACCACTATGCTATGCACTATCTGAAATCAATAGAATCGAATTTATTTGGATATGTGTGTATGGCTAATATTTTTACCTAAACCGCTTTTACATCACTGCTTTCAAAAAACTGTTTTTTGGTAACTTCGGCGCCCTCTACCGCTCGAAATATTAACTTCTTGGCATCGCGGTAGTTACCGAAAATATGCAGAATTCTATTTACAACATTTTTTTGTTCAATAATTTTTTCCGTGCGACCAATAGAACACGAGATAAATCGATTCAAAAAATTTTCAAGATGGAGGTTAAAGCAAAAGGGGGGAGGTCACCTTTTTGGTTTTAGATCTTCTAAGTAGTCCTGATAACGTTGAGCATGACAAATTCGAGTGTGAAATTTTTTCCAGGTCAAAGTACTATTTGATTGTACTAAAAACGATGCACGTGTTTAGTTTGATGAGAAGAGTCCCAAGACCTGACCGAGAAAGGAGTCTTCTCCTAATCTTAGAATTGGTACACGATTTTATGATTGGCATTTGCTAGATGGGATGTCGTCACGAATTCAGTAGAGAGAAACGACCTCATTGAATATGACCGTCCACATCTTATGTTCGTACTGTTTATGGAGTTGAGTGCCCGATTTGTGGGGTGCGTCAACGTCGGGTCAGTAATCCGGCAGCTGGTATAAAATATTGTGAGCAACGCTTGCTGTATATTAGGTTGTAACTGTAATAATAACTACGACCGAGAAATAACCGGCTATTTTCCCAGGTATGGGTGTCCGTCTTCATACCTGAGATTACAATTAACCACCTTTATCATATGCTCGCACTGCTTGCGAAGTTAACTCCCAATGACAGATGTTATAGTAGCTGTCAAAGTGACAGATGTCATATTACTCGTCAAAAGTGACATGTGCCATAGTAGATGTCAATGTGACAGATGTCATATTAGTTGTCAAAAGTGACATATTTCATAGTAGTTGTCAAAGTACCTGTCAAAGTGACAGATGTCATAGTAGTTCTCAAAAGTGAGAGATGCCATAGTAGTTGTCAAAGTGACAGGCGTCATAATAGTTGTCGAAGTTCAATTATCAAACTATCATAATATGTCACAGTTGATAAACAATTGTAAATAGATCATTGAAGTAAACAAACGCCATATTCTTTATCAACCGTTCATCTATTTATTTTATCGATAAAGGGTGCTAGTTCCGTTACCAATGGTTCCTTGTCATCTTTCGTAGCATTAAGGTCTCGTATGGTAATATTCACGTCTGTAAATAAACATCACCGTTTTATGTTATCATTTGTTTTTACCTGTTAATAAACATTGTTGAATATAATCCTTCACTTTCATTTGAACCCTGGATTTACTCCACTGTTATTTATCCGAGCACCTTAATTGTTGTATGTAGGTTACCACTGAGCTATGACGGAAACGTTAAAGGTTTTTCGATAGTTAACAATTACCGTTGGGCTGTAGCGGAAACGTTATAAAATAAGAGTTACTCCAGTTGGTACATCCCAGAAAGGATAAGCAACTTACAACTAAAATCTTAGTACAGGAAAAGGTATAAGAATTCCAGTGATTACAATTATGTAGAATTTTCTAGAATGCGATAGCTTATTAAAAGACAAATAAAAAAAGCATATAATGATTACGTTCACTAAGTGGAAATGAGTATTTCAGATGATGTCAAACATTTTTGGTTTTATATATATATCCCAAATAAAAAAGGATCCCAATATTTTACATCTCAATCATGAAAATTATGAATATCCGGATTTTATAGTCAATGTTTTCGCTGATTATTTCAGTAGTATATCTTCCCAAGTCTGATTTCTTAAATCATACCCTGTGTTATTCCAGCAATCATTGCGTTAATGTAACTTCAATTACTGAGAGCGACATAAGAGGTGCCATAAGGTTCCTGGGTATGGAAATTGACAAGAGTGTGTCCAGTTCTAAAGTGTAATTTGCCGATCATATCTATTTTATGGAACTTTTATAAAGTACGCGAAATAGCCCTATGTTCAAATTTATCCACAGCTTAAATTTATCATATCACTACATCCGGCTCGAAGGACCAATGTACGATCTCAGAAAGGTAGCTCTGATTTTGTAGAATATATGGATGGATGTTTACAACAGAATATGGGAGCTGCTGTCAATCAGCGTGGTATGGGCCAGCTGATAATTTTGTTGCTTGCTAAAGTTGTATTTGTGGATGCAGCCTCATATCCTAATTATGGCTTAGGTAGGCATGTAGTTGAAGTGAGTAACAACGTTGTATTGTAACTGTTTATTAAGATAAAATATAATCTTTATATACTTAAAAATTATGTAGTAAATAATAACAGAACCTTGACTCATTGCATTGCGTTTATAAATATGTTCTGTTGCAAATTCCCATACCTCGACCTTGCTGACGCGTGTTTATAATAACGTCAATGTTGACCACGAGTAAGTGTAGATGGCATCAGTTCTAGGAAGAAAAATAAAGAAATATATTTGACATGGTTAAACATAAATCATACCCTGTTTTATTCCAGCAATCATTGCGTTAATGTAACTTCACCTACTGAGAGCGACATAAGAGGTGCCATAAGATTCCTGGGGTATAGAAATTGACAAGAGTGTCCAGTTCTAAAGTTCAATTTGCGACCATCTCTATTTTATCGAAATACGCGAAATACGCCCTATGTTCAAATTTATCCACAGATTAAACTTATCATATCAACTTATCAGCCTGACTTTCTTAAAAATCGCTCAACAACATTAAGCCTCACAACAATAAGTCAATTTATCTCAGTCTCACTGGATGATCAAGAAGTCGATGTAGTTTACAAGGGCTTTTCAAAGGCGCTTGACAGAATTGATCATTCCAATTTTTGAAGTATATTGGATATATTCTGGTTTAGTATCCCACTGATTCTTATGTTCGCCTCTTATCTAAAACGACTACAATTTGTTGCATTCAATGGATTTAAATCTAACTTGTATATGTAATGTCTGGGGATCCCCGAAGATCCAAATTGAGACCTCTGTTATTTATCATTTTTATTAATGAACTTTCACAAATGTTAAATTGTGATCTGAAATTGTATAGTTTTGTCTTAGTGACTGTCGGACTTTCAATTTTAAATCGGTACTGTGGAAAGCTGGTGTATAGGTAACAAATCATTTATGGATGTGTCGAAACGTAAAATATTCTCTTGTACTCGCAGAATTAAGCCAATATCGTATGACTATAAATATAACAGTGTCCCACTTCTCGATGTGCGACAGTTAAATACTTTGGTGTTCTCTTTGACAAGTAGACTATCTACTGGGGAATATATTCAACGAATTACCACTACTGCGCTAATAATTTTAGGTTTTATTATTAGAAATTGCAGATGCTTTTCCAATCTGACTGCTGTTAAAACCCACTACTTTGGTTCGCTCTAAATTCGAGTAGGCATCATTAGTATGGTATTCCCACTACAATATACAAATAATGCACCTGAAGTGTCCAGACGCACTTTTCGCAATTTTTAGCTATTGAGTTCGAGGGTACTTATCCTGAGAGGGGTTACAATCTTATGGATTTGCTATCCAGATGTGATGTTCCATCATTAGAACATAAAAGGATAATTTCGATCATTATCTTTTTGTATAAACTTTTATATAACCTAATTGACTCACCGACTCTACTTTCGCAAGTTTATTTCCATGTTCCTAGACTTATTTCGTGTCAAAATTCTATGTTTTATTAGGCTACTTCTAGAATTAATATACTGACAAAATCTCCCAACCACGTGTAATGATTTCAATAAAATATTTGATCGGTATCTATAGAGTCCGAGGGTGCGAGCGTAGGTGCGTCTTTACTATGTACATACTTCGATATACGATGTAAAGCAACGTGTTGGATGGGTGACCGTCCAACTGTTATAGTTTATTCCCCATAACAAAATGGCCGAGACCAAAATCTAAAATTTTCAAAATAATTCAATCCTTAAGGTTAAATAATCATACCCGTAAAAAAAGTCATTAAGACCCTCGCAATACTCAAAAATCACAATATTCAAAAAATAATTCTGAGAAAATTAACGCAGCATCGATAATTCACAAATAATCCGAATCTATCAACAAAATCATCCCAATGTCAAAATTCACCAAAAACATTACAAAAGACTACCCTAAAAAATACAGCCCCCCCATCATCTCGAATCACTTTTAATTTACTCTACAAATATCAAGTGAAAATATTTTAGTCCACTTTCTAAATTTTTCTATAAGCCCATTTCTCTTCAATTTAACTTCAAACTCAATGTTCTATTAATATATCAAAACATCTTTCATTCACCTTTCCAGACAGCCCATAAAACATTCGTCCTAAAATAAGTCCAGTTTACATGTTCCTCGCGAGTTGCCAGCAACTCGCCGCTATCTTCATTCTGTTTACCCTAAAGTTGAATTCCGGCAACGCCGGCGATGCAATACCGTCAATATGACTTAATATAGTATCAAATATGGATTAAAGTACAGCTCTCAACGTTACTTCACGGGACCAATTCAATTTAACATGTTATTCAGAGAGTTATCGTTCATATTTCTAAAACGAAAATAGAATTCACATTTTTATATCAAAATGTTTCATTTTTCATCGCCGTTTTATTGATATAATTTTCGACCCGATATTCCAAAATTTCAGCATTTATTGCGCAATAGTTCACCATTAGAGCCCCACAGAGCGGCTGGGGACCGATCCGGCTCTCATCCAGGCTTCCGCAAACCAAGTCCCCATCGTTAGTATAAATAAGGGAGCAAGCCACGTCTCCGGCAAGTTGTGATTTCGGAGTATCTCGTAACAAATAAAAATAAATTGGGGTGTAATGGGGTAGTGAAGCGCAAGTTATAGCCTCTCCTACTCAATTGTTAACCTCACCTTCGCGATGAGTTCAATTTGAACTTGGTGCTCCCTGTTTTCACTAACGAGGCTCTAACGACCGAGTAAGGGCGGAATAACCCTTACCTTTTGCCGTGAGCGCATCCGCCTTCTCACGAAGAGTGCGGTAAAAATAACCCACCGCACACAAAGGTTTCTTTTGGAATCGTTTGGTTACCCCATCGTCGCAGTCTCCTTCTGTGCCATGGGACCACACCACTCGCCTTCCGCAACCGAGCTGGTCAGTTGCATACCTGCTCCAGCTAAAACTTCAAATGCAGCTTCCAAGAAAACTAATTCTTTCATCTACGGCGCTTGGAATGTTCGTACTTTGAACGACAGCACTCGCACCGATCGGCCTGAAAGAAGAACTGCTCTAATAGATAGAGAACTTCACCGACTCAATGTTGACGTTGCAGCTCTCAGCGAAACTCGATTTTTGGAGGAAGGCTCTCTCACAGAAAAGTACTACACCTTCTATTGGAAAGGTCTTCCCAGAAATTCAAGAAGACAACATGGAGTAGGATTTGCCGTTCGGAATCAACTTGTATCCAACTTAACACAAGTACCACAAGGCCTATCCGAGCGTCTAATGCTGCTACGCTATGAGCTATCAGATGGCAACGCGGTAAATCTAATAAGCGCCTACGCTCCCACTCTGGATGCAAGTCACGAAACCAAGGAAAGCTTCTATCAACAGCTGGAAGAAACCCTCTGTAGAATACCTAAAACGGAACGACTTCGAACATGATCTAGTTATAACAAACACCATTTTCCGACAAAAGGATAAATTTAAAGGCACCTGGCGTCACCCCAGATCAGGTCACTGGCATCTACTGGACTATGTTATCGTACGTAGGAATCATCTCAAGGACGTCCAAATTACAAAGGCGCGCATTGATAGCGAATGTTGGACCGATCATCGTCCTGTTGTCTCTAAAATGAAAATTGTTATGAGACCCAAACACCGAAGAACTCAAGTAAAACGTAGACTCCGTCTCTGCATTAGTAAATTGCGTGACCAACAAACCGTCGAACAGCTAAAGCAAAAAGTTCAAGAGAATTTGAGTGCACTAGAAGAAACCAATTCTGTAGATGTCGCTGCTACCTGGACACAAATTAAAGTCAGTTTAAAAAGTGCGAGTGAGGAAATTCTTGGCACTGCAGCAAGTAAAAAACAGGAGGACTGGTTCAGTGATAATGAAGCTTTTATACAAGAACTTCTTCACCGCAAACATACTGCCTTCCAAAACGCTATCAACCACCCCAACGACTCATCAAAAGCAGAAGCTTTTACCCAATCTAAGTATGAAACGCAACGCGAAATCAGAAGAATAAAGAACGAGTGGTGGGCAAGCAAAGCCAGAGAAATTCAAAGGTACGCCGATTCACACGACTACAGGAATTTTTTCAAGGAGTAAAAGCAGTGTACGGCCCCAGTCGGAAAAATATGTGCCCTATTAAAGATTTAAATGGAAATCTCCTCAAAGAAGACCAGGAAATAAGAGCCCGATGGAAGGAACACTACTCTAACATTCTTAACCAGCAAAGTCAAGCCGATCACGATATTATAAATCTTATCCCTCAATATGACACCTTCGAAGACTTAGATAAACCACTAACAACGGAAGAGATCTTAACCGCCCTTGGGCAGCTAAAAAATAACAAATCTCCCGGCGCCGACTCACTCCCAGCTGAGATCTTTAAAGCTGTGTCGTCAGAGCTCATACCCTACCTCAAAAAACTGTTTGATGTCGTGTGGGAAAGTGGTCAAGCTCCGCAGGAGTTTCGTGATACACTTTTAATCAACCTCTTCAAAAACAAGGGGAGCGCTGCGGACTGTGGAAATTACAGGGGTATAGCTCTCCTGGCTGTTGGAGGGAAGATACTCACTAAAGCGATGGCAAATAGGCTAACACCTGTTATAGAAAAGTTACTTCCTGAAACACAGAGTGGCTTTAGACCAAACCGAGGCACATCGGATTTAATCTTCACACTTAAACAGCTTCAAGAAAAAGCACTCGAACATCAAGGAGAAATTCACATGGCTTTCATTGATTTAACCAAGGCGTTTGACTCGGTGGATAGGGAAGTGCTCTGGAAAATTATGTTCCGCTTAGGTATCCCTAGAAAATTTGTGGAAGTATGTCGCAGTCTACATACAAACAACAGCGCCCAGGTTATGTATAATAATGAGGCAACCGAACCTTTCCAAACCCTCACTGGAGTTAGGCAGGGATGTGTCCTGACACCCCTACTCTTTAATTTGTTTACCACTGCTCTAACAATTATTGTTGACAACAAACTGACAGTCAGAGGAATAGGTCACAGATACCGTTTTGATGGCGGTCTCTTTAACATAGGGCGCTTTAGAGCTTTCACGAAGACACGCACACGATTGTGATCTCCAGTATGCGGATGACTGTGCACTTTTAGCCTCTACGCCGGAAGAGCTTCAAGAACTTTTAGATGTGTATGCCTAGAGCTATGATTCCTTGGGACTTAAAATCAACATTGGAAAGACTAAGATTATGTCAACTCCTCATCAAGTGAACCAAATAGACATTACACTTAACGGAAATTCTCTTGAAGTGGTGGAACAGTTCAATTACTTAGGCAACGTTGTTAATGACAAAGCAAACATGGACAGCGAGATTCGCAACAGAATTAACGCTGCATCTAGAGCACTCTGGGGACTTAGAGAGAGAGTATTTGACAACCACGACCTTGCTTTGTCAACGAAAATGGCTGTCTACAGAGCAGTTGTCATTCCAACACTGCTATATGGATGTGAAAGCTGGGTCACTTACCGTCGTCATGTGAAAGAATTAGAACGTTTTCAGCAAAGACACCTCAGAAGTATGATGAAAATCCGTTGGTTCCATCACATATCAAACGTGGAAGTACTCAGGAAACCAAACAGCCTTCCAATTGAGGTGCTTATTTCAAGAGCACGCCTAAGATGGGCAGGTCACGTTCATCGTATGCATGATAACCGCCATCCTAAATGTACACTTTATGGTGAATTGCTAAGCGGTAGAAGAAGGCGTGGCGGTCAACGAAAGAGGTTCAAAGACGCTCTCCATGAAAATCTAAAATCCTGCGGTATTGCAGACGAGCAATGGGAACAACTTGAAGCGGACAGAACCGAATGGCGAGGGGTTGTGGCCAGCTATCAAAGAAATGTTGCTGCAAGAAGGCCGAATCCAAGACCTAACCAGGTCTATGTTTGTCCTGACTGCGGTCGACATGTGCTCTCCCGAATTGGCCTCTATAGCCATAGTCGTGTGCACCGTAGATGAATGGGGATGAATGGGAATTACAACAGACTACACCTTTTACTTGTTTTTTATTGTACACAATCTATCGACTGTAACATTTTTATACTCGGACTCGAGTAACGGCTAATAAAACAAATAAATCCAGTGCCCGTGTTACCTCTTCGCTCGCCCCAGCGCATAAACCCAAGCTGTGTTTTCCCGGTGTATATCGCGATTTAAATTCAGTGCCCGTGCAATCTTCCTAGGCAAATGCTAGTAAAAAATTAATTTCTTAAAATTGCCCCAGTGCATAAATGCTATAAAATCAAATCGCGCATTAAAATAAAAGTGAATTTTCTGTTTTAAAAAATTATTTAACAACACAAATAAAACCAACCCCGACTTAGGCATTTTCTAGTGTCGTTCCATATTACGTGTAAATAAATTTTAATTTCGAATAACTAAACTCTTATGGCCAGTTTCTGAAACATTAAATAGAGTTAGTTATTCGTTTACTGTCATAGTTACAATTGTGGCAACAATTGTTATTATGAAATTTATTAATAGATAACTTTATTTTACGTTTCAGAAACAGACCCTAAATCGAAGTGTTTAATTTAAAATAGTGCAAAAATAATATACAGGGTGTAGCCTTTGACCCTGTCAGACAAAGTAAAATTCATAAAAGTGCTAAATATACTCAAATAAATAATTTCAAGTGAAATTCAGCTCTGAAGAGTATACAGGGCGAAGCATTTGTCCCGTTCCAGCATTTTAAGAACTAAGCACCCCAACTTCGAATTTCATAAAATAAAGTGCACGAAAAGCTCCCAAAGTCTCATTTAAAGCCCAAAATATTTTATTTTTTCAATCAACGGAATCACGTTCGTGTTCACAACAAAGACCGCGTCCTCGCCTCATACATTTTCCAGCGGTTTGTATATCAGTGTATGCGCGCGGAAGCTCTACAACCTTAGGCGAGGGTTGTATAGGGGATATATCACCCTTCAGAGGGGATGTAAAGCCGTCGGTCCCTTGTCTATTAAATGTTAAGAAAGTAAAAGATCCCTACTCTTCTTAAGGGAAGAGGTTCGGCAAAATTCCTGGTTGGGGGTAGCTCGTCTACAGGCGTCGGTGTTAGGCCTCAGTAGCGGAAATAGGCCGAAGTTATATAAATGTATAAAAAAAGGAGTTAGTCTATTTAATTATATCTATAGCACGTGGTACTTAGCAGTGATTTAATTTTCTTCATGTTTTATTATTGTAGCTTATTACCGTAGTAATTTTATATTATTGTTATTCAATTATAATTATTTTCTATGCATTTTTCTAAATGTATGTATGTCTGTAAATATGTCCATTTATAAACTACATTTTATAATTCTTATGGCAAATAACACATTTTGTCAAAATTAACCTTAGTTGTGAAGAATAATAATGACTATGTTTTCATTCTCTCAATACATTACATTTAATATGTTAAATCAGCATAGTAATAGCCAACATCATATGACTGCATTTGATATAATTCATTTTACTTCTCTACTGGTTGCAACTGTGAAGGAAGTCCTCGTCCACATTGCACCGATCGAGCTGCATTGGAGGTGGTAACATGCATTGCATTCTGATGACTTTCTTAAAATTCATGCAGTCTGCTTATTATCCAATGACTATTCTTAGTTAATAATTAATTCTTTTTGTAGAATCATTGAAAGGTAATAAAATAAAATCTTGACTGCATATATTAACTAAATATGAAAAACTAATGGAAGTGGTTAATGACTTATAATTTACTACTATACCTATCCCCACTATAAATTAGCAAAAACTGTTTACCCAGAGATATTCAGTTGTTGGGTACTCTGTGCGTAGGTTTTCGGGACCTAATGTTTATTTACATTGATAGGATTACACATCTGCTCTGTTCTGAGTATTATTAATTAATTGTATTACGCGAGAGACAAACTAAATATCAATTTAGCATACTCGTTAATTATTATAATTAATTAATAATATTTTACCACTCTCTACGTATTATGTACTTAATGTGAGTGACACTCAATTCCTTCTTATTATATTCCCCCTGTGTTTTATAACAAAGTGTGTTAGCGCAATGTTTCAGACAATTCATACAAATCTTCTTCCACCATTATCTTCTTCTAGTTTAAGTACCGGCATGTAGTTTTCATAATATGAGGGCCTGTTACGTAGAGTGATTATTTAAATTATACCAGAATGTTCGCCAGTAGAACTTGAGGTAAAGATATTAATTATATGCAACTAGATATTAAGATACAGAGTTATTCAGTTTTAATCAGTATAACTTTGAGAAGCACATATATCATATGTTAAATTGTAAAATTATTAACTGAAATATGGTTGTTCTTTTTTGTTGTGGGAAAAATATTGTACATGAAAAATAGAATAGATATGAAAGCAAGAAATCCATTTAGACAACAAATATTAAAATGTGTTAATTTTAAATGAAAAACGTCATTTTTTTTCTATGAACAAAAAGGTACCTGCTGTTTTAAAGATATAAGTTTTCTAATTAGCACTCAATTACTCTTTTTACTCTGTTTTGTCCACTTCTGGCCTACAAATATCTAACTATAAAACATTTAAAATTAAGGTTTGTAGTACTAAAAATTAAATTTAATTATTTTTTTTTTATTAGCTTACCACACTAGTGCAGATAATAAAATTGATATCATATTTTATTGACAACACGTATTATTAAAACTATTACTAATCATAATCCGAACAATTTCAATATTAAAATGATTTTATGGAATGTACGTCACCGAGTGTCATCGAAGCACCAAATAACACTTTGTTAAATCTATTATCCGCAACGACGCAATAAAGGTACGAAGTTTGTACATGAAATTTATAATCAAATAAAAAGTGGTTATGTTTTTTTTTTGATTGTGGCAAAAATATTGTACATAACTCGCAGAAAAGTGTGCGTGTGTGATTTCCGCATTCCCATTTGTGTGTTAAGTTTCACTTTCCATATTCATTTTGCGGTTGTGGATAATAAATCGTATATAATATAAGCGGTAAGGTATTTACCGCTCTTGAGTGATTAGAAACCGAGCCATAGGCCACTGCATGGACCTAATTATCACCACTACTATATTTATATACCGGGTGTCAACGGATCATGGTAGACTGCTTTTTATGGTTCCATTTGAAAAAATTAGGTTTTGGTAAGAAAACTGTTCAGGCCAAATTTGACAACAAAATATATATTCTCAAATTTTTATGCTCGATTTGATTTTTCTGACGTCACACCGGTCCATTACAAGCAATTTTTTCTGGTCCTTGCACTCTAGATGTACCAACAAATTTCGAGTCAAATTTTTTTCATGGATTCGAAATGTCACTTATGGGGCATCACCGTACTCAGAATTTTTCAAGGATTCCAAAAATGGAATAATATATAGGGTGTTCCATTTAAAAATCAAAAGTTGGGTCATTTCCGGTGAAACCGGAAGTGAGAAAAATATAACAATTATGCCACAAAGTGTCTTCTTGGTCATATAATACAAGTTTAATACTGATATTCTTAAAAATAAGAAAAAATCAGTTGACGGTATATGCGCGCGATAATTTCCCGTCATTTTCGGTATTATACGTATGCACGCACAAGTATACGTGTAATTTATTCATTATAAAAATTTCAATGTTAATAATAAAAAATGACTGTGAGCAGGTTTTAAATATTTAGGTAAAAAAGGAACTCTAGGAGGTAAGATATAATTTTCATTCGAAAATTTTTATTAAACTTTTTACGCATGTTGATTATTATTTTCTTTTATTTTATACACATTCTCTTTTTCTAGTCGTTGTACTAAATGTGCTAGTGCAAGAAGTGTCTACTTCCGAATCGGCAACTGGAGTTTGGAATATTTCTTCTCCCTCGTCATTGCTAAAATCGTATACATCTGAAGTATTCCCTGAAGTACAAACATTTTCTTCAAAATTATCAACTTCTTCTAATTCTTCAATATCATAAATATCAGGACTAATTTCTAATTTCTCAGGCTCCTCATCAACCACAGCTTCGTCAACAATATTTTCTGCATTTTGACACAAAGAATTCCTGCCATTGTGGCACAAATTGCTGCATGTGACGCCTATGGTTTTGTATGAGCAACGTTTAATTTGCAACAAACCTTACAATCACAAGCAATTATATTGAGTCTGGTAGATAGCCGAGTGGGTTAAGGCGCGAGGTGGCAATCGCGATTAATCACACGGACATCGCACCACCGGGTTCGAATCCTGTCTCCGGCACTGGCACTGTCGGAGGAAATGGTTCTTCTGGCTTCTGGAATTGGGGATTGTCTATTTTCTATGGTGTATATTTATTATTTATTTATTTATTTATTACTAATATAAGATAGGATGACAATACAGTATCCCACCGTTAAAAAAAGAAAAAAGAAAAAAGAAAATGGAACATTCGATATTTTGGCGGACGCGCCAGTGTTAGACAGAAAAGGCAGCTAATTTGGGAGTTCGGCATACTAATGTCGCAGTATTTCTTCCATTAATTAGAAGTTAATTAAGAGGTTACTGGGAATGGCGATTTTTTTAGTAAAAATGAAACAGTTTAGAAAGTCACTAAAAATTATGAAATATTTTTTTTAAACTTGCTGTTCTAAAAGGCGTACTAAAAAGTAAAAAATAATAATGTACAACTCCAAGAAAAGCAAGGCGTGCAAACTTTCTATATAAGTATATGTATCATCTTTATGTACGCATGAATCATGCATACAATCATACAAAATGCGCACGCCTTGCTTTTTTTCCAGTTGTACATTAATATTTTTTTCTTTTTAGTACGACTTTTTTACAGGAAAGTAAGTTTTTTAATTTTTTTTAATGTTATATTTTAGTTAAATTTCTTCTCATCCCTCATTTACCTGTTGTAATCATAGTAGGTCACGATATATTTAAAGCATTGAATTTAAAGTTTCGTTTACCCATATCAAAAATTTTTATCCTCTTCTTACTACAATAGTTATTTTTCCATTGGAAGATACTATTATTATCTGGTGGCGGCTTATTTCAATCTGAGACGGCAACGTACTCGGACTAGGTTATATTGGATATAGCCATTCGCAAATTGCGGACGTTATCGTTTGTAATTTGATAGACTGGAGAACGGTGTAGGGCTGTCGTGTATTCACCTATGCCTTACTTATGAAAGCTAACAAGCTCGAAACTATTCTGCGGCTAGTGATACACGACAGCTCTGCACTGTGGTGCTTTCTGCTGCGGGCTTATTTCAATCAGATTTATGTTTGCGTTTTCCGATTGAAGACGTAGTATGTTGCAAGTCTTAGGGCATGCATTATTTTCCATTACTTTGAAAACGCACTTTGTGCATCTTGATGGATGGCGATGAATTAAGTTTCTTTTATAAGAATTAGTGGTATTAATTGGATGGAATCTGCGGTAGGTTCTTGATGAAACATATTCAATAAAATAATTGTAAATATTCAAAATAATAGTTACAATACGCACTTGGTTTATTGTTTCATTAGTTTTGTTCAGGTTTCTCTGACATATGTTTTGGCTTTGCGGCCATTATCAAAGAGTCTCAAAAACTGACTGAGTCTTAAGACCCTTTGATAATGGTCGCAAGGCCGAAACATAGAGATATCTGAACAAAACTAATGAAACAATAAATCAAGTGCATATTGTAACTAACTATTCTTTTGAATATTTATAATTATTCTATTAGTTGTATTTTTGGTCTAACGTAGCATTTAATTTACTACATTTTTGTTGTCATAATAATTAATCTACTTTGCGTTGGCTTTGTATTTTGTTGAATAAATCCTCAATTATGCAATTACGTCTTGATCTGGGAATAACATTATATACTATAGATTTATGTAATTTATGCAGATTGTATGTTGGAAACAATGTAATGTGCCTGCTTAAATTTAGAGACACACCATGTGCATGTGCTAGAAAATAACTTAATTAAAACTTTATTTTATAGGATTACAGTTAAATCTCAAACCCGTAAATGTACTTACGTATGTTATATCATATACTTATCTATATATTTTGAAACAATGTTCCAAGTTTTAGCTTTACTCGCTTTCAATCCTTAGAGAAGATAATTTGTATCGAAATAATATAAAATAACACGGTCACACATGCTGAAAAATATTTTTCCTACTACTTAAGTATGCCAAAACACAACAATATAGAGCACAAACTACTAAACTGTCCAATGAAAGTTGAAATATTAAAAGTTATCGCGTGAAAAGTTTTTAAACCTATGATCTATTTCTGTTGCACGAAGAATTTTATTCATTTATCTCTTCATATCAACTCTCGGTATATTACATATTGTTTGTCTATTAAACCGCAAAAAAAAAAAAATATGTTTCACTGCGCCTTAATTACCGATTTATTAAAAATACTTTTAAAATACAAATGTATTTGGAAGTTCTAATAAATTACGGCTTGTTGGTAGCGGCAATATAATAAAAATATTCAGATAATTAGTCATAACGCTTTTGTAATTTATAATGCTTTTGTTTCTCTATTCTCTATTCTATACGTAATTTTTGCAAAATAAAAAAAGAAAAATATAAATTAGCACTACATTTAATTTTACTGTATAGATAATATAATTAAGTTTTTAATTACAATTTCAATTTTACTCGTCCTTACGAATATGGTATTCGATGAATGAACACAAATAATGTAATTATTAAAATAGCGTAATTACATTTCGAAATCAACTTCAGCGCTCACTGGAAATAAAATTTCTTATTTCTGAGGAAGGTGGAGTTTCAGGGCTGCTGAGAAATTTTATTGAATCATAACCATAGACTAGGACACGTCCTGCAGACAGAATCCTTATAATGTTTGAAACTGAGTTTTCTAAATAGTATGTGACACAGTTTCAGGCGACTGATTCTTTTACTTCGTTTCAAATTCCACATTCTTCTGTACTGCAAGTTATAAGTAGTGCTTTTGTAGACATACAAATAAAATTTGAATCGACTAGACTTTCTGTAAAATTAATTATTGGATTAGAAAATAATATTATTAGATTTATCTTAAATAGTTACAAAGAAACCTTACTTTGAGGACACACTTGACATGCTCTTAAAGTTAGGTCCATATTATTTAAAATTTTCTTCTGAATTCATTTCCGGGGGGCGTATTAATTAAGTACATTTACGCAAAACAATTGAAAATCAAGGTAGAGTTATATCACCAAACTTATTCTCAATTTTGATTATAAATCCAAAAAATGTAAGAAATATGGGAGGGTTATATTCAAAATAACAAATAACAAAGCCATTTCGAAAATATTTTAGAACGGTAGCTCTTTTTCGAAAACCTATTGTACCGAAATTTTAAAACGATGTTCTATTTAACTCCGGAGATACGTCTAGAGGGTAAGCTAAGCTGAAAACAGACGCACTGTATTATGGGTTTAATGCAAGGGTTTTTTCTTAATAAGGGAGGAAGTGAAGTTCCTACATAGCAAACACCAGTGCGATGTTTGTTTTGCCTTGAAAATTATTTATAACTACATTAATTCTCCTGCTTGGGGTATATCCGTTTTAACATACGTATCTTTCAATATTAGACAACTTGTTGGCTAACAACATATGCAATATTCAGTTCGGTAAAATGAGCACAACTCTCAACAAATACTAATGTATTCGATTTATTTGGCAACTTTACGGTTTTAAAAATCAGCCTAATTATGCTCCAATTAATTGTTATTATTATTATTATTGGTATTATTTTCATAAATTTAAATTTTTTCCTCTTTTTGCTGAATGTACATTTTAATACATTTATGTAATGTGCATTATTATCTCGCAAATGTGTTGTTACGTAAATAATAAGTTAAATAAATAAAATATGAAGAAACGAGTACAGGATGAGAGATAAAATGTCGGGCAATTATTATATAATTAAAACAACTAGAGAGTAAAAAAACAGTCAGCACTCAAACACTAAAAACCCGAAAGAATGTATCTACATGTACGGATTTATCGATGTGTAACAAGAAGTTAATAGCCCAGTCAAATGAAATAAAATGGGGAACAGCAATGAACAAGAATCATCTGGGGTAAATAAGGAGGCGAAAATGCAGAGGCAAACCTTAAGAAAGAAATACTCTACAACCCTTCGGAAGGTTCTCTTATATTAACAGATGATTTCGGACGAAACATGAACAAAACTGTATATAGGAAATTACCAAGTGAATATTATCTTGAAACCATAATCAAACCAGGCGCTACTTTTCAGCAAACTATAGAAAATATGGATCAGCTAACAAGAAATTATGGACTCAATGATCATGTTGTAATTATTACGGGTTCAAACAATTTTAACAAAAATACAGGATATCCCTCTTTTAAGTACATATGTGACAAATTAAAATCATGTAATAAAACTAATGTTATTGTCACTACGGCACCTTACAAAAATAGAACGGAAGACAGATTTATTCGAAAGTTCAACATGAAACTGTATGAATTTATATATAAACTTAATAATTATTGTGTTCCTGGAAAAATTAAGGTTGTAGAAGTAAATAAAACGTTAAATAAAAAACTAAGTAAAACTGAGCTAGGAAGTGCTATTGTTAGCACAATATTAGAAAGAAACGCTGTTAAGAATTTAGCCTTCATTTCCCTAAATACAAATGAAAATCAGTTAGTTACAAGAAGCTACAACTCAACCAACTATAGTGACCAGTTCAATATCAGCCATTCAATATACGCAAAGAGACGTTATTCAAATAAACAGTAATGACGATGAGGATTTAAACCTACCTTCTACCGTATCTCGACCATAAAACTACTATTCTGTTTCACCAAATAGTTCTCAAACTTATGTACAAAATCTCAATGAATTGACAACTAGCCGTTATATGAAAAACAGTGACGATTTTTTATATCCAAGGTTATCCCAAGTAAGTCTAATGTGAACAGTAATATTCTGAGAGAGATAGAATAAACCTACAAAACAAAAACAAAGGCAACTACAAATTGTACAATTAAATGTGCAATCAATTGCAAATAAAATAGGAAAAATTGAAGTTTTTCTAGAAGACACGTGCCCCCGATATAATTGGTGTAATAGAGATAATATAGATTTTATGGTATAAAATGGTTACAAACTGGCTGCAAATTACTGTAGAAAAACCACATCCATGGTGGAACATCTTTATACGTCAAATCTGAACACATCCCCAAAATAAAAGAGGTACAAGCGTAACAATATTCCTGTGAACGTCACTTTGAATGTTGTGCAATAAAACTAGAATATGACCTAAGTAAGTGCTGTGTAATAAGTGTCTATAGGCCACCAGACGGGGATTACGGAATATTTTTTTCTAATTTATCAGATGCTCTAAATTATTGTAGTAAGATTTAAAATAATTTTATTTGTTTGTGGAGACATTAATATTAATTATTTAGTAGAGAATATTTATAAACAATTGCTGGCAGATTTACTTGAAAATTATAACTTAAAATGTATATCCATCAAACTTACGAGAATACACACAAATAACTTAGGAAATACCTCTGAATCGGTGATAGACTATATATTCACCAATCTGGACAAAAGTCAATAGAACTCAATTGTAGTACAGCCTAACATAGCAGACCACCTTACTCTAATTGTACATTGTAATTTGGTAATTTCAAAAGATTACGAAGACAATGAAAAAAAATACGAGTACCGAAAATTTACACATAGTAACTTGCAAGATTTAAAATGCCTCCTAAATAATGTCAATTTCTCAGAAATATATAATAGATACTGATGTAACTTTCAACAAATTCATGGAAATACTAACTTGGTCAATTAATAGTACATGTCCCCTGCAATACATAACAAAGAATGCAAATAAAAAGAACAAAAAATCGTGGGTAACAAACGAAATAATCAAAAAAGGTACAAACTTAAAAAATCTATTCTGGCTACAAAAAAATTCTAATAATATAAATATTATATTACAGAAATCAAAAAAAAAGGAGTATAAAACATTAATTCAAAAAACCAAAAAAGAATACTATGATAATATCATTGAAACATCTACAAATAAATCTTAAAAAAATTGGCAAATAGTCAATGACCAAACAGGCAGGAATAACAAAAACAAAATAATTATGCTTAAAAACGAAAATCAATACATAACAGATCCTGTAAAAGTAGCTGAAACTTTTGGAGATTACTTTCAAATATAACAGATATATGCTTGAAAAATCATTACGGTACATTAGCTTCTAAAAACTGCACACTTTCACCTGCCAATGCAATATCATTCTTTTTTACACCTACTGATAGAGAGGAAATTCTAAATATAATTTCCCAATTGAAAAATAAAAATAGTGTTGCGTGGACGGTATTCCAACCAAATTAGTTAAGACTATTGCCGAAAGCATTGTAAACCCACTAGTTTACATTATAAATTTATCTTTTGAACAGGGACAATTTCTCTCATTGTTGAAAATTGCATCAGTAATTCCAATTTATAAAAATAAAGGCGAACCTAATAGTTAGACAACTATAGACCTATTGCAATTTTAAATGTGCTCTCAAAAATCTTTGAACGACTTATTTATAACAGACTAACAGCTTTTTTTAATAATCAAAATATCTTGACCGACTGTCAACATGGTTTTTTGATTAACAGATCAACGGAAACTGCAGCTTACCAACTCATGGAATATGTTTATAAACATTTAGATCAAGGAATGTTGGTAGCTGAAGTATTCTTTGATCTGTCAAAGGCATTTGATTGCATAGACCACTTTTTTCTTAAACAAAAACTTTATACCTTAGGAGTAAGAGGGTGCATTTTATCATGGATAATGTCCTATCTTGAAGATAGAAAAATATGTGTTAAAGTACAAGATAATACTTCAAATTGCTATAGTATACATAGAGATGTACCTCAGGGGTCAGTGCTGGGCCCATTATTATTTATTTTGTACGTCAACGAGTTACCAAATTTTCTTACATCTACATGTGTTACAATGTTTGCAGATGACACCATAGTGGCGGTATCAGCACTGACTGCTGAGGATTTAAATAAATCTATAATTAGAGTTATACATGATTTTCAGAGTTGGTGTAAGAAAAATAATCTCATTTTAAATGTAGATAAAATTGCATGCCTGAATTTTTATAACAAAAAGAAACACCCCATCGATGAAATTGGTGTCAACAATATTAAATTAAATGAGAGTTCAGTAACAAAATTTTTAGGGGTATTCTTAAATGATAATCTTACCTGGTCAGCCCATATAAGCCACGTCAGCAAAACGATTAGCAGATCATTTTATGCCATTCTAAAGTTGAAAGATGTGCTTTCTACACATTATCTGTTAAATGTGTATTATTCCCTGGTCTACAGCCATCTTTCATACAATATTGTGCTTTGGGGAAATGCCTCCGAAAGTATAAGAATCTTTATAATGCAAAAAAAGATATTAATATTCAACATGAGAAATACAGAACCATGTAAATCTGTTTTTACTGACAATAAAAGTATGACGCTCCCTTGCATATATATTTTTAAACTATTACTGTTTATAAAGAAAAGTGTTAGTTTGTATGAAACAAATTGTAAATATCACAATTATAAGACGACAAAAATAAATGAATTGAGTACGGTAAACCATAATACGTCTAAGTATGAACATTCACCATCATATGCAGGAGTAAAATTATTATTTAATAAGCTTCCGAAACACTATAAAAGGGAAAATTATAATTCATTTAAAAACATACTGAAAAATCTTCTTGTAAACAAATGTTTTTACACCATTACTGAATATATGAATGATATTCTAGACTGACAAATGTTTATATCTTGTCTTATATATTATTTATTTATATATATATATTTATGTGTATGCATAGGTATGTGAATCTATGTGTAAATGTTTCTTTGTATTTACCCAGTGTACTAGTTTGTTATATTTATATGTTTTTTTAAAATTATTCTTACGATGTTTAGCCCGGCTAAACCTAACACATTTTCTATCATGTTATTTAATACTTTATTATTGACATGTACATCCATTGTAAAATGGCCTAAGTATGAATAAATTATTATTATTATTATTATAACCGATATAGAAGTAGCACATAAAAATTATGTTCGTGCTGTGGAAACCAGAATGAGAGATGATCCAATGAAATTTTTGGCCTTTTTAAAAAATAAGAAAGGATCAACTACAATATCAAATGTCATGCAATACAACGGCAATGAGCTGATTGAACCCGTCCAAATATTAAATGCGTTTGCAGATTTCTTTAGTAATTCATTTACTCCTCATAATGACGGTGTGTCGGATATAAATAGCGAACATAGTTTTAATAACAACCCTCTAGTTCATGTATCAGAATTTAAAGAAGATGATGTGATAAAAGCACTAAAAGAATTAAAAACAAAATGACCACTGGCCCAGACGGTATACCAGCTTTCTTATTAAGAGACTGCGCTTTTTTTTTTTTGGTTCCACCCTTAACAACAATTTTTAATTTAATATAAAAAAATGGCGATTTTCCAGATACGTGGAAACGTTCTAAAGTATGTCCGATTTTTAAAAAAGGAGACAAATCTGACATAACCAACTTTCGTGCCAATAATATGTAATTTTGCCAAAGTGTTTGAATTTTTTCTGAATGATGCTATATATAATAAAATTAGTAACCACATCAATATTCATCAACACGGTTTCAAGAAAGGACGCTCTACAATTACCAATTTGCTTTGTGTTACGCAATTTATTTCGGAATCCATCGATGATCAGTCTCAAACTGACATAATTTACACTGACTTTTCCAAGGCATTCGATAGACTTAACCATACTTAAACTTAAAAAATTGAATGATATTGGCCTTTAGGGAAATTTGATAACTCTATTCAGATGTTATCTGTCAAATAGAACTCAATATATTACCTTCAATGGATTTAAGTCTGTCGAATACGTTGCTACCTCTGGGGTACCGCAAGGTTTAGTTCTTGGACCACTGCTGTTCATCATATTTATCAATGACATACGACGATTTAACACAAGAGGTTAACTACTTAATGTATGCTGATGATTTAAAGCTCTTTTCTAGAATTCATACTGTTAGTGATTATCTTCAACTGCAGGATAACTTGAACAGAATTAGAAATTGGTGCACTAAAAACAATATTCCATTAAACTCGGAGAAACGCAATGCTATGTCTTTTACACGTAAGTTTTCTCCTGTTTCCTACAATTATACCATAAACAATAATATGCTTCACCGGCCTGAAACATTGCGTGACTTAGGCGTTATCTTTGACAAGACCCTCGTTTTTAATATACATATTAACACCATAGTCTTGGAAGCTAGTAAGACATATGGATTTATATTTAGAAATTCTTGTGATTTTTCAAGCCCTGGTACACTCAAGATGCTCTATTGTTGCTACGTTGCGGTGATATAGACATTTTCAATTGCTCCGTAAACACCCTAAAAACATATTATTACAGGCACTGATTTAACATGTTTGTTTTTCTTTTTTTATGGTCTCTCATAATATACAATGTAGAAAATCATGCTCTCTATTTTCTTTTGTTTTTTTAAATATGTCTTTGATTAGTTACTAGCGTCTTTGTTTTATATTTTTTTTTTAATATGTGTGTTATTGTATAATTACATATCTGTATTGCTTCCCTGTCCTCTAATTGGGTCAAAAACCTGTTGGACAGTGTAGCAAATAAATAAATAAAATAAATAAATAAATAATTTATTATATTTAGATAGATTTATAAAGCTGAACGTATACTTGTCCGAAAATAAATCTAAAATTATTTAAACATTATCTAGTAGCCAGTATTAAGATTGAAAAATATTTCCTTTAAGTATTACAATTTTATTGGATTAGTAACTCACATCGTTCTTTTTAAATGTAGTTCTATTTGCTGCTTGCATATTTGTGAAAAACATTATATTTTCATTTCATTTGTAATTACGTTTTAAGTCTTGGATATCAAAAAGAATGGAAATAGCGTCCGGATAATTGAAAATATCACTTCAATGCCCGCTGTGTCTTAAAACATTCTTTACTTTTATTACAAATGTGTCCAAATGAACTTATGCATTAAAGTAGCTTCTATTCGTTATACTCGAGTTGTTCTAGTTTAACGTCCCTCTACGTTATTATTTATATTTCCTTCAGAATTTATTGTGTTTAGAAACCAGAGTAATTTGTTGAGGTGGGTTTTTATAATAAATGGGCGTTCAATTTCTGGGCAACAGAGGAAGCATTAAACGCTCGGAGGGACACGTAGCCCGGAGAGTAGCTGTTGGTTGCAGTCTGGTTACGTTCCTTACAGTAAAATAACAATTTTATAGAGGAGCTTTCGACGAAAAATTACGTTTTAATTTTAATATATATATATCTATATTTTTTTAACTTATGACAGCCATTGTCATGTTTGTTTATCATTGTTATTTTCTTGTTCTGATCTGTCAAAACACAATTTGTGTACTTCTGGCCAATAAAGATCTATCTATCTATCTATCTATCGTGAGTTGGTTTTGTATACGACAGGTATCCTTACAGCTGCCTGGCTATCTCTTATAATGCAAATTTTCTAATTTCTGAAATATCTCTGCAGCATAATTTGAGCACAGGTCATGATAGCGGTGACTTTCTGTAGGATATGTTCCTAGGTTGTTGCTTACTTTACTTCCTGGTCCATATATTTGTATCGCATATATTTCTATGCATTTTGGATTTGTATACCATACTTGATTACCAGGCGACATACTTGAAAATCTCTGTGTGTATTGGAGCCTGAGAATTTTTTCGAAATTCAAACTGAGGTATGATTTTACCGAATCTCATGTTTACGACGTTATCCGCTTCTATTAATTTGTGAATCTTTGTGTGGACTTTTCTTTATCTTCATTTGTCGACAGTCTAGAAGCTTCCATTATGGTTCCTATTTCCACTACCGCATGGTGGAGAGACAAGCCCAAGGGAACCTTTGACGCTGCCGATGGGGTAGTCGATGTTACTCCGAACATTTCTAAGTACGTCATTTTCTAAATTTTGCCTAGTGTAATGTTTACTTACTTTCGCTTTGTGCCACCAAACTAATGATACGTAGATTGTCACTGTAGCATGTTCGGTTGTAGTATACGTTTTACCAAAAATGCGATATTGTATATGCTGTTTGTAGGTCAATTTTTCATCTACGATCATCCCCAGATACTTTATCTACTCCAATACCTGTCCTGTGTTTATCCCAAAAGGAAGCGTTTTAGTGTAAATTCGGTTTTCTCCGAATTAAGAGAAAGTAACTCCTGTTATTTATACATTATTCTAATTAGTTTACTTTCATAGCATGGCTCGTTTTACAACAACAGATAATTATTGTCTGAAAGTTATTTGTGGCATTCTTCGAATATTCTTTCCTATTATTTGGGTTTTCTACCACATGTATTATTATCCTCTTCAAAACAAATTACCGAATCTACAAAATAATAGAATTATTGGGAAAAAACCTCTGCGCCCGTGACGTTTACGCCAAAGGAAAAGCCAGAGGTTATGTTTTGCAAATAATATAAATCGGAATAAACACAGAAATAATGTATTTAGCTGACGTTTCGGAAAGTAATCTCTTTCCGTTTCAAAGCTTTTTTTGAAGAATTCTTATTTTGCTGTGTATGTCAAATACACAGCTTTAAGATTCTGTTTATGTTATTTCCATAGATACTTACTACTTACACAGAACATAGAACTGATGATATTTTCTTTTATATAATGTTGAGTTTGTTAAGTTCTTCTTTTAACATTGGTAGCCAGGTTGTACAAATATCTACAGAACAATTCGATACGCACTTATCTTCATTTAATAAGATTATTGCTGATTCCTTAATTTTTCTTTTTTTGGTATCTGTTTCTTTTGTTAAAATTTTTGCCGAGTCCCAGTTTATTCTATGTCCGTTTTCCCAAGCATGTTCACAAATCTTTGATTTCTGAATTTCATTCCTTCTAATGTAATTCTTGTGCTCATCCAACCTCACACTGAAAGGTCTGGATGACTCACCCACATAACATTTATCACATTCACACGGGATATTGTAAATACAGTTTTTTGAATTCTGCTCCCTGTTTATCGGTTTTGTTTTTGTTAAAATAGATCTTAAAGTGTTCCCCGTTTGAAATACCGTCCTAACATCAAATTTGTCACCTATACGGCGTAGCTTTTCCGATAGTCCGTATACATAAGGAATTATTGCTGTATAATGACGTTCAGGTTTTTGTCGTACCTGATTGTCCCTATTTTCAACATTTATGAAAACTCTACCAACAAAGGCTTCAGGATATTGATTTTGTACTAGAACCTCTTTGATACATTTTTTCTCGTTATTTAATATTTCATTATTAGATGAAATTATTTTGGCCCTATCGTATAAACATTTTACTACAACATTTATCGACTGATTTGAGTTGAAATTTAGATATCTATTAGTATGTGTTGGTTTTCTATAAACGCTTGTTTCAATTGTACTATTTACCCTTCCAATTAAAACATCTAAAAACGGTAGTTCATTCCTACTTTCTACTTCTAATGTGAATTTAATAGATGGTTCCTTACTATTTATAGTTTCCAAAAAACTATCTAGTAAATCGTAAATAATTGTTGCAGCTGTCTGGCTGACGACCTCCACAAAGTTTTTTCATATCAGTTGATGACTTGTTGATACCAGCAGAACGTTTTGGAAGACATCCTCCACGTTGCTTACCTTCTGGTTTAGGCTGAACCAATAGCTGTTCTCTCCCTCTCTTCGACTGATTGGACGAAAAAGAAAAAAGGTAAGTTATGTTTCTTGGATAATCGAGCCATTGCGGTGATGGGATTTCCAACGATTTTTGTCGAATATGTCCGGTTGTATTTGACACATAAAAAACCGAAAATATGGTCTTATTTACAATTAAATTCCAAACTAAATGCGTATAACAAATGAGCTGAGAGATAATATTCAAAGAATTATTGACCTAAAGAAGAATGACTAAAATAGACGTTTATTTGATCATTATTTTTTAAATATAATGTAATTAGGTATATTTTAACAAGCTCTTATTCCTTCTATAGAACTACATAAGCATATATGTATGTGTACACATGTAATATATACAGGCCGCTTTTGCTTTTCCTACTATACTTATGACTATGAAGCATAAATATATTTCAGTATTAAAGAAATAACTATATTTATATTTCTTGTTTGTATCTCAAAACAAATGTTTATTCACTTATTGATTATCAGTTTATTAGTTTATTTTTAAATTATTTGAAATGATTTGTAATTCTGAAATAATAATGTAAATAATATATGCATATAAATAAGTAATAAAAATTTATTATAAAATTTAGCTACTAGTTATTAATGCATACTTAAGAGATTATTATTTATGCGTAAATCATTTTTTTTCGAAGTAAATATAATATAAAAATGTTAAATAATAAATACATAAAATATATTTTTTTAAACGCTTAACTTTATAACTCCTGTTTAGAAGTGAAGAAGCAATGAGCATTAGTCACATAATTAATATAATGGAATGATCTAGTTATTTCCACACATTTATTAAAATAGCAGATATTAATCAACTTAATAGTTTGAGTCCTGTAATGAATTCTGGAACAATATGAGGTGCTATTCCCCTATGAGGAAGAGATGTAGTGGGATTGGCACGTCCTTTAGGTTTAACTAAGGAAAGTTGTAGGCCTCAGCTATCACCTTTGAATAATACACCTAGTGAGTAAAATTATGTATTCTGATCCTAAGCATGTCCCCGCAAACTTTGTTTGTTATTCACTATTAGAAAACGTGAAGTTAATTAACATTATTATTACCTCTCTTAATTGGATGGCGCTTCTTGCTGCAGGCTATATAACTGTAAGTAATTTAAATAAAATTGAATTTGTTAAAAAGACGGTAGTTATTTTTGCCCAAAAGGGTTTAAAATAATGATTATACACATTACCGTGTAAATAATATATATAATGGTATTTTTGTGTTGGGATATAAACAGTTCTAAAAGTCCCACGTTGTTGCGTTAAACTTAATGATTTTTTAAATCTCTTTATAAATATATGAAAACAATGATGAATGATATGAAAAATTTAGATTGAATATGTAATTAAAAATTTAAATTGAAAAATTAATAAAGTTATATTTGTAAAAAAATATTTATTAATGATTTAGCAAGTTTTTATACCCTGGGCACCAGCTATGAATGTAAAAGCATAGGAACTCAGCAGAGAGATATGCCAGAACTCTATCTCAGTTAGTAGTTTCAATGCTGCAAAACAATTTGTGAATGAACAATGAATAGTCGGTAGGTAATACAGACAAAACTTTTAATTGCGGTATCTGATGATAGTTCAATAAGTAACAAAATTATCCTTAAAACTAATTATACACAAATATATCGATCATTTTATCGATTATGAATGAAAATTTTATCAATTAAGCAACAAAGAAATATATTTACACCTGTTGGTGTATAGATCTTTTATTACTACGAGTTGGCAAAATACCTGGTTCACGGTGGCACTAAACCTCTAATCAGCTGATGTGTTTTAAAGATGATGTCCCTCGATGTGGGCCTAGTCGACTTCAATACAGTTTTCCTTGAAGTGATGTGGTACGAAGACACTCTATAATTGAGGAGCTTGCGGCCGAAATATTATGTTTTAATATTTCTGCCCTCTAGAAGCGCACTTGAACTATGCTAAGTCCAGTCAGGCTATTTACTTTTCGATTGCGGCAGACACTGGACCGCTAGATGGCGCTTGCTTACTATTTTACATGTCGCTATCGTAAAGATACCGAGATGTACCATTTGGTACATCTCGGTATCGGACTATTTAGTCAAGGGATCCTCGTGTCGTTGCTCACATGCCTACTTTGCACTGACGAGAGCCAACAGTTCGAAACTGCAGTCTGCAAGTAGTATGGACGACTGGAACGAGAGCTCTTTTAAGTAGGATCAGTCTTTCGGCTGGTGTTTGTTGCAATCGAAGCATTAGCGTTTTGTTGATAATATGTGATTATTACACTTAAGGCGCCAGGCTTGTAACTTGTAATTCAGCGCTCGGCGGGGCACATAGCCCGGAGAGTAGCTGTTGGTTGCAGTCTGGCTACGTTCCTTATAGAAAAATAAGGATTTTATAGAGGTTAGCGATTGAAATATTATGTATCAATACATTGTTAATTATATATAATTAACAATTTATTGAAACATAATATTATCTATAGATAATGAATTTATCCGTTACTTATGGACCTTACTGTATATGTTTTAATTAGTATAAGATCTAATACCGTGCCTAGTGGCACTCCATATTGGACTGTATTTCTGAAAGTTATTAAAATATTTACATTCCCATTTTCATTCATTTTACCTCATATATTAAATATCTTGTCATTAGCTACAGTGGTGCATCTCTAGAACGGATATTTTAATAGTTTTATGTAACAAAAAATATCGAATACTTGGTATGTCAAGGAAGGTGCCAAGGACTTTCTATTCTCATCTACAGTTTCAGAAATCAAATCAGTAATTGCATGTTTATGTTATATAACATTTACGAAACCGTGTTGTTTTACGACAAGGCGAGCTACCCCCAAACAGGAATTTTGCCGAACCTCTTCCCTTAAGAAGAGTAGGGATCTTTTACTTGCCTAACATTTAATAGACAAGGGACCGACGGCTTTACATCCCCTCCTAAGGATGGTATATCCCCTATACAACCCTCACCTAAGGTTGTATAGCTTCCGCACATATACTAATATACAAGCCGCTGGAAGATGTGTGAGGTGAGGACGCGGTCTTCGTTGTGAACACGAATGGTACCTCAGGCTGGAAAGGGCCAACTGCTTCGCTCTGTATATTGTCAGAGCTGGTTTGCACTCGAATTTTAATCTAATCTGATTTAATTAACACTTTACTGAAATTTATTTCAGTTGGCAGGGTCGAAAGCTACACCCTGTATAGTATGGTAGCTCGAATTTAAATTAAACACTTTAGTTTAGAACGAAATTAACAAATGATTTTATTTCTGTTAACACACAGAGTTGAATATTTAAATAATAAAATCAAATTTGTTATTCACAAAAATTTCGGGATGAGTCGGGTTTGCTGTATTTTATTTAATTAACTTTTATTTTTTATTAATGAGAAAATTCACTTCAAAACTAGGGCCACGAAGGCGATTTTATTTCACTAAAACTAGGGATGCGACGACGATTTAAAATGTAGCACTGGGGCCGAATAATAATATTAAAACCGTTTTTTTACTAGGGGCTGTCTAGGAAGAGGACGAGGGCACAACTTTAAATTTCGTTAGATACACCGGGAACACAACTTATCGGGGGCTTGGCACGCCCCCGTATGTATACTAGTGATGGGGTACGACGCTCGCTGAGAGCTGGAAAAGCCGGAAAGGGAGCCAGACCATCATATGGCGCTCGAATTATGAAATATTATGCAATAGTTGCGGAAATTTTGGAAAATCGGGCCGAAACTTATATCATTAAATCGGCTGTAGAAAATGAAATAATTTGATAATAAAATGTCAGCAGAATCTAATTCGATTAAGAATTACGAGCTATAACTGTCTGAAAATTGGTTAACATTTGACTTGGTCCCGTGAAGTAACGTTGCTAGTCGTAACTTTAATCCATATTTAATATTATATTAAGCCATATTGAGGGTATGAGATTGTCTGCGTCGAGCAGAGCGGGATCCAGATTTCGGGTAATATGAATGAAGATAGGGACGAGTTGCTAGCAATTTGTGGGAACACGTAAATTGGACTTATATTTTAGATGAGCGTTTTATGGACTCACTGGGGAGATAAATGAAAGACGTTTTGAGATATTATTGGAAATTGAAATTGGACTTTGAATTGAAGCGAAAGGGACGTGTATAATTTTTAGGGAAGTGAAATAAATTATTCTAATTGAAGATTTGGGGAGTTGTTTAAAAGTAAATTAAGATGATGAGGGGGCTGTATTTTTTAGGGCGATCCTTTGTAAGTTTTTTGCTGTATTTTAATGAATTTTGATGTTGGGGGTTTTTTGATATTATATTTAGATTATTCGGGAATTATGGATGTGGCGTGAATTTTCTCAGAAATATTATTCAAAATTTGGGGTTTTTGAATTCCCCAGGTGCTTTAATGACTTTTTTATATGTTTTGCCAAGCTGATCATAATGATTTAATTATTTGTCAAATTTTAGTGATATTTTCGTCGGCCATCTTGGTAACATGGAGAACGTACGATAACAGTTGGAACGGTCACCCATCCAACTACTAACCGCGCCTGGCGTTGCTTTACATCGCATATCGAAGTATGTACATAGTAAAGACGCATCTACGCTCGCCCCCACAAGATGTTGTATTTATTAAGACATTTTATTATTCCTTTTTCAGAATTTTTACATACATTCCTTATCATGTTTAAATCATTTGATAAATAAGTTCATGAAATAATGTTAACTTGCTTAACCATAGCATGTAGCGCATATAATAATGTGTAGTTAAAACTAGGTCATCAAACTCAATATATTCAAGAGAAATTTATCAATATGTATACAAACTGTCCATATCGAAAATACATTTTTAAATTCTTTTCGCAGCACGTTCCGTTAAGTTTGACCCAAATTTTAAACAGGCTTTAAAGCTAGTCTTACTATTTTGCTTCTGTTCACGATACTGGATGTTACAATTGCATATGTCACCCACTACACTAAATAAAAAGAAAATAATCATGATATGTTTTATTTTTTAGTCGGCTCAATTATATGCATCTCGGTAAAGCTATGAACGTTTTTTAAATCGCTTGAAACATTTTTAATCGAGCCTGATGTGTAATTTATGCCTTTTCAATAAAATTAAGAAAATGCCAAAAACTGTTTCGACCAGGCTTAACTGTAGATCTTTTTGGTTAGATGAGAAATTGTCATTGGACCTTTGATGTTTTATGCGTAAAATTTTACATTGTACGTGGCGAATTTTTGGACGATGGCAGTACAAGCATCATCTATAAATAAAAATTAAATTGAACGCATAAACCTTTTCATATTTTGCTATATTTATTTTTTATATTTAATAATATTTAATCACCATTACTCCCATTCGCATTTTTTTACAGAAAAAAATGTGCTCTAAACACCTATGTTAAGCCTATTTTAATATTTAAATTCATTAATTTATAACATTCATACATATGCGCTATATGATAATGATAGAGAATCTGTGTTCAGATAAAATAAAATTTAAAAAAAATATTTAAAAAAGCTTTTATTTAAATGCTCTAAAAAGTAGAAAATGAACTTTGAAGTAAATCAAACTCCTCATTTTGTTACATTATATAATTTTTTTATGACTTTTTATAACTTTTACATCATAAAAAAATTATATAATGTAACAAAATGATGAGTTTGATTTACTTTAAAGTTTATTTTCTACTTTTTAGAGCATTAAAATAAAAGGTATTTTTAAAAATATTTTTATATAATTTTATTTTTTACTTTTTAGTCTTTTGATGTGTGTAATCCCCAGATATCGATTTTGACATGAATCGGATCATAAACGGTAAAGTCATCCGCCAACTTGAACTAAATTTTTGACTAAAAACTCGTAATCCGCCACCCCGAAAATCCCAGATATCGATTTTGATCGATTTGAACCTAAATGACAAAAGTTCTCAGCCATATTGACGCCGCTATTTTGAATTTCTGAATTTTGACTAAAATTCATAATCCGCGACCTAGAAAACTTTTAGATATCGATTTTGAGTTGAATCGGATCTTTAACAGTAAAGTCGTCCGCAATCCTGAAGTCGGCGTCCTGAACTAAATTTTTGACTAGAAATTCGTAATCGGCGAACCCGAAAACCCCCTGATGTCGATTTTGATCGATTTGGACCATAAATGACAATGTCGCCCACCATATTGGCGCCGCCATTCTGAATTTCTAAATTTTGACCAAGGAATCATAATTGGCGATCTCGAAAACCCCCCCAGATATCGATTTGAGTCGCATCGGATCATAAACGGTAAAGTCGTCCGCCATCTTGTTTTTTCTTATATGAAAATGTTAAAGTGTATTGTCACTGGACTTATACACGTTCAAAATTTCAAAGCTCTCGCTTAATTAGAACTAATCGAAATTTCTATTGACCTAAACAAACGAACAAATAAACATTTAAGTTAAATAAAAGCTTTTAAAAAACATCATCTGTGTCCATTTTTTTTAAATTTTATTCTCGTGGGGTAAAATTTAAAAAAAAGTATTTAAATAAGAGAATTTTCTCGCTGTAATCTGAAAAACACATATAAAGAAGTATTATTGGAAGTTTTCGACTTCGGGTGGGGTCGGGAACTTCTTAGTCTAAACAACTGAATTTAAAAATGTTGTTTTATCTTTTTAGTTTGAAGAAATCAAAGGTACAAGCTTCATAAAAAATTTAAATGGAAACAAATGAGAAAAACCTGGTAACATAAACAGAAAAATTAGTTGATACCAATTAAAAGTACCTTTGAAAACTTAAAGATGCTTTTCAAAAAATGACCTCTGTCTCTATGATTTGACATATAATTTGATGAAGGCCTCAAAATTTAAACAACTTCATTTTTAAACCGTTAACATCCATAAAAGAATTTCGAAGAATTTTATCTAAATCTAATTCTTAATTAAATTAATTAATTAAATTCTTATTAAATAATTTTAAAAAAGTACATATTCGCTTCTCTATTTTTTAAATAGTTCCGTATATATTCAGTAGAAATCTTCGATATTTCACTGCGAACAGACCAATATGAACCTAGGTATTTGCAATAATAAATAAATAAATACCAATTTTTTTTTTAATTCAATTCTTTAGTCGATAATGTTTCCGATCTCACCTAAAGTCCAACACTTACAATCATACTACGTTATATGTGTACCACAGATTCCACCAGCTAAAAAAAATTGTCCAACCACAAATTCTTATTTCGATTTTTAGCTTTATTTTCATTCCACTATTATGATACATTTGATATAACTAGTACCTCAAAAATACAACGTAATATTATTACACTAATAAAAAATATGATGTATACAGCATGACATGCACGTTAAAATAACTAATTCTAATAACTGAATAATTCAGAAACTCCATGTTGAAATGGCGATAATAGAACAAGAGCTTTCAATTTAACTAATACAACCACTCAAACGGCTGTTTGAGGTACTCTAGTAGTTAATTCTGGGCCGCTGCGAAATATAATTGAAATTGTCCCTTGGTTTTAATATTAAAGTAGTTTAATATTTGCGCATAGGGAAATCAATGATTTTCTATTTGTCTAAGTAAACAATAAATCATAGCAACAATGATGAGTTAGCTAGAGACGTAGAAAGTTTGATAAATTCTCTAGGACATTGAGATTCTTAAAACAAATGTATAAAATTAATATAAAATATAGATCCACATAAAATTTTCTAGATTAATATTCCTCTTATTTGAATTATTTTGAAGGCGTTTTCTCATTGTATTTTTTAACATAGTAAAATAATTATCTATCTGCCTTTGTTCACTTTCCTTTCTTAACTAAGTAGGCAGTAATTTTCTGTATATTAAAATTTATTTCTGTTACCCAGATTATAAAATAAAGTAATATCATAAGTGACTCAAAGCAAAAACAAGAATCTTAATTGACTGGCTCTTCAATATCCAGCCAACTCTTGAACATAGAGACATGGAATTCGAAGTGCATATTCCTTTCGTGTCGGAAACATCCAATAAGAACCAATTTTTAGAAATGAGATTCATACCAAACTATGGAAAAAAGCTGGTTTATTTATAAATAACATATAAATATATTTGAGATTGGTTTCTGTATAAAATTCCCACTATATTGAAAACTACAAATATTTTATTAAGTATTTTAGACGTTCCAACCTCTTCATCACTACTGTAAGCAATCTGCGAAATACATTGATAGACATAAATTAAATCACTTTCATTACAAAAAAAATGCAGCTTCACAGTTGTTGTCATACTTTTAGTTAACCAGTACCTACCTCATCCACTGGTCTACTTAGCAAAGTAACCATATTTCAAACTAAATTTTTTGCAAACCCATTGCTTATAGCTGTTTTTTTTTCAGCGAGTTTTTCCCATCTCAACAGTCAACAAACTACATTATGTTTTTGTGATTGTCATTTATTATTGTATTTTTAGTTCTTTCAATTCTGTTAAGTCACCTGGACATCCTATTTATCACATCCTAATAAACCTGCTACGGAGGTAGGGGTAGGGGTCTTAGTTTTTAATTATTTTAAAATCTATTTCGCTCGGCTGCATTAGTTGAAAGGGTATTCTTGTATTTTTAATGGTGAATAAATTTGATTTGATTTTGGTCTAAAAGCCAACACCTTGGAATTAACCAGACGTTGTGTAACAAATTTTTATAATAAACAATCACTTAAAACGTAACTATTAGTTAACCAACGATTGTGAAACCGGCTATTTTTTTGACGTGTTTTAGCCTTTTTTTAAACATCAATATATCCAAATTTATTTAGGGTGGATGGTGCTCATAAAAATTTATAGAGATCACCACCCTTACTTTAAATTATGTGTATTTCCGAAGCTTATAAGATTATACTCAGGACAATTTTATAAAAATATTTTCCATGATGCTCTATCCAATTAATATATCGTTAGTTTGCTGCCATTTCCAGCTATACCGAAAGAGACAACCAACCTCATTATGCTAACTTCAACACAAGCTGTACTAAGATAAAAGTAAATAAGTTGTTTTTGTTGTTTTATTTTTAAAACCAAATTTCATTATTTCACCGAGAGTATCACCATTTAGCTACGTACTACAATGCTTGGTAGATGCACCTTTGGCAGACAAATTATTTTGTTAATTAATTTTAAGTGTACTAAAATTAAGATAATTTTGTATTTGTTTGAATAAAAAGTTTATTGAAATTGACATTTAATTGAAGTTACTGAAATTGTGAGTTTTGGAATAATAAAGTTATTTTAGTAATTACTGGGTCCACTGCCATTTTGAATTCATTTTGTTGGGTGATTAACATGGACTTGCAACATCCCATTCCGAAACTTTTGGATGCAAAGCTGAAGATCTTTCACATTATTCAGTAAAGGAACTGAACGACCCACTCTTCTCTCGTTCTTTGTCTGTATGTGTAGGTAGATGCGTGGATGTTTGTGTACACATATAACACTCTTTCTTAGAATAATATGGAACTTTCAGCAATATCATATATTTTATTTCATTAATCTTTAAGAAGTTCGTAAAATTTAGAAAATCCTATTACATCCTAAATATAAGAAAAAACACTAATTTAAAGTTTTAATAAGAAATATAATTTGCTAAGCCTTCTGTAAAAAAATCACACTTCAGTTAGAGGGTGTATAAACATTTTAGATGTTTAAATGGAATCACTACGTATACTTGGTCCTAATCTCGATGTGTTATTATGTGGGTAGTATTTAAATATTACATAAACCCCAACTATAAATTTATAAAATTGCATGTGATTGCGCATGGTTTTGTAGCATTTTTATGTTTTGTACGTCTTAAAGAGGTTTATTCACGTGAATTTTATGTTTCAAAAAAATGGCGAAGGAGCCAGTGTCAACAAATATACATACAGTGTGAGCCATTTCATACATTAACACCCCCATAAAAGTTGTTTTATGACCGGTGTTTTTTTTAAAGATACAACATCAAAACTGCACTTTTGGACAAAATTTTATATTTTATTTTAAAAAATCATGGCCTACCACGATTTTCCTAGGGGCTAACATTTAAGACAGCGTATTTACGATTTTTTTAAGTAAAATTTGAATACATCCCTGTATTCAGCTCCCTCCTAAATTGGTATTGGTAATGGGTATGTACCAAATATCATAAAAAAATACGAATTAATAAAATTTTTGCATATAAATTTTAAAATGAAACTATTAGTATGCATTTATTAGTGTAGACATAGTAAGTAATGGAATAAACATCAAAAACAGACAACAAAGTTAAATCTTATAATCAATGAAAAACTAATGATGCTAATCACGCCGCAAAATTAACATTGAACCAATAACAATGACATGAAATAATTGTAACAAGGAAACAATAAAAAAAAAATTATTAACTTCGGAAATTTTGAAAATAAAATCCTTTTTACGAATCCACGTTGTTAAGCACTGCACCTCATGCGCTGTGTTAAATATGAGGACAAGTTATCCAGTCTCTACTCAAAGTATTTCGAGAGCTTTAGCGAAAATAGCCCTTAGCGTCGAGGGTGCCCTATTATTTTCTAACAGTCGATTTTGACGGGAAAATGATGGGTTATATCGGTATTTACCCGAAACCGGTTCCTCGGTGATTCGGTGTCAAAAAAGTATAGTTACCATGTACTAAGAACGTGCATGGGACCGCCTTGCCTGAACATATGAATCTATAATTGCAGAATATAATTCAAAGTCGTTGCGATTCAAGCGTTTTTAAGCTCCGAGGAGCGACCAAAATTGTTATTGAACTGAAAATGCGGCAATAGACAGGCAAGCAAAAGCCCACTAAAAAATTATAAACATTGAACTTTTTACTGAATCTTTTTGTGTAATCGTTAGCTAAAAACTAAACATTGGATGGTAGTTGGTACATTATGAGTCGTTCCGTTCCTCACTATGTGTTGTACATGGGCCAGGCTATAGTTTGTCAATACATTTTTCTTGAACGTTTTGTATATTGTCTTTTTCTTGTGTTTCAAAATTCCTTTTCAGGTTTAAATTTAAAAAAGTGTTAGTATTTACTGTGTTAGATTTATAGTGTTACGACGTCCAATTGGTACCATCAGTGAAGCAGTTAAGCAAAAACGAACAGTAAGTATAGATTTTGTATTATTCTCCGTCTGAAACAGTCGATTTGAAGCCTTCTTTGTGAACGTTTAATATCCACTTTGGAAAATACAATAAAAGTCCTTCAGACGTGTAAGCATGGAACGTTCCCATTAGATTCGGTGACCTAGGTGGAAATTCAATTAGGGAGCTGTTGGGACCTATCCACTGATTTCGAAAATGATTATTTAACCACTATCCTACTATCACTGCATTATGTACAGGGCACCCATCTAACTGAAATTTTAAATTAACTCGGTCACGAATGGGTAAATTGTTTAGTGCTTCCGAAAATGCATTCCTCAAAAAATCTAAAAATTGGAATTTATTTGAATTTCCTTCAAAGAAGAATGGGCCAATAATTTTATTATGGAGTATCCCGCACCAAACATTTACTTTTAATGAATATTGTCTTTTACAATTGACAACCCAGTTTGGATTTTCTACTGAACAATAGAATTTTGGGATGAAACCCGTTGGCGTTGGTGGTGAAAGTGGTTTCGTCGGTATATAATATTTCTTTAATGAAATTAAAATTATTGAGGTATTCTCCTTGAGCCCATAAACAGAATTCCAGTCTTCTATCTTCATATCCGGGCTCTAAAGTATTCAAACTTTGGTGTGTATGGCTCCAAATGGTTCTTTACAAGATATTTTTTAATAGTTTCTCTTGGAATATTTGACTCTAGACTGGCACTTCTTAAGCTGGAATTAGGAATATTCCAAAATTTGATCATTTTGTCTATATTTTGACACAACGCCTGTGTCATTGAAAACTTTATTTATATTGTATACAGTGGTACTACTGACGTTTGGTTCATTGGGATGTCTAACATTAAATTCATCAGCTGCTTCTTTTATCGAACGAGCATTATCACCAACCAGACGAACTATTTTAATTTTGTGCCTCAAATTTATTTGTTCCATAACAAATATCACCTATTTTTACAAATATTTAATACACAAAACTTATTCACACCTTAAATAACATATTTTTTATTGTTTCTACAATTGCCTTTTCATGGCCAACTTAAGCCATAATAAAGAAAATAATAACTTCGTTTGTAAATCTAGAACAACAAATCAGCAGAACTTTTTTTTAAAGGATAATTTGATACTCATTATCTACTGGTTTCACGATAAAGCTTAAAAAATTATTTTCTGAAATCGTTGAAATGGTTATAAAGGGTAAAAGATTTGTTCATCATTCACAAAAATTAAACGTCAAATTAAATATAACGGGGGATTACTGTCATCAATCTTATTAATTTTAATTAATTAGTAATATTATTAGATTTAACTTTGTTGTTTGTTTTTTATGTTTATTCCATGACTTACTATGTCTGCAATAATAAATATTTTATAATAATAATTTTTATAATTTTATTAATTCATATTTTTTAATGAAATTTGGTACATACCCATTTAGGAGGGAGCTGAATGATTTTAAAAAATAAAATTTGACGTTTTGTCCAAAAGTGCAGTTTTTGGTGTTGTATCTATTAAAAATACCCGGTCAAAATCGATTATTAAATACAACTTTTATGAGGGTGTTAAGGTTTAAAATGAGCCACACTGTATATAATATACGCAGATGGATTTATTTATTATTATTTCTACTAGATCATATATACACACATTTACATAATAGTACTATTATTTTTCTCACAGAATTTTAGAACACTTTTCAAGTGGCAGAAACCTAGTATTATCTTAACACTGCCAAATAATATGAAACATAATACAGAACTTTTTACAAAGGAATCTTTGTAACCCTTGTAGAAACGATGTATAAGATATATTGCTCTTTTGGTTTCAATGGATTTTGAGTATTCCGCCTGCATTTTAATTAACCATATTAATTAATTACCGATGAAAACTTCGGCTTTATATGCCCGCAGCGTTAAAACAGTATGTTAGGTAACTGAAGTAAATTGCATAAAGCTTAACATTTAATGGAAGATATATAAATCACAATGTCTTGGCACATATATCTCGATTATTCTATAATAATAATTTAGTATATAAGGTTACTTGACTTTAAAATAGTTTGTTTTTACAACATTAGAAACAAAGAAGTTATGACCGAAACAATATGCGCACTCACAATTTCTTAATAAACCATTTTGTTATTGTAATTAACTAAATAATTAATAAAAATGCCCAAAAATTATTTTTATTAATATATTACCTAGATGATCAAATTTGTTTAAAGCTCTCATTTTAGAAAATATGGCATTCCATATCCGTCTTCAACCATATCGAATTCGCTATTTGGAATTTTTCAATATTATTTTCATAATCACTCGCCCAACAACATAAATATACCATGATTCAAAAATAAATTAGCCATACTGTAATTTACAAATAGTAAATCTTTCGATTTAGGGATGATTTCCACTGCTTGGGAATATTTCCAGAATCAATGCACCGCCCATTAATATTGTCATTCAACCATTTCTGCTGCTTTATATATTAGGTATCCAACATGCTGTGATAATAATAATATTGTTCAATAACTAGTGGCTACAACAAAATATAAACCTTAGGTAGGTTTTTTCCTGAAAGCCCTGTATATTTCTAACGTCGAAAGAAAAATACTATACTTAGAAATTATCCAAGTTTAACTTGCACACTAATAAGAGTAGTTTCTTTATAATTGTATTGATGGCGTTCTTCTTCTCACAATACTTTTTATATATTATTGCCTACCAGAAGTTAATGATTATAAAACTAGATTTACCTCACATCCAATTGTGTACATAAACTTGTTAAGGAAAACTATTATTTTACGAATAGCAATTTCCTTCTTTCAAAACTAAATATATTAAATGGTAAGATATTTTAACTACATTGCAATTACACTGTTTATTTTTTTCACTCATATGCTGGTAGTTTTAGAAGTTATTCTACTGAAATTAAGGAAAATGTTAATATGTGGTAGGCTTTGCAATATACTATTAATATACTAGATAGTATCCCACTCCGTAAGTTAAAAGTATATACTTATATACAGGGTGTTCCAATAGTGCGTCTAAGTCCAATATTAGCCTTATTGGAATACTTTGGTAATGTATTTTTTTATGGGAGCGATATAATGTCAAGAGGCGCACATTTTAAAAATATTTTGAAATAAACAGGGTGACTCGCTACAGAGGAGCATCTTCGAGGTCATTTCTTTAAACGGAGCACCCTATATATTTTTACATTTATGAATTCAGCGTAAAATTACCTTTACAATGATCTCCAGATTTTTTGTTTTTGACATGGCGTTGCCGAGGTATTAGACAAAATATGAGCAAGGTTTAACAAATTAATTCTCTGTGTGTATCGCTATTAATTAAAAAAAATTATTTTGCAATTATGTAGACAAGGATGTACTATAACGACACAGCCACCAAATATTGATTATAATGATACAGGATTTTATGCTAGCGCTAATTCAGAACATTTCAAAGTGAATTTTCTCAATTTTTTCAAATGGAACACTATGTATATTATTGTACTTTTGAATGACTGATGGTCGAGAGGTGAGCGCACTTGCCTCTCTCCCAAAAGTTCCGGGTTCGATCCTCGGTCGTGGCAGTGGAAAATACTGTGAGAGGGATTTTTCCACTATACATGGATATTGGGTGTGTGTCCCTTGTCTCTAAATGTGTAGCCTCCGCCCACACAAGGCTCTTCTAGAGCCTTCCGAGATAAAGGGGGTTGTCATTACCTGTGGTGTATTATTATTGGCACGTTATTTCTCTACCATTTTCGTGAATAATATAATATACTATAGAATAATTGAAAGTAGTATTAATTTTTTTCTGGGTGCGTCTTGGTTGCCTCAGTAGTATTTTTTCTCATTTTAATAACTTAAATCATATTTAAGTCTATTTTATCTAGCATTTATAGGAACTGTTCAAAATGGCCTCGCAGTACGTCTATGCATTTCTATAGACGATTTTCGAATGATCTACTGACATTTTTTAAAATATCTACAGCAATTTCTTGAAAAACTTGCATTATTCTTTCTTGCATATTTTCGTTCGTAGTTATAGGAGCTTTGTACACTTGCTTTTTAATAGCCCCACAAAAATATGTCTATTTTGGTGAAATCAGGGCTTCTGGCAGGCCAACTATGAGGTCCTTCTCTTCCTTCTAACCATTTGGAAAAGCGTCGTTTAAATGTTCGTGAATAGTCGGAGTCTGGTGCGCACAGGTACTCCATCATGGAGGTACCACATTATCTCCATAATAATATGGTAATAATAATTTTATTTATATCAAAGATTCAAGTAAACATATATCAAGGCTGCACATATTAATGAATATAAATAAAAGAGAAATCGCCTAAGTTTTTTGTAAACTTGATTGCAATTCAATGTTATGATACTCATTGATGGGTGCCTTAATAATATAAGTAGATGATGTTTCCCTTACGATACAAATTTTTATAATATATGTAACATATAAAAAAGCTTAAGAATATATACTAACAATTTTCTATCTCCTATTTACTATTTAAATATAAAATTATATATACACCTACCTACCCCTAACACACATAAAAACTACACACATATATGTATGTATCAGTACACACACATTAATGATGAATATAGATTCAGACCCTGCAATTTGATCCATTTTTTGGCCTTTCTTTTGAATTTTCTAGTATTTCTAGCATGTCTGGTACATTTATCCAACATATTATTATTAAAAAGTTGTTCACCTATGTATATATAATATCTTTGCCCTATGCCTTTTGCCATTTTTTGATTTTGATGTCATCCTGCTGTTTACCTCTTGTGCCATATTTATGTGTAAAATGCTCATGGTTTTGTTTGTTATTGTACTGATAAACAAGAGTGGTATAATAATAGAGTTGTCGTATGCTAAAAAGTTCGGAATATCCATGGGGACATTCTTCCAAGCTGTCTTCCAAATAAATTTGAGCATTCACACGTCCATCATAAAAATGTGGTCCTATCACATAATCCGCAACAATTCTTCCCCAAACATGCAACGACTATCTTGTTTGGATATTTATTCGTGAGATGTAAGGATTGGTTGTGTTGTAATAATGAAAATTATGACAAGTAACATGTCCATTTTTATGAAACATCGGCAAAACAAAGTCAAAAAAATTTTTTGTTGCCCTATTTTTTGTTTTGCCCATTGACAAAATTGCATTAGGTTTTCATAATCTTTATCAATCAGTTCCTGCATTAGTTGAACGTGGTAGGGATGAAATTTGTTTTTTTGTAGGATTAGATGGACTGAAGATCGGCTTATATCGTTTTCTCTTGCCAATTCTCTTATACTGCGATTAAGATCTTTAATCACGCTCAAAAGTATGACTGTTTCATTTTCTTCATTTACTACATTTTTGTTCGTTCCTTTTTCTCACATTCCACTTTCCCCGTATTGTCAAATCATTCCATTAACCTCTGAAATGATTTTTAGAGGGCTGCCTTCTTTCCGGATATCGCTCCTTATAAATTCGAGTTGATGGCAAACAATTTTTATCAGTCGCACCCAGAACCTAAACCATATCGAACATTTCTTCTTCTCTCGAAAATTCATTATTGGAAAGTGCGAATTTCAAACTAATTTATAACTTAAAACATAATAGTTAATAATTAAACGTCAATAAGATAACTTTCACTGTATGTTAAAATCATAACTACTAGATCAGTTCGAAATGAAAAGTGTTATAATTTAACGGTTTTTAATGAAAAAGTAAAAATATCTCTGCAAATACCGATTTTAGGTATAGGATATTATTCACAAAAATAGTAGAGAATTAACGTACCAATTATTCAACAATGCAATAATATACAGAGTGTTCCATTTGAAAAACCGAGAAAATTCACTTTGAAATGTTCTGAATTAGCGCTAATATAAAATACAACCCGTATAATTATAATCAATATTTAGTGGTTGCGTCGTTGTAGTACATCCCTTGTAGTCTATATAAATGACCTCGAAGATGCTCCGCTGTAGCGAGTCACCCTATATATTTCAAAATATTTTTAAAATGTGCGCTTCTGACACTATACCGCTTCCATAAAAAAAAATCCAAAGTCTTCTAATAAGGACGATATTGGACTTAGACGCACTATTGGGACACCCTGTATATTACTAATCACCGATATCCAACAAACAACAATACCACGTATGAATGACTCTGCAGGGACGTAAAGAACGGTTGTTCTAACTTTTCACCAATCAGAGAGTCCATTAGGGCAACTTTTGACAGCATTTGTTTATTTGTTCGAGTTTACAAGAAAATACTTTCCTATTGATAGATATAAAACGTAATCTCTTCAAAACAACCCGTTAATCCAGGAAAAAAGTAAGGCCTATATTCACTTTTACTCCCAGACAATTTTAAATTAAATTAGATATAAGTGATTGGTTGGGTAATAAATAAATAAGTAAATAAACAAATAAATCCTTTTCACGTAATTAAGATTGTGCCTGTATTTAATATTTATCCTCCCTTTTTATTTTTCGCTATTAATTTCGTTGTGTAGTTTTAAAAACTGAGAACACGCAAATAAACATAAAACATAAAACGTGACACATAAAATAATGTCATTGGCTTTATGAGGAATGCCTTTTTAGGTGGCTCATAAACTTAGATTTGAAATATTAAGAAGTACTTGCACATTTAATGTATGAATTTATTAGTTTCGTCATTGCATTTTCTGCATAGTTGCAGAAACTTTGACAATAATTATAATTGAGTTCAAATAAAATCCACTACAAATTTCATTATATTTCAGATGAGCTAATTCTGCATACGACAGTCGACATGTGTAAGTGGAAAACTGTTTTAGATGAGAAGCACAAAATCTTCAATCTCAGAATAACTTGATGTAATTTATCAACTGTAGTGAAAAGATAAAAAGCGCGTAATTCCTGAACATTTAGATCTATATTTTTCTGTCGTTTTTACAATATATTTACATTTATTTTTTGAGTTTTAAAGAGCAATTACTAAATTCTACATTTCCTAATGATTTGAAATATTCTTAATGTATCATATATAGCCGCTCTGAGTTTAATTTCATTGTTCATATAATGCCCTAAAGTTCTAAGTACTTATGAAACTGCCAAAGAAATCATCAAATACAATTTAGATTTAGCATATTTAATATATTTTTTTTACTTTATGTTAAAATTCTTAAAAGCGAATTATCATCTCTTCATCTCTACAAGGATAATATTTGTTTCCATACTTATTGAGGGCCAGATTCCTCTCTCTCAACTAACATAATTAATTGTTAGAACAACATCAACTATTACAGCAACTTTAAAGTGCTTTGTCACTAGTTGCGGGTATGTGATAGGAACGTCCCTCTTATGTGCGGGTATAGTTGTACTGAAGATAATTGAACTCATAAGAAATTGACCAAATGATTTCCAATGTAAACAAACATGCGTCGAAAGTAGCGGCTTGAATTGTTGTCTTCAAAAGTCATTCAATTGTTAAACAGGGGTGGAGTCGGAAACAATTTGTCTCACGCCTAGGTGGTGTGGACAATTATCTATATTTAAGTTCCTTCAGAGTATATTAGATTAGGTTACACAAACAGCTTTAGCTTTTTAACATTTAGTAAGGAAATATTAAAGTATTAAATTGAGTAACAGGAAAAGTTCACTAACTTACAATAACGCGTTATGTTACCTCCTTTCCTATATTATATATTTTTGGGAAAGAATTGAGGTAACATATGCGGACGACTAGCTGGTTTAAGCCGAAGCAAAGAGTTGTGAAACTTACCCTCTTCGAATGTATACCATAAATGACAAATTTTTGTTTTGTTCGAGAAATGAAGACAAGGAGAAATTGATATTATTTGGGCACCATCTATAGTGATAATCAGTAAAGTTGTCTCGTTTTCTCAAAAAACCAGTCTCCTATAGACAAGACTGAAATTGTTGGTAAGGGAAATAAAAAAAATATAGTGTAAAATGAATGATAATATGTATTACATGAATAAATAAATAAATTTTATAAGTATGAAATATGAGATTTTAAGTTATCAAATAATATTGGTAAACAAGGAATAATTAATACTAGAAATCAATAACAAAATTATACCAATCTCCTAGATTCCTGGACTGAATATCTTGACGGTGAAGAGCTCTGGAACGGCAATTCAGGCCCCAATTGTCTCTTGGAATATGGAATCTAAAGGTTTTCTTGACAATTTAATTTGCGTTTCTCTAAGGAAGTTAAGTATGAAGATTGTATAATTGATGTCAAATTTAAGGCTTAAATACCTTAATATAAGTGTAGAAATATGTCCATGTGGTTTGGAAAAACTAATGATCGCAAATGTAAATTTACGAAATATGTAACGTTGTGTCGCCTTTTTGGGCGTTTACATGCAACCGGCAGCTCTTCGTCTGGTGGCACTGGCTCGGGGTAAGGAGTTAATTAATTTCAAATGTATTTTAATGTTAGGCGCCACTTAGTTTTTCTAAACTAAGAAAAATTAAATTTGAAGTAACTTCGGGAAAATGAAAAATTACAGTTCTAATTCTAAATACGAAAAATAAAAGAATGAGGTTTTCTTAAAATGGTATAATCAGGTTTAAGCTACAGTAAATAAATACCTTGAAGAATGGTGAGATAATTTGATGTTTATGAGTTGTACATCTACTCCCAAATTTTACCCCCGTTGGTAGTACTACTAACGGTTTACAATTTTTTCTTTGTTGTAACGGATTTTTATCTTAGTTAATAAATATACTAGTAAGAAAACTATACATAGTCTGATATTTAATTGAAATTATATAAGCCCAAATGACTTTAGGTAACTATTGCAAAAATTACTAATTCCACACATGGAAACACTTCAGATTTTATGCAACTGGAACCAATATTTAACAGCAATGTACTTGATGTTTGTGTGAATTAAAATAATTGGTTGGATCTGACCTTTTCTATACCGTCCTCCTAGGTCCTTGGTAAGCATTAAAACGTCCAATTAAACTATCAAATTGATTTCTTCCGATTAACAATTTTCATTTAACTAAGCAGGCTTTTTCACTCTTGGACGTCGAGGTGTAAAGGTACTCAAAATACTGGAAGATGTAAACTTTGGGTCCAACAGCTTTCCGTTATTTATGTTGGCGAAAATAATGCCGTCTGATCTGAAATTGCACTTTATGTAATTTTGCACAAGTACCCCGGTGAACATTTAATTTTCACATGGGAAGTTAATGAAGAATCTATCTAGAAATATTTTAACATACCTTCCGTTACGAATGGCCTTATTTTCACTGTTATGTTTATTATTTGCGATTTTACAAATTACTCTTTCTCTATGGCGACGGGAACCAAAATGATTCTCTCTTTTTTAATTTCGATAAAAACGCAGTTGGAACGATTTCTATCGCCGTATAGAATCCGCGCAAGTCGCAGAGTAGGCCGGCACTTGCCGATTTATTTTAAATATTAATACACCTTTCTACCAATTATACGGGGAGACATCAAAAAGTACAAAATTAACGTTATAACGTAAATGCAAAAGACCTGATTATAGACTTCAATCTATAGAATTAATATAAATTTAATGTAGAATATAAATTTATAAAAGCAATATTTCAGTCACAAACTCCTCTATAAAATCCTTATTTTAATATAAGGAAAGTAACTAGACTGCAATCAACAGCTACTCTCCTGACTACGTGCCCCGCCGAGCGCTGAATTACAAGCCGAATAAACATACCAGTTGTAAAGTACAGATGCACTCAAGTAAGGGGGACAGCGCGGTGAGAAGAAAAATGTATAGGCTCGCAAACTACAAGCGGATACAGTAGTAGCTGGTCGACAGTCACGCGAGGTGGTTATGTACGAGTCTCCGTCCCGAATAAACAAAACACGAAGTTTTTTAAGTCCGTAAAAATTCAAGGTAACACAATATTTTCTAAGTCCATCTGATGTCACCCTTGCGACGTCATTATTTTTGTACACGGGAATAATTAAAATAGTCAACAGTCAGTTCGTTAGCTGCCGTCCTACGCGATAGATGTACCTGCTGCTTGCTGCGGTTTTACAACGAAAATATCGAAACGTCGCAAAATATTTCGGAGTATTTTCTAAATCTATTTGACGTCACGTCGATCCATCGCGCATCCGTTATCCGCTGTTTCTTCCACTTATTTGTATTTGAAGGAGGTAATTAAATTCATACCGTGTTGGCAGTCAGCCAGAGCGACTCATCGCAAGCAGACGTGTTCACTCCAGTATTTGAACTTTAGGTACTGTTATTGTCATATATTAATTTCAAACCGCGGAATTTCCATACTTCGTCATTGAGTAGCCACGCATCTATCTGGCGCATACTCCCGCTCCTCTAATAAGTTGCTTCATTAAGAAAAGTTCCTGTGGACCTGAAAAGAGAGTTAGTCCGAGTTGACCGCTAGAGAGTAAACGTGTCCAAGTACATACCAAGAAGTAAGTAAAACCATAAAGGAGGAAGACAACTGAGTAAGAAACATGGCTATCGCAATTGTTGTGTGTTAATGATACCCCGATCTTTCAGTACTCCATCTCGAGGGTAGCCTTTCCAGTGAAATTCTATACAACTTGTAGATGTTCCCTATGTACCCTCGGGGATCTTGGAACACTGAAGAGTGGCACAACTGTTTTATTAACCATATTTTACCTTTCAGTATTCTATCTCGAGGGTGGCTGTTTCAGTGAAATTCTATGCAACTCGTAGGTGTTCCCTGTGTACCCTCGGGGATCTAGGAACACTGAAGAGAGGCATAACTGTTTTATTAACCATACCTTGATTTCCAGTATACCAGCCCGAGGACTGGCTGTTCCTGTACTGTTCATTAATCATACCTTAACTTTACATGGAGCTAATCAGATTCTTGTGTGTTTTCAGACTATACTAATAAATTATCTCTGCGCGCATTAGTCAAGTACTATTATCCATAACTTCTCTATAAACTGTTGCACTGTAGTTTTTATATTTATATTAACTGTGGCCTTACTTCGCCTGCTTGGTATCCGTATCTAGTCTGTCCCTGTTTGCTTTTACTAACGCTATACCTTATATTCTTTGTTGCAGCTTGCTATCTCTGTCGCTTGAGCCATCTGGTGCTACTAGAATAGAATTTTGCTTGCTCCTCCCGGTAATTGGTAGTTTGTAGATTCTTTTGGTAGAAAGTAACTAGTTAGAAAAGTAGAATTGTAATACTAGATTTATTTGAATACACTGATTTAATTTAAAAATTCTGAGTTTTATTGTTTGTGCGTGAATGTCTAATTTCCCGTACGTTGACCAACTGGAGTTTACTTTCTCCACTTGAGCTACTCACCCTTGCGTACTCGGTTTAAGGATAGTGTGTCCTATCACTTAAACTAGGACTGGGGCCCGAGTAAATCGAAAACTTGTTTCCGAAGCTAGAGTGTCAAAGAGTGGCAGATTTTTCTCCACGTCATCGTGCGAAGTGGAGAAAAGCTCTTCACAAAATATAATACTCGATCAGGGATTAAGGCAATCGCAATTGAAATACTGGAGCGGGGATGAAAAACTTTCGTGCTAGGTTTCAAGAGTGTCAGCAGCGAGGGGGTCATTTGACTGATGTAATTTTTAAAAAATAAAATTTCCGTGTTTGTTCAAGAAAATTGTGTTTAATTTTTGAATAATAATTTGGCCATGAATAAAAACAACTCAATTTTAAATCGATACTTCCTTCTGCCGGTTCTTTTATAATTTATTCATTGCTGTAGCTAAACAAACCGCAATTGATATTTCCAGAATTTTAGCAACATATTGTATTATATTGAAATTTTAATGTATCCTGTATGTTGAATTTATAATACTATCAATGAATAATTAGTAATACGTACACAAGATAATAAAAAACACCATCCGAATACAGGTTTTCTATTTAAAATTATTGATTTGATGAAAATACACTTTAGTACCGACTGACGATTTATATAAATATTATTGGACCATCTGGAAATATAGAATTATATAAAACATCCAGTTTATTTACATGGCTATGGTAATGGTTTTTAGTATCAATATAAATTTTATTTGCTTCATTTTATTAATATTGCCTATTTCTTTGGTCATATATCAGATATTAGCAATTCGCACAGTTCTAATGTTATTCCAACAGCTCTCTTATATTATTATACATATAGAGGTAAATCTTGCGATAATAGTTTTAAAGAGCTTACGGTGATAAAATATAATGCTATAGAATTTCAATACATACAGAGTATCCCAGAATTTGTGAGCAATTCTTCAAGGGCATAAATCTTATTAATTAATTATAGTTTTATGTAACCTTTTTCTAGAGAATGTATCCGTACCGAGATATTTGTCCCCGAACACGAAGTGAGAAAAGCGTTTCGGTGTGAATTACTGTTGTACTGCTTGGTATAATTTGATCAAATTCGGGTTATATTTATTCTAACTGCAGGCTCTTAACACTGTGTGTTTTCATAACTGCTGAGAGAGGCCGAGGCTGAAATAGATTGAAATATTTTACGCCTAATTTTGAGGACTGTGAGATTTTTCATAAAAATGCTTATTTTTAGTTTGTTAGAAATATGCACTCTTCGGTGACATGGCTAAAGTAATTCGAGAAGAATTCAGTTCTGCGATAAGAAATAATTTTTATTTCAATTATTGTTACCTCTTTATCCCCCTTTTGGTTATTTGGGTAAATAAACGAAGTAACATATGCGCACGACTAGCTGATTTAAGCCGGAGCAAAGAGTCGTGGGTTCTGGTAATTTTCAGGAGATGTGAAACTTACCCTTTTATGCGTGTAACACATAAGACGAATTTTGGTTTATTTGGAGAAAAGAAACAATGAAAAATTGACGTTATTTGGGCACCATCTATAGTGAATAATTCTTTAATCTGTCTCTTTTTCCCTTAAAACCAGTCTCCTATAGACAAGACTGAAATTTGTGGTAAGGAAAAGAAATAATTAATTAGATGAATAATAAAATATATTATATACATAATCAAATTTTACAACATGAATTTAAAAAAAGGTAATTTGCAAAATTGAAATTTAACAGTAAATCTATAAAAGTTTATTTAAATATAATTTTGGATGAAATTTTATAGCAAGAAATTGCATCAGTGAAAAGACATTTAATACAAAAAAAATAATCGAGAATGTAAAGCCGAAAAAAATATCAAACCTAGGGATTTGGTTAAATAATATATTCGATATTATTTTGAAGATAAGCAGTTTACATACAATAAACTTCAAATCAAATTGATAATTGTTAAATCAATTATAATTAATATATCAAGCTGTAAAGTTGCTTCATAGAATAAATCGTTCAAGTAATAATTTTGCTGATTGTAAACTAAATTGCCAAAAGAGAGAAAACATATTTTATTACCATGTGGTTGCATGTAGAATTTTAGTTACTTATTGAATCGAAGAAATTGAATTTAATTTATTTAAAAAAATGAAAATGCATTAATAAAATAATTGAAAATTATTGAAATTGAAGTGATTAATAAATAAAATTTACCTGATGGTGTTCAAACAAAAAGAAATGTGGATATGAATGTAATAGTAATTACTCGAGGATCTCACAGTCGAAAGTTTGTGGTGTCAATCAGATCAGATTTAGAAGGCAAATGGTCACTTCGGAATTTTAACTAATAAGGTAAACTTTTTTATATTGCAATTTAAAATGCGGTACCAATATACAAATTTTAAAAAGTTTATTTTTCCTAAATAAAATGAAAGCTGCAATATACTAGTGTCGCCATCTGTTGATGGGGGACTTAAGCGCACAACCCGATTCTTGTTCTAGTTAGTTTTCTATTTACGATTAAATTACTGACAGGTATAGAATCGATAAAAGGAATCTTTTATCAGTAATAGTTTGACATTAAATTGCATACCACAGATCAGATAGTGTTGTTGAATTCCAGTTTTTTTTGGCAAAATAATTAATTTTAATTTTAATTTTTATTACTACTATGCACACAACGTACATGTTCCCAACGACAGCATCAATTCAAGCTTGGTGGCCCGGTCACAGCGTTCCAAACTCCAGGCGCCCAACGTTCAGAACTCCTTTCGCGCCGATCTTTAGATACATCCGGCGAGGTTTCGCAGCAGCACCTCAGTTCGCCGTCGCTACTTCGAGAACTTCAAAAAGGCAACTAGGAGAGTATCCAGCCAACTACAATCCAGCCTACCAGTCAGCTACAGTCCAGCCTATCAGCATCTGCTCGACGCAAAAACTTTCAACACGACGCTTTGTCTGCCGCCAGCGCACGATACAAAGCTCTGTTATTGCTGCGGTGAAGAGTACGATCAGCAGTACAGCAACAACGCGACTTTCAAACGAAACACAAGTGCATAGTAGTGCGGGAACCAGTAGAGTCAGTTTTAGCTCAGTAAAGTTAGGGCTTAAATAATTTAATCATATTAAAATTTTTTCTAACATCACGAACGTCGTTTGAGTTGCTTTTAGTTATTTTTGGAAGAATATCGCCCTTTATTTTAATTATAATTGTAGCTCTGGGCATTAGCGTCCCTATAAGCCATTGTCTCAGGACGCTCGGCGCTGTAAACAGTCAGCCTGGGCCCCTTCCATTGTGGAGGCCAATAGAAATCGACGCAGCAATACCTACCCACAACACAAGAGTCTCATCGCTACAACAGTAAAAATCGACCCCGAGAGTAACAGTTCGTCCACAGCAGCGTACCAATCCCCCAACGCCTTAGGCTACATGCGCCCTCGGACATTACACTCAAAAAAACGTAGTCTAAACCTGGATCGCGATAACAATAGTACTTTGCTGAACCAAAAAATACGAACTGTCAAAATTAATAAAGTAAATTGTTTTCAAACTGTATTGTGAAGATCCAGTAAATACATTACATTATATGTGATATACTATATACCTAATAGATGTGAATGAATTGAGGTAAAAAAATAACTACATGTACAAAGTAAAAAAATGAAATTTTAAATGAATGTAAATGTTTTACTAAAGTGCTGTGTAAGTATTACATAAATTAGTTCCTAAGACACAAAAATAACTATATACAAAATATATATGTAAAACTACAATAAACAATTTATTTCTACAAAAATAATAAATGTGTAGTAAAATATATACTACGAAAAACGATTGAAAATAATGTCCTATAACTTCCGACATACTAAGTCTTCAATCGGAAAACGCAAATTAAATCTGGTTGCAATAAACTCCCCGCAGACAAATTAATCCAAAAAGAAGGACTACAGTGCAGGTCCGTTGTGCATTGCCAGCCACCAGTAATTTCGTGCTTGTTAACTTCCATCAGTACGACATAGGCGAATGCACAACAATCCTGTGATTTCAGTACTTTAGTACTGATGCTGGCATCGCTGAATCCTACACTGTTCCTCTAGTATATCAAATTAGAAACGAGAGGAATCCGCAACTTGTCGAATAGCTCCATCTGGTGGCCACTTATTGTAATCAAATTTATTTTTTATCGGACCCTCTAAATAGTGGATCAATTTGTTCAAAATTCTTTTGTTGTGGGATTCACGATGTGGCAACCGCTGTGATATGTGGGTAGAACCTCATAGCTTTCAAACTATTGGTACTAAATGCATGTGCTCATACCCATTCAACATGTGTTTAATTTTAAAATCACTAGTTTTTACAGTTATTTAAAACAACACTGCTAACAATTTTTAATTTATTGCGGGTATTTTACCAATAAACTCTAGCAGTAGTCCAGACATATACGGATGTCGTTAAGAAAATGTTTGAAACATGTAGATTCTGAATACAATCTTTTGTACTGTGTTCAAAGTTGTTCAAGGATCAGAATCCACATGGTCAGAAATCGTGAAACCTGCTAATTTATAATAAAGAAACATCAAAATTGTTAACAATTTGTTCAGTAAAGAAAATTTTTATAAATTGTTTAAGGTTGGATTTCGCTGCTCAACAATGTGCTATAATTGCCACGGGCAAGGGTGTTTAAATTCCGAAATTGAAGAACAGCTCGTCGATGAAGAACCCTCTAATAAATAAAATTGGATAGAATTTTAGTGGAATAAGCCTTACAGTTAAAACCACTTTTAAAAAAATACCGAGAGCTCTACCTCAAGGGTGGTTTAGAAACGATCTAATATAATAAAAGCATCTTTGTGGAAAAAAGGGAAAAATAAATAAAAATCACTTGCGACAAAATCTGCTAGGCATGCATCTTATAGAGAAAATTGCGCTCTATAAATTCATTCTTGGGTATTATTCTCGTTAAAATAATCGGTTTTGAGATATCATCTGTGAAACTTCATGTAATATCGATTTTTACTTGTGCACTCCAAACTATCCCTCAGTTTGGACGCTGCTACTGCGGAATAGGTGGGGATAAGCTACACGGTCAATAAGACATTTTTTATAGATAATTTGACTTCAAATTTTTTATATCCTTCCTATACTTCTTTCTCTTCCAGCGAACGGTTTACAAGATAAAAGTGGATAAAAGTGAAAAACCAGCGTTAAGTTGGAGATGGTTTTTTGCAAAACTTATCGTTTTTTCATCAACTATGATGAGTTTTTTCCATTCCTAAAATTTTCAGTCGTATGTTAATCCAGTCTAATTTATGGCCCACTTAACAAGTTTGAAGCAGCCAGTTTCAAAGAAAGCAGCAGGTGTGCCACTGCAGACTGACGGCATTCACATTCGTGATCAATAAATCAAGTAAATTTCAATCATGTGTTCGTTCAAATTCATATCCCAGCCATGAACTTTTCCAAGTGCTGGTCTCCAAACGCAGTAACTTTGCTCTGGCACACTAGTACCATTGAGATTACCGTTTCCACATCCATATACGAGGTAAGATTTAGCTGTATGGCCTTTCGGTCATAAAATCAGTCGTGACCTCTTAAACTGATATAGTCATAATATATCTGTAGGCATTTGCTAGTTATCAACACTTTACGCAGTGCAATTCAATGTTCCAGATATTCGGTTCATACACGGTAAATTACAGGTTGATACAAGGTAAATTAAAGGAAGAATCAAATTTTAACAAGGGTACAGAAATATTGACGCCGGCTATCTCCTAACCGTCACAAAAGAGGAGCAGGCTGTTCTCAACTGCCTAAAAAAAGTAATAATGGTGCGAGACTAGAGGAGAGAGCCTGGTCACAGAATAACGTAAAACAGGCAAAAGCTGAAATACCTAGGAACATATCTGACAAACCAACTAAACAGAGAAAAGAAACTGTAAAGGAAAACGGTATCTTTGGCTACAAAGGTAATTCTACATCCTATTATTGAGAAAAATAAACCAGCATGGGGTCTGACCAAAGGCACAAACATAGCCCTCATACTACCGATGATATGTGGAGTTAATAACGGGTCAATGACAGGGGCCAATAGATGAAGTCTGGGAAGAGCGGAAAGGGATAATGTCGATTACTCGCAAGAATAAAAATTAGGAACGACAGAAAATGTTAACATTAATAGAAGGTAAATACAACATGTTCAACGAAAATATCTATTGAAGAAAGTGTTAAGACTAAACATAAATATAAAATATAGAAACCATGATTTATATGCTGTCGAGATTAGAAACGGTGGAAATAGAAGGTTCATAAAAACAACTCTAGAAATAAAAAATAAATAACGGAATAATAATAATAATAATAATAACTTTATTTCATGTAAGCCTACAGGATATGAAACGTCAATATCAAAATATAAAGACAGTCTTATATAGCATACAGCAAATATATAGAATCTTAGATGTACCATATGACTGAAATATTCTTATGAATTATTACACAATATTAAAGCTAAATACATTTAAGATAAACAGCAAAAAGTTATTTGGTATTTAAAATCTTAAGCAGAACATGACAAGCAAAATAGGGTAGATTGAAAAATAAATAAAAAAGTTAGATAAAATTACATATTGAATTCATAGAATTCTTTTAAGGTATAAAAACAATTTGAACATAGAAAAGACCGTAATTCCCTTTTAAATTTAGTTTGATTATTGGCATCTTTTAAGGATTTTGGCAGCATATTATAGATCGTACTGCAGGTATAAAGTGCACTCTTCTTATAAAGGGACAATCTGAAATTATTTATATATAATATATTATCAGCAGATCTTGTGTCATAGTTATATATACTGTTGTGCCTATGGAATATTTCTAAATTATTTTTTACGAATAAGCTAGCTTCATATATGAATATGGAAGAAACTGTTAATATGTTGTTTGTTTTAAATAGAGGTCTGCAGGATTCCAAAGGTGCATATGAATAAATAAGTCTTAGGATTCTTTTTTGTTGAACAAAAACCCTATTTATGTCTGTTGATTGACCCCAGTACAGGATTAAATATTTTAAGTGGGAGTACACTAGTGAGTAGTAGATGTTTAGGAGATAATCAACATCCATTATGGACTTAACATTACGTATTACATAGTAAGCTGAATTTAATTTAGAGATTACGTGGTCAATGTGTGTTCTCCAAGATAGGTTTTCGTCTATATGGAGACCCAGAAATTTAGTGCTAGCGACTTTCTCAATTTTAGCGTTGTTGAGCTGAAGTGTAACATTTTGTAGCACTGCAGTTTTGTTTTGAAATATCATATATTTAGTTTTAGAAGTGTTAATGATTAATTTATTTGATGAGCACCAGGTATAAAAGCTAGATAGTAGATTGTTGGAAGTAGTTTCAAGCATTTCAATAGATTTGGCAGTGATACAAATGGTAGTATCGTCAGTGAACATTGTTAGAAAGATATTTAGTTTATTAGAAATATGAAATTCTAGGTCATTGATGAATAAAATAAAAAGTAAAAGAGAGAGTACGCTCCCTTGCGGAACTCCTAAATTGAGGTTGCAGGTATTTGAAATGGTATTACCTAATTTTACCGAAATTTGCCTATTTGATAAAAATGACATAATCCATTTATTTAATGATCCTCTAATACCTAGGGTTTGTATTTTTTTAGACAAAAAGTTGGCTAGAACGCAGTCGAACGCACGAGTTAGGTCGAAGAACAAAACAAGAACTAACTCTTTTTTGTCAATCGCGTTATATATAAAATTTGTAAATTCATAAGCAGCTGTATTTGTAGAGTGCTCACCTCGGAATCCAAGCTGATGTTCTGATAGTAGTCTAAAACTATTGACAAATTTCATAATCCTATTATGAACAATTTTCTCAAATAGTTTTGAAAAACAACATAGTAAAGTTATTGGCCTATAATTTTCTACTAACTCAGGATCACCTTTCTTATGAAGCGGTATTATTAATGCATATTTCAGTTTATCAGGAAAAATTCCTAGTTTAATAGATATATTGAAAATGAAACACAAGGGATATATAATGAATCGAGATATATATTTGAGTGCCTTTATAGGAATATTATCATAGCCGGTGCTTTTTTTGTTTTGCATATTGTTTAGAACATTTGATATTTCATCTGGTGTGATATCATAAAAAAACAGAGAAGAGTTGCACAATGTACCAACTGTACAGTCCCCATCGAGGTTGCCATATGTGTCATTTAATAGTTTTCCGATATTTTCGGTGTAATATTTACAAAAGGAATTGGTGATTTCAAGTTTATCGGAGATCATTTTTTCATTGTGATTTATATAACCAATCTCAATAGGTTTTTTTATTCTACCAGTATTAGTATTCACAATATTCCAAATTTCTTTTGGGATATTGGAAGAATCGTTAAGTTTATTGTGGTAGTAGTCCTTTTTTTTTTAATTTAATCTTTTCCGCATAGGCTTCTTTGCTAAGTTTATATGATTCCTTAATATTTGGATCGTTGCTATTTTTTGAGAGCCAGTATAAATTTTTTAGTGCGTTACTTTCTTCTATAATGTTTGTATCTACCCAGTTGTTTTTTAAATTTGTCTGAGGAATTTTTACTTTAATGAGTGGACAGGTTTTGTCCAAGCAATATAATAAATTTTGCCAAAAAATATCCCAGGCTTGATTAGGTTCGCGTGCATTATATAGATGGCTTAAATCAGTAACTGAAAGTAAGTTATATAAGTTAAAAAGATTTTGTTGTGTAAAATTCCTTTTGTATACATACACCGGTTTACTTTTAACACTCTGTGAAAGATTTGGAATATTCATTGTGAACATTTGTAACTTGTGATCTGAAATACAAATATCTTGGTTTATACTCATAATATTAGGAATATTGGAAATAATATAGTCCAATGCAGATTTACAATTGTTAAAGTCTCTAGTTGGTTCAAGTGGTAAATTAGAGGTTAGATTAAAATTATCAAAGAGATCAAATAATAAACGTTTAGAGTTAGAGTCCTCCAAGGCATTTGAACGTACGGTAGCGTTCATCAAATGGCAGAAATTACGAGTATTTTGGGACGGCACATCTTAATAGGTAGCTACTAGTAATAGCACATTTGTTTTTAAAGTTGTTTTAAGTTAGAACTATATTTAAGGTAGAAGGAACTGGAACCAAGCAATGTAGATTTTATGAATAACGATATATTTTGTTTTCGGAGATCCAAATAAAGGGCTTAAACGAAAGAATTTCCAATCCTAAATTATTTCTCTACAAAAGTACCCGATCCTGAAGGATATTGTTTTAGGGTCAACTTTTGTCGGTATTCCCTTAACTTTTTTCTGAATTAATGAATAATAAAATATATTTTCTCCATTACTGCTTTACCTTATTAACAAATATAAAATTATTGTTTACAATATGAAAGTCAATATTTCAGTTTCAAGTGAGTGTTGCTGGAATTGGCTTTTAACTATAGATAATATTTGATTTAGGAAGCAATTCGCATATAAGATAAGTTCAAATACCGTCGTATAAATATTTAAATCATCGCATATATGTAATAATCGTAAACAAAGTTATTTAAGGGCTGTGAACGTAAAGGACCCTTTATACTAAATATTTCATGTTCCATTCAATATTTCATTTGAATGTGTCAGTTGCAAAAACAGTTTCAAAGTTTATTCCTAATGTTTGTTTTAAATCGGTAAAGGCCTGGAATGCCAATGTCTATAGGAAATCTCAAAGTACTTCTTAAAAGCTGTTGAGAGGAATATGGAAATTCTTTGATAATACACTGCTGGAAATCTTTTAAATCCTCACGAACTGTTTAAAGGCTAAAAAATAAATTATGTAGTCCCTTTCTCTTTATCAATATTTACCGGCTTGTGAAATAAGGGAAATAGTGTTGGAGGAAAAATAAGAAATATTTTTTCTAAAACACATCTGAATTTTTGTTTACGCTTGTTTGGTATGTTTTCTGTTTTATATTTTGTAATTGAATATAAGGGGTTTATTTATCTAGGTCTATAGGGAGAAAGACAGCAAAAATCATGTTATTTATTCAGTGAATTGCCAACTCTACAGGGGCTATTAAAGAAATAGTATTATTAGCTAGAATCTAAAATATATGTATTAAGAATTAGATTTTCGTAACATAACATATATATTTTTTTCAAATTCAACAACGCACTACTCTCAAGAATTTTACCAAATAATAACAAGATATAAGTCAGTCTCTGATTCGATATGCTGGAAAATTAAAAACGGCAAATTATTTATTGTTATTTTATCCATTATAAATAATAGTCGTCGTCTCATGGAACATATGAAGCAAATAGTCATATGAAGACTCGTTCTCCAACTGGATCTATGTTTGCAAATATTAAAATTACCTCACAGGCTATCCTTTATCCATATAGTAAGGTTTCAAAAAATGTATCCATTTCCAATTTCATCATCGTAGATATCAGACTAATTATGTATATAATCCTGGATTTTTTTTTCATTCTTTTATTTTATTTTTATATACACTCTCAAGGACCCAATTACTGTATAGGGAACGAAGATTACAAGAATAGAAGAACATGAATACTTAAACACGTAAACGTTAATGTGCATACACACAAGTAATTTAACACTTAACTAAGATATATAATAACTAAGATAATATATAATAATGTTATGTGCAGGCCTCATAGAATACACCAGAAGGACTAGAAACGCCGCGAAGGATAGATTAGAACGTTCGGGAATAAAGCGCCTCAGACATATTAAGGAATGGATTCCGCGTTCGGAACACAATTTGATATTAGACGAATAAGTGAACATATGGAATAAGAACAGTAATAAGTTGTGAATTATAGTAGTGAGACTATAGTAAACGGAACTTGTAATTAGTGTGTATTAATGTATATAACGACTTAATTATTGTAATTATGTATTAAATAAAGTAGTGGTTAGTGAAACGTCTACTTGCAATTATTTGAACCTACGTACAGGGTGTTTACTATATATATGATATAATAACTAAGATGATTAATATGGTATAATACGATCTAATACAGGATTTACAAAACACATAACGATCATTGAATTAGTGAATAATGATGAATTATTGATAACAGGTGCATGCTTTTAGGGAAGCAACGTTGCAGTTGAAAATGTCGATATGATCATGAATGTTATTATAAATAGAACACATGGATTGAAGTGAGGAAATTTTTTTTATATTTGTTCTGGGCGTGATCATTTTAAAAAGATTTGCCTGGCGTGATATAGTTCTGTGAGCATGAAAGGGCAGCATATTCAATATAATAGTGCTGTCGGTGATATTATTTATCAATCTGTAACGAAATGTGAGGTAAAAGACTTTACCGCGATCTTCTAACGATACCACTGAGAATCTCGATAATAGTTCCGATGGGGATAATCAATAGGTGGATATACTCCATCAACTTTAAATGATGAGGATTTTAAAATCCTCGTTGAATGTTTTCTAAGTTATCTATATCTATATCTATATGCGTGTTGTAATAAGAAGACTATATTAATGACGTATACGCCAGGTTAGACCTCACAATAGAGAAATACAATAGTTTAAGACCAGTGGCATTACTAAAATGAAGAATATTTTTAATAAGAAACCTAGCATCTTATAGGATTTTTCAATTATTCGTTTAATATGGTGAATGAATGATAGCTTTTCATCAAATGCTACACCTAAATCAGTGAATATATCTGGTCTAGAAAATACACTGTTTTCAAGAGAGTAATCATATTTTACAGCATTTTTTTTCGTTGTTATTGATAAGACTATTTGGTTGAAATTAAGTAGGAAAAGAAGGAGAATGTTTCTACGATATCGACCTAATGTTACTTTAAAGTAGAGTAAATAAAGGGAGATATAAAATTACGTAGGATTTCCAACCAAATCTACTTAGTAGGATATTCTACTGTAAAGACGGTCTTTAGTTGCCAAAAAGGTAGATGTTACCTAATTATGGTACCTAATTTTACTTCAAAGGAAATTTACCCTTGGGGTAATTTTTGGTAATTTTTTCCTTTCTGATTCGGTTAAAGTTACTTTTAAGCAGATTCGTGTATAAGGTAGATTTCTTGGTATAATTTACGTAAATTTAAATATAAATTAGAATAATTTGGTAAATTTAAATCGGCGGTACCTTTTTCTAGTCAATTTTACGTAATAAGTACCTTAATAAGTAAATTCGACTTTTACCAAGTCGAGTTATACCTAATTTTACAGAAAATGTTTGCTGGCTTAGGTGTTCAAGAACACCAGCAACGGAACGGGAGCAGCAGGAGTTATCGAAATTATAGATCTTTCCGGCAGGACCGAAACAAAACGAGGAGGGCATCCAGGTAGGCGGCGTAATATAAAGTCGATAGTTTTTCATTCTATGAGAATACTTGGAAAACATTGCAAAAGAAAAACAAAAAAATGTTATCTCATTATTTTGTTTATCCGTCTGAATCCAATATGGAGGAATATTACTCTGGTGGCAGGTGTTGTCTAGAGTAGACGTTTAGGCAGAAGGGTCTACGTGTTTTATCAGTTGACATATTTATATTTTCTGTTACTTCACCTACGTCGACCAGGATCTAAAATTGCGGTGACGATTTTATAAAAGAACAAATAATATTTTTTCTAAGCCCAATTTTCATTATGTTAGATTCTCTGAATAATTTCTTTATGAACGAGTCTCTTTTATTATATTAAATAACATATGACTGGTGGTTGAGAGGTGAGCGCACTTTGGCTTACAACAAAAAACAGTGTAATACGCCATTGTTAATCGATATAGCTAAGGCATATGACACACCGTGTGGTTAAATGGTTTAATCTATAAACTCAAATATGATTGCAATTTACCGGATAATTTGGTGTCGTTGATCAGAAGTTACGTGTTCGATAGATACATAATAGTAAACATAAACAACGCCTATTCTAGTCGCAAGAGCATGCCGGCTGGCGTACCACAGGGGGCCATATTGTCACCCATTCGGTATAATTTGTATCTGTCGGACATACCAACTTATAACTCAACTGACATATTACTCTACGCGGATGACACGGTCATTTATGATCGGTCATTTTATGCTCAAACTGCGGCACAGAAAGTAAAATATCACTTAGATAAATTGTTAACATTCTATGATAAGTGGAAAACACAAATAAATGTCAACAAAACAGAACTTATAATACTCCATAGAAAATTTACGAATAATAAAATTTTTAATAAGATAAAAATAGATAACCAAGTTATTGGGGAAAAGAGTGCGGTCAAGTATTTAGGGGTAACCCTGGGTACAAGACTGCGTTTTGGACCCCACATAACGAGAGCAATAAATAGTACTTATGCTTCATTAAGTCGACTATACCCGTTAGTCAACAAAAGAAGCAAATTAACTAAGGATAACAAATTGTGTATATACAAAGTAATTTTGAAACCTATCCTCACTTATGCATGTGCGTCATGGAATACCATTTCAGACGCGCAATGCAATAGGCTCCAGAGGACACAGAATAAAATCCTTAGGTTACTTACAGAATCGAATAGATATACGCCCATCGATATACCTTCCATAGGGAATATAAGATACCGACCATTCGAGATTATATAACGGAGTCAGCCCAAAAATTCTTTAAATACAAAACACAAAATTCAGAACTGACTAAACACATGACTGAGGCAAGATCTTATCATAATATACAGCACACACATAAATATATTCATCAGAATCTTCCACTGTATCACGAAAGGTAACAATAACGTAAAAACGTATAATTTAGCGAAGTCTTGTAAGCTAAAAGAATAATATTGCCTGTAAGTACCAACATCAGTACCAACATCAACTTGTATATAATTTGTAAATAGCATCTAACTCATATGTAAATAAACCCCATATTATAATTTTAGAAAAAATTCGGTGTATTTTTATATAATGTAAGTGGTAGTCTTAAGCAGGTTTTTCCTTTAAATTAAGTTTCCTGCGTTGCAAAATAAAACAATAATCTCAAATAAAATGTAAAGAATTATCAAAACCTAATAGGAATAAAAAGTTTAATATACTTGATCAATGAGTGAAGAGTAAGAGCAACCGCCTTAATTTTTAATTTGTATTTTCTACGTCAATGGCATAATATCGGCCGACCGATCCGCTTCGTTGCCTTGGAATTTGTAACGGGTCGGGAATAATATGATTGTAAAATGAAATATAAATGACATAAATAAAATACAAAATGAATTGTAATACATAAAATAAATAAAAGATTTTTAAATAGTAAATGGTAATGCCTCTCACCCAAAAATTCCGGGTTCGATCCCCGGTCGTGGCAGAGGAAAAATACTATGAGAGGGATATTGGGTGTGTGTTCCTTGTCTCTAAATGTGTAACCCCCTCCCACACAAGGCTCTTCTAGAGCCTTCTGGGATAAAGGGGGTCGTAATTACCTGCGGTGTTATTTATATTATTTATTAGACACCCATCCCAATTATTTTCTCCCTCTCTATACATGATCCTCATATATTTTTTTGCATGTCTTTTTCACTGCACATACTTCTTGATATAAACTAGATTAAGACAATAGCATACATAATAAAAACTAGATATACTTTTTGAACCAAATCATTTTACAACATAAAACATGACAGGTTTTCATTTAATTAAAATCTGTAATAATGTTCAAGTAGTGCGGTCGATCACCATTTATGTAATTATTGTTATTACTATTTTTATTATTATCCTCTTCTTCAAACACTTTTCATAATAGACATTATTCACGATTTCACAATTCTAAAAGCTTGACAATTTACTAATAAGAAATATCTTACCTATGCCAAATAAAATTATCAGATGTAGAGAGATTCTTACCTGTAACAAAAATGCATTATTAAATATATGTAAATATCTATGCAGAATTAGAGATTCTTTTAATATGATAACGTATGTAACTTGTCATTAACGCTTATAATATATTGATTAATAAACTGATATTTCATTATCCCGATTAGCAAGAAAATTAGTACAAGTAGTTTATTTTTATGGAATACAAGTCCATCTCAATGGTTGTTTTAATAATGGAAAGACACGTTGGTAAAGAATCGTAAAGTTAAAATCAGGAAGCAAGGACGGTCTGTCAGATATAAAGACGGCAAAGCGGGGGTTTCTAAGGACCCGCGGAAAATGGGAAATTAACAAAAGCGAAATTTTCGATTTTATTTCAGAACTTGAATTAAATTGTAACAAGAAAGGTATTTTTGTCAAAGAAAAACATAAACATTGTTTATGTTTAACCCCAACACTGTGAAATTTGGTAACATAAACAAAGTATATAAAAGAGCTCGTTGGGAGAATTATGAAAACTTGTAATTGAATAAAACAGTTGAAGTAAATCAATTTTGAACTAAGCAACACAAAATATATTTTTGCTGTCCGACCTTCCCACGATGAGTATGTTTTAATGGAAATTTTGTAATTAAATTTTAGAACAACAAAAATTACAAACCTTAAAGCGAATGAGCAGAAACAAATGTTATTATTCTCATCTGTAATTACTTTTACAGATGTAAAATTGATATTTCAGCCTAAAGCTTCTCGTTTAAATCAATCGTAAAATCAAAATTGTACACACCGTTAGTTTCTTTACCATAAGTTCTGTTAAATCATTGTTTATGACAATTAAAATACAAGGTCAACAATATTGAATTTCAATGGGGCTCTCTGATAATTGACAATACTAATAATTTTATCTCAAGAGAGAAAAACGTAAAAAGGAAATAGTGAGGGAATATAGAGCGAATAAATAGAAAGACAGAGCTAGAAACAGAAGGCAAAAGAGAAACTAGAGAAGAAAATTTAGAGGAAATAACGACACAAAAAAAGGTATATCTACATGAGAGGAGGCGCACATGAAAATGAGATCACTGTTGCGCAAGGAGATCTTTTTTAATTTTTTTTTAAATGAGAAGCAGGAGGGCGAGAAATCGATAGTTTTGAATTTGTTAATGTAAAAAGCTATGTTGCATAAAAAGGAACGTTTAAAAATTTCTTTCCGATATACAGGGATGATTAAAATATGTCTTTTACGGATGTTTAAATTATGAATGTGAGTGCAGTAGATAATTTTATTATAAAGATAAGGAGGGGATTTAAACTTTAAAATTTTATAAAAAAAACAAGTTGTGTGTAGTATTCTTTGAATGTACATATTTAACCATGCTGCGTTTTTTAGTTTGTGTGAAATTCTCTGTCTGAGTCTAATTCCAAATATGAATCTTAAACGTAAATTTTGTAATTTTTGAATGCGCCTAATGTCAAAACTGTGTAAGCACGGTCCATGAACATTATCACAATAATTAAATTCAGAGAGTATAAGAGATAGTCACATAGCATTGTTGTATTTAAGTAGTGTCTTTGTAAATAAATCATTTTTAATGTTTAATATCATTGTATCAAGAGATTAGTTACATGTTCTTTAAATCTAAGCTTGCAATCGATCACATCATCTACATTTTTTGTAGTCTTTAAATGGCATATGATCATTACCTACCTTCAGCTGAAGGTTACCAAGCAATGCATTTTTGATATTTTCACTACAAAAGAGGACTGCAATTGATTTCTTTGGATTAAGTTTAAGTAAATCATCTTCCGATGAAGATATTGCAGCGAGATCACTATTAATATTGAAATTGCCTACTGCTCCTTCAGAAATGTTAGAGGAGTAATAAAGCTGCGAATCATCCGCATATATGATAATCACAATATTTAATGAATTTAATTAAATTTAATGTGTAAATGGAGTACAGAAGTGGGCCCAATATACTTCCCTGAGGAACTTATGCAGAACTGAACGTATTTGATTTTTTGTCTTCTAGTACTACTTGCTGTCCTGTCAGCTAATAATGAGTCAATAAATGATGAAGCAGAATTATTAGATCCTATATAATGCTATAAGTATGTCATGGTTGAGCATATCAAAGGCCTTAGTGTAATCGAGCAAAATAAAAATTGTGGCCTTATCATATGCGTTAAAAATATCATCGGTAATATCAGAGAGTACCGTATAATAGCTAAACCCACGTCTAATGCCAGACTGTTTCATAGGAATAATATTATGAATATTCAGAAAAGGACTTGCATTTCCATAACTTTTTCTAGAATTTTAGACACCGTGGGGAGAATTGATATTGAACGTAAATGACTAAATTCCATAGGGAGGTGAATTTTAGTCAGTGGAATAACATTAGCGTGCTTCCAGGCATTAGGAAAATAAAAGTTTGCGATACACGTATTTATGACGTATGTTATAAATGGTACTATATACGGACAGCAAAAAAGATGAGAGGTATATTTAATTACTCACATCCATATGCGTCAGATTTTATACTCTTAATTATATTTAGAATAATGTTGTCATTAACTTGCTCGAAACTAAATGGGTCGTTCATTATCTTATTGGTTTTTGTAGAAGTTAAGCAAGTTCATGTTATGTGCTGAGCTAACGAAATATTTATTTAAATTATTTACATCTCTTAAATTGTCAGCTAAATGTATATCTTTTTTATTACTTATATATTTTTTTTATTCCCTCCATTTATCTTTAATATTTAAGTGCTAAAATTTGTAATTAAGATATGCCTTCTTTTCTGATCTAATAGCAGATGTTGTGAAATTCCTAATTTGTTTAGTAGGCCCAATGTTGAGGACACTTATTTCTCCTAAATTTATTTAACGCTTTAATTCGTAGCTTCCGCATTAATTTAATATTGTCTGTGATCCATGGACAATACGATTTTAATGTATGTATTTCTTATTCTAACAGAAGCATGCAGGTTAAACAGTTAAAGTTAGTTATTAGTAAGAAACTGAATTTTGTTGTCAATGCTATTCGTAATGGAGATTGATTGCCAAGATAAAATTTTCAAGATAATGCTGAAATTCATTGAAATCCATATATTTAAAAGCTCTGTATATAACAGATTTTTCAGTAGGCAAATGGAAATCAAAGTTTAGATTGCAGTGGGTTAATAAGTGATCAGAGATCTCAATACTCTTTACACCAGCCTCAGCGATATTATCAAAGTTACAGAAAATTAGGTTTATTTAAGAGCATAAAGTATTTGACATGGGCGTAGGTTCGGTAATCAGTTGCTTTAAATTAATCATTTTAAGTATATTAATTAAATCACTAGTATTAACAGAATCTAAATTTATGACATTAATGTTAAAACCACCAAAGCATAAAATTATATCTTATTTATAGAGGGTATTTTTTATTTCTTGATTTTGAGTAGCGCGCACCGGCATTTTGTGATTTCGCATCTAAAATTAAAATATCCAAAACGTTTTAAAAATCATATAGTTTTCACTCGTGTTACAGAGAGGTGGAAGTTAACAGAATGACGGAAGGTATGTGATGTCACGTATTGATCATTTTTCTTATATACAAAAGATGTGGACAGATCTGCATTAGATTTCAAAATTTAGTTAACTTCTCTTCTAAGAAAGATGGTGAATTAAATAACACCCAATGTTTCCATATACTATGGAGATCCACAGACACTAGCATAAGTTGAATTGTTAGATTCATTTAATAGAAATTTTAAAAATTTGGCGGCGTGATCTAGAATGCAATTTCCCCCTTACTACAACAATTTTAATATGGATTTCTTGCAAAATATAAGTGGGGAAGCAGGTTTTGTCGATGCATTTTGATTATAGATCGCTAAGAGAGGATAGAACACATCTCGTAAAATGTGGGATATGCAATATGTGACTTTAAAATATTTTCCCTACACTAATAAATTTCATTTGAAATTATTCACATTTCTATCCGGCTTTACTTATATGCGATGTTTGAATGCTGTTCTGATTCGAAGATTACAAATGGTAATACTATTACTGTATGTTTTAAATCAATCATGTACATGCTCTCGTTATTAGGTTGTTGATGCTATTACATCCTGAACAGTATAAAATATACTTCACAGCAGAGTAATGTCTTATTGATTGCAACATACACGTACTACAATTATCAAAAACTTTATTGATAGATAACGTGCGAAGTAGCAAAACTGAAAATTTTACTACGAAACAGAAACGTTTGTAATAGTAGATAGAGTAGATAGATAATAGAGCCTCATCAAAAACACAACAGTTAGTTTCACAACTTAGATCAATATATTATTTTACTGACCTCATCTTTACTCTACCTTCGTGAGAAATTAATTTTTAGGCATAATTTGCATAATACATATTTAACATTTAGGAATGTATTAACTCTTCGGCAATATGATACTGCCATGTTTTAACCGTCTTTTTCTTACAACTCTATATCAATCTAGAATAATATTAATATTGAATTGAAATTAAGTACTTTGGAAAAGTAGATAAATATGTTGAATTTAATTTAACCGCCCTCATCTTCCTTACCTTAAAATAAGTGTGAAAAGAAGTATCAGGGACAGAGAAATTGCTTTTAAAGAAGTTATATTTCCAAGGGAATAAATATTGAGACAAAAAGAGTTTTAATTTTACCGAAAAAATCATGTTCACTTTTTTATACTGTCTGTTTCGTCATCATTTAGGCGTAAAATTGTGTCTTATCCTTTGTTTATATTCTCTTGAAAACAGCGAAAAGCTCTAGGTAATATTTTTTATGGATAACTGTATAATGGACATTATTTTTCTCGTTTTTAATAAGTTTAATGAAGCACGTAACTGAATTATTATTTTTTGTATTCCTTCAGTTAATCTTGTAGAGTAAACTCAAGACCTGCAAGAGCTGTGAATTATATCACTGGAAAATGAAATCGCCAAGGCATTTCATTAAATTATTAACTAGTTAAAGTAATTAAACTTTACTGCACTGCTGCAATTTATAATCCTACTAAATAGAAATACTTGTAACAGTCGTCGATACCATATGTTAGTAATTATGTATTAAGTATATTTTTCTGTATCCCCTGTTTTGCACTTTTTGAGTTAAATATATAATAGTTACACTATTTTAGAGGTAAACTCGTTTAAAATTCTCCAATTATAATTATTGTCAGTTATACTGTCACTTTACCGTCTCTCCGCTTTTGGCTGTGGATGTTGGCTGGAGGTACATTTCGGAAGGAGGTAAAAGGATAGAAACTCGTTGGAGATTATCAATAAAGTTGTGTATTTTTTTTCTTAGCGATAATTGTTACTTAAATTACCATCTGTAACATTCGTATTCACAGGCTTACTTAAGAGGAGCTCTCGTGCTAGTCGTTACACACCACTTGCAGACTGCAGTTTCGAGCTGTTGGCTTTCGTCAGTGCAAGGTAGGCATGTGACGACCGACACGAGGATCACTTGACGATTTAGTACATTTCCGTATCTTTGGGATAGCGACATGTAAAATAGTCAGCAGGCACGAGAGCTCCTTTAAGTAGGATCAGTCTTTCGGCTGGTGTTTGTTGCAATCGAAGCATTAGCGTTTTGATGGCAATATGCAATTATTACACTTAACGCGCCAGGCTTGTAACTTGTAATTCAGCGCTCGGCGGGGCACATAACCCGGAGAGTAGCTGTTGGTTTCAGTCTGGTTACGTTCCTTATAGTAAAATAAGGATTTTATAGAGGAGTTTGCGACTAAAAATATTATGTTTTAAGGCGCACCCAAGCCCTCAGGGGCTTACTGCGAAAATACTAAGTACGGGTTTGGCGAACCCGAGGTACCTGAGCCCGTCTCCCCGACGTTAAAGAGGTGGAACCTAAGGTGTAAACTTGACCGTGCTGATGAGTGAATGACTCTACGAAACGGAGTCACGAACGGTGGATTGGTCGCCTCCGATGTTAAGTAGGCCTTAACACGGTAAAGGCACACTGCCGTGTCAGATATTTGGTTCGTCCTAGCTCGTGGGTACAAAATGAGGCAGAATAATTCAAGAGGGGAGTTGTCTGCTCCCGAACAAAACGGACATAAATGGTGAGAGGCCACCTAAAAAACCTAAAAAAGGAGTGCTAACTCCTCAAATGGTACAAGAAATGGTGGTTGAGGAACCCCGGTTCTTGGTCGTTAAGAAATTAGACGGAACAGATTTTTCGAAGGGCAGTCCTTTTGTAATACATAAATCTATGTATGGTCTTGTTGGAGAGTCAAAAATGCTCAAAAAGATCAGAGAAGGCCTTTTAGCAGAAACTGTTTCAAATGCTCAATCTAGAAGACTTATAAAAGTAGAACGTTTTACAGATTGTCCAGTGGAAGTAACTCCATATGAAACATTGAATTTTTGCAAAGGAGTTATCTAGTGTAGAGACTTTTTAAATTGCTCTTTGGTAGAACTCGAACAGAACCTATCGGAGAACGGAGTAATAGCAGTGAAACGAATACAGACTCGAAAAGATGATAAATTAATAAACACGCCTATTTTGATCTTAACTTTCAACACACCAATATTACCCCAATATATTAATGCGGCAATGTATAGACTACGGGTTGGCCCATATTTTCCGTCCTCACTTCGCTATTATAAATGTCTTTCTTTCGGACATATTGCACTAAAGTGTACAACTGAATCTAGATGTGTATGTGGTAAGAACCTCCATGAGGGAAAACTATGTGATTTACCTTATAAGTGTGTTAACTGTGATGGTTCACATTCTTCGAAAGATCCAAAATGCCCAGCTTATTTACGAGAAGTAACAATACAAATAATAAAGGTTGCAGAAAAAATAAGTTATTTTGAGGCAAAGCGAAAGGTGGAAATCATTACTCCAACCCTCGGATTCAAATCTCGTATGCTCAGACGGTTCAAGCATCAACTCCATATGCGAGAAAGAATGATATCGTAGCAGAATTAATCCCCCAGTTAACTCAAGTAATTAACTCTTTAATGACCAATTTCATTAAAAAACATATAAATATAGAAAAAACTGAAACAGAATTACCCCCCTCGGGATAAAGCAAAAAAGTACTTCTTCTGTAAAACCTTCAGGTGGATCAGTACCAACAACATCTGCCTGTGCGTCAGATTCCTCCTGTTTTGTAGAAAAGAGAAAAGCAGAACGGCAGTCTCCTGATTTGACTGGAGACGATACTGGCGCAAGTAATCCGCCTTCACAATATAAAACAAAAACACGGAAAAAACGAAAACCAGGTTGGCAAAATAATAAAACACAAAAATAGAAACATCAAGTCAAGAAATATCCCACGACCAATATTCAAATAAGACTGCCTCAATAGAGCAACAAGCTCTGATAGACACTGAAATGAATATTGGATAAGAGAAGAACGTGCTGTGAATCGTATCTGTGATATTTTGAGTATATCCTACACTTACATATCTATATCTGGTACTTATCTGTGATATTTATCTTTATCTATTGATCTTTTGCTTTTATCTATTTATTTGTCTATTAATTTTTGTCTGTTTATTTATTTTTACTGCATATTAAACACAACCTTTCGGAATGTATTGATGCTGGATTACTAATGTTTCATGTAGATTGTGTAAAGCAAGTTCGTTCTTGCTTGTTCGAACCTACCCTTATAGTCGTAGGGGTCTACAAGGTTACTACTGTTCAATTGTCAGACATGTGCGAGTATATATCGTGCTAAAAATCCACTCGAGGCCCTTTACACCTCTTAGTATTATCATTTATTAATATCATATATTTTAAATTGAGTGGATGCAGCTAATGACCATAGAAGCCGATGCTACTAAATTAAAAAAAAAGGCGCACCCAGAAAAAATTTAATACTAATTTCAATTATTCTCACTTTATGACTATTGTAGCGAGTCACCTTGTATATTTCATAATATTTTTAATATGTGCGCCTCTTGACACTGTACCACTTCCATAAAAGAATAATTTTCCAAAGTCTTCTACTAAGGTAGATATTCCTTTCTATCATTCCTAGTTCTCCTTTATCTTTCTTCTGCCACCTCATTAATATAATTCCATATAAAAACGCAACTTTTTTTATTACCACTTATTTTTCAGTTCTAATTTATAAGATATTAATGTTTAGATTCTAGGCAACCCAAAATATCTTAAATATGTATGTTATTTAGACTGGCATCAATTATAAATTTAACGTGATGAACTCATTTGCACTTATACAGGGTTTGATCAAAAAGCAAACCGTTATAATATCGGAATGCGATTCATAAGTTCTTCATATTTACGTCATGTAAATTATCTCAAAGTAACTTTTGACTTATATCTAAACTTATTCCACTCAACCAATGGTTTAAATGATTTCGCTACTCTTTTCATCGAAAAACCTTTTCTAGGCCTATAATTACTTTTGGTTATAAAATTTTCTAAAAGCAAAATAATTTTTTTATTGCAGTTAACTGTAAAAATTAGTTTTGAATACTAGTGTGTGCCTTAGTATTATAAGTAACCGTAATAATTCAATTATTTTTAACATGTAATTAATCAAGATTATTTTTTTTATTCCTTCCCCCTTGAGCTCTCGCAGCAATTACTTTTCAGTAAAATGGAAGTCCAAGTCTGTAAATAAAGTAACGACCACCCGGCTTCGCATTTAAAAAAATTGTCTTCTGGTATTAGCTAGTTCCATTGCTATAACGTGGTTGATCAATAATTAGGCATATTTTTTTCACGGAAACACTTTTGCACATATAACTGTTGCTTTATCATTCTTATTTTCATTTCCTGCAGATCATTCTTTAAAATGAAGGATTATAGGAAAAATGGAGAACCATTTCTATCAACCATATTGAGGAATGTCAAGTAGTAATTCTATAATTAAAAGAATCTTAGTTTCCTGAACGTTTCTTAAAACGATCCAATTCATCCATTCCCGTAGGTTTAGCAATGCATACACTCACACAGTGCTAGATAATGTAGCTGTCCATATAAATTTTCCATGTACCATAGTTAAATAGGATTTTGCATCCAAAATATATTGAAATATTAATATATATTCTTATGGCCTTAATCAAAAACGAAAACACCATCTATTTAAACAAATTGTTAAAGACAACAGTGGTAATGGCATCGATAATCATCCGCGTACGTGGTTACATAATAGCCATTTATAAGTGCTATATGAGGTCATTTATAGCACGCGCCTGCAATTTACAGAACGAACCGAAGGTGAGTAAATACCTTACATAGCACGGCACGTATAATATACAAGATTTTATCTACTCTCGACTTATTAATTTTTTATGCATAAGAAACTACTACTTAATCAATATTATTTATTGTCAACACACCATCTACAAGTAATACATAATTAACACTACTTATTGTAAATGGGATAATAATGAAGTAGGTTTACTACGATCCTTACTTGGTTCGCTGAAATACGCTAGCAGAACTTTTTCATCAATTACGTCCTTAATCTTCTTTTCATGGCACCATTTCTCATATCTCACAAATACTAAGGCATACTGTACTTGAGATTTCTGTGGAACAAGGCCTAGAATTGCTACAGATGCACTTTCTTCGATATGTGCAGGCAAATCTTCATCGGAAAAACACATTTCTATAGAATTTATTTCGATTTCAACGTTTTCAAAGCGTTTTTGGTAATAATTAAGTTAACAACAATAGCTGTTTGTTGACATCTCCTTAGCAATCGGCAACCAACTATGACGTACATCTAACTCAACAGTGACAAGACATCATATTTAATGACGTTTGTCAGTCTTGGGTTGAAGAATAATATGATTACCGATTTTATTACTTTTTTTTATAATATGTGAAATATTTAGTGAAAGTTTAATTAATTTAATTACTTGCAGTGTAACTAGTACTGATTCATACTAAGTCAAAAATGTATGGATTGAGTTTCACTGGAGCATAAAATTGCGTGCATTTTTTATTAAAATGTGTACGATATAGTAGTTTTTCTACTTCCATCTTTAAAATGGCGTTTATCGTATACGTTTCCATGACGCTAAATAATCCTTTAAACACGCTTTTGACAAACCGTGACTTCGTGCATTTTAGTCACGGGCTGAACTTAGCAACGAGATATTAGTCACGGCTGAGGTTAATTCTAGATATTTTAATGGCAAAAATCAAGTTAGTTTTCCGTAATTCTTGTCATCAATCTGTCAAAATAAATCGACGCGTTGTGACAAGAGACAAGTAATTTTGTATTTTTTGGAAAAAAATGAGCCTAAACGACAGTGAAAGTGAAGAAGATGTTTTCATTGGTACTCCGCCCGAAATTACTCAAGCAGCGGCATCGGCAACTGCTAGTTTGCTGCCAGAAAAATCTAAAAGTCAATATGAACGTGCATATAAACTTTTCCAAGATTGGCGTCAAGAAAACCAAAACAAATTCATTTTCTGAGAATGTATTACTTGCTTATTTCCAAAATTTGTCGAAAAAGATGAAACCGTCCTCTTTGTGGGCAATCTATTCAATGCTGCGGACGACAATTAATCTAAAAAACAATGTTGATATTAGCAAGTACCCCAAATTGTGCGCATTTCTGAAGCGTAAATCAGACGGTTACAGACCTAAAAAGCCGAAAATATTGACACCTCAGCAAATTAGAGAATTCTTATCATCTGCTCCAGACGAAGAATACCTATTTACAAAGATAATAGTATAAAACCAAATTAAATAAAAATAAACAAAATTATAAATATTTTAGGTAGGGTTACTTTTTGGAATAATGGGAGTTTGTCGGCGGGAAGAATTGACGAAAATTCAAACAAGTGATGTTGAAGACCTTAACACGGCCCTTTTAGTTCACATTCCTGACACGAAAACAAAAACGGAACGTCAGTTTGTTATTGGAGGTAATTTCTATCATACATGCAAGAAATACATGGAACTTCGACCTCCAAACCTGACAAGTACTACCCGATTTTTCTTAAACTACCAGCGAGGAAAATGTAGAAAACAGCCAATTGGAATTAATAAATTTGGCAGCCTCTCTAGCGTAGTAGCAAAATTCTTAAAATTACCTGACCCTGCTGCTTATACTGGTCGTTGCCTAAGAAGGTCTTCAGCGACGATTTTGGTGGACTCAGGTGCGGACATCACAGCATTAAAGCGTCATGGAGGGTGGTGATCCACAGCTGTTGCAGAGAGTTATATTGACCACTCGTTAAACAATAAAATTGAGACCGCTACTAAAATCATGAACACTGTTCAAAATGCAATGCAAAAGAATAAAGAGAATATTGATATTGCAATTGCTCAAAGTTCAAGCATTGATAAAAATGAAAGTGGACCAAGTATTAGCTTCAATTCAAATCATGAAGCAAATTTAACACAGTTTGATGGAACGCATTTAGGAAAATCACTTAGTTTTTTTAGCAATTGCCAAAATGTTTCCAATGTAACCATTAATATACACTATAAGTAGAACAATAGTTTAGTAATTTTTTACTGTTACCATGTTATTGATACGTTAATAAATGAAATATTAAAATAACTTCCAAATTTTTTATTTAGATATTTGCTGTCGTAGAAAAAGTATAGTATGCAACACGTTTTATAAACTTGTTAGTCACTCATTTTCTTAAACACTCGCTCCGCTACGCGTCGCTCGCGATTAATTAAACTCGTGACTAAAATGACGTTTATAAAACTTGTTACATAATATACTATTGTGCAACAAGAGTGGATATGATAGCCACATCGCACGAGAAAGAAGTTTGAGCATGACGCCGTAGGCGGAGTGCCTCAATCTTTCGAGTGCGATATGGATAATCCACTCGAGTTGTACAGTATGCTTTTTCTACGACCGGATTAAGAAAAAACTACAAATAATAGTTTTAATCAAATTTTAATATACAAACTTAGCTTCTGCTAAATCTTATGCTCTAGGTGCAAACATTTTATAGAAGCTTCAGTAGCCTAGCGGTTATATGCACGCTTCGATTATATATAATAATCAATAAAGACATTTCAATTGGCAATTCAATTGGCAATTGGCACGCTTCGAAATGCAAGAGATCATAGATTCAATCCCCACATATAGCTACTTTTTTTTGTCATAATATATCTCTAAAATTCTGTCTGTATATAATAATTTTAATAAAATTTTAGGTGGTATACCGTTTATCGATTCTTCACTGGAATCACTCATTATAAATTATTTTCTAGCTCAAACTGCGCGAATACACACTGACAATTACTTTGACAGCTTACGTACTAACTTGAATTTTTTTAAACGAATAGTTGCCTATGTAATTAATACACGAACTGTGATTGGTCGATTTCATATCCATCCTAGAACGTATATGAAATATATCCGTTCAGTTAACTGGAATGGCCCACTTATCCATTCTACAGACTGTACGGAAAACAGCTAATTTACATAAGGGAGTAGATAAAAATATGTATCGCATTAGTGCTATAAACAACGCCATTATGACATTGAAATGAGTATCATATTACTGGCAATATATAACGAGAGTAGATAAAATTTAATAAATAGTAATTTTAGAATTTCTTCGATTATTTTTTCCAACTTTGTAAGTAAGACGCAAGAAATCCTTAACTATATTTTATGCTGTTGCATTACATTCCCTTAAACCACAAATATCAAATTTATTAGAATAAGGTGTTTCTGATGAAATCATAGAAAAAGGACAATTCATTGAAATTATAAATTCGGCAATAACGCGAGTTTCAAACACAATAATAATTTTGTGAAGTCTAGCGTATTCGAAGCTCGTGTTGTGTTATATGAACAGACACAACAAAATATATGTTAGATTAAAAATTACATTTTGTTAGCTATAGTATCACATCCCGTTGTATCTTAATTTGAGTTTTAGAAATCATTTTTGGCCAAAGAGATGATTTCGACAAATAGTGCGGCACGATATTCGGATATATTTGTTATTTTCTGGATTCATCATAACCTCAAATTCGTATTTCTGCACGAAACCAGTACTTTGTCTCTACACAATACAATAAAGACTATTATTATTATCTGCCCGTTACGTTTCTGTTCAAAATACAAAAGAGTTTTCGGTTATTGAACAGGTGAATAAGTAATTAATAATAGCACTTGTCTATAATTATTTCATCAATCATTTTTAATGAGTCTTATTCTCCTGCAAAATAAATCTATTACGAACGGTTTTTTATTTCAATAATTATAGAATCTATTTGAGTAATATAATTTTATTGATTATTCTACTTATCTCATTAAATCAATACAACGTTGCTATACTGATATTACAATAAATAATCCTGAAGGGTAATAAATATGGATAAAAAACTGTCTGTTATAATAATCGACTAATTGAATTTAGATAATGATCATAATATTTACTCAGATTGTATTATTAGAGTTGTTACATTACTATAGGTAGTCTGTATCTTCTTTACTAACTGTGAACTAGAATTCATCGTCCGACAATTTATATGTCCTGAAATAAAAATATATTTAATATTTTGAAGTAGCAAATCTATTTGCTTTAGAAATAGAATTATCAACCAGTCTTTAATTAGGAGGTCATTTTTAACACAATCCTGAAAATGACGATCATGGTAATTACAAAGTCCATCCTAGCCTAACCATATCGCTACTTTCAAGTAACTTTCTAGCAAACATTCAACTTTTCAATGTTACCTCTTACTCAAAGATAAAATTATTTGGATAACAGAGGAGTTCCCATTACCATTTGCATACATAAGCAAACAACAGAACTAAGGAAACGTTAAGTAGCAAGTTTTGTACATTGGACGACAATAATTTCGTCATATGAATGACAATGGGCGTTTCAAGTATACTATAGTATAACCGAACATTAAGTTATAGTTTATTCCTAGGGTTAATTTCTTGACAGCGAATTTTTAGTTGCCGTTAGTATAATTTCTTGTCACTAATCCCAATATGAACCAGTGTATAATCTGATTAAATTAGCGTGTGCTGTTAATATGTTTATTACGCTAAAGATAAATTTAAAATATTTCAATATACGTCATATCACGCTAAAATAAATTAGACATAAATTTTATACTCATATACATTGTGTACGAGTTAATACCGCAACACCCTATTATTTTAGAACGCGCTGCCCGATTTTTTTTTTTTTTTTGGGGGGAGGGGCAAATTAGTGTTTTTAATAACATGAACAACATCAAGTAATACAACAACAGTAACTCTGATATAAAAATGAATAAATAACATAAATAAATGATTAAAGAAAATCTGAATTCGGCCAACAAACGGATGGAATAACACAAAAATCTAACAAAATATTTCAAATTTTTGTATTCTTAATATAACCTCCTTCGCACCTTATACATTTTTCATAACGCCGTTTCAAATTTTGACGGGTCCTCATTAATTGTTGTGGTGTTATTTCCCCGCACTCTTGTTCAATTCTTTCTCTTAATTCGTCAATATTTTGTATTCTCGCGCGATAAACTTTTTCTTTTAAAATTCCCCACAAAAAATCTAAAGATGTTAGATCTGGTGAACGTGGGGCCAATGAATAAGAGGGCTACTTCGTCGGATCTCTATTTGGAAAGTTTTCATTAAGTCATCAATACAAGTACAATGACACTTCATATATATAGCTGCCTTTAATCACTTGTCAGCAGCGCTATTCTTGACTGTTCGCATTTTTAAAAGTTATTCGCATACCACTATAATGCGAACGAAAATTCATACTAGATATTCTTGATCATTCGCAAGACATTCGAGTATTCGCATTAAATAGCGAGTGGATTTTGACAATCGGTAAATATGCGAATGATAACATAATCTAATTTTTTATTTCAAAATCTTTAAATTTATTACGTTCGTGATATGGCATAAATCAAAAAGTCTCTTGTGTTGTAATTTGTTGATAATGGACGATTTATAATATATTGCGTACATTGAAAATATGGAAAATGCAGAAGCTCTCGTACAACGATAAAAGAGGTTTAATAATGTAGATCCGTTAGAAATTTTATGTGAAAAAGAGTTCACACATATATTTAGAATGTCTCAGGAATTATGCAGATTTCTTAGTCTAGAACCATTTATGAGACCACAAAGGAGAGCTACCGATTTGAATAAAATTTACCAGATGCGAGTTTTGGATTTTTCTTTATAAATTCCAGTATTAACCGCTTTTGTTCAGTAGAAGCATTAACAGTTCTGCGTGGACTCTCCATTACACAATAAACTGTTAGCAAAAAAATATTTTTCTTTGTGAATACAAATATAACCTACAACAAACTAACGATCAAGAAATGTCAGTCGACCCAGTCCAGTCATCCCAAGCAGCGTGAAATTGAATATTTTTCGAAACTGCGATGTTGCCGAGTGTTATTTTACGTGCGATTGATATCGTTCGTATACATATGCGAAGTGCCGTCGAGAATACCATCTGTTGGAAGTGTTCGCAAATACACCGCTCGCATTAACACGTATACGCGCAACTGCGAAGGATGTCAAGAATAGCGCTGCAGACAACTTTTTCACCATCAGAATTATGCCACACAAGTTTGTTTCAATTATTTATGATCTAGTGAACTTATAAAACAAGGTTCACCTGTGCTCAACTCAGACATTTTGACATTTTAGATTCTATTCTGCAGTGCTCGTCGGTCAAACAGACAACTTTTGCATTTTGGTTCTATTCTGCAGTCTTTGAAGCCCTTTAGTGGATCTTATAATTTTTATATTTCCTGATCTATTCCTCCAAAAACAATAAGGATCTTCCCCTAGCGAAAATACTAACGTACTGAACACATTTCCTTTTGCTATTTTAGCTTTCGTGTTTACAAGAAACTTGACTGAAGAGCAGACGGACAGACAAAAGATATTTTGAAAGTAGTTCAGAACTATGGTGCCCTGCATAAGAGACTTTAAATTTGTCAAATTTTCTTATACTCAGTGACACTCAGAAGATAATGATGAATCTAAAGATACCTCATTTATCAAAATTCATTAATCCATTTAGGCTGTAGAATTGGTATCCGATCATATGTACCCAGACTCCTAAAGACATTACCCTCTTTGTGTACCGCAATTGGATAAATAAATAAATATTTTAACCGCCTTCCAGATCACTAGAATGACTCTCTTAAGTCTAGACTTGTATGGATAAAGGAGACGAGGCAGTTTATAATGGGATCCGAACCACTTCTTGGAGGTAATTTATAATTGAAAGTTACTTTGCAGTAGGTGGGGCTCAAACTCACTTCGCTAAGTATACCCAGAGTCAAAGCCGGACTGCTACCGTCCCCCTAAACGAAACAGTATTAATGCTGCATGTAAACAATAGTATGTGAAAAATTAGTTCAATCGATAAGAATATTTTACCTTACAAGCGGTTGGAAATTTTTATTTTTGGTTATATTACATATACCTACAGTACCTAGACATTAGTTAAAAACACACGTTCTCGACCCCCCAGACCTCGTGCTTGCTCCGGAAGGCCGAAAAAACCGCTAAACTTTTTGTCTTTCCTCGATTTTTGCTTAATAACACTTTACCCATGTGTCTTACAAAAAATCATTCTATGATATTTTGCACAATATTGAATATGCTACAATTTTTATTTTCACATGTTTTTTGTAAACCTCGTACTTACTGAAATACAGAACTTCAAACATTTTCTAAAACTTCGAAAAACTGTGAAACGGACAGTGGAATATGCAGATATGATGATAGTAAATACTGCGATATCAAAGGCTTTCTGGCTTTGATATGAACACGCAAACATTCGATGATATCCTCTGTCAATTGTTAACAAAAACAGTGACGAGAACTATCCAGATTGCCACCTACACAAGATTTACCGCCTTTCGTGCTTACTATCAAGTCCAGATATGGTTGCGAAGAGTAAAGAATCCAATAGATTTGGGCTGGACAACTAAACAAACAAGGACTGACTCTACGTAAAACTTCAAAAAATGCAGCCCCAGAATCTTTGCTTCCGACTATTTTTTGGCAATGTAAGAAAGGTTGTTCTAGGGTATACAGCTACAAAAAGGCTGGATTGAAGTGTTCTTGTATCTGTAAACATTGTTCTGGGCAAACATGTGAAAATGTTCCAGAGACTCTCCTGAATAATGGTGACAATGAGGATGAGAATACAAGTCAAATAATCGCTCAAGAAAATGATGGCATCCAAGACGAAGTGATGTTCTATATAAGAAAAATGATACTCCACAATCCACATGAGCTCAAAAGGCTTAAACTATAATTTCTTTCATTTTTTACATGCAATGTAGTTGAACGACATTTGTACTGTTTCAAATTTCCAATTTACAAATTGAAACTTTTAAAGGTAAATTTGCAACTGATTTTGTTAAACCTCACATTGACCTTGTGAATCACTTTGAGAGAAATATTTGAGTAACGCTTATGAAATATATCGTTAACATTCAAAAAATATCCCGTAATTTAGGAAAATTTGCCATTTTTTCTTGTATGCCTGTATTTCATATACATTTATATATGCACATTGCAGCAAATTTAATGCCCTACAAAAAAGGTGGAAATGTTTTTTTTGTAGCATGCAAAGATAAAAAGTTATTGAGAAAATACCCTATGCTTTCTCGCAATTTTTCGTAATTTTTGGAAATGTACTATATCTTTGAAGCTTTGTATTTCAGTAAGTATGCAGTTTAGAAAAGCGACCACGATGCTCACTGAAATAAGGAGCTATACACTTATATATTTGTTTTGTACAGAAAATACAATTTTATAGATGTGTTCGTGCTACACTTATATATTTGTTTTGTACAGAAAATATAATTTTATAGATGTATTCGTGAAAGATTTAATAAAATATTCTGGGGAGAACAGAACAGAATGTTTTATGATTTCTACTCATTTTACGAGGTATACGAATATATGGTTGCTCCGAGATAGACGAGCAATATGTCAAAATAAGGTAATTTTTGCTCCTAATTAATTTCGACCCCGTAAAAAATCCTTCAAACATGGTTTCTTGGTATTTTTGATCCAAATAAAGATAAAGAAGCCAAGTTTAACCGATTCTCAGACACACTTTTTGCGCTTAGTTTAATGGCTCCTCACTGTCCCGCGCCCCAACATCTCCTTCAGTTGATTAGCCGCATCTCTCTTAACTGACTAATCATTCTTTGCAAATTTAAGAGACTTTCAGATACTAAATGTATCAATTTTTATAAAGAGCGTCATACGAAACTGTCCTCATCGTCAGGAGCCGGATCCTACGTAGAGTTGTCTCCTTAAACAGGGCTATGGGCCATGCAAGGCGAAGGATATTCTGAGGTGAACATTAAAAAAAATAGGTGTTGGTTTAGAACTGTTATTGTCAATGAATTTGTTTTCTCAGTATATATTTTGTTCTCGTTTGTGTGCGTTCTAAAATATATGATAGTGATAGTGATGAAAGACATATTAATGCCATCCAATACACTACCTATGACAATAAATGTTCAAAACTGTTCAAGCTATCAAGTTAATTAGTGAAACCTTCGCCATATGTTTATACAATATAAGTTGACCTTGTTCTAATAAAATTTTGATATGAAAAATTGGAAGAGGCGTGTTTTTTTTACGTTTTTATTGCACTGTTACCACGGCAACGTGCAATACAATTAAAAGTTATAAATAAATTGTATGCCGTGTAAAAAATGTGGTAGCTAGGTTTTTACCGCACTGGTGTTAAATTATAAAACGATTTGCAAGCGAGCTTTGCAATCACACAAGTGCGGTAAGTTTGTAGAATGTGTGATAAGAAGATGTGAAATACCCATAAAAAGAAGAAATTAATATGAACAGAATAGCACAATTAACGTTTATCTGCTCCCACTATGGTAAGTAGACTATTGTCACATAGTTTTCAAGCAGGTAAGTTGATTTTACCAGTAAAGTGCTAGTTGCTATTGACGACGGGAGGTAAGTGAGTTACTTATCTCCCTTGGGGAAATAAGTGATTTCGAATCATGCAAATCAAAAGATGTTTAACTTGAAATTTTATTAATTAATATTTATAGTAATATTACAATTATTAGTAACATTATTCACAAAATTTGGATAACTTCCCTCACGTTTGTTAACTACGCCTTAGTAACAACAAAATCAAAGCAGACTACTTGATATTCACTAATGTCAAAAAATTACTTAGTTTCACTGTCAAGAAAAATTGATCAAGAAGTGTAAAATCTGATTTTGTATTTCATGCACAGTAGGAGAGCAGATGAAACGTTATATACCACGCAGGAAGTAAGTTTTGACTAGTCTCGGACTCGTTACACTCGGGCTCAAAATCGCCTTCGACTTGCAAAACTTACTTATAGTTGAAGTAAATAGTTACCGAGACATAAAAACCCAACAAAAACTTTACGACCTCATTAAAATACCGTTAAACTAGTTGTAAAAGTAATTGCGCAGAGGGTTGCACAGGTACGCACTTGAAATATCTGAAATAAATTATTCAATTTTAACAGCGCGTTATGGTTGTCTTCTTGTTTACATTTTATTTCATTCAGTGAAGTTATATACAGTACTTCTACAGATAGGTGAAATTTTACTGTGTTTAAACGTATATTATACAGCTGTGTTTTTATAAATATTTTGGCGGGTAGTGAATATTCGGAGATTTTTTGTTTACAAGTGTGTGTGGTAAAATAATATTGTGAAAATGTTTAGGCCTTGGGAAGATCCACAACCAAGCACCAGCTTGTCAGGAAGATGTGGGGGATGGTAATGGTAAACAAATTACGAAGACAGTTTCTGCACAATATTTACACCCACAGACTCAAGAAATGGTTTTAAAAGTGTATAAAAATATAAAAGAAAGTGAAGGAGAAAATGGAGCCGTGGAAAGACGGTCTAATTAACAGAAATTCCAGCAACAAGTGCTTATAAATTAATTAAGAAAGCGGTACAGAAACGAAAAGTTAGATCAGACAAAGGAACATCACGAACATTAGATTCGTCTATGGTGAAATTGTTAAGAGATGCAATTTATGGCAAGTATAAGGAAAATGAGATACCAACCGTACAATCACTACATATGGAACTGAGAAGAAATGATCTAGTGTCAGTTAGTGAAAAAACACTTCAGCTATGGCTATTGCAGATATGATTTAAGTTCAAAATGATTGATAAAAGAGCAAGTCTTATGGAAAGCAGCAGAATTGTACGGTGGCGTATGGAATATTTGGAAGCTATTAAAAAATTTCGAACTGAACAACGACCAATATATTATTTAAACATAATATTTTTAGTCGCAAACTCCTCTATAAATCCTTATTTTACTGTAAGGAAAGTAACCAGACTGCAACCAAAGTTACAAATCTGGCGCGTTAAGTGTAATAATTGCATATTACCATCAAAACGCTAATGCTTCGATTGCAACAAACACCAGCCGAAAGACTGATCCTACTTAAAGGAGCTCCCTTGCCAGTCGTCACACACCACATGCAGACTGCAGTTTCGAGCTGTTGGCTCTCGTCAGTGCAAGGTAGGTATGCAACGACCGAAATGAGAATCCTTTGACTATAGTACATCCCGGTATTTTTACAATAGCGACATGTAAAACAGCCAGCAGGCGCCATCCAGCGGTCCAGTGTCTGTTGCAATCGAAAAATAAATAGCCTGAGTTGGCTTAGCATAGTTCAAATGTGCTTTTAGAGGGCGGAATATTAAACATAATATTTTTAGTCGCAAACTCCTCTATAAATCCTTATTGTACTGTAAGGAAAGTAACCAGACTGCAACCAAAGTTACAAATCTGGCGCGTTAAGTGTGATAATTGTATATTACCATCAAAACGCTAATGCTTCGATTGCAACAAACACCAGCCGAAAGACTGATCCTACTTAAAGGAGCTTCCTTGCCAGTCGTCACACACCACTTGCAGACTGCAGTTTCGAGCTGTTGGCTCTCGTCAGTGCAAGGGAGCTCCTTTAAGTAGGATCAGTCTTTCGGCTGGTGTTTGTTGCAATCGAAGCATTAGCGTTTTGATGGTAATATGCAATTATTACACTTAACGCGCCAGATTTGTAACTTTAGTTGCAGTCTGGTTACTTTCCTTATAGTAAAATAAGGATTTATAGAGGAGTTTGCGACTAAAAATATTATGTTTAATATTCCGCCCTCTAAAAGCACATTTGAACTATGCTAAGCCAAGTCGGGCTATTTATTTTTCGATTGCAACAGACACTGGACCGCTGGATGGCGCCTGCTGGCTGTTTTACATGTCGCTGTTGTAAAAATACCGGGATGTACTATAGTCAAAGGATTCTCATGTCGGTCGTTGCATACCTACCTTGCACTGACGAGAGCCAACAGCTCGAAACTGCAGTCTGCAAGTGATGTGTGACGACCGGCAAGGGAGCTCCTTTAAGTAGGATCAGTCTTTCGGCTGGTGTTTGTTGCAATCGAAGCATTAGCGTTTTGATGGTAATATGCAATTATTACACTTAACGCGCCAGATTTGTAACTTTGGTTGCAGTCTGGTTACTTTCCTTATAGTAAAATAAGGATTTATAGAGGAGTTTGCGACTAAAAATATTATGTTTAATATTCCGCCCTCTAAAAGCACATTTGAACAATATATTATTTAGACGAAACTTGGTATGATACTCATGGTACAGTGAGGAAAGGCTGGACAGATGACTCAAAGAAATGTAAAGTTGATATGCCTGCAAATAAAGGAACCAGATTAATAATTCTACATTGTGGATCAGAAACTGGATGGGTACATAACGGCCTCAAATTAAGCGGGAAATAAAATGAAAAATTCAAACGTTCACTATCACCAAAACATGACTGCGAATATTTTTGAAGAATGGTTTCAGACTTTATTGCCACCAATATAGAAAAAAAACAGCGTAATTGTTTTAGACAATGCTACATATCATTCGCGACAAATCTAAAAAATACCAAATACTGGAACAAGAAAATAAGACATTCAATAATTTTTTCGAAAACACAATGTGCCATTTCAAGAAAATTTTAAAAAGAAAGATCTTTTAGATATTGTTAAGAAGCAAAATTTCTCAAAAAAATATGTAATTGATAAAATGGCCGAAACTCAAGGACATGCAGTATTACGGTTGCCCCATATTTCTGTATTTTCTGTATTTTTCAACCCGATCGAACTACTATGGAGTCAGCTGAAAAGAAGCATTCGAAAAAATAACACCTTTCCCAAATTTGATGCCAAAGTAATCGATCTCATTAAAGCTGAAGTGAGAGAAATAACAGCAGGTTATTGGAAAAATATATTCAGCATGTGATTAAAATTGAAGATGAATACATTGACTTAGGAAAAAGCATCAGCCCTAATCAAAAGCGTTTAGTAATATATGTAGATACAGATACCGATCCAGAAAGTGTTAGTGAAATGTTTAGGAGTAGAAGTTAATGCTTTGCATAAAATTTATGTGATTTAGTGTAATGTGAATTTATCGTATTATCAGTGTTTTACATAATGCGCAATAACATATAATAACATTATTTTTATATATATATAAGTATACATTATTTGGTTATTATTATCATTATTATTGTATATATTTTATTTGATAATTATTTATATGTTTTCCAGAATTGAATTTATTTAGTTAACTTGGGTCGCTTAGATCAAGTTAGGATTATCTATATAAGCATAACATTTTATTTATTTAAAGATTTTAGAGATCTACTTTATTAATTTTAACTATTTCAATATCGAAAATCTTGACTCCGCACCCAAATTTTTGGCAAGGAATTGCTCGTACCTTCTCACGGTCCTTGTTGGGCAACAACAATAATATAATATATATTCGAGAATATATTATATTATTATTGGCAGATCTGAGTAACAAGAGAATATTAATTTTAATTTAGAGTACCAAAATTAATCAATGTTTCACCAATATATAAAATATTTCCAAGCAAAATACGGTAAGATTGTTAAATTCACCAGATACATACGAATTTTAAGTACGGCTCTGTAGTATTTCGTTTGCAAATTGACTCGCTTACCTTTATAGGTTTTTAATGTGCGTCGGGTGTCAGGTCGTTTGTCATCAAATACACTGCATGGCCCGCGGCGATAATAATTATATCGTAAAGTTTTTGTTGTATTTTTTATATATCAAGAAGTCCTTACTTGGACTATACCTCCTTTGTAGTGTAATATACTGTTAGATAATACTGAAATGTCAAATCTTGACAAAATGTTACACGTGCGGTAAAGTAGTGGTTACCGCACGCAAGTTAGTGCGGCAAATAGTTACTTAGCTCAGAGTTGTAGAAATAAATGGTGAAATCACTTATTGTCTTAATTAGTAGAAAGTAGAAAATAGCCATTCATATTTTTATATCTATTAGATTTAATGAGCAACACCCGACTGCACCTTCTGGTCGCTATTATTTTATGTAAAACAGAAAGCGAAAGAAAAGCATCGGTGTGGTACATAAAGTATTTTGAACTGTCAACTTATCAATTTGATTTATTGGTGCACTAAATACTAAAGACAATACAAGTCAAGTAATTAAATAATGAACAATAAGATATTAAGTCTCCTATCAACGGTGTCTCTTCCCTATACTTAACGACGACGACCTGGTGCTGAAACGCGCCGCAATAGAATGTTGAAACGTTAGGAACAATACACGAAAAGTTTGATTGAGAACAGCTTTTCAAACCAATGATTTTCACAAATAAAAATGTTAATATTGTAATTTAATTCATGTTGACTCATCATTATGAGCTGAAACACCCACTGCTTATTTGAAATTCAATAATCTCCTTAAAAAAAATGTTTTCCGACTGCAGTAGTAAAAAGTTTATTCTTCCAAAAAGAATATTCTACATAATTTTGTTTCTGTATGAAGCAAAAATGTTCAAGAAACGCGAAGTCACTAAAACGTATATATGTCCATTTTTTGAAAATAAAAAATTAAGGTGCTTAGAAATTTGTATACTTACCACGCTGCTGTTAGTGCGTCATTTGCATATTGAATCTTTTTATCCCTATTTAACACAAACAAGCGTGAATATATTATAAGCAGGAAAAAAATTACGCGGAAACTAAATTCTGCAGAATTGAATATACCAATGGCTCTATAAAACTACAAAATAACCTTAATAGAACCAATGATTGCCTGGTGTGTTCTATTTGAGTTGCTATGGAATTCAGAAAAATATCATGCATTATCCTGTAATACAAATGTAAATCGGTATGACAATCTTTATAGTAATAATAACGAAATCTTGACTAGATGAACAACAATTAAAGATCTTGGGGTGATTTTCAATAAGAAGTTACTCTTTTTTGGATGTAGTTTATAAATGTGGATTAGGTCTTCAAACAAAATAATAGGAATTAAGATATTGACGAAGATGTAATTTCTTGACATTTCATCTCGTATAATTTTTGAAGCTTGAGAAATACAGATTGGAACTTTTGATGCTTTATTTATAATCACAAAATAAAGGTCCAAAGAAAAATTAGCTTGGAAATATTTCCGATGAAAAATTCTAATATTATTAGCATGGAAATCCTAATATGGCTGGTACGCAAATATAATTTTAAATTTTTGCAACTTGTGTAACTGAAATAACCCAATACCCACGGCCTTCTTGACTTGCGAATCTGTAAAATGTTCATATATCAGGGGACCTGCCGGGCCCCCTCAACCTCTGGGCCCCGGGAATCATCCCTACCTCCACCGTCCTTTCGTCGACCATGGGATCACCAAATTTGGAAAGTATCTGTATACCGGGTGACTCAGAAAGTATCTACCCCCAACTTTTTTCTACAGTTTTAGAAATAAAATTATGAAATTTGGAAAATCAAATATAGGTATCAATGGCCACATTTTGATCAATCGGTGGTAAAAAAATCAATTCCACTATGGCCGGAAATTGCCACCACTTTCTTATTTTAAATAGCACCCTGTATATTTAAGTCGCTTTTTTCATAAAACTGTAATTTCTCTGTCCAACGATTTTTTCAGATTTTAAATCGGATGATAAATAACCTTGGAAATTACATTTATTTGCTATTTCTAGTTGGCTTTGGAATTCAGGAACAGATTTAAAAAATTTTGAAGTACACTTTGAATTTGAATAAAAGGGTATTTATCAAAAAATTAAATGTAAAATTGGCCTATTTTGTTCATTTGCTTGGATTTTGAAATATTTTTCCCATTTTTGTTTCATGTAAATTCAATTTGACATAATAGTACCCTGTATGTTCTATTTTTTTTTATCAGAGTGCAAAATTTGCTTTAGACTGGTTTTCCCCAATTAAATATTGAATATCAGTTAAAATAAATATTAAGCTTTTGTTGAAGCGTTTCGAACTATGTGTCCATATCTTGCAGTAAGCCATGATAAACATATGAAAAATTGCACACAGCATTTGTCAAAACGTTATTGTTGAGTGAAATAGTAGCGTACTTATTATATGTAAATTTATAATTAGGTTCTTTATTCAAAATAAGACAATATGTCTTATTTTGAATAAAGAACCCAATTATAAATTTATGATGCAATATATACAAAATGAAAAGGTAGATTTACTTTTAATTTACGGCGAATGTCAGAAAAATGCCCATGCGGCCGCACGTCTATATTATGAAAGATATCCCTATCGTCGTCAGCCATACCGGCAGCATTTTAAAATTCTATAAATGTCATTCCGAAATGCAGAAAATATTGAGGTGGCAGAGAACAGATTTATAGTAAGCGAAGAAATTGAGACAAATGTATTGGCTTACACATATGTGCACCCAAATGTTTCTGCAAGAGAGCTGGCAAAAGAGATAGATATTGGTCATGAGACAGTAAGACATATATTAAAAAACATGGTTTTAAATGCTACAAATACCAATTCCATCAAGAATTATATGAAAACGACGGAAACAGAAGATTGATCTTTTGTAACTGGTTTACTCAACACGTATACTTAAACAATAGAATTTTATTTAACCTACATTATTGGTCTAAAGAAAATTTACACGAAATGTTTGAAGGTAGATTAGATTAGATTAACAAAGGCGCTGGCTATTTAGCCTTTACCACCGCGACATTTTCAGGTCTATTGCGGTGCTCCTAGAATACATTCCTTATAGTACCTCATCCAGTTTTGTCCTTTGTACTAGACTCCACAGCTTTGATGAAGGCCCTTTTGTATAGCTGTCCGCCTTTGGTTTTCTTCTTCGAGTACTTGGAATCTCAGTCTCGCCAGGCACAATGCGTAAACTGAGGTTTCCTCTTCCTCTTGACAGAATCTGCATGCTTCGTCCTCTGCCAGGCCCATTAGACTCATGTGTCTATTGAGCCGGCAGTGCCCAGTTAGAAGGCCTACTATTACTCTGATGGCCTTCCTATTCTGGCTTAGTAGATCTTCCGTAAATTTAGCCGAATATTCTTTAATGAACTCTTTGGCCTGTCTCTGTCTTGGGAGATACTTCCACCATTCCAGAGATTTATTTTGCACCCATTTCTTAATGGCTGTTCGTATGCATGGCTTTGCCATGCCATAAAAGGGTTCGGGTCCTATTGTGGCTTCAAGTGCACCTTCCTTGGCCAATTGATCAGCCTTTTCGTTTCCTCTGTGTCCCTCGTGTCCTGGTACCCATGCTAAAATCACTCTAGTCTGACTTCCCAGCACTGTGAGGGCCGTCAAGTAGTCCCATACCAATCTTGAGTTGATTTGCATGGAACTGATTGCTTTTATTGCAGCTTGGCCATCAGAGAAAATGGCAATCGACTGGTTAACGGTGCCTTGTACTATTATCTCCCTTGCGCAACAGTGTATGGCGAACGCTTCAGCCTGAAACAATGTTGCGTATTTTCCTAGACTTATCGGGATACTGACTTTTGACCTTGTCCCGTAAATCCCGGGTCCGTCTCCTTGCTCTGTCTTGCCGTCAGCGTACCAGACTGTTTGTGTTGTTATGGGAGGACCGTTTTTCCAGTCTTCCCTGTCTGGTATTACAGTCTGAAAGTTCTTGTTGAAGTTATACCTTGGGACCATTACATCCGTGGGCATGTCTAGAATGGGATTTGCCCTCATCTCCGAGTATAACTTCTGGTACTCCGTCCCGTGTTGCTGGCTAATTGGCGCTTGGCCTTGCATTAATCTGTGCACCACTGACCGAGCTTTGCCTTGTATGAATATGTGTAATGGTGGCAGGTCCAAGAGAACCTCAAGTGCATCCGTAGGAGCAGTTTTTATAGCCCCGCCGCACAGGGAAGCAAGCCTTTGTACGCCACTTAACAGCCTTATTGCTCCCGAATGCACCGTCTTAGTCCACCATACCACTGATTCATAGGTTATGATGGTTCTCACTACTCTGGTGTATAACCACAGGTTCATTTTGGGATTTAGCCCCCAGTTTTTCCACACATTTGCCTACACGTTCCCAGGGCGATTGTGGCTTTCTGTGTGACAATTTAGATGTGAGAGTTCCATGTTAATTTTTGGTCAAAAATGGCTCCTAAATATTTTGCCTCCTAGAGAAATGGAATTTCCACTCCGTTGAGCCTTAGGGGCGTAGGCCTTGCAGTGCTCTTCTCCGTGTAAAATTGACGACTGTGGTTTTGTGGGGATAGAGAGTCCTTCCTTACAACACCAAGGTAACCATCAGGATAGATTTGGGGTGAATGTGTGGGCTGGAATATTCGGTACAAGAATTGTTGGTCCCATACTATTTCAAGGACACTAACCGGTGAGCGTACTTAAATTTTTTGCAAATTGAAATAAAAAACGAACTGGATGAACTTTCCTAGGAAGATTTCATCACAAATATGAACTTCCAATAAGATGGAGCACCAATACTGGTTTTGTGGGAAATTACCTTAGTGCGAATTTTGACAATCGGGTAAAACCTACTAATGGAACTATTAGGTGACCTGCTAGCTAGGTCACCAGATCTAGCTCTACTTGATTTTTCTTTGAAGTTATCTGTATAACAAAGTATACCCAACGCCATCTGCAACATTAGAAAAACTCCAAAATAAAATTTTAAATGCCTTTGAATCAATAACTCCAGTCATGTTACAAAATGTTATGAGAGAAACTATTCGAAGAGTGAACAAGTGTTCTGAAATGGGTGGGAGTTATTTTGAGCATCTGTTATATATTTAGTATTTAGTTGTGTTGTATTGTTCTAATTATGATATTTATAAATTTAGTAATTTGCTGTTCAGATAGGTATCGTAACTTATAAATTGGTTTTGATTGTGTTAATTTTTGATTTTTTTTGCTAATGATTCATCAAAGTTTTTGTTATATTTATCAAAATAAATGTTCTCTAATTATAATTCGAAACGCTTCTACAAAAAGCTTAATATTTATTTTAATTTATATTAAATTTTTAATAGGAAAAACCAGTCTAAAGCAAATTTACCACTCTATCTGATAAAAAAATAAAACATACAGGGTACTATTTGAAAAATCGGAGTTATGACAAATTGAATTTCCATGAAATGGAAAAATGGAAAAAACATTTCTAAATGCAAGCAAATGAACAAAATAGGCTAATTTTACATTTAGTTTGTTGAGAAATACTCTATTATTCAAATTCAAAGTCTACTTTGAAATGTTTTAAATTTGTTTCTGAATTCCAAAGCCCACTAGAAATAGCAAATAAATGCCATTTCCAAGGTTATTTTCATCCTATTTTAAATCTGAAAAAATCGTTGGAAAGAGTAATTACAGCTTTATGAGAAAAATTACTTAAACCTACAGGGTGTTATTTAAAATAAGAAAGTTGTGGCAATTTCCGGCCATACCGGAAGTGATTTTTTTACCACCGAATGGTCAAAATGTGGCCATTGAACATATACTTGATTTTTCAAACCTGTAGAAAAAAGTGCGAGGATAGGTACTTTCTGGGCCACTCGGTATGCAGCCTGCATAAAAGCATTTATCGGATATGTAACAGATTTGAAAGATTTTAGTTGATTTTGGGGACTAAGTCAAATATTAATATCAATAGTAAATCGACATCGCTCATTGAATTATTTCATTCCCGTTTCACTATTAGATATGGCATCCAATTTAGTATAATTAATATCACTGATAACATTTTCAATTTTACGTGCTACATATACCATTTACATGGCAATATTTGTTACTGTCATGTTAAAATTGTAAATTAGTGACATATTGCTAACAGGATATTATCCTCCGAGTTTATTGCCCCTCCCTGTTCTATAAAATAGATTCGATATTGTTATCAGTTTAATAACAACTAAAGCACTCAATCATGATAAATCGAATACAAAATCTTATTGGCATGGAAACCTTTTTAAAGTTAGTGTTATAATTTTTATTTATCGATGTGTTTATAAATATTTGGTTTCATAAAATAAGCGTTACAATTTTTTTCATTTTGTATAAAATTTGGTTGTCGGTTCAACGGATTCTTCTGACACATTGTTAGCTGAAAATCTTGAATGTGCCTAGACATCGAGATACTTCGGATATTAACAGGATTGTGAGAATGGCAGAATTATTGGCATTGCAGAATTGGTTTGTCAATCAATGAAATCTCTACTCGAGCAAGATGTCAAGGGTGTGTTGTCTCGATGAATAGACAAAGGTATTCGTGAAGAACCGTATCCATGACTACTATAAATTTTCAAATAAGTATAGAAAATAAAACAAAGTATATCAAAGTTGAACATGAAATGTATTTGTGGAGAATTATGTAAAATTCCGCGTAAATTCCTGATGAAGGAAATTTCTTGCAAGACTGCTACGTATGTTAAAAAGAGTTCTTCGAAGTGCTCGTTTCAAAAAGGTTCTAAATATTGTACAGATCGCTTTTGTTACGACTATGCCTCGTTGATAACAATATAAAGTTAATGGATGCTGAGTGTAAACTAGTAGAATACTTCAAATGTGCTTTTAGAGGGCGGATTTTTAAAACATAATATTTTTAGTCGCAAACTCCTCTATAAAATCTTTATTTTACTATAAGGAACGTAACCAGACTGCAACCAACAGCTATTCTCCGGGCTATTTACCCTGCCGAGCGCTGAATTACAAGTTTTTCGGCTGGTGTTTGTTGCAATCGAAGCATTAGCATTTTGATGGTAATATGCAATTATTACACTTAAGATTAATTAATAATAAGCCATCACAAATAAAATAAAGTGTTAAATTAATACTGAGGTGTTGTAATATCTAAAATAATCACATTATTTCTGTATAGTTTTATAAGTGTTGTAAACCCTGTTCCTTCTTCCTTATGCTTCAAATACCTCGGAGTAAAGAATTAATAAATTTCTATTGAAAGTTCTCGCTTATAATTTATACACTTAAGTGCAAAAACTACGTTACCTACATATTGTCTAAAAGTTATTTGTGGCATTCTAAGAATATTCTTTCCTATTATTTGGGTTTTCTACCACATGGTATTGTTATCTTCTTCAAAACAAATCACCGAATCTACAAAATAATAGAATTATTGGAAAAAAAGCCTCAGCGCCCGTGACGTTTACGTCAAAGGAAAAGTCAGAGGTTATGTTTTGCAAATAATATAAATCGGAATAAACACAGAAATAATGTATTTTGCAGACGTTTCGGAAAGTAGTCTCTTTCCGTTTTCAGAGCTTTTTTTTTGGAAGAACCCTTATTTTGCTGTGTATGTCAAATACACAGCTTTAAGATTCTGTTTATGTTATTTCTATAGATACTTACTACTTTCACAGAACATAGAACTGATGATATTTTCTTTTAGATAATTTTGAGTTTGTTAAGTTCTTCTTTTAACATTGGTAGCCAGGTTGTACAAATATCTACAGAACAATTCGATACGCACTTATCTTCATTTAATAAGATTATTGCTGATTCTTTATTTTTTTTTTTGTATCTGTTTCTTTTGTTAAAATTTTTGCCGAGTCCCAGTTTATTCTATGTCCGTTTTCTCAAGCATGCTCACAAATCTTTGATTTCTGAATTTCATTCTTTCTAATGTAATTCTTGTGCTCATCCAACCTCACACTGAAAGGTCTGGATGACTCACCCACATAACATTTATCACATTCGCACGGGATATTGTAAATACAGTTTTTTGAATTCTGCTCCCTGTTTATCGGTTTTGTTTTTATTAAAATAGATCTTAAAGTGTTCCCCGTTTGAAATATCGTCCTAACATCAAATTTGTCACCTATACGGCGTAGCTTTTCCGATAGTCCGTATACATAAGGAATTATTGCTGTATAATGACGTTCAGGTTTTTGTCGTACCTGATTGTCCCTATTTTCAACATTTATGAAAACTCTATCAACAAAGGCTTCAGGATATTGATTTTGTACTAGAACCTCTTTGATAAATTTTTTCTCGTTATTTAATATTTCATTATTAGATGAAATTATTTTGGCCCTATCGTATAAACATTTTACAACACCCCTTTTAACATTTATTGACTGATTTGAGTTAAAATTTAGATATCTATTAGTATGTGTTGGTTTTTTATAAACGCTTGTTTCAATTGTATTATTTACCCTTCTAATTGAAATATCTAAAAACGGTAGTTCATTCCTACTTTCTACTTCTAATGTGAATTTAATAGACGGTTCCTTACTATTTATATTTTCCAAAAAACTGTCTAGTAAATCGACACCATGAGGCCAAATTGCAAAGATGTCGTCAACATATCTCCACCAGACAACCGGTTGGTTTATACAATTTTGAACATGTGTGTTCTCAAACTTCTCCATAAATATGTTGCTTAAAATTGGTGATAATGCAGACCCCATAGCCATACCAAAATCCTGCTGATAGAACTCATTGTCCAATTGAAAATAGGTTGTTTTTATACACAGTGTTAAGAGTTCCATTATGCTATTTACACTTAATTTAGTTCTAGTTTCCAAATTATTATCATTTAGCAACCTATCTTTAACTATTTTTAAGGTTTCATCTACCGGAACATTGGTAAAAAGACTAACTATATCAAGACTAACCATCAGGTGTGATTCATGAATATCGTTTTCATAATTTTTTTCTATAAAATGTTTACTATTTTTAATGAATGAATCGGTATTTCCAGATAATGGATCAATAATTTTAAGTAAAAATTTTGCCAAATTATGACATGATGAAATAATAGAACTAACAATTGGTCTTAAAGGAATATTTTGTTTATGTGTCTTTGGTAAGCCATAAAAATGAGGAGGCTTACTATGATGTAAGTTTCCTTCGTTCAAAATCATTAAATTCATGTCTGTATTTAAACAGAGTTCTGTAAATTTTGCTCTCTATTGATTTTGTTGGATCTTTGTTTAGTTTTGAGTAGGGTCCCTCATTTACAAGAGTCATGATTTTTGTGTTATATATATCTTTATCTATAATGACTGTGGCATTACCTTTGTCTGCTGGTAATATTTTTATACTTTCATCGCGTTTTAAAGAATTTATCGATAACTTTTCTTCTGGAAATCTTTAATTTTGTATTGCTTCTCTAAAGCAATTTTTGCCCGTATGCGATATTCATTACCATTATCTGTTGGTAAATTTTGAGCCGTTTTTTCTATTGCCGCTACTATATAAAATTTTGCAATAAACCCGAAAACTGTTCCAAAATTGTTCTGTAGATATTTGCACAACCTGGCTACCAATGTTAAAAGAGGAACTTAACAAACTCAAAATTATCTAAAAGAAAATATCATCAGTTCTATGTTCTGTGTAAGTAGTAAGTATCTATGGAAATAACATAAACAGAATCTTAAAGCTGTGTATTTGACATACACAGCAAAATAAGAGTTCTTCCAAAAAAAAGCTTTGAAAACGGAAAGAAACGTCAGCAAAATACATTATTTCTGTGTTTATTCCGATTTATATTATTTGCAAAACATAACCTCTGATTTTTCCTTTGGCGTAAACGTCACGGGCGCAGAGGCTTTTTTTCCAATAATTCTATTATTTTGTAGATTCGGTGATTTGTTTTGAAGAGGATAACAATACACGTGGTAGAAGACTCAAATAATAGGAAAGAATATTGCATTACCTACATTAGGCCATCTTTGAAATCAATAGAACAAATTAGGCAGTGCATGAAGTCTATGGGGCACGTTTAGAATATTAAGATAGTCATGTTGAAGATCCTTCCATTGCATCTGTTACTTTCCCATGAGTTGCTTAGAGAGGATAGGAAGAGGTGGTATAGTAAAAAATAAAATTAGAAAAATGAATTTCAGTGAATTTTGACTCTAACCAAAAACAAATTAGTAACAAGCTGACTTTAGCAGTATTATCCTCTTTAATAATAATAATAATAATAACAATAAACGCCTTAAGGCAGGAGGGGCCAACTTCCATCTATTAAGCCTTTGGTGAGTAGCGCCACCACTTACTCCAGCTGGGGGTGCAAAACCGAACCGGCAGCCCTAGTGCACCCGGGAGGGGAAAGCATCTTCCCCTCTGGTGTCGGTCGTGGGCCTGCTGGGCTAACCACCCACAGGCTCTAACCTTTGGTTCCGGCAGGCCGAAGACTGGGCCCCCACGATCGACCCCGTTCGGATAGGGGTCAAGGGCAAGGTGGTGGGGCCCAACCGGATAGACCGACCGTTGACGACGTACGCAATGAACAAGGACGCTTTGAGTGGACAGATGAACTGAGGGATGAGCTTCTGCATTGTTATGAAAGCAGTGAGCCCGCGCGGAGGGGGTACATGGCGCGGATGCATGCTCTGTGGTGTGAGAGGCTACCAGAGCATAGCGCCTTCACGCCACAAAATCTGCGTGACTATGTATCCCACCTTCGTAGTAGGGGCTACGTGAGGGCTGCTCCTGGGCCGGTGAATGAGGTGGCCGAAGACCCGCCACATTCACCGGTTGAGGACGTGGCTCTCCTCGTTCCGCCAATACCAGAGGGCCTCAGTACCAGAAGGGGGTTACACCGTCTGAAAACCCCCGGGCCACAAGACCTGGCCAGAGTGGACGCTGAACTTCGTACAGCGCTACCAGAAGAGGCTGACATTTGGCACATAAATTGTGCCGTGTATGCCGCTGCTCAACGCTCGTCTCAGGTGGAGAGGCGAAATACCTCTTCCCCACAGGAGAGAGCGCAGCGGCGCATACAAAAGATGGAAGCCAAGATCCAGTCGGCGAGGCAACACGCATCCCGTATCCAATGTGTGATGGACTATATGGCGGCCAACAGGCCGTTCACGCCTAAAGTGCGTCGATTAGCCGCCAACTTAAGACGCGTCCATCACACACTCAATGAGGCAGTGCTGCGAACCACCAAACAGCACTGTCTCGATAGGATACGGGTGCCAGTGACTTGCAAAAAGTCATTAGTGAGGCGGGCGAGGGGGCTTGCGGAAAATAAACTGTTCCGCGAGAAGCCCTCGCGCCTTTTCCAACCGCCTCCGCGTGTTGTAGACAATCCGCCGACTGCAGATCAGGTGGAGAACTTCTGGAAACGCTGTACGAGGAGAGGCTTCCACTCAACCGAGATTCTCCTGCCCTTGCACACTTTGAAGCCTTTTGTCAAAGGCTTCAGCGACCACAGGAAGTGTGCGAACCAATAACCCCAGAAGAGGTTCGTAGGGCTCTTGATGGCTCTAAGAACTTTGCTGCTCCAGGTCCCGATGGGATAAATAACTTTTGGTGGAAAAAGTTATCGAGCACCCACCACCATTTGACCAGAATATTTAATTCCTGGTTAAATGGGGAGCAGCAAATCCCTTCTTGGGTTGTTGAGGGGCGGACAGTGCTGATCCCCAAGAACGGAGATTTGTCCAACCCAAAGAATTACAGACCGATAACCTGTCTAAACGCATGTTACAAGGTGTTTACACGCATTTTGTACATGCGGGTGCTCCACGCAGTTGAACCGGTTTACGAACGGATATATGAGCAACGAGGGTCGAAGAGAGGTGTCGCTGGCTGCAAGGAGAACCTGTTGATTGACAGATGTGTCACGCAGAACTCCATGCAGTATAAGCGGAACCTCTCTATGGCCTAGATCGACTACCGCAAGGCATTCGACATGACATCGCATGAGCTCATTGTTCACTTGCTCCGATGTCTTGTGGTACCCGGTCCCGTAGTGAGATGTATTGAAGAACTGATGCCGCTCTGGAGGACTCGCTTTACCATAGCATCGGGTAACGATAGAGTCCAAACAGAGTCGGTGACATTCAGAAGAGGAGTATTTCAGGGAGATTCCCTCAGCCCCCTTCTGTTTTGCATCTCACTACTGCCATTATCCGTCTCGCTCCGGAAAACCCGTGGCTACAACTGCGGTACCCCCGGCGACAGGAGGCATAAGGTCACCCATCTATTTTATATGGATGACCTTAAACTTTATGCCTCTGGAGAGAGGGATCTCCAACAGTCCCTTAGGGTGGTACAGGAGTATACGCAGGCTGTCGGTATGCAGTTCGGGTTGGACAAATGCGCACTGATCCATCTCAAGAGAGGACGATGCGGTGACTATGGAGAGGACGCGCAGCTCGTGGACGGAAGCATTTTACACCATCTAGATGCCGGAGAGTCGTACACTTACTTGGGTGTCGAGCAACGCTCCACCCAAGAAGTGAGTGTAGTGAAAAACGCTCTCCGCGGCAAGTATCAGCACCTACTCCGACAGATCTGGTCTTCAGAACTGTCGGGGAAGAACAAGGTGTCTGCTACAAATATGCTTGCCGTTCCGATCCTTCTCTACTCTTTCGGAGTAGTGAAGTGGACTAGAGAAGAGCTGCGTCAACTCGATGTAGTAACCCGCAAGAAGATGCATCTCAATAGGAGCTTGCATCCTAAATCGTCCGTTCCACGGTTATATCTCCCACGACATCGGGGAGGCCGTGGACTCTTGAGCTTGGAGAGTCTCCATAGCAGGATGGTTCTGGAGGGAGCATGTAAGGTCATCAGGAGTTCGGATCCCCTCCTCTGCATGGTCCGAGACCATGAAAATGCAGAGGTAGGAGCTTTTCTCTTTAAGGCAGCACGGAGAGCAGCCGATGAACTTGGTCTCATCTTCGACGTCGAGCGGGTAAACCCCGACTCTGTCACCGAGTTGGAACCCGTTCGACTAAAAGCCCACATTAGAGCTGCAGAACACAGCATCCTTCTGCAGCTCCATAAGGATAAGCCATTGCACGGGATCTTCTATAAAAATATAGAAGACCTCGGCTTATCCGAAAGGCTGACCTTCGCTTTCTTAAGGTCAGCTGGGCTGAAGTCTGAGACCGAGGGATTCATAATGGCTTGCCAGGATGGTGTATTTAACACTCTCGTCTATCGATGTCGTGTCATGGGTATGGAGGTCCCTGATGTCAGCTGCAGGGCCTGCCGCAGGGCGCCGGAGACTGTAATGCACTTACTGTCGGCTTGCCCGACATACGCAGTCTCGGCCTATATTCATAGACACAACGCAGCATTACGAGTGCTTTACTATCATCTAAGGCACTCGTATGGGATAGACGAAACACCAGTGCTGCCTTACGTTCCGGGGGATATTGAGTCCGTTGTGGGGAATGAGAAGTGCCTAATTTATTGGAATTACTCGTTTCCCACCGTCAGGCAAATACAAGCCAACAAGCCTGACATAGTACTCCTCGACCACCAACTCAAGACAATGTATGTCGTGGAATTCTCAGCTCCCGCTGAGAGCAACATTGTCTTGAAAGAGGAGGAAAAACGGACAAAATATCGAGATTTGCTCTTCGAACTCCGCAGGCTTTATCCAGGCCATTCTGTTAAAATAGTGGTAGTGATTATAGGAGCCCTCGGTGGAATGAGACAGACGCTGCTTTCAGAACTAAAGATCATACCGGCATGCCGAGATTCGGCAGAGATCTTAGCCGGCAGAATGCAGAAGGCTGTCATCCTCGGTTCATCACGTCTACTCAGGGCACACGATTCGCGGACCCGGTAGTCACTCACCCCACGGGCGTGGGGAGTGGCTATTGGTATTACCAGCTCCCCTCTGTGAGGGTCGGAGCCACAGAGTAGGGTGACTGGTTTTTTGTAAAAAAAATAAAAAATAAAAATAAAATAAAAAAAAAAAAAAAATAAAGGCCTTTATTAGAGAAATACAAAAGGAAAGTCATATAGAGTGAAGTTTAGCCCAAGGACTATTTTTACACTTACCTCTAAAATGCACTTAAAATTAAATTTAACATTGAATTAACTTAGCACACAAAGAAAATTAGATTAGGAACAAAGGAAGATAAAAAAAGGCAAAAAACAAAAATGTAGTGAAATGTTTGCTTAACTGTATAAACTTTGCTTGTCTGCTTCTGCAAGGTACCCCATTATTACTTCCTCTACATACTTAAGATTATCGCTATTGATCACTCAATAATAATGCTTTTAATTTGAATTTAAATGTAGTAAGATTACAGGTTTTTAAGGAAGAGGGCAGAGAATTACATCGCTTTGTTGCATTATAAGAAAACGATTTTTTAAATAAAGATGTTCTAAATCTTGGTCTGGTGAATACATGATGTGATATTTTACAGAGTGTTGTTGATGTCTTCTTATGAATTTCTCTTCAATATACGATGACACACCAGAGCGGATAGCGAAAGGATAACATTTGTAACTTCATCCTGTTACTAATATTTAATCACTGAAATATTTTTATTCTGGCAGAAATTCCTCGGTCATATTTACGGAGCAATCTGCCTTTGTCTACTGTGCCCAAACGTGGTTCATAGATGAAACTGCAATAGCTTAAATATGATAGCACCAATGCTTCACAACGGTTCTTATGCATACTAAAATTTAATATGTACCTCTTGGAATATAAAATTTTAAGTTAATGTAGGCTTTTTGTATTACTTTGTTAACTTGCAAATTAAACTTCAATAAATTTTGCAGATTTATCAATGGATAGGTTTTCTCCGTGTATTTTTATATGCATTTGGCTTATAACGTCTACATAATGTCTGCCGCCGAACATTAAAACCATACATTTATTCGGATTAAGTGATAAATTATGTTTATAAGACACGTTATATGTTGTTTCCAAATTATTATTGATCATATTATCTGCAAGAAGGAAATGGTCTTTTTGGAAACTGTGATATAATTGAGTATCATCCGCATATACATGATGCGGTAACTCAATTTTATTGAGAATTTCTGTTGAGTAGAGCACAAAAAATAATACCCCGAAAATTGAACCCTATGGGACACCAGTTAATACAAAAGCAGACGTTGAACTTGAGTTGCTTACACACACTATATGCCTATTATATCAATACGATTTGACAAAATTAACAACAGTTTGATAAATACCATAAAATTTTACTTTGACACATTAATTCATGATCGAATTTATCAAAAGCTTTTGAATAATCCAATAAGACCAAAGCAGTGACCATACCTCTGTCCCTAGCCCTGATAATGTCATCTGTAACTTTAATTAACTAAATTCCTTTGTAATCTTAAACGCCTAATTACTTCAAAATCAGTCCCTCGTTCACAATTTCTCAGTTTTTTGACATACACAAGAGATGTTTTTTTAAATAAAACATGTATTGGATCATCCTCAACATTAAATAGAAAATTTTGTTTCGAATATGCGATATGTCTAATTTTATTTCTGTTTAACAGTAATAAACTAAGTAATTAAAAAATATCTCATTGTTTCTCCTGAACTTTATTTCGTCGTGATTATTTGAATTAGAAACATAGCAAACGTGGAAACAAATGTTAAATGTCATGTCCATCAGTAAACTACAATTTCGTTTGACTAGTTACTAAATGTGCGAGCATTAAGTTATGTTTTAAGTAATAATGGAAAATAATCAGTACATGTGTACCAGAAGTGAACAAATCGACATGGTGTTAATACACGGAGAATGTCGGGAAATTTTAACTAATGCATGTACCCTGCTTGCTATGCGCTTTCTCGAGAGACGTCACCTTGACAGGACATACATTAGAAGAGTAGAAATAAAATTAAAAAGAAAGACAGACAACGTTCAGAATGAATTTATTGTCAGTGAAGAAGCCGAAATCAATGTACTGATACGCTACAATTTTCACATTCTGCTTCAGAAAACTCGAAACAGAATACATACACATAAATACCGTCCATACTATTTATCAGCATTTACACGAAAACGAGACAAAAGTTACTGTATTACAATTTGTTGGCGATAATAACTTTGTTTTAAAAGTTTTGTTTTCGGATGAAACAATATTTACTAATAATGGTACGTTCATATGAAACGATATGTACTGGGATGAAGAAAATCCGATATTATTAAGGTATGAATTTTACAAGACAGGCTTGGTTTTAACGTGTGAGCGATAATTGGAAGGATTGGTCCCATATTTTTCATGGTTCATTAACTGGCGAAAGGTATCTTGGACTCTTCCAAAATGAAATTTAATATGAAATTAACGACCCATTATAAAATTTGAGATGTTCTTTGGGCTGAGATATGTTCACTAATGATGTTCCTAGCGAATGTTTTTTGTATAATACACAATTTTCTAACATGAGGAGGCAGGTTAAACTTAGGTTCAATCTTGCAAAGTGTGTTTGGGACAGCTACAGGGCGTCCATCACTGACTACAACAAAAAAATTAGCAAGGCCCAAAGATACTTTTGGAGAAGGAACTGCCAAGGAACTGCGTCGGAGAATGCTCCGGACTCCAAAAAATTCTATCAAGGGAGCCTCAGCGAATCATATACTTTTTGGAAAAGGAACCAGGAGTGTACATCAAAACAGAGACAGATACGATGGAGGAATTATTCCGTCGACACTTCCCTGGTTCCACAACCATGCAGAATACAGAACTGGAATAGCAGGGAAACAGGGTTTCCAGGGATGACTGGACAGTCGCCAAAAAGGTGATCAATGGGGAAAAACGAACAGACCATAAATACATTCCAATCTTATAAATCTCCAAGACCCGACGGCATGATGCCAATAATTCAGCAACAGGAGAATGGTATTTACATCAGTGTTCGGTAAAACTCTAGGAGCCCAAGTAGCGAAAGGGTGTCCACAAGGAGGGTGTTACAGTTCAATTTAACATTTAGACATTATTTAAAAAAAATCTCTAAATCATTATTTTATCTCTTACATTTAATGTCTAACGAATTCGTGTTATCCGTTGTCGCGCATAATATGTATTATTTAGTTGTCTATATGAACCCGCAATTGTAAGGAATCTGTTGCACTTAAGTGTAGACATGGCATTATACATTTTGTTGTGTAGCATATACTTAGGCTCTCTATTTCTGTAATTCTTAAGCTAGGCAACCAATAACTTTTAATTAGTTTATAGGTAGATTCCTATAACCTACTGACGATCGGTAACACAGATTTATTTCTTCGCAATAGTTTTTGGCTTAGGTTTTGTCTTCCGGCAGTCTGTCACTTTTCACGTGTAGTTCGCTCGAACGCTTGGCAATTTATTAAGTGGTATTTTTACGTGCTCGTTGCGATTTTTGAAACAAGTAATTTCACCATTTTGGGATATATTCGCGACGTTATATTTTCGATTTTCCATTTATGTTTGAATGAGTGCATATTTTTATGGTATTGGAAATCGATTGTCTTCATTGGAAGGATCCATACGTAAAAGCCATTTTTGCCAAATTTACACGAGGCCAAGGACATCCAAGGTCAACAACATTTTTCTAAGAAAACCCTCCGAAACGAGGCAATTACTTTATTTTTATATTCAAACTAGCAAAATATCACTTGTAGTAAATTGTTCAATGGTAAAAATTTATTTTTAGGGTTTTTTTTCCACCTACTGTTTCGCCTAGTATTTCGTAGTTTTTCCTACGTTTTTTTTCGTCTCCCCTGATACGAACGAATAACTTTTTTTCTACTGGTCTACACGTACTTTTGTTACTTCTCCTTGCTGGACTGGAATTTCTTTTTTGTGGAGGAGCCATCCATTTTCTGGGTTAATTGATAGGCTGGAAGTTGCCCATTCCTGAAATTTGAGCCGAAGCTGAAACCCTGCTGCCTGCAAGTTGTATCCTTCTTGAACCATATATATATTGATTTTTTTTTAAATATATTGTATATTTTGCTGTAAAAAATTTCACCACTGCTAATTTTGCTAAACATTTTATAAAAATATTCTGTCAATTAATTAAAACATCTATGATAATTGTTGGGGGTTAAGCACTTACGTAAGACGCGTATACCCAGTTAAATATATTTTTTTGTTAGTGTTGAATCTGTCATACCATACTCTACGTTATTGTACTGTTGAATGTTATAAAGTTAACCTACTTCGTTATTGTTATTAAAAGATAAAACTGAATTTTAATTTTTCATTATCGTCTCGCTAAGTAATTTATTTAGTAAATTTAAGGTTACATTGTACTTGAGCTGGTACTTGGCGCCCTGATACATCAAAGTAATTTAGAACCCCGACCATCTCCACTGTCAGTCGGCCGGCAAATACCGTTAGTCAACAGACGACGACCAACTAGTTACGTCAGATTGCAGTTTTAAAATATAACGTAGCAAGGGGTTATCTCTCCTCTTATGTGGAGTCTTGTAGTGGACGAGCATCTGGGAACAGTTAACAGCAAAGGCTTTACAGTACAATGTTACGACATAGTCATCACTGTACGGGGTAAATTCAACAGTACATGCATTCAACATCTCGTGCAGAAAGCCGAGAAAAAGGGACTAAAATTTAACCCTCAGAACATCACCATCATCCTATTCGCCAGGAGAAGAAACTTGGAGAAACTAACATACTTAAGACTCTCAGGTGAGGAATTGTCAATGTCAGGGAATGTGAAGTACCTTGGAATCATAATCGATTCCAAGCTTACTTGGAACCAGCATATTGAAAGGATAAAACGGAAATCGAGAATTACCCTAACAGTAATTAGGCAAATCTATAGAAAAACTTGGGAACTTAAACCTGGCGTGGTCCAGTGGCTTTATAAATTTTTTATAAGACCCTCGATTGCTTATGCAGCCTTGGTGTGGTGGCCAAAAGTAAAGTGATGCAGACAACAGCCTCGTATAAGCTAAGCCAGATACAAAGGCTGGCATGCTTAAACATAACGGGGGCATTGGCCGACTCCCACTGCGGCAATGGGAGTCTTGCTTAGCCTTCCCCCACTCCACATAGTGATACAGGGGGAGGCTAGGTTGGGACTTTTCATGATGCAAAACACTGGGGAGCTGACACATCACTACCCCCGCTTAGGTCACGAGAGAATAAGACAAACTGTGGCGAACCCTATCCTTGTGATAGCGTTGGATCGCATGGTAACAAAATACTCCCGCCATAGACCTTTTGAGCTATTTATACCGGATCGAGAGCAATGAAAGGAAGGGATACCAGAATTCCTGCGTAAAGAACAGGCCTAGTACACAGACGGGTCCAGAATTGATACAGGACCAGGATCTGGAATATATGGAAAAAACTCAAGAACAGGCCTCACCTTTGCTCTTGGGAAATACAGTAGTGTATTCCAGGCAGAGATTCACGCAATAGTCGAATGTATTCGGGAAGTTACAAGGAGAGTTTATGTAAATAAGCAGATCCACACCATCTCAGAGAGTCAGGCGGCACTGAAGGTACTAACGAGCCGCAAAATGACGTCGAGATTGGTCTGGAAATGCCTAGAAGAACTCAAGAGACTGGCAGAACACAATTCAGTAAAACTGACCTGGGTGCCAGGACAGTGTGGTTCTAGTAAATGAAAAAGCTGACGAATTTGCCAAGCAACGATCGGCTAGAGAATTCCTTGGCCTAAAACCGGCCCTCGCAGAGGTGCATAACTGCGTCAATGAAGAGTATATCAAATACTGGTAGAACATCCAGTACTCAGACATGGTAACGCCTTCATGTCCAAACCATGTCTAAAAACGAACTCAGCAACTGCTTATGTTAAGAAGAAATCAGCTGAGAACAGTAACAGGGTTACTCACGGGGCATTCATCTGTGAAGGAACACCTACACAAAATGGGACTGTGTGAGTTCAACCTAAACTACAGACTCTGCGGAGAGGAGCCTGAGACAGTAAATCATATACTCTGCCAATGCGAGGCGCTGAATCGCAAGAGGCTAAACATTTTTGGGGGTCACAAAAGTGGACCCAGGAACACTAGAATATCTGCCGGTGATAAAACTGTTCCGGTTAGTTAGCGATATAGGAATCACCGGCATAATTTAGAAACAGGGAAGGCACAATAAGCCAAATCTGGATGCAGTACCACCTGGTACACAACCCTCTCTACTACAAAAAAAATAATACACAATTTTCAATAAATATATGATGTGTTTTTCCTTAACTTGTTAATTAATTCAGATTAATTTATATTTTCATGAATACATAATATACGTGTCATATCATTAGTTTTGGTTATTTTTTCATTATTACTTCTATGACTAAATTCACAATTATACGCACGTATGTTCTTAAACTAACTGCTTTAGTTTCACTTGGACATCGTAATAACCCTTTTTTGCTTGTATGACACTGTAATAAATGGTTAAATTAGAATACATACAATGTAAGCATATAAATTCTCCATGACCTCAAACATGTATTCAAAAAATAATTTCAGGCACGCTGTACTTAGTTACCAATGTGTATTTATAAAGCGATCTACAAGCTTATTGCATTTCCAGCAAATTAAAACATGCAGAATATTAATGTATTGTATCACAATATGCGACCTATCTGTTGCATTTGTTCCCATTAGATCCTCATAAAACGGGTTTATTAGAAAATGTGTGTCTCATTTAAATGATATATTTTAATACCAGTACTAAATAGTTTATTTTATAACAGTTATACATCCGAACATACATACATTTTGGTTTTAAAATAATCATTAGAACACGAAATGAAATGATACGGATACAAATCTAACTACGCATTTTCGTAATATAATTATATCCATATTGATAATTACAGTAAAATTACTGAAATAAATGTCAGTGTTTTCAAATATTATTTTAGCGAGTCCTTAGTTAGAAGTTCGAGTAAAACGAAGATTATGAGAAAATAAAAGAGGATTAATCCATAACTTAGTTTCTTTACGAGTAGTTAAACGTGAAAATTTTTTATGTAATTTGAAAATATACTACAAAAGGGCATATAAAAATAACATATTTGACAAGAATATTGTAGTTTTAGCATTTTATCTAGTGCCCTACAGCATATTATTTGTTTCGATGTAATGTAACCAGTAAAGAAGCAGAAGGACCTACGTCCTACACGAATTTTAGGTGTTCTTTAGGGACCATATGAATTCCATAGAATTTCGTTATACCGTGCTACAAGATCCTATCTACAATTGTTATTGGAATAAGTATTGTATCTTGCTTCAGACCCAAAAATGAAACAGCGTAAAAACTTCATATTTTAACATCTTCCAAATAATATGAAACGTATGGATACGTGCTTTAAGGTCCATAATTAAGTACTAAGCCCTGTGTATAATTATCACCGAACCTATCTTATTCATACACGAAATAATACGTAATTAATTAGAGAAATATAGAAATATAAAGGAAACGTTGAACAAAAAATGATTTATTATGAAAATAAAATAGACCACTACAAGAATGGCCCAAAAAAACAGGTTGCATTCTGAAAAGTTAAAATTGATGACGAACAAGTATCAGATAAATATAATATATAATTAGAACTAACCAAGTTGATTTTTTCTTCAAACGTCAGAAAATCGTGACATTTCTTACTCATTTCATGACATTTCAGACGGCTGTGCGTTGCCGTTAGCAACGGAAACAAAAGTACTTTTTCTTCCTCTCGAGCAAATTTTTACTTTTTACTTTGCTTGTATGACACTGTAATAAATGGTTAAATTAGAATACATACAATGTAAGCATATAAATTCTCCATGACCTCAAACATGTATTCAAAAAATAATTTCAGGCACGCTGTACTTAGTTACCAATGTGTATTTATAAAGCGATCTATAAGCTTATTGCATTTCCAACGTTATTAAAATTAAAACATGCAGAATATTAATGTATTGTATCACAATATGAGACCTATCTGTTGCATTTGTTCCCATTAGATCCTCATAAAACGGTTTTATTAGAAAATGTGTGTCTCATTTAAATGATATATTTTAATACCAGTGCTAAATAGTTTATTTTATAACAGTTATACATCCGAACATACATACATTTTGGTTTTAAAATAATCATTAGAACACGAAATGAAATGATACGGATACAAATCTAACTACGCATTTTCGTAATATAATTATATCCATATTGATAATTACAGTAAAATTGCTGAAATAAATTTCAGTGTTTTCAAATATTATTTTAGCGAGTCCTTAGTTAGAAGTTCGAGTAAAACGAAGATTATGAAAAAATAAAAGAGGATTAATCCATAACTTAGTTTCTTTACGAGTAGTTAAACGTGAACATTTTTTATGTAATTTGAAAATATACTACAAAAGGGCATATAAAAATAACATATTTGACAGGAATATTGTAGTTTTAGCATTTTATCTAGTGCCCTACAGCATATTAATATATGTTTCGATGTAATGTAACCAGTAAAGAAGCAGAAAGACCTACGTCCTACACGAATTTTAGGTGTTCTTTAGGGGTCATAAGAATTCCATAGAATTTCGTTATACCGTGCTACAAGATCCTATCTACAATTGTTATTAGAATAACTATTGTATCTTGCTTCAGACCCAAAAATGAAACAGCGTAAAAACTTCATATTTTAACATCTTCCAAATAATATGAAACGTATGGATACGTGCTTTAAGGTCCATAATTAAGTACTAAGTCCTGTGTATAATTATCACCGAACCTATCTTATTCATAAACGAAATAATACGCAATTAATTAGAGAAATATAGAAATATAAAGGAAACGTTGAACAAAAATGATTTATTATGAAAATAAAATAGACCACTACAAGAATGGCCCAAAAAAACAGGTTGCATTCTGAAAAGTTAAAATTGATGACGAACAAGTATCAGATAAATATAATATATAATTAGAACTAACCAAGTTGATTTTTTCTTCAAACGTCAGAAAATCGTGACATTTCTTACTCATTTCATGACATTTCAGACGGCTGTGCGTTGCCGTTAGCAACGGAAACAAAAGTACTTTTTCTTCCTCTCGAGCAAATTTTTACTTTAACCATACATATTTTTTTATGTACTGTCTCCCCATCCGAACTGCATCAAAAGAGCCCATTGCATATAATTCTTAACAGATTTCATATGGAAAATTAGACTGTGTTGCTCCTAGAAAACTTTTGCTCTCTTTCTCTATTGGAATAAGGATAATAATAATTATTAGAAAATAATATAAAAAATTTCATGGCCTCAGTTTTTTCATTACCCCTCCACTTTCGGAATTGAAAATTTGACTATTGTAAAAATTATTTGTATGACTGATGATCTAGAGGTAAGCGCCTCTCACCCGGGTTCCGGGTTCGATTCCCATTCGTGGCAGTGGAAAATACTGTGAGAAGAATTTTTTCACTATACACGGATATTGGGTGCGTGTCCCTTGTCTCTAAATATGTAGCTTCCTCTCACACAAGCCTCTTTTAGAGCCTTCCGGCATCCATATCTGACTAAATTTCCGTGGAGACAGTTTACTCTACACTTCTCGTGTCCTGTGATAGAATAAAAGTTAATTTAGTTCAATATTTTATATGATACAGTTAACTCATATTAGAATCATTTTGTTGTTTATTATGACATCAACAGATGTATTTTTTCAAACTTATCGTGTCATAAGAATGCTTATACTGACTATAAGTTGACTTGAACTACAACTAAAATAAACGTGAGCTATATTTTCACACAAGCTATCTAATTTACTCGATGTGGTTTATGTCATTTTTATTATGTAGTGACCTAGAATCCCCTATTAAGCATTTATACCAAAAGGCTGTAAAAAATTTGTTGTCGAATGGTTTATTTCTACGTCTACATAAAAATAAATACACAAAAGTCTTCATCTCAAAAAGATGTATATATATGTACATCATTAATCCTGTCCGTTTTTTATAAAATGTAATATGTTCATAATATAACGGCGTTAATATTTATAGCCACTAGAAAAACCAAATTGGAAGTACTTTGTTGGCGTTTTTGAACGTAATGAGCTTAAACAGTCAAATTCTAGTAGCAACAAATCATTTATGTGAACAGCATTGCAGGACTATTTAAAAATTTAAGAGTATTTGTAAATCTTTAAATTATATGTTAGCAAATATACTGTAATTATAAAAATGTGATCAGTAAGAGGAACATAGATTTTAGAGAATGTGTAAAAAAATGAAAGTAATTTCCTGCTGCTCTCCAAATCAATTTCGATTGCGTTATTTCGAGGGAAACACTTTCGCATATCATATAACAATCTACAACACGAATTTTGAATACTCTGGACCCTATTGCTATCAGCACTGTCCAAGCATACCCATACACAAAGTACCGTGTTATATAGATTTCTATTAAAAAAACATTATTGAATATTGATAAATCTGATCATGTGGAAGCTATGCATTTGTACAAGCTTTTCAACCGCAATGGCTTATAAAGAATGTTCACTCTCCTCTCGTATCAGTAAAATATTCTTATCTATATCCTCAGGCTTTCCTAATTAAAAATAATTAACTCAAACCCTCAAGAAGTATTAAGCAGTGAGTGTATGTGAATGGCTATAAGAGTATATTTATATATTGGCTATTTCATGTTTAGATAAATAATAAATAAAACAACAGGTAATGACGACCCCCTTTATCCCAGAAGGCTCTAGAAGAGCCATATGTGGGAGGGGGCTACACATTTAGAGACAAGGGACATACACCCAATATCCGTCTATAGTCGAAAAATCCCTCTCACAGTATTTTCCACTACCACGACCGGGGATCGAACCCGGAACTTTTGGATGAGAGGCGAGGCAAGTGCGCTCACCTCTCGACCACCAGTCATACATGGCTCATAGATGGCTCCCTTTTTGCAATAAACTGGAGTGTAAGGATTTCAGGTTATCAAGCAGGAAAAAAAAACAGAATATTTATTTCATTTGTATTCATCTATATCGTACTGATGACAGCGAATAAACCAGAAATTATTGCATATGATTGATGGCAAAAGCCACGTTGGAACAAATGTTTTTCTGCTGAATTTATTGCAATCAATTTGTTTTGAATTGCACATTGTTGAAGTAATCTTCATTATTCAAATTTATTTTGTAATAATGTTTTAAGTATTTGAACTGTTTTGAAACCGCCTTCCAGGTCACCTGAATGACTCTCATAAGTCTAGCATATCCAGATTCGTCTGTATTGAGGAGGCGCGGCCCTACAATTTATATTAGGATTCGAATCACTTCTTTGGGATAATTTATAATTCAAAATTACTTCTTAGTAGGTGGTGCTCCAACCAACCAAAATATACGCTCTAATCACTGAGCTACCGCCCAAATAGCATAATTAGACACGATTTTGGAAAGAATTGGTAGTAGGAAATAGTTCTGTGAATGTTTCGATGGGAGAAACCAAAGTTTACATACATTTCCACCATTTTTCAGAAATTGTTACTGAGTTTAGTAACTGTATACATCTTTAGGTACATTTTTCTTTCAGAACAAGTGTTTGACATTTTCGAAACATATTGCAGCATCTGTTATCTGACTTACAACTGTAAACTTGTGTCGATACATTATATTTTATGAATCACATTCCTACGTCCCCTAACTGTATCCAAATATACATGTTATAACAGTATTTCGCATGTACATATTTTATTATTGTTAAGTCCCTAATCAGTAAAGTCTCACAAGTAATACAATACCGTCGCTGATAAAACTATAAATTGTATCATATTCTCTTTTGTTATCATTATAATACGTTATCTTAACTCTTTAAAGTCACGTACGAGTTTTGGGTTACTGTGAGAAATGCAAACGAAATTAAAATTTAGTTTAATCAATATTAATGTCAACTCAACATTTTAAATATTATAAATGGGACTGAACAGCATACGCTCTTCAGTCTGCAATCAAGGCTGGTGTCTGAAATCTAGTCCGTAGTCTGTTATTCAGTCGCTAAGTCTACATTGTTGAACTCAGTGTTCTCGTATCCGAGATACATACGTATTTTAAGTTAACTTCTAAGTATTAAAACTCACAAAGCTATACGCTCACATTCAACTAGTAATTTAAGTGATTAATCATTGTGAAATAACATTTGAAATTTTAACTAATAAAATTGTTTTTAAAACTTAACAAGTGAAAATCAAATCTAACATACATATAATATGATAGTATAAAAAGTTTTGAAATACAAAAATTTTATTATAATTGTGATTTATGAAGAATGTCAGTTTCCTTTTAAACCTGATGTAATTTTTTTATAATTTCTAATTCTAGGAGTAGTAAATTATATATTTTTGGTCCAAAATAAGAAACTAATCTTTGTATATGCAGTTTCTTGAATCGACTGCTCCGTCACAGCCCTGGTTTGAATAGTTTGAGACAAAATGTTTAAGTCATTATATTGGTTATTTATACACCCACAGCACACACTGGTAGGTATAATTTTTTTTATACTAAATAATCCAGCTTCTTGATATAATAGGTCAGTTGAATATACTTTTGGTTTCTTAAATATAATTTTTAAAATTGATTTTGTATTGTAATTGTAATATTCTATTTTTGTATTATTTCTAGGTTATGCAAGAAATTTTTATATAAACCACCCCATATCGTGATGCAGTACCTATTTTAGATTCAGCTAAAGCGCTGTAGACCATAATCAAATTTTTTACATTAAAAATCTCTCATAATTGGTAAAATTTGTATATTAATGTTCTTAATCTTGTTGTGAGATATTCTATATATTCTTTCCATCGTAGACATTGGCCTACCATAATACCAAGGTATTATATCATTTTGACAAACTTTTGGAAACCGATTGTACACAGTTCCTTCCCAATAGGTTAATGGAAACTAATCTATGTAGAAGTTGGTACATTTTCCTGTAATTGATTTATTTCAATGCAATTAATTACGAACGTTTCTTCGGTAGCAGATTTACGACGCATAAATATTTTATCTAAGATTTTGGAGAAAATATTATTACTTCTTACCAATCAGGTTTCAAGAAAGCTCACAGTATAATAACAGCTCTTGCTAGAGTTATTGATGAAATTTGTAAAAATACAGGTAATAAGAAAGTTACAGCTGTAGTTTTACTAGACTTCTCCAAGGCCTTTGATACTTTAAATCATGACTTAATAACTTACTTACTTACTTAAGTTATATGTTTCAAGTCCTACGTATCAAATCATAAACAGATGGTTTGTTTGAATAATAGTAGATCATCTGCGGTATCCGTTACTTCGGGTGTACCACAGGAGTTTATGCTGGGGCCTCTTTTGTTTACCATATGTACATCTGCTATATTAAGCTCAGTCGAAAACTGTCAGTTACAAGCATACGCAGATGATACACAACTTTATCATAGTTTCCCTTCTCAGCAAGTCCCTGAAGCAATAGTTAGAATAAAAGATGATTTAGAAATAATTAAGTAAAAATCTTTTGATCATAATTTACGATTAAATCCCAATAAATGTGAGTTACACTTATTTTGATAAAAAAGCATATTCACTTGATAACGCCTAATTTTACTACAAAAATGGACAATAGCCTTTTATCACCAGTAAGTTTAGTAAAGAACCTTAGTTTTATTATTGACAGTAAACTGAAATTTTGATGATTTATGGTCACAACATATACCATTAAAATACAGAATTCTTGTTGCTGCTTAATTTACAATCTGAGAAAATATGATCACATATCTTATACATTTAAAAAGCTTAATTGGTTACTGTGTCTAATCGTCGTAATTATATGATATAAAAGCTTGTCACGAGATTTTCCTGTGTAAATGAGATTGCTCGCTACAAGCTTTTATGTCATAAAAAAAATTATATAATGTAACAAAATGATGGGTTTGATTTACTTCAAAGTTTATTTTCTACTTTTTAGAGCATTTAAATAAAAGCTTTTTTAAAATATTTTTTATATAATTTTATTTTTTACTTTTTAGTCTTTTGATATGCTGTAATCCCCAGATATCGATTTTGAGGCGAAACGAATCATAGACGGTAAAGTCGTCCACCATTTTGAACTAAATTTTTGACTGGAAATTCGTAATCCGCAACCCCAAAAACCCCCAGATATCGATTTCGATCAATTTGGATCTAAATGACGAAAGTCGTCAGCCATATTGGCGCCGCCATTTTGAATTTCTAAATTTTGACTAAAAATTTATAATCCACGACCTAGAAAACCCCCAGATATCGATTTTGAGTTGAATCAGATCTTAAACGGTAAAGTCGTCCGCCATCTTGAAGTCTCCATCCTGAACAAAATTTTTGACTAGAAATTTGTAATCGGTGAACCCGAAAACCCCTAGATATCGATTTTGATCAATTAGGACCATAAATGACAAAAGTCGTCCGCCATATTGGCGCCGCCATTTTGAATTTCTTAATTTTGACCAAGAATTCGTAATTGGCGATCGCGAAACCCCCAGATATCGATTTTCATCATAAACGGTAAAGTCATCCGCCATCTTGAGGCCACCATCTTGTTTTTTTCTTATATGAAAATGTTATAGTATATTGTCACCGGAATTATACACATATGTAAAATTTAAAAGCTCTAGCTTACTTAGAACTAACCCAAATTTTTGTTGCAAGATTTGATCTAAACAAACTAACTAACAAACATTGCAAGTTTAAATATCATTTTTAGTTCCCCAGTAATCGGTGTAGGACGTTTTATCCGAATCACCATGTATGTAATCCCCTATTACAAAGTTTAATAACGTGATTGTATTTTGCAGATAAAAAGATCATTTTCTACAGACATATGAATGCATATGTTGCAGGCGACAACTCAAATTTAAGTCTCCCCTTCCTCAGTTGAATGGCAATTGTTGAAATCACAATTTAAAATAAACATAATGGGAAAGGACAGTTAATTTGGATTTTCAAAGTGTATTAAGTCAATAATCAGAGGTATTGGAAAACACATGACAAATGGTTGTAACTGAATGTATGATGAATAAGTAACATGAAAAATGATATGTTTATTCTATTTAACAAAATTTGTGTAGTAAATCCTGTTATTCTTACTATCAATTAAATATGAAATAATTGATAACGAATAGTATCAACCAAAAATCGTGCAATTGTATATTTAGCATGACTAAAGAAAATTTGCTTAACGCTTAGCGCCATTGCATAAAAACTTTATTTTTTATGTAATGGCTGTTAAAACCGCTATCAGGTTTCATCAGCCAATCCTCAAGATGAACCTTAATTTGACTAGGATTACAAGAACATAATCATGGCAACAAAGGGCTAAGGATACGGTCCATCAACCGTATAGCTTTCACGAGTTATATATAATTTGACCAGTTGTTAGATCACGAGACAGATTACATAAGATGGAGCATGCTACGGAACGGTTTGCCTTTTTTAGTCTATAATATATAGTTCAAGAACCAGTCTATTCGGTGAGAATTACAATATTGTTATAAAATGGAAGTATGGATTTTCTTCTTCATTTCATTTATGTTGATATTTAAAGGTTACAAAAATTATGGCCATCATTTAAAATGACACTCAACACAAGATTGTAATTACCTTTCTTCGCCAACAGTATTTTGTCTTCTATATTAGTCAAATTTTAAAGTTTATTATTTTAAATTTAATATATAAGCGACTTTATGCACTTATATTTTAAATAGTGTCCATTATTTCTAACCCTGAGAAAACAACCTGAAATGAAGTATTTGAAGTATAAAGAACAAATTTATTTATTTTATTAAATAAACTTTGTTTGTGTTTGTTGTGTCTGTTTATATTTAAATGCTATAAAGCATTCTTTACTTGGAAATCAAAAATTAATTTCATCCACACAATTCTGTATTGTACATCAACATCAACACCACGTTAATAATTGCCAAATAGAAAAGGATGTGCATATTGTAGAACACTCTAGAAGATCTCAATGTTCGAACCGTTCATACAACGTTCTTGCAGGTTATTTGCAAGAACTGAAATATATGTATTAAACAGAAACTCTTGTGGATAAAATTTAATAACTGCTAAGGAAAATCATGTATAGTCGGGTGTATATTTACAGGGAAGTAAAAACATGCAACAAAAACTGTGCGACCTCATTAAAATACAATTACTCTCTGTATTATCTCACCTGAATATTGAATAACTTATCTTTATAGGTATAGGTATGTCGGCTTGTTTGATAAGATCATGCCGAATGGTTCACCGGCGATAATAATTACTTCGTAAAGTTTTTGCTGCGTTTTTTGACTGCCCAGTAAATATACGCCCGACTTTACGTATTCAGTTTTGATCATCCAGGGTTGAAACAACAGTAACGTTTTACCCCTGTTTAGGAATTGTAACAAAATACCATTATACCCATATGTTGGAACTGCAACGAAAATCGGCTTGTAGCCAGTTTTTGGAAGCAATGAATTTTGTTAAATTTGCGTAGCACTGTCGAAACTAACACGAAGAACCTGTTATAAGGATAGATTTACAATTCTTGGATAAAGTCTCAAGAATATTTTTTTACACGCCTTTTGCCAAAGATGTAAAATACTTTGGAAAAATTGCAACAAATTATGAGTTGGCTAGCGATTCGAGGTTAATTCATTAATTTCTACCGCATACTGTGTACAAGAAATATATCATTGCCTTTGCCATTTTTTACCTTAATGTGTTGCATTACAATTATTTCAATTGCCTTAGCAAAGGATAAGCTCAAACTTTAAATACTAATATCAGTCGGAAACATAAGCCTCTAAGTTGCAATTCATAAAAAAATTTGCTAAATTTTTTTGCCACTGAACTGCCGTAAGAGAGAATTCTTGGATGGAAGTGAAATAACTCTTCATGTGGTTACTCATACTTACCACGTGTGGTATGAGATCAAATTAACTATAAATTTTGATTTTGACATTTATTCATTTCACGTTTTGAAAAGAATCTTTAGTACACATCTTTATTGAATTTCTGTATCCATTTTGAGTCTATGTTTATACTTTTTAAGGAATTGTCAGTCCATGAAAAGAATACCAGTATTAGTAGTATTTACTCCACCAAACGAAGAAATCATAAAGTTGAGGTGGGCTTTTTGAGAAAAAGGAGATGAAGTCTTGTCTAGTAGCTAAAGAATTTTTCTAGTCTGATCTTCAGTAGTCACAATTTGATGATACGAATTTTATAAACACTAGTAACTGAAGAGGACATGTATAATTATCTACTCTATGGCAAATATGCTTTTTTTAAGTGGCATTTTAAAAGAACGTTTTTACAAGCACACTGCATAAAGTCTCGAGGAACCTACGATTTATAAAATTTATTTGTTAAATCATGTATATAACCTGATTATTGTGTGTATGGATTTATTTCGATTAAATAATGTAAAAAATAAGCTCACGAAAACTTTTGAAGTAAAATATCTTCTGTCAAATAAATCAGTAATGAAATTTTCATTACTGAATATCATTAAAAGTGGTAATTAACTTGTTATAAATCAGAAAAAGTTAATTCTAAGTTTTTGAAAACTTTTAGTATGAATGAATGTAAACCTGTCAATATTCCAATTCAATCTGATACAAATTTAAGTTTCGATGGAGACTTGAATTCGCCTCATTGAGGGAGTAGACCAACTATAAATTTTGTCATAATTTATTTTAGCCGATTTTAATTTTGTTTAGAACCAGATCATTGAATAAAAATAAACCATTTTGAGATGCTTAAAACAAACTGAGCTTTATAGTTAAAATGTGCTAAAACAAATAATAAAACAATATCCTTTCAGCTTATGCTGATGCTGATTTTGCAACTAATCCTATAGCGACCGAAAAAGTATAACTAACTAATAACTAAAAACTAAAGACTAACACATTAATTTGAACTTACTAACTAGATTCAAAATAACAAAGAACAAAAACATAATTCAAATGCCATAAATGCAAATTAACTATGGGAAACAAATAGAATACGAATATAATTTAGATTTAACTTGGTACTTAAATAAAAAATATATTCTATATAGTAATAGTATTTATATTTAAGCGCGCCACATTTAAGACTTGAGTGAGTCTGTATATAAGCCGCAATTGCAAGAAATTTTATTAAAATACGAACAAATTATGTAAATGGGTGACTTCATAAGAATATTAGTTCTAGCTGTGTCAATATAAAATGTGATATCTTGGATTGACGTCTGCCTAGGAACCAAAAAAATTAATTGTAATGAGGTCGGGACAATCAACGTTGTGTTTCACTAGGTTAAATAAAAAAATTATGGCAAAAACAGCTCGTCTCTGCTCGAGTAACAAAATTAAATTTTAGTAGTATAAGTACCTTACACGATCAATAATATTGTCAAGACTCGCACCTCAATAATATTGTCAGTACTCCATCAATATTCAGGCCATCCCTTTCTACATCTTACACGATCAGTATTACTGTCTCTATCAATACATCATCAGTCACCACCAATATTAGCCTTACTCGTTCAATAAAACTGTCAGTATTTTTAAGCATTGACAATATTATTGATCGTGTAAGGTACCTAGTAGAATATTATAAATAGTATAGTATCCCTTTCAGGGTAATATTCATTACATTTAAATGGAAGATATTTTAGAAATTTTCTTTGTACGATTTCTACCGAATTCTTATGAGTTACATAACGAGGACGCCATATTGGACTGTAATACATTACATATCCATAACATAAAGATTTTAAAGCATTGAAATTATTAAAGTTACCGCAATTTCTTATTATGAAGCCAAGCGATTTAAAAGCAGATGCAGTAATGTTATTAATATGACCTGCGAAAGATAATTTACTATCGAACTCAATATCTAGGTCCCTAATATTGTTTACTCTAGCCAAGTTTACTTGATGAATATGGTAACGAAAGTGAATGGGATTTTTCTTGAATGAATAGGAAACTATTTTAAACTTAGCAGCATTTAGATCCATTCTATTTACACTAGAATCCTCAATCACCTTATTTAGTTCACTCTGAAGACTGCCACAATCATCAAGACTTGAGATGCTATAATAAATTTTGAGATCACCGGCAAAAAATAATCTACCACACGCTAATTCCTCAGCTAAATCATTGATAAACGGTAAAAATAGTAGTGGTCCCAAATTCGATCCCTGATCCCTATTGCTAGCAATAAAATAAGAAGACCCACATCCATTATAACAAACGTACTGTTTACGGTGGTAAAGGTAAGACCTAATAATAAAATAATGGAAACATTAATGCTGAACAAGGTTAATTTTTTCAGTAAAGTTGGATGTTCTATGCGGCCAAAGGCTTTAGAAAAGTCTGTGTATGTAACGTCAACCTGACTTCTATTATCTATATTCTCAGCAATAAATAGCGTAACTAAACATGGGTTAGATAGTACGAAACTTATTACACGAAGCCATGCTAAAATTGAGTAACGTCTGACAGGATATTATTCCGCAATAACATTTCAAACGCCGTTGCAAAATTACACAGAACTGAAATAGGACTATAATTGTTAACTATAGGTGGATCGTCAGTTTTAATAATGGGACAAACTTTAGCCATTTTCCTCATATCTGGAAATGTCGCAGTCTTCAACGCTAAACCAAACAAAGTGGGAAGAGGTTTAGCAAAAACATATGCGTTATCCTTTACAAAATGTTATATACCGAAATCTGAACAAATAGAAAACATGTTTACTGGGGCTCTTCTAGTCGTAAAATTTAAATATTACCGATAAAAATTAAATGTTGTGAAATGTTAACATATCAATATTTGTATGCTTGTAGAATATATAGCTGGAAGGTCATGAATACCAATTCTGTGACGTCATATATCTTACTCTGTGGTACCAGTTGGCAACACTACAATAATTGCAGTTATAAAAAGTCTAGTATACTTTAACTTGGCGTGTGTATGTATGAGTTAATATTTCCGTACGATTTCATTTTCTCTTGTACACAAAGATCCAGAAATATTGTCCACGTAGACAATGTTTCTGGACTATTGCTTTAACTTTGTGTACAATATGGGAGAAAATGAAAGCGTACGGAAATATTAACTCATACATACACACGCCAAGTTAAAGTATACTAGACTCTAGTTAATAGCTTTTTAGTATTCTGTGTTGATTATGTATTCTGGGACTACTGCGCCCTTGTGCCTTGCATTTATTATAATAATAAAATAGAATAAAGTAGATTATGTTTAAATATTACCCAAAAACTCTGTACAACCACGCTACAGACCATGCGAGTTGAAGGAAAGATTCTCAGGTAACTTTTCGAAACGTCAAAAACTCGGTCTATTGCAGCACTAAAAAGTATTCGTAATTCAAAGAACAACACATATCTCAGGAATATTTAGAAATTCATCGACAGATATTTTTACTTAACAACTTCAGCTTTTAATGTTTTCAAAATGGCCAATAATCCAATAAACAGGGAGTAATTAAAAATGTGTATGTAATTTATATTATTTTACTACATTAGAATATGTAAAAGAGCATCTAATCTTTGTTCGGGTCATTAGTGTTTCTAGATAAATAATGTTTAACAATTCTTCGGTATTTATCTGAGTGAGTTTGTCATAATTAAGCAGCATATTTGCAGGTGTAAGTCTCAAACTATTAGAACTGTAGTTTAGAACCTTACAAGAACTTCTACGTATCTTCAACTTAACAATTCCGAAACTTCTAACGACGGGGCTGTATTTCAAGCATCGGTACATTTTATTTTTACTTTCTGTCCTTCATTATATTGTTAAAGGCAATCCTTGTCTCTGGATGGTGACCTAACTCCGCTACTTTGCAATGGAATAATTGATGCCTTACTTCATCAACTTTATGAGTTTTTGTATTGTATTATAAAAAATAGGGAGCAGCAAAGATTGCCTTTGTCAAATCACGATGTTACCTGGATGCGACGCTTGGTAAATTCACTTGGATGGAGTAACGATAAAGAACAGAAACTAAATTGATGATTGGAGGCTCGCCCATGGAAGTTTCGGAATTATTAAATTATACACGTTTAAGGTCTTATGAGATCTGCATTTGGTAATCAAATAATTTGAACCACACACTTGCCTGTAAGCAACATTACTCAAATAGATATAGAATATATTTTTTTAAATTATTCAGTAATGACAATGATCATGATGATGAGCAGTGGCCAGTTTAAGATTTAATTATTTTAATAATATTTAACTCCAGATAAAAAAATTATATCATATAAGCATTCAACATTTTTACTTATTCCTATATCCATTGAAAAGTCCCAAAGTTGTTAATTATTACATAACTTTAGATAAATTTTAATATGTGTAAGCATACTTTTTAAACAGGCGAAAGTATAACATTAACTTGAAAAGCTAACAGAAAAAGATTAATTTATCGTGAACTTTTTACCTGTTGATATTAATAATTTAGAAATCTTACACTTTGAGTAATTAATATAAAGCTGATATTGAGCTCATCAAATTGTAGATAATTGAATCCTGTAAGCAAAGAATCCATTTACAGCGTTTAAGTAAAAATTTATTAATACACAGAGTAGTAAAAAAATAAGTTACAAAACTGAAAATTTTAAGATGCCGTTTCAGTTTAGTAACGAAGAGAGGTCGGTTAAGTTGCCCCCCTCCCCACTTGTCCCGCCCGTTATGCGTCCCAAAGTAATTAGGTTGCGCTCTAACCGCGTCCGAACGATACTACTGAAGTAGAGGGAGAGCACGTTAATGCTTTTTTGGCCACTTAATAAAAAAAAATAATAAAGAACAGCAAGCTTTGTTCTGTGTCCCTAATGAAAGAGCTAGCACACTCTCGAGAGCCGTAATGTAGGGGTGGATAGGTTAGGGTGGGCTAATTTTCATGTCTTCAAAAAAAATATTTTTTGTTACAGTTTTGTAGAGGGTAATTGTCTCCTTTAAGTTAAAGCTAGTGCACCAACCCCTAACGAGTTATTGGTTATAAAAGTTGAGGGCGGCTGGACTTTCATTATAATCAGTATTTGATGCTTCGCTTATTCAAAAAAAGCAAAATATGTGGGTGGTGGCGTGAAAATAACTTTATATTATGTCTGGCCGATAGTCGCGTTAGATAAGGCGAGATTAATCTCACGGGTATCACGCCACCGGGTTCGAATCCCGGCTCAGGCACTGTCGGAGGAAATGGTTGTATGGCTGCGTTTTTTAATGCGTAACCCCAGTAGTATAGCAAAGCCGGTACGGAGCCCCTATGTAGAGAAACAACGCCGGTTACAATGAAGTCATGAACTGGATGGCATGTGTCCATCAGGAGTCTTTGTGATTTAAGACCTGTTTATATCTGTTTAAAACCTGTTTAGACCTGTTTAAGATATATTTGAGATCTGTTTATTTCTGTTTAAGACTTGTTTATAGTGGTTTGAGATCTATTAAAAATCTGTCTTATATACTGATGGACACATGCATCCAGTTCATGACGTCATTGTAACCGACGTTGTTCTTCTACTTGGTGGCCTCGTACCGACTTTGCTATACTACTAACCCCCTTCCGCATAAGCCTCTTATATCAGTATCTATATAATTATATAAATCATCAAGGTTTTCATCATATTTATTATATAAATTTATAATGCCAAATTAAAATCAAAAATATTGTACATCATCATTTCTTATTATTCTTCTTCATATGGTTACCATCACGGGTCACTTGCGCATAATTCTAAAAGTTTAGAATACAACATAAAGTTCATCTACCCAATGTGACGTGTTAGCCCTAGCTATTAGTGCAGCTTTAAGAGTTCTATGGAACCTTTCCACCATACCATTACTCTGGGGATGATATGTGGTGGTACGTAGTCTATGGAACCCCAAAAACTTTGCAAATTCATTAAATGATTTTGATTCAAAATGAACGCCTTGAACAGAAGTAACACATAATGCCACGCCAAAATAACAAACAAAATTATGAAATAAAGTGCGTGCTACTGTTTCGGCCGTAATATCGGAGAGTGGATAAGTCACCGACCATCGGGTAAAACATTCGATCACAGTCAACATGTAAATATAACTACTGGAAGGGGGTAATGGTCTGACTAAATCTGTATGAATGTGATTGAGTCGCCCCTTGTATAGCAAATTGACCAACCGGACTTTTCGTATGACGGATGACTTTAGCAGTCTGAGAGTTGACACATGTTTTTGCTCACAAGTTACAGTCGGAATTCATTTTGGGCCAGAAATATTTATTTATAAAGCTTCTAGTGGCTTTTATGCCAGGATAAGACAAATTATGATATATATATATATATATATATAGTCGGTTCTGAATGTCACACTTACTGTTGGATATTTATTTTGTTGATCTTACTGCCCTCTGGTAATAAAACTGCTATATTCTATTTGCATTAATAGATTTTCTATCCTTGAGAAGTTATACTACTGACATCAGATATAAAAGGCAGAATTGAAAATTTATAACCAAACTTTATTTCATAATAATTAATTGTTATTTTGAGGAAACAGACAAATGTACCTTAGACTACCTATACTGCAACTAGCTATCTTAATTTACGTTATAATATATTAATTATTGACTTTTAATAGTTAATTTTATTGGAGCTGGTATTGTCCAACTTTGGAGGTTAATTTTATTACTAGACTGTAAGTTGATGCTGGTCTAGTGATATTTATATTCTATATAATCCAAACAAACTTAAAACTAAACTTTATAAAACTCGATGGAATATTGTTTATTATTAATTGATAGTTTATGTAATTAATTGTTTTTGGTGCACTTACGGATTGTCCTATTAAGAGCGGTGACCGAGATGATGACCGATTGTGGATGCTAAAACTTGCTGTCTATAGACATCCTGTTAAACAGGTTAGGCTATATAATTTTCTTTTATTTGCAGCTTATCAATTTTCTGAAAGTGGTTATATTCTACTATTTCATTTATATAATAAATCACACTCTTCACCGTGTAGATTTATTTGTAAAATTAATGGCTTCTTCTCTTTTTCAACTTGACTTTTTGTTCTTAGTTTTTCGGTTGACAACCACCCACTAGTTCTTTTTTGACAAACCGCTATATAGATCTTTCATGAATTTTGGCCAACTGATTTTTTCTTCAGTCAAAATTCAGGTAATTTTTGATATTTTGGTAGGCTTACTACGAAGTATAAGTTATACTTGCATGTTGCTTCCTGATTCACACTGATCATTTTAATGCCCCTTTCATCTTTTTCTGTTAACTATTAAGCTAGTTCCTTCTTTCCTGTCCTCGAACTAAGCTTTCACTTTAAACGCACTCCAAGTGTTATTTCACCACACTCAACACTACCATGTCTTATCTTTACATACTAATGCACAATTTAATCTAATATTTAACAAAATTCCTTAATTCTATCTTATTTAATTTTGCCTGTCAACTCAAATAACATGTTTCTTCTCTGTTTCTAGAAGTTTTTGGTATTTAGTTTGGATAAAAACTGTGCCTCACTCATATTATATGCCCTGCAGACAGCCATCCAACTTCCAAGTGTATTTGCATAATCTTTTATACCAGACAACAGTCTTTTACGAGAAGTCATTTTGAAGGTAACGATTTGTTCCCCTACGTAATGTAGTTTTACAATTTTCAAAATATATGATTTTGTATGAATCATTTTGTATCTGATATTGGTATATTAAAATACATAACAATATATATATATACAAACATAAAATTTATTGAGGTTGCAGTCAGTGATAAGGTATTTTGGCCAATACAAAAAGAAAACTCTTTGTTATTGTCAAGCTTTCGCTAATGTTTATTAGCTTTATCAAGACATTAACTTGAGGTTAATTTGATAAACCTGCGTCGAAACACATGGCAGGAGAATTTCTTAAAACGTAACTAGTGGTCGATCCCACACACACATAGCCACACATAGCTACACTCCTACTGTTATAAATAAAACATTTAACTTAAGTTTAGTTACACATATTAATAAAATCTGATTAAAATTTCATTTAAAATAATTAACAAAATGGACTCAGTTGAAACTATGCTGAAACCCAGAGATAAGAGGAAAAAAAAATTTTTTTTTTCCTCTTATCTCTGGGCTTCAGCATATTTTCAACTGAGTCCATTTTGTTTTATATATATATATATATGTATGTATACATAAAAAACTTATCCATTCATCTTCTGTGGAGGACCAAAAATATATAGCAACAACCACGACTACCGTCTTTCAGGGGGACACATATACAGAATCAGACGTCGGGGTCACCAATATATAGCAGTATCTATATAATTATATAAATCATCAAGATTCTCATCATATTTATTGTATAAATTTATAATACCAAATTAAAATAAAAAATATTGTACATCACCATTTTTTATTATTCTTCTTCCTATGGTTACAATCACGGGTCACTTATAAACATCGTTGTAATTGTAGGTACTTGAGGTGAATGGGCAAGTGAGCTGCTACACCTCTGACTTCTTAGAATTGGGGGTTGCCTAATTTCTGTGGTGTTTATTATTATTATTATTTTTTTTTTATTTTTACTTTTTAAGTAATCCTAGCTACTAAAACTGTTTGAAAAATAAGTCATGTTTAAGTTCATATTTTATGAATGTCTTTTAGTTGGTATATTATTTACTTTCAGGGTTAAGTGTGGGGGTGCTTTGAACTCAGAAAAGTGTGATCTATTTCTTATTTCATTATGCCCGTTTAGATCTGGGACAATTTGTATATGAATCTTATTTTCATATTATCTATTTAGTTTTATTTTGAACGTAAACTGTTGAACCACTCTGAATTCTGAACATAAAATGTATTTGCCTAGGAGTGAACGCTAGCTTCTCCAGGAGATATAACTTTAACTGAACTTAACTTTAAATTTGATACCCAGACGGATGTATTCAAACTAAAGAAAAAACACCAAAAAATTCAAAACTAAATTTAGATGCACTTCTGGAGATAGAAAAGAAATATATGAAAAATACAAATTAATTTTTAATAAAGTATATATCAGCTAAGTATTCACATACTTTCCTGGAAAATCCTTCACATAAAAGTTATCATCATATCGCGACATAACTCGTGGATATTACAATTTTACAATACCTTTAGAAAAGCGATATTGGAATTTAACCAAAAAACTTGATAGCTTGCGAGCAATACAGAACTGTCAATTTAAAAGTACACCTTCGACATCAATGGGCGTTATGTCAAATTCGGGCCTATTTATTGTACATTTATCGAAGGTTCATAATAAAGTTGTGTGAAAAGTCTGCAGAGTCATGTATTCGTCTGCGAACTTCATAGAAATCCTGAGTATATAACATTGAACATGTGTCAAAATTAATTCAGTTGGCAATACTGTGTATAAGTTTAATTATCTAGAGTAAATATTTTCTAGTTAGAAAATACAAATGTTGATTTTCGCTAACATATTATTATTAAAACATACCTCACGTAACTGAAGTATGAATTTTACTTAAAGACTTCTATTGAAATATCACATTATATTACTAACGCCCGGAATTTTCACTTCATATTTGAATTCATATACAACTGAGAATTAGACACATATATGTGTGATTTCAAAGGGGATTAAGGGGCTTAAAATTGAAATATTTAGGTAAACTTAATAATTTTCGAGTAAATTTTGTTAATTGAGGTAAGTAAATTCAGCTAATTTGGGAAAGATGTTACTTTATCATAGTTAATCATGATGATATAAGGAAAATCTTTTGTTTTATTATTTATCATTAATTTAATGCAATTTTTAATATTACTGCAGTTTCAGCGTTTGTAAACGATCGATTCAATCGAATCAATCATATTCAAGTGTCACATCGTTTGATTCAATCGCTTGAAAAAGGCAAGTTAGTGTGCGAAACTACAGTAACGTTTCAGTTACAATAAATTAATAATGTGTTTTCTTTATAGTGGAGTAAAATTAAGGTTTTTTTCTAGAGGTGTTATTTAAATCTCCTAGAATTTATCCTATGAGTAAAAGAAATATTTGAATTCTGTAACTAGAATATATAAATAATTTTAGTTTTGAGTAAAAACAGCCTTTCATAAAGTCAGACATTACTAATAAACATAAAGACGTAACATCCCAACCATCAAACAAAAATTCTGTTGTGGGAAATAATACATCTGTGACAGGACGCAATAAACAAACCACGTATAAAATAGTAGGTTCAAACAAAGATTAGAGCAATTTGGTAGCGACCAAGAAAAACTGGTACTTTATATCAAAATACATGACATCTTATACAACTGAAAATTTAAGAGATCATTTGGAAAGCAATTTCAAAAATCGTAAGTTCGTAGTAAAGCGAATTTAAAATTTGGGGACATTAATTCTTTTAAATTGGCTGCAGATGAAGACCTGGATAAGGATATCATGAATGTCAAAATATGGCGAGCAGGTGTCGAGGTATACAGAACAAGTACACATAGAAGAAATTCAGGAGATCAAACTACAGGTAATGTGAAAGTGGAAGTGTTACATTTAAACGTATAGTCAGTCCGTACTAAAGTTCATGAATGTGAAGTATTTCTATAGTCTAGTATACCTTAACTTGGCGTGTGTATGTATGAGTTAATATTTCCGTACGATTTCATTTTCTCCCATATTGTACACAAAGTTAAAGCAATAGTCCAGAAACATTGTCTACGTCAACAATATTTCTGGATCTTTGTGTACAAGAGAAAATGAAATCGTACGGAAATATTTACTCATACATACACACGCCAAGTTAAAGTATACTAGACTATATGTGGTAAAAATAATAAATACGATGTATTATGCTTATCTGCTACTGCAGAAAAAATACAATTCATGGCGGAGTTGCAATTTTGAGTAAAGAAGAAAGTTTTAATTTTATTCCCTGCGATGACATAAATTCTTGTACTACAGAGGTTCATGTAGCAGTCGAATGTGACAAATTAAATTTACTAATTTTAACTGTTTATAGATCACTTTTGGGGGATTTTACTACTTTATTGTCAAAATTTGATCACATACTAAATAAACTCAAGACTTCTAAAATGGATATAATAATAAATGGTGACTTTAATGTCTAATACTTGAAATTAGAATGATAGAAAATACTTGAAATTCTTAGATTTAATAAATTCTTTCTCTTTCCAGCATATTGTTTGGATACTATCCTGATTAATGCAGGTAATAAATATAAGACGAAGGTATTGAAACGCCCAGTATATAGGGCATTTACAAATTTAAATTTTTCCTATTGATGTTTCCAAATTCAAGTAATTATTGCAGTTAATTCATTTCATTTTTATATTTATTTAGTCATTTAATATTGAACACGGTAAAGTTACCAGAATGCATTTTTAAAATTATATTTTTAAAGCAAAGTTAAACGCTACAATTTTGAGATAGAATTCACATAAAATCTAGTCGAGCAGCAGGGTTTGTTTATCGTATATTCAGATAAACGTCAAGTACTTCGTGTATTCCCATAGTATGGAATCGCCTACACGTTTCTAGCTTAATCATAGAAAAAGATAGAAAGTTGAGCGTCACTCTAAAGTGTTGCACAGTGTCAAATATTATAATAGCGTTAACGTAAACAATTCCCACGTCCGACTTGGGGGATGCTTAAACTGTGACGTCATTTTACAATATAAAAGAAACTGCAAGGCTCATGAAAAGGGGTAATCAGACTCGAGCTACATCGCAGGACATTGGGTTCGCTGTTGCTCCCTGGAGATTACAATTGCACCACCCCTTGGGTACATCGCTGGACATTGAGTTCGCTGTAACGACGCCGCAGACAACCATTCTTTGGCGTACTCTTTATGAAGTGCCATTTTAACTTCACTGTTATGCTCGACGAGTACATTAACCATGAAGGATCTGGGCAAGAGCATTCACGGGCGATATAACGCTATACAGGGCGCACGGAAATTCAGCAGGCATAAATTTCTAAAGGTAATCGCTTGCTTATTTCGAGACTCTATTTTATTATTTGCAATTGCATTTATATTCTGGTTATGGGTGTTTAAAAAAGTTTTAAATGACGCATTTGTGGTATCAAAAGAATATTAGATTAATATTTTAAATGGAATATTAGCTTTGACTTTTAACTATCATAATATTATATTACCAGTTATTCAGTTATGATTTTATCCATGATTTTTATTCAAAAAATTTCATTTTCTGGATATTTTACTAGGGAAGTTTGCCTTTGCAAAATAACAAGTTTATATTCAAGAACTATTGCTTTTGACCATACACTACAAGTTTACAAATACTTTTTCTTAGGCGCGTTACGCTGATATAAGAGCTGTTATAAGAGTCTTTGTCGACTTCAACCAATTTTATTGGGGCGAGCGTAGGTGCATCTTTACTATGTACATACTTCGGTATGCGATGTAAAGCAACGACAGGCGCAGTTAGTACTTGGATTGGTGACCATTCCAACGGAAACCGCGTTCTCGCCTCACACATCTTCCAGCGGCTTGTATATCAGTGTATGCGCGGAAGCTATACAACCTTAGGCGAGGGTTGTATAGGAGATATACCATCCTTCGGAGGGGATGTAAAGCCGTCGGTACCTTGTCTATTAAATGTTAGGCAAGTAAAAGATCCCTACTCTTCTTAAGGGAAGAGGTTCGGCAAAATTCCTGGTTGGGGGTAGCTCGTCTACAGGCGTCGGTGTTAGGCCTCAGTAGCGGAAATAGGCCGACGTTAAATAAATGTATAAAAAAAAACCAATTTTATTTATTTAACTACTAAATTGTCAACGATGTAAAATTCTCGTGACTACGAGAACGTAATTGGTTGTGAACTGTGTTTGAACAACATAACAGTAAAATAGGAGCATTACGGACTATCGGAGTTCGATCTAAATTTAAAATTAACAGTCCGCTGTTTTTAAGTACACTTGTCTACACAAATCTGTAAGGTCGTCGATCTTTTCGGCCACACCATGTTAACATCTGTTCGGTGCTAAACACTTACTACTGCTGTTTAGTTTATCAGTATATTGACACAAAATTAAATTTCCTGCGTTGTTTAGATTGTTCTTTCTAACGCTCTTTTAGCCGAATTGTTAGGTGCAGCCGGTAATTACCATATACTGTATCCTACTATCTCTCTTGTCAATGGGCGAGAGCACAACTACAACAAAGCTGGAAATTTCCACATCCATTGTTTATTTGCAATAGGGAGTTTTTCCCACAGCTAGTGAGTATTTTCACTGAAGCCAGGCACCATTGCCGACTACCACAGAAAATATCAAATAAACTTTTGTTAGGTTGAAACACTTATTCTCTGTTATGTTCGTAAACTTTGACACTGCAGTTGCGTTTTCTTTGTTTCGAAGTAACATCTTTGACGTTTGTTCACTCATGTTACTATCATTTACCGACTATTGTCACAACTGTTCAAAATAAGTATTGTCTGGCCGATAGCCGTGTTGTTTGAGATGCGAGGTGGCAATCGCTATTAATCACACGAGTATCGCGCCACTGGGTTCGAATCCTGGCCCCGGTCTCGGCATCGTCGGGGGAAATGGTTGTCTAATTTCTGTGTATAATAATTATTAATTATTATGTACATAGACTATTGTCACTGCTCTTATTCTTGTCTATATTAATTTCTCAATGTAGACATGTGATATGTTTATTCAGGCATTCGCTACAACTCTAATTACTATTAAAATAACACAGCATACTTTTGTATCTCTGTGTTATTGCATCAAAACACTCAGCATATCTATAGTATGGTCATTACTATAGCAGCGCAAATTTTCCTATTATAATATTTAGACAATTGTCAAATATTTGGATTATTTTTGATTTCATGTATAGCTATTTGCTACCTCAATTTATATAAAATAAAATGGGTTTTTTTACTATTTTTCCCCATCAATTCTTGTCTTTTCTTTTACCTTTACCTTTTTCTTCATATAAGTAATAAACTAAATAAATGTCTTAATTTCAAAAGCAAAACAGAAAACAAGCAGTGTAATCTTGAGTAATAAAATACTACATAAATAACATATCAAATTAACTATTCTCTCAAATAATAGACAGTGTGTTCAAGTTTACCAGGTATTTCAATTAACTGAGTGATTAATTTTCTAAGGTAAATAGTATCAGATAGAAACAAGTAATATTAAATTTTATATAAAAGAACCTGGGGTAAATTAAGAAGGGTTACTACACACACAACGAAATTTGGGTCCTACACTAATAAAAAACTAGACGATCACGCAAATGGCCAATTTTATTTGTTTGTCCTTCAGATAAATAAATAGTAATTAAAATCACTGGTGACATAATTACCAGTACTTTCTTTTAGTAATTAAACAGGGTACCCCATAACCACTTCAGTATTTAACCCAAGATTATCAGACCATAAGGCAATAAACATTATTTTGCAGTTTGGAGCAATGTTCAGTACGTAAATAATATTACATGTAGGAAAATTACAGACGAAGATATGTTTCGACTGTATAATAACTTCGAGACACTTGATATGATAGCATCAAATAACATTCTTAATTTTGATGCAAATGAAAAATTTAGACTTTCCACAGAAATTTTAAACCAATAAGTAAAGGTTTTTCTGCAAATGGAAAATAAAATTAACAAGATGGAAAATCCTAAAAAGATTGGTTTACTTCAGATTTGCACAAAATGAGGGAAAATGTAGACTTACTTAGTGAATTATATAACAATTTGCCAGATGTCAACTTAAAAGAACAGCGGTACGTCAAATAAATATAGCCAAAAACGATTATTATTATAGTATACTACATAGAAATGGTAATACTCCAAAAAAGACCAAAATGGACGTCAAAATAAAAAACCTGTATATGCCACTCTAGAGGCAGAAAACATGAATAACTACTATATAAACATAGCTGATAATATTGCACAAAAATTACCTTTAGGAAATAGGGATTGTGCAGATTATCTTTCAAGAGCAAACTTTTCAGAAGCAAATGTACCAAATATCAAATTCCTATATCCTTCAGTGGGTGGGTAATCCAGGCTTAATGCGAGCTCAGGGACGTTGTCACGTGAGACTCCCTCGCAGTGGATGCAAACTACGTAGCACTTCAGTCCAGCCTTCCTGCATCTGGCTGGACTGAAGTGCACAGATGACCTGTCAGACGAGGATGAACTAAACGAAGAATTGTGGGTGTTCGTCTCGGATATTCTTGAAAACCCTTCTTACACCTCAGACGACGACGACTTGGACCAACAAGGTCCATCAAAGAGGGCAAAATTTGATTAAAATAAACACACTCAAAATTGATGACAGATTTTCAGATATTTTTCATCGATGTATTACACATGTATTTCATTTTTAATATAATAATAATGATAATGATTATCGCAAGAAAATAAAAAGACATCCTAAATAATTGTCAGTGCTTTGATTTTTTCACATACCCACGTCTGTTAATAAAAATACAAATATTTCATTATTTGCTCAAGTGGTTGAGGGGGGGAGGGTCACTTTGGAGTCCCCTGAGACCCCAAGAGAGTCCACTGAGAGGGTGGGAGAGGGTTTTGAAACAATATACTGGGCCTTCAGAAATTTGAATGGTACTGAAAATGCTGAAATTTTGCTAAAAATCATGTAACTTAAAAAATTGGCCAAATTTTGAAAAGCTGTGTCTCCGAAACTATTGGACCTACAATAACCTCCTAGGTCTGAAACTGTTGCAAATTTAATCTACTTCAAAAATAATTATAACGGTGTTTGATGAAAAGCCAGTCCTTGACCCGGTCGTGTGCCAAGGTCGAAAACTTGGATATAACATTGCCTTTTCATCGTAAACAACATATCAAAAAAGCAAAAATGCATGATTTGATGCAACGCTCAACGTATAATCTGATTGTACTATTTATAGAATATCCACTGTAGTTGCCAAATTGTTATCTGAGTCCATTTTAACACATTTATTCAAATTACTCTCTTCAAACGTTACATGTTAACTAGAATGATGATGATTGCTTCTATTTCTTAAATCAGATTCGATAAATTGGTATTATTTCTTTTCCTCTGGCATACCAATATATATTTGGTAATTCATGCCCTTTGATTAACTGTAATCACTACCTATATTCTACATGGATTGTGGTGACGGATTCTGTAATCATTTGGCATATGTGCTAGGAGTGAACTGGAGACAGTCGCCTCCTGTCAATTTTGTCAAATAAATATCTCAGCACAGTGTGCATAGTCCTCTCTTTTGTACTATTTTAATCAAGTTGGTTATGAACGGAGAAATACAATACTAAAGCTGCGATTTCATCTTTATCATGCATGGTTTAGACTGGAGTAGAATATAGACACAACTATACTGAACTAAATCAAAGAGAAGGATCGTCGCATATTTGTGGTGAGTTAGTAGCACGCTCGTTGCAGGCTCGTGGCAGATTCCTGTAGTCTTGGTCTAGGCCCACCATATCCATATGGACTTTTACTTAACCTTTTTCGTTTGCACGCTGACTCCACCAACACCAACGCTTTTTCATTATATCATTCCATTTGAGACGACATTATTTTTAAAATACTACCGTGTCCACTCTGCGCTCCGAAAATGTTAAAGAACACGCCAAAACCCTCGATGAACTTTTCGAAACTGTAACAAATTCCGACCGAAACATTTCGCATGAAAAGCGTGCTTCATGTAAAAACGCCGTTGGAAGAGGTTTTTATACATTAAATCACATTTTCGCTCTACGCAGTGTTTTTATGCAAAAATATCAGAAACTCACCAAGGAGTGTAATTTTGGAAAGTCGTTTGACAGGTACGTTATGTAGCCCCGACCACAACATTTAGATAGTATAACGAAAACCGACTTTAACTTCGGAAATATTGAAAATAAAAACCATTTTAAGAATCCACTTTGGGCAGCACTGCAATTCATGCGTTATGCTAAATATGAGGACGAGTTATCCATTCTCTAGTCAAAGTATTTCGAGAGTTTTAACCATCGACTTTGATGGAAAAATGATGGGTTTTAAGCGTATTTGCTCTAAACCGATTCCTCAATGATTCGGTGTCAGAAAAGTATAGTTATCATGTACCCAGATGTGCATGGGACCGCCTTGCCTGAACGTATGAATATATAATTGCCAGAATATAATTCAAAGTCGTTGCGATTCAAGCATTTTTAAGCTCCGAGGAGCGATCAAAATTGATATTGAACTAAAAATACGTAAATAGACAGGCAAGTAAAAGCCCACCAAAATTATAACCATTGAACTTTTCTTAAATCTTTTTGTGTAATCGTTAGCTATAAACCGCATATTGGATGGTAGTTGGTTACATTATAAGTCGTTCCGTTCCTCACCGTACACGGGCCAGACTATAGTTGTTACTCATTTTCTTGAACGTTTTGTAAAAACATGAATTTTTAAAAGATTTAATATATATATTTTTGAACTTTATATTGTCTTTTTCTTGTGTTTCAAAATTCCTTTTCAGGTTTAAATTTAAGAAAGTGTTAGTATTTACTGCGTTAGATTTATAGTGTTACGACTTCCAAATGGTACCATCAGTGAAGCAGTTAAGCAAAAATGTAGAGTAAGTATAGATTTTTGTATTCTCCGTTTGAAACAGTCGTTTTGAACCCTTCCTTGTGAGCGTTTAATATCGATTTTGGAAAGTATAATAAAAGTGCTTCAGACGTGAAAAGATGGATCGTTCACAAAAACAGTGAATGAGTGTACGTCCAATGTGTGGCCGGCATCACGATATTCGAGCCAATCCCTTTGATGTTTTGTCGAAAAACCGACACGTGACGTTGGATCCAACGTTCTTTTGTCGATCCACACATTGGACGCACGCTGTTGGCCCCAACGTTGGATCCAGTGTATGGAGCCGGTTACACGTGATCAGTGCATACAACAAAGCCTATTGACGTTTGAATTTGGAGGGGGTATAATTCAAAGTACGATTTACAAGTACAAAAACACATGTGCCGCATGCCAGGTGAGTGATTTTATAGGTTAAAGTACTCACATTTGTATCAATTATTAATAACAATTACTGTTTTTTTCTAGTTATTTTTTTTATAAATTACAAGTGTTTTACAAATTATGGAGCAAGAACAGTCCAAAAATGATATCTATTATTTTCCCGTACCTTTTACAAGGTAAAACTACTTACTGAGTAAGCTAAAATTTTAAATCTAACAAATGCCTTCTTGTATTGAGAAACTGAAATAATCTTTTATTCATGTTTTCGTCTTGACCGACGCGACGTTTTGTAACGTCTATCACGGTGGCTCTCTTTTGTTGTAAGGTACGTCTCACAGCACCATGCCTTGCGAACAGTCTATTACTTGCCATCGGTTCTTGGTGCCAGTAGTTCACTATTTGGGAAGGGGATCTTATCGTCGATTGTATCCTATCTTTCTCTTGTTGATCCAGGCCATATTTTCTTATGGGTTATTAGGGTGATGAAATGAGGCAAAACTCAACTCAGCTCTCAACTGAGCAGGACAAAGGTTTATGGACCTTTATCGAAGTCGTCAAAAGTTAAAACTTTATTCTTCTACAATAGACATTAAGCGAGATATTTGGTGTGGCCCTCGTAAAATAGACAGACGGTATTTGGTTAATCGATATTTTATATTTCTCATTAGGTGTTTAATTAATTAGATTCATTTATCTCTTTTTTACAAAAACTTTTCTGACAACATATACCATCTATTGGAGTTTACCGAGACATCAATTTGATAAAATATTTTTCTTCCCTTTTTCGATAAAATATCTCTAAGTTCTCCTGCTTCAACTGTTTTTCAGTTACATACGTTTGAAAATATCATTTTTTGACGTCGAGTGAAATTTATTTTTCATTGTTCTAAACCCTTGTTGTGTTTTGATTGGTTTCGCTATCCTAACAATCTATAAAAATATGGGCCCACTATAGCTCTTAAACTTTACCATTCAGATGTCCCTGACTTAATAGCTCTTACTGTACGTACACATTTCTTCTCTTTTCATTTGAAATACATTATTCACGCACTCTACCCGCGAAATATTTACAATACTTGAGAATAAAGAAGTTATCTAGAAAAATAAATATAAATTTACAGACTAATTTCCGTACTGTCAATTTATTGAAGAAATAGCAAAACATACACTGATGCTGACAGCAGATAAACTTAACCTTGAAATCAACAGCTTAAAGTTGGGTTATTAAAATTATACCCATTCAGTGAACAGGTGTTCAGCCGAGCTAATGGTTTGGTAACTATCGATCTTTAAGTTTAAACTAATGCTTTACAACTTTATAGAACCAATAACCAATGAATTATTGTTTCAGCAAGAGAATTACGCTGATCGTGTGTATTAGACTGAAGTCACGCATATCTTGTAACATTTTCTTTTTACTAAAATAAACAAATGAAAAGAAACAAAGACGTGACACTGCCATTGGCACACTGCGCCATATTAAGTTGTATTAAGAAATCTGTAACGCAACACTCAATGAGCTTTATACAAATTCATTAAACAAGTTATAAAGTATATAAAAATTTTAGTACGGGTTTGTTTCTATTTAATTCGTTGCATTGTGTATTTCCAGGAAAAACTTTCCCAGACTAGTATGAACAAATAATTAGATTATTATCAATATACGGATATTTTATTCTCAGTGCAATCAACCAGCGAAAGATAAAACTTTCTATTGTCAATACAGTTGAAATTGTATTAGTGAAAAGCCTCCTTAGGGATATTTTTGAGAACGATTCACGAGCCGCAAGGGTAGTAAAGACAGAAAATAAGATAAAGTTGTGTAATAGAGTAGTCAGCTTCTCCCTTTTATGGTAGTTTATATCTGTGCCGTCGTATTAGTTAAGTTTTCATAAGCAACAATGAGGTTCTTACGTATAGCGGTTACTATTATTTTTATTCCTGTCCAGCTTATCATTCTTGAAGCTTGAAACTTTCCGAAAATGGATATTCTGTTACGTTTGCCATCACATATTTATTTAATATTAGAGAATAGGCTATTAAATTAGTAAAAAGAGTAAAAAATTAGCCAAGTAAGAACCAAATTCGTAACAATTTTGTTTAGAGTAATTATGTCCTAAAGTACTTTCTCAAGAAATAGATGAATTTCGAACAATCATCGACCTCTTTGAAATACAGCACTTTAGCATACTGCCACTGTAGCTAAATTTCGCTTAATTTAACTAAACGTAATGCATTTATCTCAATAAAGACGCTTTATTATTATTATTATTGTGAAACTGAAATGGTAGCTCGGTCGGCTAGAACGCGTTACATGGCAAATTCGTTACAATGTGACTCTGCCGTGTACTGGGTTCGAGATCCGGCACTATCACTGGCAATGCCGGTGGGTAATGAATGCTGTTTACGTTTTCCCTTCTGGACAGCCTTTGCCTTTGAATTTGGGAGTTGTCTACTATATGTGGTGTGGTGTGAGAAAGAATCTGGAATGGAGCGAACTGCCGATAGGACCGAAAGAGAAAGAAAAACAAGTAACAAAAAAAATGAAAGGAAGTGGTATCCAAACGGATATCCCATCTAAGGAAACCAAATCGGTATCAAGTTGATATGGAGCAAATAGATAAGGAGGGCGAGCAGAGAAAACAGGAAGAAATGAGAGAGATAAAGGAAATTATAGATCAGGGATTAGACCTTGAAGGTCTCGCCAGGATCATAGACAAAAACTGGCCGGAGGAGATATTTAAAATCACCAAGGAAGAGGAAAGCCGTACATTAAACGCTGGTCTAAAAGAAGACCTGGCAGTAATTATGGACCCTAGTATGGAGGCACAGGACAAAAGGATGGAAAGCGTCACGCTCTATTTCCCGGAAATCTCGACACTAATACAGGAAGGGCTAGTCGAGGGTCAGGTCGAATATATACGAAATAATGTGGAGACGATATCCAGTAAAGGAGGAAGAAGAGAGAAATCAAATACTTTGTTTGTCCTTCCCTATAAGACAGATGAGAGCGGCATAAATGATATCCCGGAGATGTATGACCTTTTGATAAAACTTAAGGCAGAAATGCCTATACAGAACTCAAAAGCAGTAAAAACCTTAGCCATAGGGAACCAAAAAAACGACTATGTGAGGAAATGTGCTGAGGCCATATTTAGAAACACAGAATACGAGATAATAATCATGACGGCAAGCAAAACCGGCAAGCCCAAACCGGAGAGCAAACCTAGACCTAAACCTAGAACCAGATACCCTCAAACGGACAAGATCATTGGTAAATCTGAGGGAAAGGCATCTGCGGAGCTATTAAGATCAGTGAAAACAAATGTAGACATCGCGGAAGTAGGAGTAACCATTAAATCCCTAAAGAAGACAGAGAAAGGTGACCTGCTACTGGAAGTGGCAGGGGGAAAGGACAAAGTCAAAACATTGAAGGAAGCGATTGTAGCTAAAACAAAGGACACGGAAGTGTTTGTAAAATCCAATGACGCAACCCTTCACATAACAGACATAGACGCGGACATAAACAAGGAAGAATTAAAGAAGGAAATAATGAAGAGTGAAGCAGGGATCTCCGAGGAACAGCTAAGTGTGATATCACTCAGGCCAAATCGGAGCGGAAACCAGACAGCAACGGTCAAAATGAGGAAAGATATAGCTCCAGAGTTGGCGAGAAGAGGCAGGATTAAAATTGGATGGGTGTTTTGCAGGCTTCGCCTTAGAGTTAACATCATAAGATGTTACAGATGCCTGAACTTTGGTCATAGAAAATCAGAGTGCACGGGTATTGACAAAAGTGATACGTGTATAAACTGTGGCAAAGGAGGGCATAAAGCGAAGGACTGTGAGGAAAAAGTATTCTACTGTGTAACATGTAAGGAGGAGGGACACCGTGCAGACACAAAAAGATGCCCTCACTTCAGGAAACTCATTAAAGACCAAGGGAATAGTAGTAGAAAAACAAGGGAAGAGGTCGTATTAAAAACATAAAACATCACAAACATCACTGCAGATTCGAATGAATAATAAACTAACATTCTCGCGGGTGTCCTCCAAGGGTCGTGCCTATCGCCTAAATTATATAACTTGTACGTTTCCGACTTTCCGAATACCAAGCTGGCCAAATACGCCTATGCCACGACGTATTACGACCGGTGAAAGATTCGGGTAAATGCCGAAAAGTCGGAGTCAATAGGCTTCACGCGCCCTTTACGGAGAATAAAATTTTAACACCAAATTTGATCAGGGGCAACCAAATTCCAACCAAAAGGTGCATGAAGTACTTGGGGGTTAGATTGGATGAACGACTGACGTTTAGCACATACATCAACGAGACGGTACACAAGGTCTACTCCATGTCCAGGAATCTGTATCCACTCCTGGTCAGAGGTAGCAAACTTAATCGTCAGAATTAAAAATAGATTTACACCGTTATGATTAGACCGGCCATTACATATGCAGCACCGGTGTGGTGCAGCATACCGGTGACGACAATGCCCCTGATATCAATGTTTGGTAGATATACTTCCCTCGGAGACCTATATATGTTATATGAAAATATACCCTGTATCTCTGAGACATTGGCCTCACCACTCTCAGCGGTATTATATTACATAGATATCAAATAACGACTCCTCTCAGCATCCGCTCTCCCGAGAATTAGATAAGATTGTATTCTTGCAAAACTGCATAATTGCAGTTCCTTTGTTCCCAAAGGTTATAAATGGGAGTAGTGTACTTTCAGACGGCAGTCTTAAACTCATGTTGGAATAAACAAGTCAAAATTATTATTGTTCTAATTTATAAAGAGTCAACGTTGACTCCATTAATAAATAAATAAAGTTTTTAAAAAGTGATTTCAACAATCGATTATCTAACATTGGCGCAGTCGGTAGGATCTGAAAAACACCCTGTAACCCAGAGGTGGTGGATTTCAATCCTTCAATCAGCAAAGAATCTACGAGAAACAAGAAAAATACAATTTCAAGCAGACAAGCAACGTCTCAACAAGCTCACAAGAAGCATCATATACACATCGAGAAATAATTAGCAAGTAAGAAACATTCCTGGCCCCTGAAAGTCGGTGTCTTCGGCACTTGGAACACGTCACCGTGGATAGGAACACCTAGTGATACCCCTGACGGTACATCCCAGTGTAGCAACGCTTACGAAACCGCATTCGACCTTCCATCTGGACCCCAGGCATGAAGATAGTAATGTAAGTAATTTAAGAATCATCTCGATTTATTTTCTATTTCAAACTGCACTAAACATTTATATTTTATCATTCGTACATTGCATTCACATTTGCATTAAACCCACGACAGTTCTGCAATCTAATTTAGTTGAATATATTATCTAAATATCGTATTACTTTAGCCGATATTTTATTTTATTTTAACACATAAATATTTCCATTGCAATCAATATATTAATTTGACATATATCAAGTTTAATCTTTATCTTGTAACGTTTTTATTGCAATTTAATACTACTACTACTAATAAAGGTTAACGTATTGTTTATACCATATGACTATAATATCTGAATAAGTGCAAATACCATCGCAAAAATAATTTGTTACATACTTTATACAGAAAAGAATACAATTTCGTTTCCTTTTATTCATTATTATTGCCAGTGACGTACTCTTGCACCTTTTACAATTAATTTTTATTATTTTTTGTGTGTACCAAATTAATTTTTGTTTGTTTATCTGAAATTTATATACAAATCTTAATAATACAAAATGGCGAACCAACCAAATACTACAGCAAATAATACCAATAACGCTGACGAAACCCTTACCATAGAACCCTACAGGTTAAGTGAGATTTTCTCAATAGTTCCAGAGTTCGACGGGAACCCCATTTTCCTACAAACCTTTATTTCCGCGTGTGTTTTCGCGAACGGAATGTCTATAGAGGACCAGCGTATTTTACTTACTCTACACATAAAAAATAAACTTCGGGGAAAAGCTGCCGAATTAATAAATTCGAGGAACCCTGCCACTTGGGCAGAAATTAAAAGCCTACTTGAGGCCCACTTCGGTGATTCACGCGACTTGACAGCCCTTATACAGGACTTACAACGGATTCACCAACTACCTAATGAAACTGCCCTGACATTCGTATCTCGTTTACAAACACATAATGCCAAAATGCACGCTGCTGTGCAAAAACAGACTTTGACGTTGGAAGAAAAGACAGCCCAATCATCCCTAATTGAAACCATGACTCTAACAACGCTACTTACCGGACTAGAACCCAAACTTGGACAAATAATCCGTGCCGGAAATCCCAGCGACATGCTAGAAGCAATCAATAGAATCAAACGCGAACTCCAACTGTCCTACTTCGAGTCACAAAAATTCCCAAAACAAACTATCAACAAAAACCCCATCCAGAACCAACAGAGGCGTCCCAACTCCCAACAATTCTGTAATTTTTGCAAACGTAACGGGCACAATTTTAATGAGTGCCGTACAAGACTACAATTCTCACAACAAAATCAGAACTTTAGACAAAACAATTTTGCCAGTCCTCCACAATTTTCTAGACCGAATTTCCAAAATTCTCCCAACCATCAATATCAAAGAAATTTCACGCCGCAACAAGATTTTCAACAGAATAGGCCTTCTGTAATAAGACCTAATCCGAACTTTCAGAGATCCCCAAATCAACAAAATTCAAATTTCAATCCTAACTTTAACAGACAAAACCCGCAGAGAACACATCACGTTAATTTTGACAATCATTTCGACTCTCAAAATTATGATACTAATTTTTACCATGAAACTGATAATTTCAGCGACCCACAATTCCATAACTTCGGAAATTATCAAACTAATTCTAGCCTTGATAATATGGCAAACATGCCACAAGTAAATTATGACGATTACCCCCATTTCCCGCAAAATAACGACGATAACATGCCATACCAAAATGAGAATTATACAGCTAATTCTCAGATGTCGCAGGATTATACTGCTACTCCTCAGGATTTTCCATTAGGCCCGGAGTATTCAATGAATACTCCAACCCGAGAAATAAATTTCGAAGTGGACCAAATGTCCAACCAAATCCAAACATTAAACCTGAACGACAATTACAACCCCCTACTGAATTTCTCAGACCAGAACTTCGCTTAAATTGGCCTACACACACACTATTGACCGTGAATTCTAGTAATCTTTATTTCATAAATGACATTTCGAACAAATTTAAACTCTTAATTGATACTGGCGCAGGTATTTCGATTTTTAAGCATAAGACGGCGGAAAATTTTAAAAATAGATCTCCAGAAAACGCGATTATACAAGGCATAACCGACGAAAAAATTAAAATTAGCGAATCTGTTCTTATACCATTTAACGCACGCGACCCGCACAGAGTCTATATTCACGACTTGGACATAGACTTTGACGGATTATTAGGTGCCGACTTCATGGAACACTACGAATGTAGAATAGATTTCAAAACCAGGCAACTAATTACAAATTTTAAAACATTGCCCATCTTCAAAGTAACTGACGATTCCCCAACACCCGAAATCAACAAAATCCGACAAAATTATAATTCTAGCCAAAATACCATCCAAATTGACGGTCGCACGGAAAAGGTTTACAAACTAAAATGCAATCTTAGAAACACTGACGCTGTACTGTCAGCGCAGGAAAACGAAAAAGTTCGTTTGCCTAATGCTCTTGTTAGGGTAAACGAAAATGGAGAATTTTTGACAACCGTAATTAATGCAAACGCCATTCCGAAAATTATAAATTTTTCTAATCTAAAATTAGAACCATTGCAAAAATTTAAATCGATTTTTAATTTAAATGTTCAAAATTCCGACTCACACATACAGACCGACCGATCATCTGAAATTATTAATCAGTTACGTTTAGATCATCTAAACTACGAGGAAAGTGAACTAATTACGCAACTTTGCCTAGACTTTTCTGAAATATTTTACCTGGAAGGAGACAACTTGACTTTCACTAACGAGATTAAACATTCAATCGACACTAACAATTCTAAACCTGTATTTACAAAATCGTATCGCTACCCTCAATGCCATAAACAAGAAGTCAAAACACAAGTTTCTAAAATGCTGGACCAAGGCATAATCAGACCTTCAATTTCTCCCTGGTCATCTCCCGTTTGGGTTGTACCCAAAAAACTCGATGCCTCTGGCAAACAAAAATGGCGAGTCGTAGTAGACTACAGGAAATTAAACGAATTGACTATTGACGATAAATACCCTCTCCCAAATATTTCTGACCTTTTAGACCAACTAGGCAAATGCCAATATTTTACCACACTAGACTTAGCTTCTGGATTCCACCAAATAGAAATTGACGCGAAAGACATTCAAAAGACTGCTTTCACAGTCGAAAACGGTCATTTCGAATTCGTTAGAATGCCATTCGGTTTAAAGAATGCTCCATCAACGTTTCAAAGAGTGATGGATAATATCTTGTTAGGAATCCAGAATGAACGCTGCCTTGTTTACATGGACGACATTATCATTTACTCCCCTACTATTCACGATCATATTTCCCGACTGACAGAAGTATTCAAACGCTTAAGGAAAGCTAACCTCAAAATTCAACCCGACAAGTGCGAATTTCTACGCAAAGAAGTCGCTTATCTAGGACATCTTATAACAAAAGACGGTGTTAAGCCAAATCCCAGTAAAGTAGATGCCATTTTAAACTTTCCTCATCCGAAAAATCAAAAGGACATTAAATCTTTCTTAGGTTTAGCGGGCTATTATAGACGCTTTATTCCAAATTTCTCTAAGATTTCAAAGCCCCTGACCAAGCTACTACAAAAAGACACTCCCTTTAACTTTGACAATGATTGTATGAATTCGTTCGACAACTTAAAGCAAACATTGACGACGACTCCGATATTAATATATCCTAATTTTGATGAGCCTTTCATCCTAACTACCGACGCGAGCGCATTCGCCATCGGATCGGTACTCTCTCAGGGAAATATAGGCAAAGATCTACCAATTGCATACGCTTCCCGAACTTTATGCGGTGCGGAAACAAAGTATTCCACCATTGAAAGGGAATTATTGGCCATAGTATGGTCAGTAAAACACTTTAGACCATATTTATTCGGTAGAAAATTCAAACTAGTCACCGACCATCGACCACTTACCTGGTTATTCTCAATAAAAGACCCAGGAAGTAGACTTGCCCGCTGGCGACTCAAACTAGAGGAATACGACTACGAAATCGTTTACAAGCCCGGAAAAATCAATAAAAATGCCGATGCCCTCTCTAGAATCAAAATAAACCATTTTTCCAAATGTTCTAAATTCCATTCCAAAATCTTAGCCGCGAACGAAGACACAGACGATGACGGAAATCCAGACAATGACGATGAAATCACAAACGAACAAATAATTCAAGAATTTAATACTTTCTCCCGACTATACAAGACCAAATCTTTAATTGACTACTCTAAAATTCAAACTTCGAATAAACAACTCCTGGACCGAGAAAACAAACACATCATAACTTTCTTTCAACAAAATAACCTAAGAGATTTTCATCACCAAATTATCGACGACATTTTCGAGGAAAACCCTGAATTTTACGACGACAAAATAAATATCCTCTCTAGTAGATCGGTTAGACATAGGAAATACTATATCATTCCTCTACCCTTTGACCCTGAATCTGTAGTAGAACATTTGTTCTTAGCAATATACAAAAATCAAAACGAATTAGATCTTTCTAATACTTATCATGTCGAAAATAACTTAGACCTCCCCATACTCGAAATTCTGTCATTTATCTTCGCAGAAAAGGACCTAAAGCTCATTATCTGTCAAAACCTAGTACAAACACCTGACGAAGACCAAAGACCGATAATTCTTGACCAAAACCACACCGGCAAGAACAACCTACATCGCGGAATAAACGAGACGATGCGTAGGATCAAAAACAAATACAATTGGCAAGGACTAACCAAAGATGTTGAAAATTTCATTAAAAATTGCGAAATTTGTCAACGGACTAAAGTTTGCCGTAAAAATCTTAACAACCCTCTAGTAATCACTGAAACCCCGAGAACACCTTTCGAAAGAATTAACATTGATCTATTCGAATTTCCTACACGAAATTACGCTCTAACTATCCGTGACGAACTTACAAAATTCACACAAGCCTATGCAGTACCGGATAAAAGCGCAAAATCTGTGGTAAACACCCTATTGTTATATTTTCAACATTACGGTACCCCACTAAGGATTCACTGTGATTACGGCGGTGAATTCGACAACAACTTACTAAAAGACCTCTGTACCCTCTACGATATAAAACTGACATATTCTAGCGTAGGACACCCCCAATCTAACGGTTCTATAGAACGCTTTCACGCTACCTTAGCCGAAATGATCCGAATTCACAAAACTGAAAACCCAAATGAACACCCTTTTACCATATTACCATATGCAGTAATATGCTATAACAATTCGGTTAATAAAACGCATGGTTTTACACCATACGAACTGGTTTTTGGACACACAGCTAATAGACCACCAGAGACCCTGTACAACCAAAAAGACCTAATAACTAAATATGTTAGGGACTTAAATAATAGGATATCTCACTATTACCAAATTGCACGCAGTCGGACTGAAGCGCAAAAACAAAAAGCTAAAGTCAGATTCGACAGAAATATCCCAGAAAATCGCCCCACGTATAACGTTGGAGACGAAGTATATGTAAAAGAATCCCAAATCAAAAGTAAGTCACAAAATAAATTCAACGGCCCTTTCGAGATCAAAGAAATTTTCCAAAATTCTGCCACTTTGTTAAATCCCGAGACAAATCAAACAAGTAAAGTAAATTTTGATAGAATGAAACCATATACTGAAGATTAAAATTTATTTTCAGGTTTCTACTGCTGTTCGGATCAGCATTTTCTCAATACGAAATAACACCAATAAACAATACTATCGGTGTTTACTATCACAAAGACACGGACATTGTCATCTCACACAAGAAATGGACGTTACTCGTACATAAAAATATATCGACCTTTAAGACAGCTCTTGACAGAAACGACAAAATTTTACAGACAATCCTTACCACCCTTGACCCAGCATACAAAAACATGAACGAATTCGCGAGTGAGGTTAAAACGCATTTAAGCCTCCTAGAACAAATCTCAAAATCCATACAAACTAAATTTGACGAAATACATCTCGACACGAAACGCTACAAACGCGGAATCATAAACGGAATTGGTTCAATATTCAAAGCAATTACCGGAAATTTAGACGCAGAAGACGGTAAATACTACTCTGACTGTATCAATAAATTAAACCAAGACGAACATCAGATAGAAAATTTGATGAAAAATCAAATATCAGTTACAAATTCAGTTATTAAAAATTTTAACACGACAATTCAAAAACTACTAATAGACGAGGAGACATTCAACAAAGACATAAAAGAAATCGAATACGCAATCTTAGACATTACGTATAACGTACGAGCAGTTGAAACAAAATTAAAATTCTTGGAAATTTGTGAACAACTCATGGCGAGCTACCTATTTATAGAGGACAACCTCAACGATATTTTAAATTCGATCACTTTCGCGAGACTCAAAGTAATTCATACGTCTATCATTAACCCCCAAGATTTGGTAAACTCATTGCAGGAAATTTCACAAAACCTACAAAAGAACAATTTGCCACTCCCAATTAAACTTTCAAAAATTGCACAGTATTTAGATATTATTGAATTAAAAGCTTTCCAAATGAACTCAGAATTAGCATTTGTATTAGATATACCCCTAGTAGACCCTCAAACGTACTCTGTTTTCCAATTATACCCCATTCCTATCTTAGATAGTAGAACTGGTCTGTATCATATTTTGTCAACTTCTCAAAAATATATCGCGAGAGATGATGATTCTTTGATGTACATACCCATTGCTGACCTCAGAGAATGCAAGCCACTCCATACCAATACTAAATTATGTCCAAATTTGTTTGCATATCCAATTGACAACAACGCCATATGCGAAGCCCGCCTTTTCAAGGATCTACAAACCCTACCAGAAAACTGTCAAACGTCAACTATCATCGGCCAAGGATACAACATCCAAAAACTAGATGAAAACGTGTGGATGATCATCAATACAGAGCCACTACAAATGAATATCAATTGCCCGAAGGAGACTTCAAAAACCGACACCATCTTCAAAAACTCTATAATTAAATTACAACCAAATTGCTACGCCTTCATAGGCATCACGAAGATCCAAGCTAGCACAGACGAAACGACAGACGTGAAGAACGACGCTCACCCCATACAAATCCCTTTCGAGTGTTGCAACCAGGTTCCGGACAAAGTTCGAGTGCCCAATCTGAAACCACTAAAACTAAGTGATCTGAACACCGAAGACCTCGATATCGCCAGACACCAATTAGACCAGTATTCAAAAGACTTAGACGACCTAATCAAGGAACCCTTCATCACGAGACACATTTCTTGGTTTACCTACCTTACCATAGTGCTAATTTTCGGACTCTTATTCTTGTATCTATTCTGTAAGTGTAAAGCAAGAAGACGAAGACTAGCCATCAACGTTTCCACGACTCCTTCATCTCCACCAAGGCCTAGTGAACCCCTCAGGACATTTACTAGCCTATTTCATCAACGAAGACGACCCCCACTAAGAAGAGAGGACGAAGAAGGTGAAGACATCGAACTTAATTAAACCAGACTGTTTGTGCCTTTTACTGACTTTTTATACCAAGACTCTTCAGTGAATTTTTACTTCATTTCATTGTTTATTTAGTGTATTTTATTATTCCTATTTTTTTTTGTTAGTTTCAAATGACTAACATTTTAACATGCTTTTCGTAACACAAACAAGCTAATACGCTTGCGTCTTACGCCTAGCATTTTTTACATTTTATGCTTTTACATTTTACGCTTTTTGTATTTTTACATTTTATATTTTACATTCTATATTCTTATATTTTTCAATCTTACAATTTTACCATTTTACATTACTTTATATTTTTGAATTCTTGTTAAATCACAAATTTTGTTCAACTTAAAAGTTGCTGTATAAACAACAACTTTTTTTTATAAGGGGGAAGTTGTTATATGAAAATATACCCTGTATCTCTGAGACATTGGCCTCACCACTCTCAGCGGTATTATATTACATAGATATCAAATAACGACTCCTCTCAGCATCCGCTCTCCCGAGAATTAGATAAGATTGTATTCTTGCAAAACTGCATAATTGCAGTTCCTTTGTTCCCAAAGGTTATAAATGGGAGTAGTGTACTTTCAGACGGCAGTCTTAAACTCATGTTGGAATAAACAAGTCAAAATTATTATTGTTCTAATTTATAAAGAGTCAACGTTGACTCCATTAATAAATAAATAAAGTTTTTAAAAAGTGATTTCAACAATCGATTATCTAACATATATACTTTGCCACGACATTACTCCAGTAGCAGACTACAGCCAGGAAATTTCACAGAAATTCTATACTCTCAAGCTGGGTAACAGTCCGCTAACCCAGAACATCACACAAATTAGACAATAATTCCTTACTCAGGATACAACACGCCTTACGGCAACCGCTCTAGCCAACCTTTCACTTACCACAACTTCCTTCCTTCCCTTTACTCCACCTTTCCCTATCGAACGCTTTATATTTTTAATTTTTTCCTGTTCCTCTTTTCGTTTCTACTTTTCTCTTCACAACTAATTCTACTGTTCACTAGCGTCAAAACTTATTTTGGGCAAGAGCGTTAGAAAATTAGAAATTAAGCAGCTGGCATACTGCCGCTGGGGTAGTTGTCTTGTCGTGAGGTTTTCCCGTATCAGCTACTCAAATTAATTTATTGGTTCGCTTACAAAAGTGGCTAGGTTTTTTATTTATATTTGTTTTTGACCGTACCAGAGCTGATCCGTCCAGCACTTCAATTGCCACGCACCGTGGATATTTGGCTGGTTCCGGAACAGGTCTCGGAGAGGATCATGTATTTAAATGTTTAATAAATTTGTGATTGATATGAAAATTGCCTTTTGAATCCTGTGCTTAATTTATTTCTAGGTGATATTCATTGGATGAATAAGTTCTGTTGTATTTCATTGGATTAGTTTGGCTGTTGATTTTGTGAAATTTGGTTTAGTGTCCCGGAAAATAAAAAATTATGTTGCTAATAGCTTAATTATCTTCTCAACAATTTTATACTAATACAGTGACTGAATGTATTTGAATATCATAAAAAATAAGAATCTAAACAGTTTGTAATCTAACGTTAGTTGTAAATTATTTATAATTAGCACTAACAGGTTTGTCTCTTTCTATTATTTTGAATTTGGGGATGAGTCATTAAAAAAAAATTTTGAATTGCCCCTAACCAAGATCGACTGTTATCATCTTACGCTAATTTCGATCACCAGGTTATGGTTTATTATAATACAAAATCGATTTGCCCTTGACAAAAACTCCCATAACGCTGCAGTAGCCGGTAAGACGATTTTCCGTCCGGTAAAAAAAAGGTGGGATTTTTATGAATATCAAAGCGTGAATCGGTCTCTTTTCAGTTAAAAAAATGATTCCGAGTTCTATACTAACATGGAAAAATCAATTTGTACTTAGACATTAATGAAAGTCTCGTTTCAGGGCTGCTTTTTTGCCCGTAGGGGTGCGTCAGGTGGGTGGGGGTTGCTGAGACTACTCGTATTCGATTAAGCGCCTTAAAAGACATTTTTTTATTTTTTTATACATTTATTTAACGTCGGCCTATTTCCGCTACTGAGGCCTAACACCGACGCCTGTAGACGAGCTACCCCCAACCAGGAATTTTGCCGAACCTCTTCCCTTAAGAAGAGTAGGGATCTTTTACTTGCCTAACATTTAACAGACAAGGGACCGACAGCTTTACATCCCCTCCGAAGGATGGTATATCTCCTTTACAACCCTCGCCTAAGGTTGTATAGCTTCCGCGCATACACTGATATACAAGCCGCTGGAAGATGTGTGAGGCGAGAACGCGGTTTCCGTTGGAATGGTCACCATCCAAGTACTAACTGCGCCTGTCGTTGCTTTACATCGCATACCGAAGTATGTACATAGTAAAGACGCACCTACGCTCGCCCCCCTCAAAAGACATAGGGAGAGAAATTTTTCTCAGCTGTATTGCCATATGAAATTTTACGCTCTTATAACTGAATTGCGACGGAAAATAATTTTTTTTTCAACATATCAAGTTGAAAATTGTCCGTTTATATTTTTTGCATACATTTCCATTTGAGAGCAGACCTTAGGGAGTAACAAAATTAGTTTAAAAAAATACGCACAATTGAAATTCAAGTACTGGGATATGCAGTGATTGCAGTTTTTATTTTTTGTCCTAGAAAAATTTTAGAAGTAGACGATAATTGTCGGAACGGACATAAGGCGACGACGGAATTTCCACCTGTTCCGAATTTTCAGTAATTTAATCCTTTATATTTTGACGCAGCACTAAAAATTTCCGTTTTCATTTTTTCCTCAAACTAAGCATATTTATCAACACCAAGAAATAGTAAACGGACATAAGGTGGTAAGTCGAAAATGTTGGCTACGGGCTGCCGTACTATGATTATTTGAGAAGTGATGAACAGTAACCTAAAGTTTAAGTGGGGTTGATCAATAATGTTTTTTACTTCATATTTGTTTGTTGGTGATAAAAACATAAAATTTTATATTACATCAGTCTGGAGTTTCATAAGTTTATTTTATAGCCATCAAACAATTAAGCAGTGAAAGAGACCTAGAACACACCATGTAATTTATCGGTATGTGCTAGACTAAACTTTTAAAATCGTATTTAAAATTACCACAAGAGATTGTCTTTCTTCTATATAACATTTTTATACAGATAATTGAATATGTGGCTGTCTTGACAACATTTTTCTTTATTAGGCTGAAAAATTAATTTGAATACAATTAATGAAGATAATGTCTACATGCAACTCTTTTAAAATTAATACCTTTTGATTCCCTTTCTTAATTGAGATTTGCATATCGTAGATAAACAAAGCAGTTCTATTTGTTTTGCGCAGTTGTGTTAAAGATATAAATTGTTGAATGAAACAGAACTTAGCTAAGTTTGTTATTTTGTTTTGAATTGCCTTAGTTACTCCTCGCAATTCAGTAACAATTTGACTATCATATTATCTCACATATGCCGGTTCTTTGTTAGACATTAAACATAAATGTTATGGATGGTAAGCCCATATAGTTCTCACAGAGTTATCTAACAGACAAGCAAAATGAGCCATTAAAAATTGAAGCAACATTTACTCATATATATTATTGACAGAAAATAGGTTGAATATAAAAATGTGTAAGTACGTAATCCAATGCTTTGGTCAAACTAACGTGGCTACTGATTGTGCTAGTATACAGTGTTATAAATAATAATAATAATAAATGGACTTTATTCGGTGAAATAATCTACAAAATTAATTTAAAAAATATTTAAAAGGCGAAGTTCAGGAAGCATTCCTGTTCTGCCACTTAACCCTAATAAGAGTTCAAAAACTTCAGGCTAAAACTATAGAATAGTAAAAAAAATGCTTACGTATACATAAAACAAATGAACAAATGTGCCTACATTACCACAAATTTAAATTCATATGATACTACCTATCTTTTAGTGTTTATTTAATAATAATTTTCGCAGTTCATGTTTAAATTTTTGTAATACATTTTATATTAGAAGGTAATTTATTATATAATAAATATATATTGTCTGGTCGATAGCCGAGTGGGTTAAGGCGCGAGGTGGCGCGATTAATCAGACGGACATCGCACCACCGGGTTTGAATCCTGGCTCCGGCCCTGGCACTGTCCAGGAAATGGGTGTATGCCCGCGTTTTTCAATGTGTAACCCCCTTCCGCACAGGCTTTGGCTTCTGGAATTGGGGATTTTCTAATTTCTGTGGTGTTTATTTATTTATTATTTATTATATAATTTACAAATATTGTACGAAAAGGCTCGTTCGAATAACGCAGTTTTATGGACAGGAGGAGTTATTAATGATTTTCTTCGTACATTTGTGAATATCTGTTCGAACCCGAATTTTATTATATAAATAAAGCGGCGACTTTGTAGACACAACCTTTTTAAAGCAGATATAAACATGAATAATCTTCTATTCTCCATATTTAGCCAGTTTAGTTCCTTAATTTTATGTGAAATATGTTCTCTTCTATTTAAGTTGCAAATTAAGCAAACACAACTGTTTTGAATTTTTTTGTATTCTTTTATATGTGACAACATCCAAACAGGGCTCATATACAGCATCACATTAATTAAGATGGGACAATACTAAGCTATTGCAAAGCACCACGAGAGTAGATTTATTCAACATATTTGTACTAGCATATATATTTCTTAAATTTAGTACTTTAAAGCTTTTAGTAAAGCTTTTCTAATGCAACTTTTTATATGTTTTTAAATCTTAGATCAGAGTCGATAGAAAGTCCCAAATTTTTTGCTTCCTTTAGTCAATCCATAAAAATCAACAACTTTTTGATTTAAATCGCTAAGGTACATATTACGCTGTCATGTCTTACCAAATAACATTATTTTCGATTTACTAGGGTTGTTTATACACAAATTATGATTAACAAAAGCTGTTATTAGTTCAGTAATATCATTATTAATTATATTATTTGCATCGTCAATTTGTTGCGAATCAAAAGAATAATATAATTGAGTATCGTCAGAGTAACAGTGTACCTTACAAAATTTAAGTACTCTTTGCAACTGGCTCTTGTAGACAGAGAATAGTAAAGGCCCCAGAATTGTCCCTTGTGGTACTCCACGATCCAAGATACCTCCGAGAGATATATTATTATTTAATTTTACAATTTGGCTCCGATTTTGTAAATAGTTATGAATCAATTGGATAGCATTATTTACAAAGCCGATATATTGCAAAGTACTTAATAAGACTTCATGATATATGCAATCAACCACTTTCGAGTAGTCTAATAATAATAAAGCAACAGCTATTTAGTTTATTTTCATCTGCTGCGCTTAAGATGTCATCAATTATATATGTTAGTGCGGTAGAACAACTGTGATTGAATCGGAAGTCTGATTGAAATTGTGGTAAAATGTCATACCTTTCCAGATGTTCCTTTATTTGATCAAACACCACCCTCTCAAGTAACTTGAATAAAGGAGACAAAATACTTAGGTCTTAAATCATTATATTCAGTAGGTAGATCAACTTTAAGTAAGTAAGTAAGTAAGGGAGTTACCAATGCAATTTTCCAAATATCCGGAAATGTATTACTTAATAAACAACAGTTTATTATATATGTAATAAACGTTGCAAGGCAGTAAGCTTTAAGTGTATTCGTCAAATAAATCCTTTTTTACATTTATTTTATTCGCATTGTATTATTTTGTCGAAACATAGATATTGCATTATTGTATTTGGTACGCAGTTTTTCTGTCTCAAATATATTCATGATTTTGAAAATAATATGAAATTATTGAAATCTATGTAAAATGAGGTAATAGAGTTCACTAACCCATACAATCCAATTATTATATTTTTACGCAAAATTAAAATTGTTCAATATTGTTATGTTTGACAAAGTGACAATGAGAATACCTACATATATTTTTATTCAGAATTTTTATTTTAACGTAATATTTTCAATTAGGTAATAAACATTTGACCCCTTTAGAATGATAATAATTTCATTTCAATTTAGTTACAATCGAAATTTTTATTATGAAGTCGCATCTATAGGCCTTTTAATTGCAAATTAATGTTTGTTTCAATTCAGAATGATTTAAAAAAACATCTTAATTACGGTAGAGACAGCTTATTACGTACTGAGTCAAAACAGCGACATACCATGAAACCGCATTCCAATTATCTATTTGGATTTTACGCGTAAACAACCGCAGGACCAAATTGTGTGCTATTCAACATTTGGGTTTGCGAGGCTGTCGTGTGTGGCCTCATTTCAATTGTTTATTATAGTAATTAGCTTTTATTAATATTTTATACCACAACAGAACTCGTACTTTATTTGTTCAATACTAACTAATAAAATTTCTACAAAAACGTTTCCATTACTTGTTTCTTTAAAAATTATTGATTAGTGCAGTGCCGAAGCGGTTTTCAGAGGCCAAAAATTGACAAAATTCCTAACAGTTTATGGATGGTTGGAAAATTTACAATTTATGGTATATAAATGGGGAGAAATCAATAGGATCCCAATAAATAACCGAAAGTAGAGTGGGAGTGGAAAAAGGTGTTCTTTTAGGGATGAAACGTGGTTTTTTATGATTTCCGGCAAAACTAGACATCCTATCGAAAAAAGTTAAACGCAAAAGTTGTAGATAATCGAGAGATCTTAAACTTTTGTTATTATATTCTTTCTCTTATTTTTCAACATAACCTCAAAACTATTGAAAAAACGTCAAAAACCAATTTATTGATTTTTTATTTCTATCTCCCACAAAAATGATTCAATTTTATTGAAATTTGAAAATGGACATTTTCATGTCTCAAATAAGCTGTAATTTTTTTGAAGCGTAATATTTATTTTTTGATTTGATGCCAATTTCATTTAAAAAGGTCTAATTTTCAATCAAAAAATTTTGATTAATAAAATTTTGATTTTTAAAAATTTCAGGACGGAATTTTTTTCATTAAAGCCTTTACTTTAAGGTGGAAAAACATTGCCAAAAATAAGAAAAACCAAATTTTGTCAAGATCGATTTTTTCGTAATTGCCACGAATTCTTCATTATTTATTGAAATGAAGTAGAAGTGGTACGACCTCCAGTTTCGCAGGAAAATGGAAAAAAATATTGTAAAATCATTACGGGTTAACCAAAATTTATCAAATGTAGTAGACATTTTTTATTGGAAAGATGCAGACAAACAAACAATTGCTGGAAATGGATTGAAACTAATGGCGTCTATTTATAAATGTAAAAATATATGTCTCTGAACGAATTAAGATTTGAAATGTATCAAACCTCAACGGTAAAAAGCCAACAACTGAATGAGCAGCTGAACAACACTCCTGCTATTTTCAAATTCATACGTGGCTTGGTAACAAACTTACGGCTACGGGATGGGGATGGAAACACCATCTAACCGGAATAATGCCTAAATTGACAGGAACAGAATTAATTCCTGAAAGTTTGCTGAAAACTATCTGCTGCAGCTGTGAAACTAGCTGTGATAGTAAAAGATGCGGCTATCGCAAACATTAAATAAACTGCTCCATTTTATGCTCCAATTGTCAGTGTCAATTGCAGGATCTTACTTGTATATAATTGCATACATATTATTTTCTTTACAAAACAATCAGTTTTATAGCGAAGAAATAATCGACATAAGAGGCACGCTTCGCAAGGCAGCCTAGAGCAGTCGCTACACGCTTTTAGTAAATAATCGTGGACGCAATATTTTCTTTACAAAATACTTTATGATCCCAAGTTTTGCACCTCCTTTCAATTTTTCCTTTTTAATAGTTGTCCAATTTGAATTATTAATATTAGTGCATTCTTTAAGTCGGACAGGAATGTGAATATTTACTAATCTAACGAGACTATGTCTCCCTCCGTTTTCGAGGATGCTGAACATGATGGCGGTGGTAAAGGACTCTACATCACTATCATATTCAGCATCCTTGAAAACGGGGGTAACACGTATTTAACCGACAAAAGACGGTCTATCCGCGATTTACACCTTTCGCGGGTAGTTCTTATCTGTTTGGCAGGTTAGCGGGGGTCGAGGAGGGGTCTAGGCATCATCTTGGTGCTCAGCATCCTCAAAAACTAGGGGTAACATGGGTTTGGCCGAGAGAAGACGGCCTCTCCGCGGTTTATAGCTTTCGGGGGTAGTTTTTGGCCATTTGGGAGATTGGCGGGGATCGAGGAGAGGTCTCTACATCACCATCGTGCTCAGCATCCTTGAAAACTGGGGGTAACATGGGTTTAGCCGAGAAAAGATGGCCTATCCGCGGTCCACCCCTTTCGGAGGTGGTTTTTGACCGGTTGGGGGATTGGCGGGGATCAAGCAGAGGTCTCGACATCACCATCGTGCTCATCATCCTCGGAAATGGGGGTATCACAGGTTTGGATGGTAGGAGACGGCGGATAGGCGGTTTACCCCTTTCGGGGGTGGTTTTTGTCCGTGTGGAGGGTTGGGTGACCTCGAAGAGAAATTTTACCACCACCAACGTGTTCAGAATCCTCGAAAACGGGCGGAGACATAGTTTAGTTAGATTAGCAAATATTCACATTTTTCGAGGTAATATCCGACTATATCTTGTTCCAGTGTCCACTCCATTAGAATGGAACGATGAATTCACTATTTACAATGGTTAATTAGCCCATAACAAAACCACCCTGATACCTTGTAACGTATGATAGAAATGTATTTAATATTTGTAGAGAAGATTTTAATTGATCTATTTTTTTATGAATGTTGTAAATAAGTTCTATTGATACTAATATCATCGTTCTTATCATTTCCTAAAGATGATGACATCAATAGTGGGACATGTAGATAGAGTTTGTTATAGGAAAAAATAGCAATACATCTGGTGTGGATATAAGTGACAAATTGAACGATAAATACCCAGGGCGATTCATGTTCTACGCTTTTCTTGGGTATGATGTAACTTTGGCAATTTTCTAAAAAAGAAAAAGAGTGTTAGGATATACGTGAAGCTTTTCTAGACAAAGATTGTCAAAGGACACCAAGAACTACCTAGCAAAGAACATTACAAATTTTGCATTACCGTGCCCATCCCAATGGGAATATATGAGTTACAACAAGATTAATGTTTGCTAGTTTGGATAGCTGTTATTAAAAAGGAAAAATGGAAAGCAGAAGATCTGAAAAAGTGCAGTAGCAAAATTTGGGATCATAAGTGTTTTGTGAAGAGAATATTGTCCACAATTACGTACACATGTTGATTGTTCTTATAGTGTTTTTGTTTTTATTTAAAAAACGTTTAACCACTAAACTCAATCTGCTGTACATATTTAGATCCCCCTATCCTCCCGTACCTTACCTTACCTTAGAAGTTGAAATATTGAAAAAATAAAATATATGTAATCTGTATTTACTTTGAACCACAAATCCTCTAGCACTGTGCACAATATTTGAGTAAATATCATTAACATTTTATACATCCCTCTAGAGGAAGAATTAGAAGGTTTAATTCTGAGCTTTCGGTAAATTTTGATTTATCAGACCGTTCAAGAGTAATAAGAAATAATATGTCATTTCAGTATAACTCCCATCCACATTTTTTTAAAACTGGAGTCCAATTACGATTACGATTTTTTCAAATAAAAAATGTGCATATAATGTATAATTTTATTTTCTTTCAATTGATGAATATTGCACATCTCAATCTCTTACTCCTTCTTGAGAATAAACGTAGTTTCTTAAACGTTGAGTTGAAATTCTACCGAATGTTAATATATTCGCGCGCCACTGTACGCATTACTTAAAAATATATTTCATTCATATAAGGAATATATACAATAAATTTGACACCATAAACAAAATCTAAAAATAATTCTCACCATTTTAATTTCTGTTGGTAGAATATTAAACGTATTTACTTTATATGGTAGGAAAAATTCGACTAGAGCAAATTGTTAGTCTACCTTTTACCATTTTCGAAACAAAATAGCTATTTGTGTATTAAGAGCGTAAAGTGATATATTGTCGCTCTGAGCGAGAAGTTTGGCGCGCGACGCGTACTGGAGCGCGGCTATCTCGCGAGAGCGGCAATGTCACTTTGCGCTCGAATTACGCACATGATTTTTTCTACAACCGGTGTTTTTATGAAAATGTTTGGTTAAAATTAATAATTATTGATAACCTCAAATTTGACAGTTCAGATTTTAAAACGTAAGGATCAATTTGCGTTACACATGTTTTTGTAAAAATGTTTGCTCGGCGAGCGAAAAAGTAGAAAAAACGCGTTCTTCGGAAAAGTGCAACTTTGCGCTTTCTTTTGGAAGCGCAAAGTTGGACTTTTTGCTCGATTGTAGAAAAAATAAATTATATAATTCTGTGAGTTACCCACTAGGTGGGTTGTGGGTTTGCCTCTCTTTTTATTTTGACTTATTCCATGGTCCGGAGTCCGACGCCCCTTTTTTTAAGTAATTACTAACAGGCAGAATTTTCATAAGTGGCTTCGTTTTGACGAGTCTTTCAACTTTTCTTCCTGCGAGAATTCTCGGTAGAGGTATGCAAAGAGCTGATTTTTATACTATTGTTTAATTAATATTTTTGAACCCGAATGGTCAAATTGTCTTACAAGTTTTCTGGTAGATTTTCCACTCTCACGCCATGAAAGTGTCAGTTCCACGATCAATATGTTTAGCGGCTACGTAGAACTTTGCATACCTCTACCGGGAATTATGGCACAGAGAAAAGTTGGAAGACTCGCCAAAACGAAGCCACTCACCAAAATTCAGCCCGTTAGTAATCACTTTTAAAAAAGATACGTCGGACCCCGGACTAGTGTTTAAAATCATTTACGTTTATTCAGAAGGGAAAATATCAACCATCGTAGGCTCTTAACTATTACATCTTCTAATATTTTTGGCGAAGCTGTTGATAGAGACATATTCTCCAGAAAAAAATCTACAAAAAAATGAAACTCGTTTGCCAATTAAAGAAGATGCAAAATGCATATTTGAGCAGTTTACTTCATGGTTTAAATACTGACGTAAATAATTTATTATCATATTTTCATTTTGTTACGGCTTGTATGAATTTTGTTTATCTGTTACTACTAACTAGAACATCTAATGTATAAAAGTAAAATTTCCAATTACGTTATTTTTTATCCATTTAAGAAGCTTAAAAAATTGTCAAAAATTCAGTGAACTTAGATTTACAAACATTATTTATTAAGTAATGTGAAAATGTAGAATATGTCCATTGGTTTTAAATTAAAAGCTAGCTGATAAAAAGTAATTGCTAATAATGTGTAATCTCTAATAAGTATTATAAATAATTGAATGTATTTATCATTTTCAAGTTTTAATTAATATTACTCTTTAAATAATAACAGAAAGAATATATGAGGAAACTAATGTGATTTTTACATGTAAGAAACGGTAGAAAAAAATTGTTACGAAATATTATTTTCCACTGAATAAAACCTAACCGAATTTGTACCAATGTGAATAAAACGATTTCTGATTTTCTTTGAACTTTGAGTTTAATTTATCACGAAAAAACACATTTACTTCATCGAGTTGGTTTCTTGAACTTCAAAAGTTATAAATATAATACCCGGGAAATTTCATTCAGATATGTAAGTGCACAATTCTCTTTGAAATTTTGACTACAATAGAAAGTTGAGCTTTTATCTGTCGACAAATATGGTATATAATTAGAATTGCGTATTAAGTAAAACAAAATAAACACTCGCTATATTTAGATTCACGTAATACGTACACTACACTAAAGAGATTCGCTATATCCCTTTAATTTTTTACGTCTGAATATACTCCCAGCAATGGACAAACTTCTGGAATATGTGATGTATAGTTCGCCTTTACGGCATTTGGATAAAAACACCATCTATTAATATCATTTGAGGTTCATTCATGTGGAAGTGAGTGAAAATTTATAATTACGTCCTAAATCGCTCCTTAGATAGATAAACAAGCAATTCTAGTCAATGTTTTGAACTTCAAAAGTGCCTTTAGAAACCATAAGCATATCCTACAGCAGAAACTTAAAATATATAGTAGTGATGACGTTGCATTTAAATGCTTTTAAATACATTTAGTTAACTGTAGGACATAATTAAGAAACTGTTGATCTTGTCAGTGTTCTCCGGGGAGGTGCATTAAGCCCTCTTTTTTTAGTTAATGTTAGTATTGTGATAAATGTAAAACAAAATGTAACTCGTGTATTCATCATCAAAGAAATATAATTAAAAAAATATGTACTACCATTGTATTGTTAATATTTAATGAATAAGTAAGGAAACAATATATGAAGTATTATGTCCGTGATAAGGGCATTACTTTAAAATAAACAAATTAAAATAGAAATGTTACAATTTCCAGCTATTCTGAAAAATGAAAAATAAGGCGAAAAGATAAACAATACGGTTTTTCGCAGTAATTTCGGCTTCTCTCCTACTACTAGCCTCATTACCAAGAAATAACCTTATTAGTTCTATTCTTTCACTTAAATGCAGAGATATTTTACGATTGTAAATTAAGAACTTTACACAATATAACTCAAAGATTTGCCAGATTGACATTAATTTAATAGTTTTTGTTTACATAACCAAAATTGTAACCGTGTGCAGACTTCGCGGAAAATATTGAAAAAACTAAAAATGTGAATTTCATTTCGTAATGAAATTTGATATTTTGGCTTAAAATTTTATTTTGAACAACTTTTTCTAATAACTCTTTTGATAACTTCAACGCGAAGCAAAATAACGGGAATGGATCCCATTTTGGGGCTCAGTTTGTTAATTTTTAAGTTGGTTGCCTAGAAATATATGTCTCATATAGGACTACAATAAAATTGTGCAAAACCTCTAATCCGGATTTCAAAAAATGACGAGAATATCGGGGTGTTTTCATTTTAAATGAGACACATTGCATATTAATATTAAAAAATGAATGAAATAAAAATAGTCCTGAGCTTTTAGCGTTCATTTATTTTTTTACTGCTCTTAAATAAAGTGTTGGTAATACCATCGTGGTTCTTTAAAAAATTCATTTGTATTTATAATTGCCGACTTTTTCTCGATAAGTTGACTATATTTTCTTTGTAAAATCTGGAACCGTATTCGTGTTTGCACATTTATTTTATTCCGCCTCTGAAGGAAACGGTTTTTTTAGGCGTTTCTTTTTCATTTATGATTTTTTAAAGATTTTACCAAGATATACCAATTATAGAATAATTATCGCTAGAAATTCACGTTTTATGTCCCAAAAGTCTGTAATAAATTTATAAATAATATTTACATCTAAACTTGTTTTGGTGTATCTAGATAAAGGGACAAGGACACTGTGAAATGGATAAAGGGGGTATAAGACACTAGTTATCTCATATTTGTGAACATTTTCAAATAAATATGCTATATGCATATCCCTCTTATACGTTTTTGTTTCTGTTTACTTTAATTATTTTAATGCCAAGTGAGCACTAAATAAAAAATTGTAATCTTTCTCAAAAACGTTAGTTACCTCCTTCATCCGCTGGATTTTTCAATTTATATAGTAAATTTGTGGGACAAAATAAGTAGGTAGATTTTATATATTTCAACATTGTCAACAATTTCGTCGGTCTTGAAACAGGATTTATTTCAATAGATTACATTGAAGTCCCTAGGGATTTGTATGAAAATATATATTGTTCTCAATTCATTATTGTTTTCTCCACCTAAATTTAAAATAATAGAAAATCTCGCTTCAGAACGGTCGAAATTTTAAAAAAGCTCGCAGTCGAAAGATATAAGTTCCCCTCATTTTGTTCTTCGAATTCGTATGGTATTTTAATATATAAATTGTAGATGCAGACACAGCCAGCAAAACCCTAAGAGTATTTTCTGCGTTTCTCCTTTTTATGTTGGATTGCAGGGCAATTTAAAAAATCGATAACTCTTACTAACCAATTTTTCACGATAGTAAAGAAAATAAAATGATACATAAGTCATGCCAATATAAATTATAGATTTTATCTGCCATTTGCTCCTTATAAACTTTATACGGTCATTTTCAATGAAACTAAAATGGATCACGTGAATATTTTCAATTTCCACCACCAAAAATTTTCGCCTCGAGCGCGCTTTGCCAAAGGAGAAAGGAACTATATGTCGCTTGCATATTACTCATGAACTCATTTTGCACAAAAGATATTTTTTCGTTCCATGCATATTAAAATAGAAAAAAGCTATAGGGCATCTGCACGTTATTCAAGGTTGTTGTTTGGAGGGAGAAATCAAGAAATGTCTAGGATAATTTTTATTATTTATTTATTTTATTTTAACGCCTTATTTAAATTTAAATTAACGTCATAGCGGAGTTTAAGCGTTAACTATTCCACCACTCAACCAGGAAATATACACTTAGACAATTATACAACGACCATTATCTACGGCATTGCCATCTGCCGCAGCTGAGACTCGAATTCAGGAGTGGTACAGCAACTAGCCGTGTTGCCTCACACATAATCTCGACCAACTCGGTAACACATGACAACCACTACTAAATATATATACGCTAACCAGGATTCGAACTCTGAACCCCTTAGTTGCAAGCCTAACACGTAAGCGTTGAGCCACTGAGCCGGTTTTCATAAAAGAGCATAGATCATAATTTCATAATCTCAAACCTTTAGCTAATAAAATAAATTAAAATTTCGTTTTTAATTTCCATTAAAATGCTATTAAATAAAACCATAAAAGCTATTTAAGAAGTGGTACTTATTACAAGGAACCAAAGTGAAGTTATAAGCCTTGTTTTTTTTCCCTCCAAGCGGTGACCTTGAAAAAGGTAACGTCACACGCAGGTGTCCCATGGCCTTGTACCATTACGTAATACCTTTAAACACATTTAAACGCGAAAATTCCTTCCATTGTTTTTTAAGTGTAGATCTCTTGCGCTTGGGCCATTATTAAAATTGATATTATAACAAGACCTTCGTAATAACGGATTAATTTATATTTAAGGGATTGGTATAGTTCAGTCTGTTCCTTTATTATTGCTCGGATGGAAGGACACTCCCGTACACCTATTTTTCTCTATATCAAATCATTCTTTATCTATTTGTCAGTGCCAAAATCATATTTTCACAATGCCAAAATTAACTGAACATAAAAAAAATAATTCTCTCTCAAATTAAAGAGGTATGGTCTATCAGAGCGATTGCTAACCATTATCAATTGAATCAACGTACTGTTATGAGTATGAAGAAAAGGTGAGAGGAGGAAGATAAAGAGAAAAGACCGCTCAGGCCGATCGAGAATTTCAAATCTCCTTAAAGATGAAGCGCTCCTTAGTTATATTAGGGAAAATCCATTTCAAACAGTAGAATAGTGGGGACGCTGTGTTCATGACAAATTTTCCAGCATTGAGGTCAACAGCTAGCCGAAGGCTAGGAAAATCGTAATTAAAATCTGTATAAGACCATATTAACATCGCCCGTTGAAGTTTTGGAACATTGTTGTGTTTACTGCTGAAAAAGCTTTTCAGTCTTTTAATGACGGAGATATTCTCATGTACCATTTTGCAAATACCAAGTTTCACGAACGTTACATGTCTCCGCGGAATAGGTCCGGGCGATTTTCTGTAATGTTTGGGCGCGAATAAGCATGCATGGCTCTGGTGTAGCGTGACGTATTATGGGTAATGGTAGATTTAATGGACACGTTTATAGGGATATTTTGGAAAACGTTATGCTTTCTTCGATGCAGCAATTATATCCAAACAACGCCTTCATTTTTGAACAGGACTGCCTTATTCATACTACAAGGACAATAGTTTGGGGACAATATTTTTGAATTATTACCGTGGCCTTCGCACAGTCCCGACATAAACCCAATTGAAAACGTCTGGGGTTTGCTCATAAAAAAAATTGTGGACGAAACTTTAGACCAAGAAATGAAGAAGAATTATGGTCGGAATTGAAAATTGCTGGCAGGAGTTAAGAGAAAAGGAAAACTATTGTCTTAGACTAATTGCTTCTATGCCAACAAGATTTAATCACGTGTTGGAAGGAAGGGGAGTCATGACAAAATATTAGGTTACATTCTTTACAGAATAATTACAGTCTCAGTTATGTGCAGCCGTATCTGTGAATTTTTTACCGTCAACTTTTACATTTGTTATGAATCGAAATCATTCCAATCGAATGCTGTAAAACTGTAAAAAACACGAAAATAAGTATGTTTTTCTTCTGGATTACATTGCTCGAATACCTTAGGTATGACGTTTCACAATGCATGTCAGTTTATATAACCTATATGATAGAAAAAAAAATTAAATTCCAAAAAGACTGATTCACGCCACTCAATATTATGAAAACTGGATTATTTTATTTTTCAAGTGTACAGGATTTCATTGCACAGAAGTGTACAGAAACGAGGCAACAGCTGCAAGTATGTCAATCTTATTTCTTAAAAAGGCACTGGTTGACACATTTTTTTTTCAGATTTCGTCTTTGAGCTGTCAATAATTTCTTTTAATTGAAAAATTAAACAAAAAATAAACAAAAATTTAACAAAAATGAATTCCTTTTTGTTTTCTAAGCACAATGGTATGCAGATATAGTGGTCTCTTGTTTATTATTTACAAGATACATTCTTGATATCTTAACACTTTAATTCATTTATATTCACGCTTTAGTAATTATGGAATAATTTTTTTAAAACTCTACCTGGTAAAATCAAACTTGACAGTAACATTAACAAAATCAATTGGTTTAATTATGTGTCAATTGTTTCGATTTAGAATACTTTTTATATTAGAATGTTTTCTTTATGAACAAACAATGGTTTATTAGAGATTTTTTGTAAATTTTTCAGTAAATATTCAAATTCTTATTGACAGAAAATAAATGCCTATTAAATTAGAATCAAACGCTCTGTATATCGTAAATGGTAAACAAGAGACCCTAATATTGGACACTATTGAGAATAGAATAGAATAGAATAGAATAGAATAGAATAGAATAGAATAGAATAGAATAGAATAGAATAGAATAGAATAGAATAGAATAGAATAGAATAGAATAGAATAGAATAGAATAGAATAGAATAGAATAGAATAGAATAGAATAGAATAGAATAGAATAGAATAGAATAGAATAGAATAGAATAGAATAGAATAGAATAGAATAGAATAGAATAGAATAGAATAGAATAGAATAGAATAGAATAGAATAGAATAGAATAGAATAGAATAGAATAGAATAGAATAGAATAGAATAGAATAGAATAGAATAGAATAGAATAGAATAGAATAGAATAAACTTTATTGCTATAGATCTTAGAAAAAAGACAGTAGCATTGTCAGGGTAATTAAATATTAAAAGTTATTACAATACAGTAAAATATAAAACATTAGAATACAAAATATATAACATGTATAAAATATATAAAAACAAGGAGAGCAGCAAAAAGAAAACACACAACTAAAACAACCCTAAAACTAAAACTGTAGAAAACATTATAATCAGTTGCACTCTTGAAGTTACTAACAAAAGTTTTATGCATTTAAAAAATCACTGTAAGAGTAAAATGTATTTTCAAATAAATACAATTTAAGTTGATTTTGAAGGTATGAATGTTATTAATAGATTTTAATTTTTGTGGTAAGGCATTGTAGGCTTTGATAGCGTTATAACATGGGTTTTTTCATAAAAACTATGATGGTGTACTGGTATTCTGAGATCATTCTCATGTCTTGTTGTCATCAATCTGTACACATCAATATTTCTTGTAAATTCACCAGTAATTTTTTTAACGAACAAAACTAATTTATAAATATAAAGATACGGGATGGTAAGTATTTTCAATTCTTTAAACAAAGGTCTACATGAATCTCTGCAAGATACCTTCATCATACACCTAATTATGCGTTTTTGACAAACAAATACTTTCTGCCAATGTAGGGCGGAACCCCAGAATATTATCGCATATTCTAGAATACTTTGTACGTATAAATAAAATATTCTTAGAGAGTCTACTGATAGTTGGTATCTCATGAATCGTATTAGGTAACAGGACGAATTAATTCTTGATATTAAAGTATTAGTATAAGCTTCCCAATTTAACTTACTATCTAGCGTTATGCCAAGAAAGTTTACATTTTCCGTTTGTGTGATTGAAGAACCATTTAATTGAACATACAACGAATAATCAAGATCAGTAGTTGGGGAAAACATAACAAGAGTAGTTTTATTTACATTTAAGTTTAAGCCATTCGAATTACAATATTTATACATATTTGAGGATATTGTGGTAAGTTTACTTGCACAAGCCACTAGGGATTCTTCGGTTGCAACACAGGAGTTATCATCTGCATATTGATATAAAAAATCTATATTAGTATAATCTTTTGAATCATTTATATACAAAATAAATAGGAGGGGCCCAAGTATAGATCCTTGAGGCACACCCTGCAGTATACAAGTTTTATCTGAGAAAACAGTTTGAAGTACTTCATCCTTGCAAGCTGTTAGTGCAGTAACTTGTGATCTATTTGTAAGGTATGACTGGAGTAGTTTGTTACATGTACCTCGAACACCGTAACTATTTAATTTATCCAACAAAATGGCATAATTAATTGTGTCGAATGCTCTTGACATGTCGAAATACAAGCAGGCCACCTTCAAATTTGAATCAAGCGCTGTAATAATTTTGGTTAGTGAGTGACAGATAGCCTGTTCTGTTGAACAATGAGGCATAAAGCCGAACTGACAATCTTTAATTATTTTATGCTTAGTAAAAAAGAAAAATAATGAATTCATATACTTAACTGAGTTTGTGGTTGGTTCCTTGTGATATATCTTAAAAATAATTGTTTTTAAGTAAACACTAACACTTAATTATACATTTTGTATTCTCTTGGCAAAGGCCTGATAAGACGAAACATTTGTAGAGAATTTTTAACAAAGTAATTTAATACATCTAAAAGTGCACATCAGCCAGTGCCTTCTTTAAAAAATGACGCGTTTCAACATTTTCCAAAAACTAATTTAATAACTATTTTATTAATATGGTGCGGAATTAAATCACCACACCGAAGGCATATTACGTCGCAATGTTAAATTTTCTTCGAATTATAAATGACTGACAAATAAAATGTCTAATTTATGAAACAAAAGTAAGTAGAACCGAAGAATAGCGTCTTCGAATGAATGATTCCACAGAAACACAAAGAAAATACCAGTTGCAACATATCTGAATAGTTTGTTTAATTACGCATTATTTTTCCCACGATTTTTAATTATTATTGCCATTGCCTAATTTCTGTTGTGTTTATTTAATTATTGAATTGTGAAAATAATATTTAAAAATTCTCAAGTTTAAAGACACCCTGCATATCGCTTCTAATTTGTATTGGAAATATATTACTCAATCATACTTAATTTTGCATTATGTGAAAACAGTTATTATCTTTTTTCTGAAAATAATAATTTTTGTGTAGGTTTTAAATGATTCGCTCAAAAAATTCCATTTACATTAAATTTTAACAAATTTTAACCTGACAGTATCCTACCACACCGGTGAGATAAATACAAGGCTTGCTATAAAATCTGTAATGCCAAAACGAAAGTTCAATCGCCTTTTAGTTTTCGAGGTTACAAAAAATTATAATTTAAAATTGATTGCAAAGTCAAAACTTGAGATCGTGTAAAGTATTCGAATACTTTTAAGTGCTCCTTATTTTGGAGTTGTTTGTTTTCTTGAATTTTAGCTCCCAGACAAATTAAAAAATTATTTGATGATTCCAGTACTGCAATACGTTAGCTTAAACATTGTCATTTCAGTATAGAGACATAAAATTTGTAATTTGTGTAACTTGAAAAAATTCCGTTTCTACTCTATTTCAGTTAACAAATGATATACCATAGTGTTTGACTAAAAAATAACATTTAAAATGAAATTGAATAAACGGTTTGTTACTTAATTGCTAATGCCTAACTATCTACCCCTCGTATTTGTTACTGGATTAGATAAATGGTTAATCATATATGTATGTGGGATTACATTATAAATGGTATTTTATAAATCCGTTAGTCACGCGAGAGTCATTATTGTAAAATTTAAGGCAAGGCACTCCAGAGAACACTGCATACTAGTATCAGTGTATGATAAAGTATAGCATAGTTTAATAAGTGTTCCGTTCTGAGTGAGTTATTCATATAATTATTTTGTGGTATTCAAAGTTATAGATTTATTTATTAATTTTTGTTATACAGGGTGTCCCCACAGTGCGCCAAAGTCCAAGTGGTATAGTGTCGAAAGACGCACACTTTAAAAATATTTTGAAATATACAAGATGACTCGCTACAGAGGAGCATCTTCAAGGTAATTTTTTTTAAATCGAACACGCTATAGATTTTTACATTTATGAATTTAGCGTAAAATTACCTTTCCAACGACCTCTACAATTCTTGTCCTTACATTTTTTTCTTCTGACGAACAGGAAACGAGATAAATCAATTCTAATTTTTTTCAAAATAGAGGGAATTCCGAAACAGGTGAGGATACGCCAACTTGGGATTTTACCTTTCCGACCACCAGAAACAACATATTAAAAATTTAGCCTATCAACAATTTTTCTGATCTAAAATGAAGGATTGACTAAAATTATTCGAAATTATAATTAGAAATTTCGTTGGTGAATGGTACACAATAGGAATTGTATCTTTGATAATGTATTGTTTGGCGATACTGATTTTAGCATAAAGAACAACCTCAGAAAATAACTCAATTACAAACTAAATGCTATCAGTTACATAAAATGTTACTACTTCCTCAAAAGTAGAGCAAAATAGAGCTACTCTATTGTGAACCTAAGTTGAACTGAGTTCAGCTGAACAGGGTTTAGAAAAGGCTACTACAACGTATTTTTGTTACGAACCTTCTTCTAGAACCGCCTTAGACAAGTAACTACTTTTTTCTACTCCCTTATGTCAATTTGCTGTTTTCCGTACAGTCTGTAGAATAGATATATTTCATATACGTTCTAGGATGGATATGAAATGGATCAATCACAGTTCGTGTATTAAGTATATAGGCAACTATTCATTTAAAAAAATTCAGGTTAGTGCGTAAGCTGTCAAAGTAATTGTCAGTGTTTATTCGTGCAGTTTGAGCTAAAAAATAACTAAAAATAAGTGATTGTAGTGAAGGATCGATAAACGGTATACCACCTAAAATTTTACTGGGATTATTATATACAGATCAAATTTTAGAGATATATGGCAAAAATGTAGCTATATAGAGGGGTTGAACCTACGACCTCTTGCATTCGAATCGATCAATCACTCAATCAAACAAATTTTATTAACATTAATACATGATATTACCTCCCCGGAGACAGCCTTGCGACCGACCGTGCAACCACGGTGGCCGGTTGCATGGTCAGGTGGGGCGGCTCCGGTTCGGTTGCATTCGAAGCGTAAATGCAACCGCCCGGCTACTGCCGACTTTATAAAATATTTTAACCTAGAGCATAAGATTAAGCAGACTATAAGTTCTTATATTAAAACTTGATTAAAACTACTTATTTGTAGTTTCTTCTTAATCCGGTTATAGAAAAAGTATACTCTACAACTCGAGTGGATTATCCATATCGCACTCGAAAGAGTGAGGCACTACGCCTACGGCGTCGTGCTCAGTCTTCTTTCTCTTGCGATATGGCTATCATATCCACTCTTGTTGCACAAACTACTATTATTTGTTATTCACTTATAAAACGATATGTATCAAGACAGTATACAAACATTAACCAGTAACCAGGTAAAAATTTTCGGCAGCTGTCAATTTCACAAGTTAGAAGTTTTGACATTGACATTAGAAAATTGTTTTATAAATTTAAAGCCACGCTCGTGGCTTCGTCTAAAATAGCTTCTGGCACATTCATATCGGTACAATATAATAACTTTTAGTAAAAACAAATATGTACAAATGAATAGTAAATAAAATGTTGTACATCACACGCAAGGTAACAATCTTTACTGGCTCTATTAGGTAACAGTCTTGCCAGACGGCTCGCCAGTCATTTCCTCCTATCTTCCTAGTGTTTTACCTTGCTCGTAATGTAAAATACTGTAATATTTTTCTGATAGAGGCAGTACGGTAGCGTAACTGCTTTCCTATATATTCGTACATACCACAAATTGATTTTTGAATAAATTATTTAACAAAACCTAGAAATTTACATCGATATGAAATTATGTGTAATTAAACATATTTGTTTTGAACGCAAACTTATCAATTATTTGTAATTTTCTATTAACTATATTAATTATAATAATTATATCAGATGTAATTACTATATAGCAGATTTTGTTAATTAAATTTTGCTAATAAAGCGAATTAAAAATTATATTTTGTATATACAAATATAGGAAATAAAATTTGTTGCGACTTGTGTAATGTACTTTTCCCGCTATGGAAAAATTAGCTGGCCCTAGCATAAGTTATAAGCCATCCATGCCTCAATCCACTCACTACTCATTTATTTTATATGGATGACCTTAAAGTTTGCGCCCCCAGAGAATTAAAACTACAAAATACTCTTAAAGTGCCATAAGAGTACACGTGGCCAGTCGACCACATTAATAAAGATCCCTATGTGCTACATAATATTCTAAAGAGATACACAATTCATTGTACTAAGGGAAAATTCTTAATTATTCCATATACAGACAAATTAATTTAAATGTAGGAAGATACTGTTTATCCGAATTAATATTAATCCTAATATACAGGGTGATTCGCGAGCAATGCGCCATAGCCTAATAGCAGATAGAGCACTTAAAGGCAAGTCTAGAATCTAGATCAAGAAAGAAAAAATTTTTTGGCCAGTGGTTAAGAAGATACAGGGTGTTTTATGCATTTGATCTGAAAATTCAAAGATCAACGGTTAGGTGTAATCGAATGAAATTTACCAGTAACATTTCCAGCAAAGACTTGTCAGATTAACCAACTTGGTTTTGAAAAATCCAGGGCCGGATTCGGAAAAAATCTGCCCTGCTCATTTTTGATCAAAAAGTACATTCTTCTATCTCATTTCTGGAAAACTATTAGCGGATTTGCAAAATTTAGAAAAAATGCTATTAAGAATAGCGATTCAATTTTGGCGGCACACCTAAACCGTTTCGGCAAAAAAATCATAAAACAATTTAGCGCATCAGGACTTTCTTAAAACTCTTTTCCATCTTTTTTATGTTTACACAGTACATACACATACTTTTCAGTAATTAATAAGACACAAAATTTTCAAGTCAAAACACTAGATACGTGCGATCACGACGTAAATAAGAGAACATAACCTATCTATTAATTAATGTTTATTAAGAAAGATACCTACACAGCTTTATTGTTGAAATCGAAAAGAATAGTAAGAATGTATTTATCACTATCTCAATCACTAATAATTATTTTGAGAGTTTGGTGTTCTATCTAATTGTACCTCATTTTAATCGTGTTTTAAAGATACCAATGAAGTTTACAAGCTCTGAATTCGCTGATATCATTTATGTGTATGGGTTTTGCCATCGTAATACAAAGGTTGCCGTTACAGAATATCAGCGAAGACTTCCTGGTCGACACCTTCAGCAGAGTTTTCTAGTTCTCTCTCGAGAACATGGTAGATTGCCTGGAAGTAACGAAAATATAGAACGAGTAGTTAGACCGGCCGGAGAAAACATAAAACATTGTGGAGATGGCAGAGCAAAATCCAAGCACAAGCACTAGAAGAATAGCACACGTGCTAGATATTCCTCAAACTCGTGTATGGAGAGCTTTAAAAATGGAACGATTGTATCCTTACCACATCCAAAAGGTGCAGCGTCTCGAACAAGGTGATGAAGTAGCACGTCTTATGTTTTGCTGTTAGATAATTTGTCATCCAAGAACTTTGCCCAGAATTCTTTTCACGGACGAGACCCAATTCACTCGAGACGGATTGTGGAATTCTAGGAATTCACACATTTGGGCCCACAATAATCCTCACTCCAGAGAAACCCCCAGCGTAATTTCTCACTTACTTACTTACATATAGTGTGGAGTAGTGAACGATAAATTGGTAGGATCGCATTTTTTTTAAAGGTCAATTGACTGGAGAGATCTACTTAAATTTCTTTCGGAACATTTTGCCCAATTTATTATTGGCACAAAATGTCGACAGGAGAGGTCTTCATTTACAGCATGATGGGGCACCGCCGCATTTCTCACTCCAGGTCCGGGAGCACCTTAACAATGAGTTTCCTAATCTCTGGATCGATCGCGGAGGCACTCAAGCTTGGCCAGCTGGGTCTCCTGACCTAACTGTTCTTGATTATTATGTTTGAGGCCACATGAAACAATCGGTGTACAGCACAGAAGTCACCACTAGAGAGGAACTACAGCAGAGGGTAGCGACAGCATTTGATGACATGAGGAACCAGAGACAAACCATCGGAAGGCAACACGACATTTATTGGTGCGGTGCAGGAAATGTATCGAAGTTGGCGGAGAACATTTTGAGAACCCCATATAAGATTTGGAGCATTGCTTATGTAATATTATGATGTTAAGTTTGTTTGTTTGTTTGTTAAGAGGGTTATGACATTTATGTGTGCTTTCTTTTTTTTAGATTATTTTAATAATACATTCAAATTTTATCATTTTATCTAGATTACATAAAATAATTCGGAGGTGTGGTATCGGTCACGATACTGCTGTCCTGGTTAAGTGGTAGAGTAGCAATTAGCTAAACTTCGCCAGGAAGTTAATATCAATAAGGCATTAAAAAAAAAACAAAATAAAAACAAATAAAAAAATTTCACAATTACGACCCTGAATTTTTCTTACTAGGTAAGTTATTCGCATGTATTATGTGCAGTCTTCGAATGGATATGGATCTAAAGCATTTGAATGGACTCTATCAAACTGTTCCATAAATAATGCCGGTGTTAGTCGTGATGCGCTAAATTATTTTTTGATTTTTTCTGAAATTTCCGAATCCGCTAATAGTTTTTCAGAAATGCGATACAAAAATGTACTTTTTGGTCAAGAACGAGGAGGGCACAATCCACAAGTAGGCTAATCTAACAAGTCCCAGCTGAGAAATATTACGGGTAAATTTCATTCGATTACATCTAACCGTTGCAGAGATATAGTTCTTTGAATTTTCAGACCAAATGCATTAAACACCACTTCTTAACCACTGACCAAAAAATTTTTTCCTTCTTGATCTAGACTTGCCCTGAAGTGCTCTATCTGCCATTAGGCTATGGCGCATTGCTTGCGAATCACCCTATACAAGATTCACAATAACGCCAGACAAATTTCTAGAGAATGTGCTATAACTATTGTGTTTGGCTTAGTTTGGTGGCCTTTACATGTCACATTAATTGAGTTGGTAGCAAAAATTATGAAAATTATAAAACTCGTTCTCAGGGTATGGGAAAATCAAAGTATGATGCAAAACAATAGTTTTTATGTAATTCTTTAAAACTCAAGAATTAGGAAATGGTCTCCAGCTTAAGGCATGAAATTATAGACAATCCAGCTAAAGAAATATTTTTGCGTGTCATGCTGGATCCTACATTAAAAATAGGACCAACATGTTGACTATACATGTAAGAAATTATCAAAACTTCTATATCTGCTTCACGCGAAATAATTTTGTTATAATGCCTTTCTTCCATTCTACTATAAACTAAGCAATACTTGTCTGGGGCCCATCTGCCTACAGTGAAGGAGTCTTCCATCTTCAGAGAAAATCAATAAGGCTTATACCCGGATTAGAATATAGAGCAGATGTTAAAGATCATTTCAAAAGCCTTCGTATACTAACCATACGAAGCTAATATTTATCGTTAAAATAAACGTCCATAAATACACAAATTTTTTAAACGCATCTGCATCACTGTTTACCATTGGTTTTCTCTGAAGCACTAACTGTACTCATTGACATATCTTCGGTTGATGTATCGAAAATTATAGAATGAGAGAATACGATGTCAGTAAGATTATTTCTTGAAATATTGAGTTTGGTGCAATAGGTTAGCCCACAAATTCAATATAGGCCTCCCCAGGCCCACTTCTCAGAAATGTCAGCACACTGACTCTTTACTATCTCAGAGACGTTAAGGAATATAAAAGTGGCTAGCTAGCCTGATCTTTGTGTATTTTCTGATATTAGTGGAGAACACAGTTGCCTGTCACCTAATCTTTGCGAACTTTATATTTGCCCGATTTAGAGTTGTCAACTCTTGCTTCACATAGTCAGTGAATTTTAAAGATAGGACATTTAGATTTCTTGTTGAAGAACCTAACAATGATATATAAAATCTGATACATTCATATACCATGAAAATCTTCCTTAAAGGAGATTCTCAGGAAATGCGAGGAAATCTGAGTTAAACAAATGGTTTTTGATAGCGTGCAACATTTAAAATTGCCTTCTAAAAAAATTTCGAAATGCAGTAAAAATCGACTTGGTAAAGTTTATTGAGTTGCTCGTGATCCATAGGTTTCCGGGTTCTCTTCCACGTTCATGGTTTTGAATACTTCTTCTGAAGCGATGTCCACGACAAGATAGTCGAAATTTCAAGTATTCAAAACTATTAACGCGAAAGAGAACCCGGAAACCTAACTATGGATCATCATCATCTCCGCGAAAGCTTCAGAACCAAAATAAGTTGCTCTTTTTCGAGACAGCAACGAAAATCGAGTTTTATTCCCTTTAGAAACACAAACGGAATTCAAGTACCTATAATCACATTTTTAAAGCTTTTTTACAATATTTCGTTACTCTTTTTAGAAACTACTCTAAAAAATTACATTGTAATCAGAAATAAACTTACAAAGTTGCATAGTATTGTCTGGACTTACACCAAAAATTTATTACTAGGATAATAATAATAATACTTTATTAAATAGGATTCCTAATATACAATAATTAAATATAATGTCATATAATATGAGTTCTTAAATATTATATCATATAAATTAAGGTAAGTATAGTTTGTACTTTGTTTATACAAAGACTTATTGTTTCTTTATTTTTAAATATTCTAATTATTCATCTCACTAATATGTTTATTTAAAGATGATTCAAATTTTTGGAGAGTCAGGAAGGGTCAGGAAGGTTGTTATATTGTAATAAACCTTTATGGAATAAAGACTTCATTGTTCTACTAAAATTAGTCCTAGGTACATATAATTGATTATTTTATCTTGTAGGATAATTATGAATTTCGTGATTACATATAATGTATTCATGGTCCTAAGTTATGCAATATTTCGAAAATGAGTATCATTGAGAAATAATATAACCTGTGTTTTACAGAAAACCAATCCAAGGCATTTAGCATTAAATAAATTGGTGTATACCTATTACTTCTAAGCACAATTCTCATTCCTCTGTTTTGTAACTTTTGATACATTGCAATACTATTATTATCTAGGAGATAAAGCAAACTGGCACAGTAGTCGAAATGAGGTTGAATAATAGTTCTATATACTGTTAACACTGATCTAATTGTTAGTTTAGAGGAGACTCTAGAAAGGAAAAACAATTTTTTACAAATTTTTTTATGAATATAATTAAAGTTTAGAGTTAATGTGTTATCTAAAATGAAACCGAGACATTTGATTTCTTCAACTATTGTTATTTTTTCATTATATATTTTAATATTTATTTGTTTGGTGTCAATTTCTTTATATTTATATTGTGTAGTGATTATCATGGCTTTTGTTTTCTGTACATTGAGTTTTAATTTATTGACGTCTAGGAAATTTGATGTTTTGTAGAGTTAGATTTATCTTGTCTATAGCAACGTCCACAGAGTTATTAAGGTGTCATCGACAAACAGATTAATAATTTCACAATAATCTATAAAAGTTATATCATTTAAATATAAACTAAATAAAAGTGGGCCCAGAACACTACCCTGTGGTACTCCAGAAGTCACTGATCTTTTATTGGATAACTGATTATTTATTTTAGTAATTTGTGATCTATTATTTAGGTAATCTTTGAACCAGTCAAGAACTTTTCCTGCAAATCCATAGTGTTCTAATTTTTTTAATAAAATGGTAATATCTATAGTTTCAAAGGCTCGTTTGAAATCCAAAAATACTGCTATAATATATTTGTTACTATTTGGTTGAAATTTCCATTTGGGTTCGGAGGATGGGTTTGTAGCTCTTCGAAAAAGTCTCTGGCGAAATTTTTGTGTAATTTCAAAAACTTAAAATGTTTTATGGCCAAATTTTTTAAGATTTATAAGTTTTCGCATCGATAAACATGTTTCATTTCAAAATGGAATATACTTGGATAGTTATTGATTTGTGGTCTACTGAGCGTTATATATCACGTACACTGTACAGAATAGCGTACACGAAAATTATTTGCATGAATGTATACAAATACAAATAGATAGACAAGTAAGAGGTTTTAAAGTTGCAAATATTAAGTTTATCTGTTAGTACCAGTCAGCTGTTCTAACAAACTATTCGATGGTACTTGTATACAGCGTTTCATGAGGTTCTTCTCATACTCGTATTATTTAATTTACACTTTCTATTTATTTCTACATTACTACAGGAGTCTCTATATACGGCTTTATTAAATTTAATTTGTGTTTGTGTTAATACTTTTAATGGAATAATGTTAAGAAAAGTAATTAGATTTGAACATTCTTTCTTCTCATATTGTAAATAGTATACAATCCATCTTCACCAGTTAACTTAAGGGTCTCTATGATCGACCCCATCTGCCATACTAGTTTCTAATTTTTGTGTAGCCGCCGTTCTCGTGTGATGCACTATGATTCGGCGGGGAATAATCAGTTAGGGTTCCTGGAGCAGAATCAAGGTAAATAGTATATTATCATGTAATATTTTCTTGCCTATGATAAAATGTCATATAAAAGGGTTTTCCTTCTAAATAATATTCACTTTTACTGTCCAATAAAACTTGTTTCTTTAGTCATCGTACGTGACTAATGGACAGACGAATAAACTGTTAGCCAGGAGCTAGACGGGTAATACAAAAGTATTTGATAAATTTGATATAATTTCTCGTAAAGGATATACTAATATGACTAGTAAATTTTAAACTTTGGTACACAGGCACAGTAAACTTGAACAAAACCATGAAATGTGTACTGGATAATATCATAAAGCATATGATAGTTATTCGACAAAGAATTATTGATGCGTTTCTATGTAATACCTGCGTGCCTATAACATATTTTATATCAACAGAGTTATAAACATCGGTTGATTAGAACATTAATATTTTACTATCTATTTTCCACTTGGGAAAAATTTAATAAGGCGATAATAATTTTATGGAGCTTATGTTATGAGAAAACTACTATACTAAGTGTTATGTATGACGCCTTTAAGAGCAAGAAATATCAAAGACGCTATATAATTTTAAAACGAATGTTACAAAGTGTCAAGAATATGTAGTACCTGAAATTATACCTCAAATATTAATTTCATAGTAATTGATATAAACTTAGGTTTTCCTTTGGCTAATGCTTATAAATTAAATTGTACTTGTAACCAGCGCAAATTGAATTAGGCACTGTAAAATTTCCGAATATAGTTAAATTTAGGATTTCCTATTGCCCAAAATTGTTTTTGTAGGTAGAAATTTCTACCCCATCTAATTGACCTTAGGCACAAATATTCACTGCTTCATTCCGAGGGTCCGTCAATAGGTACCTGATCATTGATCACTGTCACCCCTCCATTCCGAGCTCCCCCACCACACTGATTACCCTTCACCCCTAATCTGATCACTGATGGTCATGCTCCTGTTCCTACTCCGAGGCTCTGTCATTTCCATACTATTAAAGTACCTATTCTAGCAGGAGTACATTTAGATTTTCCACCACATTAGGTTTTCTAAACTTTATCGTCTGTTTTGTGCGCAAAGTACAAAAATATGGCAAGAAATTTTCTTATCAACATTTTTCAATTTAATATCATTCAATTAATTCGTCAAGAAATTAACGCAAACCTACTTATAGGTCTCGATTTTTAAAAATTAGTGGAAATGAAAATTTAGTTACTGTATATCGTAGTGAAAAGTTTCATTTATGGCTTACGATTAAAATCCATTCGTTCTTGAATATCTTGAAAATAGTGTTCGAGGCGAAAGTTTTAAAATATTTACGTTCATTAACAAACATAATTAAAAATATCAATATAATATTAATTTCACAATCTCTGTTTATGTTGTTGTTTTTTAAAGAACAGAACAATTTTTTGCGTGAAACGTCACAAACCATCGTGTGTTCTTGTTCTCGTTGTGTAACTTCTGCCGAATATGTCCAACCCCCAAAAATATTCCGTTCTTGTATCCCACCAAGCTATTGATAAATCCACCCAGTATTATGATAAACTTTATTAAATATTGCATATACATTATTTTGGACTCGGCACCTCCACCATAATCTATAATAATAATTAATGCTGAAAATCTTTGTTTGCTTTGTCCGCGACGATTTGCGACAATAACATTATATTGTAGAGGAATGTATATATAATTTTGTATGAAACTATTCAAGTAAATATTACATTATTTAAGGATATTTTTTCAAAAATTTGGCATGTAACATATTAATTATTTTGAATTCAGGCATTAAATTGTATTAGGTGGAAAGTTTTATAGGATTTTCGAAAATTGATATTCTTATAGATGTTGAGGTGTTTTTTTCTAATTTGAACTTTGCAATATTTTTTTATAGAACGAAAAATTAGTTTGGGCCTTTCAAATATCAAAAATTATTCTTTTGTAATAACACTACTAAAAGTAGGCTTTGCAAACTGTGCAAAATATCTCATTTTATAACACCAGTGTTAAAAGCAAATTATTTTTAAACAAAACCATAGAGACAAATAATACAATATTGTTTTATTAAGAGTAAAAGTGGCTTTTACTTCAAATAAGACGTTATTTTTTCTTCAAACGTCAATTAGCTATAAAAAAAAATAAAGATAAAGAATTTAGCTGTGCGTTGGCATTAGCAACGCAAATAAAAGTCCGTTCGAACGGACGAAAAAGTAATCTTACTCCCGTTGCTAATAGCACAGTCGTCCGAAATGTCAAATTTTAATGTTATGAAATGAGTAAGAATATCATGATTTTCTGACGTTTTAAGAAAAACATATTTTCATTACCTTAGTTACAGCGAAATTTTCTGAATATAGTTCAAATAACGAATGTGTAGTTCATGTCATCAATTTATGAACTTATCAAAGACATGAGGTTTCTTTTTGTAAATATAAAGCTCATCGGATATAAATAACAGAAAGTCACGTCTGCTAGGGCTACGACAGAAGTTCCAGGCGTAACGATACGTTTTACAAATAGCGGCTAGTTGTAGCCGCAACCAACGTTCAGCATTCTATATTTTCAGTAGCGTGTAGTGGACGCATACATAAAATATATCGATTTTTCATTTCTTTTTAATGTTTCTCACTGTGATTCAAGTTTTCTGTAAGTAGGCAAATAGTTTGTGAGTGCTTTTACCTCAAAATTCTCAGCAAAAGACTAAATGCAATAGCCAGAGTCATGGTGTTGAAATTAGTTGATGCATGTTATTATTGTCCATATATATTCATCACAAAATACATCCCTCTTGCAAACGATGGTACTCCCATACGTGCCATTCAGTGTGATCTTGAGTCGATTTTATACGGAAATTAATAGATGATGACGTGACCGATAGTATTCGTGATTTGAACTATACCTTGACTTCATGACACAATGTCATATTTGACAGATAAATACAAATACAAAATGTTTAAATTCTGCAATAATATGCAGATACTATGTCTTTAGAATCAGATTTTCAGTGATACTTTTAGTAGTGTTGTTCTACAACAAATAGTGTGTGAATATACGTGTTAAAAGTAATTTTATTTTGTTCGTGAGGTGAGGCTTCATTCTTTCCGATAATTGCCCCACTCACAAAATAAAAGTTCACTTTCAAAAGTTATATCATGAATAAGTATTTCATTAAAATTCTCTGCTCTGAATGGTTCTAATTAAGATTATGTTGATTAAAAAAAATAATTTTTGAGCCCCTGCTCTAAACAGTTCTTTTAGCCCTACCTACAGTCTTCCCTGATACTCTGGTAATAGCTTTGATAAAATGCTTTTTTGGGATAATTTTTCTCCCTGAATAATTTTTGTATATTTTGTATTTTATAAAGGAAAGCGACAAATTATATTTGAGCCCTCCTTAAAGCCTCCACTGGTCTTCCAGTGAGAAAATTGCAAAAGATTATTTCTATACAGTTTTCCAACCTAAATAATATTCATTTGAAACAGTTTTAGATTTAACGAAAAATACTTTTTCAGATCTACTGACTGAAAGATATACAAACAGATTTCATTACAATGCTATTACTTTTGCTATTTTTTGGCTTCAAAATATTATTTTTCACAGTAATCTAGAATTTGGATATCTTCATGACTTCATATTATATTTGTTGGAAGTTTTAATATTGTGGTACTGTGCTTTATGCACAATTTTTAAAAAATCGTATTTCAGCTCTGTTTTATCAAAACCTGCAGTTGGCGGGTACTTATAAGTTTACAATTAATGGAACAGAAAATTATGCTGAAACTAATTAGTGTTGTTAGCTTTTATGCTAGACTTAATGCTTAACTTTATAATTAATTTAAATACATATCTGAAACGTTTGTCAATGAATGAACTTTTAAAAGAATAAGGCATTTCATAGTATTTTCTCTCAAACAAAATACGCGAAACAACGACTGACTCAGATATGGCTTGAGGCATAACTACGTTTGATTATTCTTGCCTTGGGTGCTGTGAAACTGAAGCCACTACAATACAGCAATTACTAAAATTATTTTATAATAAACTTTGACAATTGATACAAAGTAATGAGAAACTGTCTATGCCATTTGCAGTACAGAAATGCAGTAATAAACCGACTTTATAAGTTTCTCAAAAGTTTTAAATTCGATCATGTTATCGCAGAGTGTATTTCCAATCTTACCTTCTAAAATATAGGTTATTAAAAGAAATTTGTTCATTCATTGTAATAAATTTAAAAGTATATACTTCTAATCTGTAAATATAACTTTACTTTTGGTAGGCTTATTAATAACCTAAGCTTGGAGTTATATTTAATTCATTCCCCTCGGACAGATAATTCTTGTCTTATCTTGAAAGAAACAGCCTAAAGGTAAATGCATTTTCATAAAAGGTGGGAAACATATTTAATAACTTATTAGTATACGTCGAAAATTTATGAATGATAGGATTGGTATGTATTGTTGCTGACTTTTCCATTAGTGTTTAGTTTTAGTCAGAAATATTTTTTAATTTAATTCCCTATGTAAGCAGATTCAATTTTTTAGTACGTAATGGTTGAATTCAGCTACAGAGTTACTTCATACAAGGGTGAACTTAGGTATTCATTCACAGGATATACGAATATGATAAATATTTCTAGATAAATTGTACTCAAATGGATAAAAAATCTAAATTAACAAAAACATAATAACTTGCTACAGCGAATAGACGATTTGTTCCTCGAGGAGCGTAAGAACAACTGATTCGTCAGATGCGCAAAACACATAAAAAATCCGGACCGGCCACGAGTGGATTAAAACTTTAATCAAAACACGTCATCAGTGAAACATCTGGTTCCTCATGATCTGTGATAATAATATATTATAGTATATAAGTTGATATCAAGTTTGGAGCCCATGAAATCATCATCACCAGAATAAAAACAATATGTACGAATATGGGTCATAATAATTTTTTTAAATTCATTGGTGTTTGTTTTTTATCTGTTCGGGTAACCTATTGTGCAGATTTAAGTTACAGGAGTTTTTAACCGATCTAGTAAGACGGTACATAGGTGGTTTTAAAATTTGTCGACTTTGTGTTACGATTATGATAATGATAGTACGACCCAATAACTTATATGAGAGTGAATCAGTGAATAATATGCCGATAGTAATGTATTATTATTTACCATATATTTAAGCCGTCTCAGAAGAAAAATGTAACTAGCCAATTTACTACTGAGTTGCTCAACTTGGCACGCTCAAGTTAAAGCATCATCAAGGATTCGGCTTGGTCACCTTGCTGGCGATTCTATGGAGCCTCTTCTACCAATCCACCTCTGAGGAAAAACGTTGTTTAACAAATTAAAGCAAAGTGCACTTGCGCACCATCCTGTTGAAACCAAATATTTTCGAAGACACGCACACTAAATTTTGTATTGCAGGTACAATATCATCGATCAACAAATCCACGTACATTTTTTGCAGTCAAATTACCGTCAATAAAGAATGGTCCAATGATATGGTTACACAATATTACCGCCCAAACGTTAACTTTTTGCGGGTATTGCGTGTGATGCTCTTTCATCCAATTTTGATTCTCAGTGGTCCAATACCTCCTCATGTTTTGCCGGTTAACAGAGTCCATCTTGTGAAAGGTAGCTTCGTCGGAGAAACAAGTCCAAAACAAAAATTGAGCAGTTGTGTCGCATTTTCGCATCATTTCCTCGCAATATTCCAGTCTGCGATCAAACTCATCTCTAATAAGTTCTTATACTAATTTTATTTTGTACGGAAAATAATTATGCAACTTTAAAACTCTCTGAATAGTAGATTTATTTGACTGAGTTTGTTGCGCTACTTTTCGGATTGAGGTGTGGGAATCATCTTCAAATCATAACAGAATTTCCAAAGACTTCTCTTCATTTGCAGCAGTTTTAGGTCTTCCAGATCGTGGTTCATCTTCGATTGATCCAGTTTATAGAAAACGATAAACTATACGATAAGCAGTCAATTCAGAACTTTCACGATCAGGAAACGTGATGTTGAATAAATTGGCAACCTCTTCGTGTGACCTTTCCCTATCGCCATACCCACGCATAATGAGAACAGTTATCCTTTCCCTCTCTGACAAGGACATCGTTGATTAGAAAAAAAGCATTCACAATTTAGAAAATTTTCACTTGAATAAATTGAGCTCTTGCCTCCAAGAAAGTTGGAAGAGGAATAAACATTGAAAAAGAAAAATAATGAAACTACATGCAATACTTCGCAGAAACAACAACAACACAGGGAAAAAGAACCAAGCAAACTTTTTTACAAATAAATATGTTTTTTCTCTGAATTGTTGTTCTTCCAACTTTCTTGGAAGCAAGAGCTCAATTTGTTCAAGTGAAAATGTTCTAAATTGTGAGTGCTTTTTTTTTTGGATGTGGCTATTTATACATACTGTCCAGGCAATTCACGCCGCACATGCGCGATGACGTTCAAACATATTGATATAGTAAGAATTATAAGGTTAACCATCAGCAGTCTGTGGTGTAATACTTAGTGTTCCCGATTCTCACACGTGAGGTCGACGGTTCGAATCCGCTTGCTACAGTTTTTTTTTTACCACATTTTGTTAACTAAAATACGTAATACGAATATTTCTTTAGGTTAGTTCGTTGGGTTAAATATGTTAATATTTTTTGATGTAGTATAGTTGTTTATGATAGATAATGTCCCTTGCCCTCGACGGCTATACTGTATGTATAAATAGCCAATTTCTTATACATACTGTATGTATAAATAGCCAATTGCGTATACATACTGTATGTATAAATAGCCAATTGCGTATACATACAGTATGTATAAATAGCCACATCCTTTTTTTTTAATCAACGATGTCCTTGTTTATTTGTAAAAATAGTATTATTCGTAAAAGTATTTATTTGTAAAAAGGAACTCATTTTTAAAATTTGCAAAGAACGCAAATTCGAAATAAAAAATGTTGGTTCCCATTTAACTTTTCAAAGTTGCCCCCCCTGCATAGGGGGATGGGATTTTTTTTGCATTAACTATATTGACATTTTATAATTTTTGCGGTATATAAGATCTTTTTTTATTTGGTATATTTGTTGCATTTAGCGTTTCTTTCATCTTATCAATTTGGGGCGAGCGTAGGTGTGTCTTTACTATGTACATACTTCGGCATGCGATGTAAAGCAACGACAGGCGCAGTTAGTACTTGGATGGGTGACCATTCCAACGGAAACCGCGTTTTCGCCTCACACATCTTCCAGCGGCTTGTATATCAGTGTATGCGCGGAAGCTATACAACCTTAGGCGAGGGTTGTATAGGAGATATACCATCCTTCGGAGGGGATGTAAAGCCGTCGGTCCCTTGTCTATTAAATGTTAGGCAAGTAAAAGATCCCTACTCTTCTTAAGGGAAGAGGTTCGGCAAAATTCCTGGTTGGGGGTAGCTCGTCTACAGGCATCGGTGTTAGGCCTCAGTAGCGGAAATAGGCCGACGTTAAATAAATGTATATATAAAAAAAAAAAATCTTATGAATTTCATCGTTGAAGCAGTTGACAGGAGACTTATTGTTAGAGGAGCACTTCTTTAGAAGAAAGTGTTTAGTATATGTTTACTACAAAGTTTGCTAACTCATTTAAATTAAAATATGGATTTTTAAATATGTGCCAATTTACTTCACCAACAGAGTTTGCTAACTTTTCAATTCCACTGTTGTCGGTGAAATTCCTTCTTCAGAAAATTTCTGAACTACTCAAATTTCCGTCAATTTTAAATGAAATAATTTGATCATGTGGTCAGAGAGACAAGGTATTATAACCTCTATCTCAGTGTAATCATTATCAATACAACTAGAGAAAGTATCAGTTACCCTAGTAAATTCGTAAATTGTGATTTCCAACCCGAGAAATTTTACTCCATTTGTTGTTTTAAATTCTTTAATTTTATACACGTAGATTCACTGGGAGCTGTACAGTTATGGCTATCATGAAAAACATCACACACTTCGTTAATATTGAACTTCTCGTGAAGATTCGTCACATAATTTATTAACATAATATTTGTAACACTTTCTGGTACTTTATTCAGTTCCGCTGTTCAATTTTTAAGTGACTTTTCGAATGGTGGCCACTCTCTATCAGTCGTGTTCTTAATAACCCTAGAGTTAAAAATTGTGATATAGAGATATAATTTTAAAATTAAGCCAATGATATTGATACTGACGTAACGTTTTTAAGGAACAACTTGGAAAAGATTGAGTATACATAAAAATGTTTTGTTTAGAAATTGTACGATTTTTGCGTTTAACTAAAACTATGTTCTATAGTAACTATCTCGGTTGCAAGATACGAAGTAATATAAATAGCCATATGAATTTTCAACAACTTACTAAAACGCAAAAATATGACAACTACTAATCCTCTGCCAATAAAAATCTAAGTCTTCTTACAGCCAGTTTTTCAAGAAAGAGTTATTAAAAGCTACATCAGCGAAAAATTCCAATGTCTAACTGTTTAGTTATTGAAATTAGTTACAACAACATGGATTATAAAAATGTGTTTACAATCAGCATGAAAGTTTAATGTTATGTTCGTATTAAACGTCAATTTTACCGCATTACTTCAATGTGAGCCAATACTTGATAAAAGTCCCAAGCTGTTTTCCCAAACTGTAACTGTAATATCTTTGTTATTTCAAGTTCATTCAGAAGTACCGTAACACTTCCATTCAGCCACAACTTTCTTACTAAATATAAACATTGAATCTAATTAATACAAATGTTTAGTAAAACAACACTCGAATTGTTTCAAAATTTGAAAACCTCTATTCTAGTATAAAGTCATCAGAGTAAAATTTACAATATTGTAAAATGAACAATTTAGCCTAATTTTGTCATTCTCATTTTAATAGACTGGCTGCCTTATTAAAAAAATTGTGAAGAACGCGTGGACATGTTTGTAACAATTTAAATTAAAATGAAACCATTATACGTTCATTTCAGGGTAGAAGCATTTTCATTTGTTAACTTAATGAAAGAAATTAAGCTTCTCTACGTAATATAATGGTTATTATATTGCATTTATGTTATACTAACAGTATATGAAGATTTTTAAGTGCATACGACTGGATTTGATAGAAACAAATCTTCATACAGTACCGAAAGTTATTCTTGGAATAAAACTTACAATGCCATACTTCGTATATGTTCGTCTTGTACCGGATGTCCACGATATAATTTTCTGGTCATTTGTTACATGTTACCTAACCGATATCCTTTTATCGGTTGGTTAAGTTTCTATGATTTCTGGTTTCATCGACAATTATATAATTTTTTAACTGTTAGTAGTTTAAATTATTGTGATACATCGTCAGATTCGTTTTCAAAATTTACATTTGGCTGCGTTATGAAAGTGATATACGTCCGTCTGAAAATTTTGTGCGATTTCGGAAAAAAATATTTTGTCAACATTTTTGTGGAATAAATTTTCGTCAGAGTCTAATCTCAAAAAGTTTCTTTTGAAGATATTTTTGTTGGAACGGTAGAAAGATCCAAACGGGAAAGGAATATTTTAATACTGGGTCCCTAATATCAGAACAACCACAGAGAAGCGCAAGCTGCAGTTGATAGAATTTCTACAGGAAAAATATTATAACCGAAAATTTCACACCTCTACTTTTTAACCAATAGGATAACTTAATTTTGACTAGTTACCATGGCAATTAAAAAAATTTCCGGAAATTTTTTCGAGGCGCCACGATATTTAAGTGAAAATTTTTTGACAGTTGAAAAGGTAAACATATGATCCACAACCATTAAATAATGTAGATGTACCTGTGAATAATGCAAAATTTCTGAATTAACATTATTATTTATTATTCGCTATAAAGTTTCATTAAACAGAAAACACAAATTTGTTAAATTATTATGCATTAACAATTTATAATTCAAAAAACAACTTTTATACAACTTTATACAACTTTTCGTCACAAAATTCAACAAACTGTTTCCATACACTTGATTTTGATTTTCGGGTGTTATCTGGTGTTATATTTTGAATTTCTTGTCTAATTACTTGTTGATTTTCTTTACCAAATCGCGACATTTCGCTATACACTTATTAAACTCAACGTACACACCTTTTAAACTAGTAATTATTAAGCTTTCTGACAGAACCGGTTAAACAAAAATGACAAATCAACATATGTCAAAAACAACAATACCCTGGCCAACTTGACAAGCAGTGAAACTAATTTAAAATGTCAGGTTGGATTAATAATTTTTTTCCAAATTATGGTGTTAAGTGGTGTGAAATTTTCTTACCGAATACCACGCAAGCTTAAATTATTCCTGGAAATTTTCTTTCGGGTACGAATATTTTAAGGAAATTATCTATCGTCGCATAATTTTCAAAATATTCCTGCCCTCAAGAAAATTTCCGGAAATAATTTAAGTTCTTGTGATATTATAAGTGAAAACCACGACCATTTGGTGTAAGTTTTATTTCAGCTAGCGACGTCCTTTTATTTAGAAAAATAGATGTAAAATTTATCAAATTCCACCTTATACATTATACGTAAAGCCGATTACGGTACCAAAGTAAACAAAATATTTTAATGAATTCTAAATTTATTTATTTATTTTCTATTTTATCGCCTTATTTAGATTAACGTCCTGATGGAGTTTAGCGTTAGTTATTCCACCATTCAACGGCCATTCCCTACTACATTGCCATTTGCCGCAGCTGAGACTCGAACTCGGGAGTGATACAGCAGCTAGCCGTGTTGTCTCTCACACAACCTCGCCTAGTCGAATGCTATCAACTCGGTAACAGATGAATTACACCACCAAGCATCCATACCCTCGCCAGAATTTGAACCCGGGACTCCTTGGTTGCAAGCCATGTAACATATAAGCGTTGAGCCACTAAGCTGAATTGGATAATCGAATTCAAGCTAGAAAATCACGATAAAATATATAAATAACTTCCCTACAACTGTTAATACGAAAAATTTCGACAAGGCAAGCACAAAGAGAAATCGTGACGATGTCGGGTTCCACAAGAGAATGTTATGTGCACGACTACGCCACTGGAATCATTGAAAATTCGAGAACGGCGACAGAAAAGTCGCGAATGTTAGGCCTTAACATTCTAAAATAATCTACTACATTCGACGCGGGTATATATACAGTGGATCTAAACGCACTAGAGTCAGCTTGATATTAGACAAGCAAGTGTTAAGATGAAATAAGAAACAGTATCAAGTTGTGATTTAAAGTAGTGAATTTATGTTAGATGAAAGTATAATTAATTGTTTTAAGGATTAATTATTTTAGAATTAAGTGATTAATAAATCAGTGGTTTGTGAAGATTCTTGTTGCGATTTATTGAACCTATATATATATATATATATATATACGGTGTTTACTGAAGACGGTAAACACATAACAAGACCTCAATATTATTCTGGAACGGTCAAGGTTTTTCCAAGCTACTGAACTTAATGCGAGATTTTCGTGATGCTGAATTGTTAGATGTATTATACAGGGTGGGGCAATAGTGCGTCGCACCTCGATATCTCGAGTCCTACGATAGCTAGAAATTGTTTAAAAAATTGCAAGTAAAGTAGATAAAAAAGTCTATAACTGGAACTTATTTTCGAATATACAGGACGAGCCAAGACGAAATTACAGGACCAAGTGCCTTTTTTTAAAATGGAATGCTATGTATATCAGTACATTTTTTGAAGCCTCTTTCTAGGCTCTATTCATTCCTATATTAGCATTGAATATCTCCCAACCACTTGGATGTAATGAATTTTTTGTTAAAATAATGCAAATCTGTAGATGGATATTAAAAAAATCACCACAGTCACAATTAAGGGTTTTAAGAAAAACTTATGTGAATGCCAGTTACGAGACATCTAATTAATGTTTTAGAATCATTTTCATTTCCTAAAAATATACATGGTGGCCAAAAATTATTCTTCAATTAAGAACATTTTAAATATAATTTTTTCAAATGGAACACCCTGTATATTTTTCGACGATGTGATGTATAAATGAAAAACTTTGTAAGTACTTCCCTATGGCTAATTGCAACCATTTTCGTTTTATAAATAAATAAGTGTTTATTAATAAAACCTCAGTTTGGTATAAATTTTCGTGTACAAAGGAGCATTTATCACACTTATAAATAATAAATAAACACCACAGAAATTAGACAACCCCCAACTCCAGAAGCCAGGGCTTGTGCGGAAGGGGGTTACACATTGAAAAAACGCGGACATACAACCATTTCCTCCGGGAGTGCCAGTGCCGGAGCCAGGATTCGAACCCGGTGGTGCGATGTCCGTGTGAGCAATCGCGATTGCCACCTCGCGCCTTAACCCACTCGGCTATCGACCAGACTTATCAATTACCAATTACCAATTAAAAATCTTTTATTGAATTTTTTATGTACATTATATTTCGTTTATATCATTTTTCCCTATTTAGATGTTGTTATAACCCTGCACTACGTGCTGTATAATCTTAACCTATCTAGTAATAGAGTTTCCTCTTTAGAAGTTAGGGTGGCTGGTGTTGTGCCGGGAAATTGATTGCTCCTTCCGAAATTTCAAGTAGTAGTTTAAATTTTTCTATTTTCTATTAGTTTTATAGATTTCTGCGTTGTTATCTGCGATGCAATTTTAAAATGAAATTAAAGTTATTTTGTTAAGAGAGATTAAAGTTTTGTTTGTTATTATACAGGAAAATAAACTAAAAACCTGTTTCAACATTGTGTGTGTTGTCCAAGAAAATTAAAAATAATTCTATATGTCAAAATAAAATAAAATGAAGTAAAATTTTTCTTAGTTAATATTTGTACACAAAGTTAAAGGAAGAAAAAAGAGATGAATTCTGTTTAAATTAAAAATTATTCTGGTAATTATATTACAATTAAAGGAAAACAAAAAGGGAAAAAGGGGAGGGAATGAGGTAGGATTGAATGAGGGGTGTGTGTGTTAAAAGTTTTACGTAGTTGTTCAACGTCAGTCACGTGTGTCATAGATGGGTAAGTTTTGGTGTAGTAAACGGTGTGCGTGTAGAGTATCGTTATGTCGACGTATGTTGGTCAAATCACGTGTCAATATCGATCGCTGAATTTTGGTTGAGAAGAATTTTTGGGCGGCGTCGTCAATGTACTGCCTCATGAGGGGGACAGCGGCCCTCTCATGTAATTCAGCGATCGATGTGTAACGGTCGGCGTTAAGTAGAAGTCTAAGTATTTTGTTTTGTGTGGTCTGTAGTCTTTTGCACTGTGCGTCTGAAATACAGTTCCAGGACGCACAGGCATATGTCATTGTCGGTCTGAAAATTACTTTAAAAAGTGTCAATTTATTGTCAGTCGAAAGTCTGCTCCGTCTATTCACCAACGGATACAGCTTATTAAGGGCTGAGTATGTTTTTTGCAGCGTTGCAGTTATGTGGGGTCCAAAGCAGAGCCTTGTATCCAGGGTTACCCCCAGATACTTAGCTCTGCTTTTTTCCTCCACCTGCTTGTCGTTAATTTTAATTTTTGTGTATGTATTCACGTTGGTGAATTTTCGGTGTAATGTAATAGTCTCTGTCTTGTTCTCATTAAAATGTATCTTCCAGTCTGTATTGTAAGTATTAAGTCTGATGAGATGACGCCGTATCTTCTGGACGGCCGTTTCCGCGTAGAAAGACCGCCCGCAGATAACGGCGTCATCAGCATATAGTAATGTAGTAGTCGTGGGAATGGTAGGGATATCGGATAGGTATAGGTTGTATAAGGTGGGGGAGAGTATGGCTCCTTGAGTCGGTTGTTACAATTTGTATTGAATTTAAAATATTTGGAATTTTACAATATGAATTTTCATAAAACAGAACTTGTAGACATGACTTTTGTTTTGGGCGAGTCAAACAGAAATTGTTTACTTCCCATAGAATTTATCCTGAAAGAAGGATTCCTGATGTTAGCAGTTTCCAAAACCTTCTCGATAGATTTCTGGAAAGTGGAAATGTCGAATATAGAAAAGTGAAATAATAAAACGTGTTGTGGACGAAGAAAATGAGTTTTCTGTGGTACTGGTAGAATCCCCATGTTAGTCAAAGAGAAGTGAGCTCATTAGTAGGAATGAGTAGACGGTCTGTGGGTCGAATCTCAAAAACGAATAAGTTGCATCCATATCATATTCAAATGCACCAGGAATTATTTGATGACGATTTTTAAAAGCGCCTACAATTTTGTAATTGGGCCAGAGGTGAAATGCAACATGATATCAAGTTCTTCAATACTTCAGATGTGCTCAGAATATTAAAACATAATATTTTTAGTCGCAAACTCCTCTATAAAATCCTTATTTTACTATAAGAGACGTAACCAAACTGCAACCAACAGCTACTCTCCGAGCTATGTGTCCCGCCGAGCGCTGAATTACAAGTTACAAGCCTGGCGCGTTAAGTGTAATAATTGCATATTACCATCAAAACGCTAATGCTTCAATTGCAACAAACACCAGCCGAAAGACTGATCCTACTTAAAGGAGCTCTCGTGCCAGTCGTCACATAACACTTGCAGACTGCAGTTTCGAGCTGTTGGCTCTCGTCAGTGCAAGGTAGGCATGTGACGACCGACACGAGAATCACTTGACTATTTAGTACATTTCGATATCTTTGGGACAGCGACATGTAAAATAGTCAGCAGGCGCCATCTAGCGGAACTGTGTCTGTTGCAATCGAAAAATTTCGGTTATTTGGCCAACTAACTTTTCATAATACTAAAATAACTATTAGTACAATTTTCTTTAAACTTTCGCATGGATTATCAATTATTTAGAAATCTGTTCAACTAATCATATCAGAAATTACAGAGGTGCAAGATAAATTATAATTTTCCTCCTGTGATTTTAATTGCAGTCCCTACACTAGGGAGCATTCCAAAATAGCTGCTTGAAAATAGAAATGTATGTGAAAGTCGATTAAGTAAGCTTATATTTTAGAGGCTGCAACTGCACACAAAAATTGGAAATTTGAAATGAAGAGAGTCTGTACAAGGAGCAGAAACAGTGCTCTGTACTATACTGTCTTGCCTTAGTTAATATTGCTACTAAACTGTAAAAACATTGCATAAACCGCACTATGCTGATGAGGAACAATAAATCCGAAGCACATATCTATAACTGCATTGTTGTATTTCCTTGAGATATAAGGCCACTACCTCTGTATTTGTATTTAACTTCACTAATTCTTCATCATTAGTCACCTTTATTCCCATAGTCGCTAGTTAAAAATGCATGAGTATTACTTTTACATTCACCAATACTTTCAGTCCTCTTCATATCAACTTGACACGTCACCTAGAGCCAATACTTATTTTGGCATTACTTCCTCCGAAACTCTGATCATAAACTAAAACCTATTTTTCATTATTTTCCAGTGTAAGTGTGTAGTTGTAAAAGAATAAAGTGTTTCAAAGGAATGTTTTCTTAATGAAAAGTAAGATTGAAAAATAATCTGTATAATTTATTTTGTCCTAACCAATTAGCTTTTACTTCATTCTCATAATAAATCAAAGCAACTTTGGTTTAAGGTATCTTTAGGTTTCTTGTATTTTGTAAATCAGTTTCATGTAAATATCCTAAAATTATGACCTTTCTATTTTGTACATCAAAATTTATTCAATCGTGAAATGACACTGCTTAAAAGGATAAAGAATTATTAGGAGGCTACGGTGAGACAAAGAGATTATAAACAAGAAGTCACGTTTTAAAAGATTGATGTACTCTCAAGAAGAATAATAATCTCAAAGAATAATAAAATGTCTATCATTTCATTCAAGAGGTATTGTATGAGTGAATAATAGGCACGTTTTTAGGATTTAAAACCTGTATATCATATTATGAAGTGTGGAGGGAGCAGTTCATAATTTTAATAAAAAACATATTACCATTTATTTTCTTGCTGTAGATAATTCAGGAAACTGCCAAGTTAAAAAATAAATTGTCCTTTTATAATATATAATGTTTTTTTTTATAAAAACAAAGGGAAATTAGATTTTATTACAAAGACTTTATTGTGGGTCCTTATGAAAACGTTTACAGGTTTTCATTCTTTTAAACAGAAAATAAAATAAAACCCATTACATAGAAGAGGACAAGAAACTAAATTCGTTTCAATATGATTTTTGTATCGCACAAAAGGAAAGTTGAGTATTATAATAAATTGGGTTAATATTCTTTGTTCATGTATATTTTTAATTCCATCTTGATATTGACCAATAGTGATGGCCCAGTCACTTTATACATGAACCTCTAAAAAATCCAACCGAAGATCTTCCAGCAGGATTATCTTTATTTTGATGTCACAAATAATTTCTCAAAATCCATTAGCCATCTAGACGGCTACAAAAGTTACAGAAGATCAAAGGTCAAGAGAATCAGTTTTTCTCAAATATCTCATAAATTATCGGTTTTACGTTAATTTTGGTTATTATAAAATTTGTTCGTGATATAAATCTGTATAAGTGTATAAGGAAGATCTTTTACAAAATTTACGTAGAACCAATAGTTTTCGAAATATAGGGCTGAGAAAACTCGGGAATTGCGCTGCATTCGTTTTCGCATCACCTTTGAGGTAGAATGCAAGGCGCGCTTTTTATTACATGGTGTCCCCTGTAGGCTTAATCTATGGGTTACAAGTTGTGCTATAATTTTGTTGACTATTGTTCGTATTTGCTGACTTCTTTATCGTCTATCTCTGTGTAATTGCAGAAATAGAATTGAGAAGTTTATCTGGTGCAGCAGGAATCAGAGTAGTTGTTGGCTCTAATAAATTATTGTTTAAATTCCAATCCCATTGCTGAGGGTCTTTTCCCAGCCAAGTTTGAATCTGGTAATATACCCTGAATAGATGTTCTTGAGTAGCTGCTGCTGTGGGTGGAAGTGACGACAGTTGCACAGGCTTATGTAGTCTAGTGCGTTTTGAAAAACTAAAATCAATTATAATAATAATAAAACAGCAGGAAGGGCTGACTTCCATCTATCAAGCCTTTGGTGAGTAGTGCCGCCATTTACTCCAGCTGGGGTGCAAAACCGAACTGGCAGCCCTAGTGCACTCGGGAGGGAAAAGCGTCTTCCACCTTGGTGTCGGTCGTGGGCTAACCACCCACAGGCACAGGCTGGAATGAAACAGACGCTGCTTTCAGAACTAAAGAGCCGACATTCGGCAGAGATCTTAGCCGGCAGAATGCAGAAGGATGTCGTTCTCGGTGCATTGCGTCTACTCAGGGCAAACGATTTACCGACCCGTTAGTCATTCACCCTACGGGCGTGGGGAGTCGGTAATGGTATTTATTACCAGCTCCCCTCTGTGAGGGTCGGAGCCACAGCGTAGGGCGATTGGTTTTTTGTTAAAAAAAAATAATAAAGCCCACATTAGAGCTGCAGAACACAACATCCTTCTGTAGCTCCATAATGATAAACCATTGCACGGAGTCTTCTATAAAAATATAGAAGACTTCGGCTTATCCGAAAGGCTGACCTTCGCCTTTTTAAAGTCAGCCGGGCTGAAGTCCGAGACCAGGGGATTCATAGTGGCTTGCCAGGATGGTGTATTTAACACCCTCGTCTATCGACGTCGTGTCATTTGTATGGAGGTCCCTGATGTCAGCTGCAGGGCATGCCGTAGGGTGCCGGAGACTGTAATACACCTATTGTCGGCTTGCCCGTGGAATTCTCAGCCCCCGAGAGCAACATTGTCTTGAAGGAGAAGGAAAAATGGACAAAATATGAGATTTGCTCTTCGAACTCCACAGGCTTTATCCAGGCCATTCTGTTAAAATAGTGGTACTGATTATAGGAGCCCTCAGTGGAATGAGACAGACGCCGCTTTCAGAACTAAAGATCATACCGGCTTGCCGAGATTCGGCAGAGATCTTAGCCGGCAGAATGCAGAAGGCTGTCATCCTCTGTGCATTGCGTCTACTCAGGGCACACCATTCACGGGCCTGGTAATCACTAACCCCTCGGGCGTGGGGAGTGGCTATTGGTATTTATTACCAGCTTCCGTCTGTGAGGGTCGGAGCCACAGAGCAGAGTGACTGCTTTTTGTAAAAGAAAAAAAAATAGCAATTGAAGTCTCTTTTTTGGAGTTCCGTACATAGCTAAAATAAACAGTGTACTACTATTTATTAGTAGGCCAGTCATTACGGACTTCGATAATGGATAGTTAGACAATAACTGCAAAGATTTTTAAATTTTGAGACAACACTGGAGAAGGTAAAAAAATAACAAATCCAGTTTCGCACCCTTTTCCGCAAACTTTGGAGAACATTTTAAGAATTATTAGGCATCTTCTGTCAAGTTTGCACCCTGTTATGATGACCGGAACATTGGAAATAGTAGTTATTTACTTTGATATATTTTGTCGAAAAAGAATTACGAAAGTTGTGCAAATGATTGTTTATATGGCAGAATAGGGCCACATATCCACCTGTAGTTTTGCATAATTTTTTACCCCGGAAGATTTTTTCACATAATTTTTATCTACCACGGCCGTGCCAGATAGAAATATTTTTTTAAGCACATATTAAATTCATAGGTACTGCGGTGTATATAGTCAGTTTATCTTTGCATAAGCGTTATCAGAAAGAAAGAAGGGATCGCCTTTACAAATAAAAATATAAGAAATATTCTGTACAACTGAATTTAGGCATGTTCATTACTACGTATTTACTTAAAGGATTTTTACTGGAAACGTTGTAAGTAGGGAAAGCAGGTGTTCATAAATTGCTCCTGTCATACAGAAACATGTATCTGCGCAAAAATGATGGATTAATGTGCAATTGTAAATACCTTACTGTAATAATTGCATCTCTAGGAAAATTATTTAAAAGTATATTTATTGTGAAAATATACTCGTTATATTATCCTTATTTTTCCATTTATTATAAAATAGTTATTATGACCTAATAATAATAAAAATAAAAATAATTATTGCATACTACTCAAAAGATATTTATTTTTTATATGTAGAACATATTATCACAGAAGAAATTAACCGCTCAAGAACTATAACCAAAATGCGATGGATAGTTGAATCAAGAGACGGGCAGCTAGAATCAGTGCTTACATTTTTAGACATAATTTCTATGTAGTAATGTATTCATTTAACAAGTCTCTTAAAAATTACTTGTGCAGTGTTGAATAGGTATTATGAACCTATTTATATGCAAGATACCAATAACCAACTGGCACACAGTATATTGAAAATTATAAATGAAAATAATGTAAATAATTCGCAACTAACTGTCCAACAAAATATAATGTTATTGATGCTTACGAGAGGTCAGTGACCTTGGATAAATTATAATTTTGACTTGGAACAATTTCCTTATGAAATATGGATTTTTAAGATTCTAAACACTGTGTATTTATCAGGTGAAACTATTGCCGGCATATACTCAAGGTACCCGAAACGAAAACAAAAATAAATTGAATTTAAAAATGATTTTTTTTTTCAAACGCAAGCTTATGAACTCGGTGTAATTATAGCAAGAATTTATTCACGCATTACTCATTCTATTAAGTATTTCATCTTCATTTCTTATAATGAGAATATCAAAGTGAATAAAGATCATCCCATTAGAGAAAATTGTTGTACTTGTAAAATGGGAGCAGAACCCTTGAAGTTTATACTGGTGCCGATGTCGCAAGTAATTTGTGGTTTTTTGGGTTTTCCCAATATAAACAATTCAATTCAATTTATTAAGTAGAACATTTTTTTTTTACAATTATTTACAATTCTGTTATAACAAAGTTGGTATAAGCAACTTACATTAAGTTACGTATGTAATTTGTGTTGTAAGAACGCTTATAATATATCATGGTATTCATTGTAACAAAATATAAAATGATATAAAATCGCAAATGAAACATTTAAATATTGTCTGAGAGTTATTTGTGGCATTCTACGAATATTCTTTCCTATTATTTGGGTTTTCTACCACATGTATCATTCTCCTCTTCAAAACAAATCACCGAATCTACAAAATAATAGAATTATTGGAAAAAAGCCTCTGCGCCCGTGACGTTTGCGCCAAAGGAAAATTCAGAGGTTATGTTTTGCAAATAATATAAATCGGAATAAACACAGAAATAATGTATTTTACTGACGTTTCGGAAAGTAATCTCTTTCCGTTTTCAAAGCTATTTTTTGGAAGAACTCTTATTTTGCTGTGTATGTCAAATACACAGCTTTAAGATTCTGTTTATGTTATTTCCATAGATACTTACTACTTACACAGAACATAGAACTGATGATATTTTCTTTTAGATAATGTTGAGTGTGTTAAGTTCTTCTTTTAACATTGGGAGCCAGGTTGTACAAATATCTACAGAACAATTCGATACGCACTTATCTTCATTTTATAAGATTATTGCTGATTCTTTAATTTTTCTTCTTTTGGTATCTTTTGTTAAAATTTTTAAACTAAACTAAACAAAGATCCAACAAAATCAATAGAGAGCAAAATTTACAGAACTTTGTTTAAATACAAACATGAATTTAATGACTTTGAACGAAGGAAACTTACACCACATCATAGAAAGCCTCCTCATTTTTATGGCTTACCAAAGACACATAAACAAAATATTCCTTTGAGACCAATTGTTAGTTCTATTAATTTGCCATGTCATAATTTGGCAAAATTTTTACTTAAAATTATTGATCCATTATCTGGAAATACCGATTCATATATTAAAAATAGTAAACATTTCATAGAAAAAATTTATGAAAACGATATTCATGAATCACACCTGATGGTTAGTTTTGATGTAGTTAGTCTTTTTACCAATGTTTCGGTAGATGAAACCTTAAAAATAGTTAAAGACAGGTTGCTAAATGATAATAATTTGGAAACTAGAACTAAATTAAGTGTAAATAGCATAATGGAACTCTTAACACTGTGTATAAAAAAACCTATTTTCAATTGGACAATGAGTTCTATCAGCAGGATTTTGGTATGGCTATGGGGTCTGCATTATCACCAATTTTAAGCAACATATTTATGGAGAACTTTGAGAACACACATGTTCAAAATTGTATAAACAAACCGGTTGTCTGGTGGAGAAATGTTGACGACATCTTTGCAATTTGGCCTCATAGTGTCGATTTACTAGATAGTTTTTTAGAAAATATAAATAGTAAGGAACCGTCTATTAAATTCACATTAGAAGTAGAAAGTAGGAATGAACTACCGTTTTTAGATGTTTTAATTAGAAGGGTAAATAATACAATTGAAACAAGCGTTTATAGAAAACCAACACATACTAATAGATATCTAAATTTTAACTCAAATCAGTCAATAATAAATGTTAAAAGGGGTGTATATTAAATAACGAGAAAAAATTTATCAAAGAGGTTCTAGTACAAAATCAATAACCTGAAGCCTTTGTTGATAGAGTTCTCATAAATATTGAAAATAGGGACAATCAGGTACGACAAAAACCTGAACGTCATTATACAGCACTAATTCCTTATATATATACAGACTATCGGAAAAGCTGCGCCGTATAGGTGGCAAATTTGATGTTAGGACGATATTCCAAACGGGGAACACTTTAAGATCTATTTTAACAAAACCGATAAACAGGGAGCAGAATTCAAAAAACTGTATTTACAATATCCCGTGCGAATGTGATAAATGTTATGTGGGTGACTCATCCAGACCTTTCAGTGTGAGGTTGGATGAGCACAAGAATTACATTAGAAAGAATGAAATTCAGAAATCAAAGATTTGTGAACATGCTTGGGAAAACGGACATAGAATAAACTGGGACTCGGCAAAAATTTTAACAAAAGAAACATACCAAAAAAAGAAAAATTAAAGAATCAGCAATAATCTTATTAAATGAAGACAAGTGCGTATCGAATTGTTCTGTAGATATTTGTACAACCTGGCTACCAATGTTAAAAGAAGAACTTAACAAACTCAACATTATCTAAAAGAAAATATCATCAGTTCTATGTTCTGTGTAAGTAGTAAGTATCTATGGAAATAACATAAACAGAATCTTAAAGTTGTGTATTTGACATACACAGCAAAATAAGAGTTCTTCCAAAAAATAGCTATGAAAACGGAAAGAGATTACTTTCCGAAACGTCAGCAAAATACATTATTTCTGTGATTATTCCGATTTATATTATTTGCAAAACATAACCTCTGACTTTTCCTTTGGCGTAAACATCACGGGCGCAGAGGCTTTTTTCCAATAATTCTATTATTTTGTAGATTCTGTGATTTGTTTTGAAGAGGATAATAATACATGTGGTAGAAAACCCAAATAATAGGAAAGAAGAAACATTTAAAATTTTGTAATTTATTATTGAGGAGAACAAACGCGCGGGGGGGGGGGGCAGATACAACTTACGCAGTTTCTAATTTATATTTATAAGTAATGGATGCTTGATGGGTAAGTTTGGTGAAATGACATTTAGTCTTTAAATATATTTTGCATAGTGGCATATTTTTCATTTAGTACTTTCTTAAATATATATGCGCTTTTAATATTTTTGATTTTAGTTAGTAATAAATTATAAAGCTTTGGACCGTAATAAAACATAAACCATTGAGTATGACATTTTTTATAAAGTTGTATCCGGACTGACATTTTAGCTTAGCTCCTAGTTTGATAGTCGTGACTAACAAGGTTCATCTGTGATTTATGCATCCATAGCATGATATGACATGTGTATAACTTCTTTGTATTGAATTTATTTAGGTGTAGAGCATTTCCGATGAATATTGTTTTCCTTTTTTAAATAAAATTTTTAACAATGTATTCTGCATTATTTGTGAATTTTTCAATTTAGTTTCATATAACCTGCCCAAGATTATAATGCAATACCTACTAGTATATACTCAGCCAAGGCATCGTACGTTGTATGTAAATTTGTTTTATCTAAAATATCTCGTCTTAGTTGGTAAAATTTGTATGTTATTCTCCTGTCTTTTTATCAAATGGTCTCCATGTTCATACCAACACACCACAGAAATTAGACAACCCCCAACTCCAGAAGTCAGGGACTTGTGCGGAAGGGAGTTACACATTGAAAAATCGCGGACATACAACCATTTCCTCCGACAGTGCCGGAGTCAGGATTCGAACCCGGTGGAGCTATGCCCTAATCATACGGGCATCGCATCGCGATTGCCACCTTTCGCCATTACCATTACCATTATTAACCCACGCCGCTATCGACCAGATGAAAACTACCATCTTAAATATTAATCAATCATCACCCTCAAATACGTATTTTATTTTGTTTAATGTTTCACAAACACAGTCAACAGTCTCATTGCAATTTCTTTCATGTATTTTGAGGTAAGATATTTGTGATTCATTGATATCGTTATGAACTTAGATTTGCTAATATTGAGACAGTAGATTTTCATTTAGTCAATTCTGAATATGTTTCATTGAGTTTTCTGTTTTTTTAAACTACATTCCAAGAATTATCTACGAATGTGATGCTGTATCATCATAGGATATGAGGTACCCATCTATATCTTCTAATAGTGCAAATTTGTTCATGTAAATTAAAAACAAAGCAGCAAAAGATCCAATATAGAACCCTGTGGGACGCCTCTGGTAATTATTAATGGTTTATATATAGTATCGTTTATTTTTACTTTTGGTATTCTATTCGTTAGATAATTCTGGAATAGTTCAAGAGCAATACCTCTAACGTTAATATTTTTTAACTTATTTAATGACATTACATGGTCTACAGTGTCAAATGCCTTAGTTATGTCTAAGAACACAGTTAAGCATTTTTTCATTTGTATTTGAAGCATCCACAATTTTTTGGATAAATTATATAACTGCGTTTTCTGTGCTTATTTTATTTCTAAAGCTATATTGACTTTTACTAAAAATATTATACCTTTATAAATAACTAGTTGAGCGCTATTTTACTGAATTTGAAATTTTCTTGCTATATTATTTATAACTTAAATTAGCAGAGAATTTGTAAAGACATGTTTATCTCCGATTTATAAACTGGGGTGGTTATGATTTCTTTCCATGTTCTCGGCATTGAAACAAATTTATCAAATGTACTAGAGGTTTGGTTATGTATTTATGAATAGTTTTTATTGTTTGAACAGGAATTCCATCAGGACCCGGTGCAGTATTATTTTTTAAAATATTTATGCATATTATAACTTCATATTCCATCACAGGTTGTAGAAATAGGCTCGATGTTCGCTATTAGTAGGTTCAAATGGTTGCGAGTTCTTTTTTATTTTAGTTACCATTGTATGCCCTATGTTAATGAAAAATCATTAAAACAATCTGCTTTTTCTTAACTTTTGGTTAGTAGTTGGTTATTACTATCTGTAATGTTATAATTTTAGGATATTTTCTTCTCACAATTTGAGGCCTCGTTAATTATTTGCCAAACCTTTTTATAATTTTTACCAGCGTTCTTTAGTTGAGTTTTTAATACCCTCTTTTAGTTTGTATTATTGAGTTGTTTAGATAGTTTCTGTAATTTTTGTATTCTCTAGATAGTTCAGGCGAGTAATTTAATATTAGTCTTTTTTTTAAGTTGTCTCTGTCTGATCGAGCTAACTATACCGAATGTAATCCATGGCTTAATTTTAATTGTTTTATTATTTTTATGAGTTATATTTTCTCTGTTTTTCTGATACATTCACTATCCAAATTTTTGATAATAGTTTTAGATGTAACTGACAGATAGGTAAATAAAAAATCAGATGATAGATACGTTTTAAAATTATGCTAGCATTTTTTTGTCTTCGTTCTGTGGATTTATTAAAAAAACATATTTTGAATAAGACTACAAATTTTTGTTTTACTTTGTGTGAATATAGAAAGTAGTAGTAGTGAGATATTAATTAATCTATATTCGTCCAGTTAACTAAGAATTCAAACACAAATCTATAAAATAAATATTAGATACGTTTGTATGAGAATTTTCTATACATACTGTATTTAAAAAACTATTTTTGACATTATTTGATCATTTTCAATTAAAAGCTGTATAATTTTCCGATAGAAGTACATTTTAAAATCAGTTTGTCTCCACCAAAAGGAATAATCAACGATTCTTTTCAGTAACACCCAGTAGACACATACAAAATTACTCATTGAAAAATATCTTTTTCAGTACCCCAAAAAACACAAACGAAGCAAGAATATCGTTCGAAGCCAAGAATCTCTCTTGTTGCTGTGCCATATCCTTTATTTTAATATATTAAAAGCTAAAAGTTAAACTCCGCGTCATACTAAACGTTTGCGGTAAAATTATAATTATCTAAATCTGACCTAATGTAGCAATAGGTATAGTGAAAACCCTAGCCTAGCATTAAAATAACATTTATTTAAAATTGTACCTTAAAGAACCCTTTTCATAAAACCTGCCCGAAGCAAATTTTGAACAAAAGCTTTGTCCCTTTTAATATCACCATGCCAACTGACACGTTTTCCAAAAGAAAATACAGTGGTATTAATTTCCAAGTGGACTACTACTACTGATATTATAAATACTCATATATAGCTTATATATTAAATTAATAAAATCGTAACAATTACATATCTTCCGGTTTCTAGTTCAGAATAAGTTGTCTACTTTAAGTCCTTTGAAAAAATTACAAAGCTTATAAGACTCACAGGTTATTTTTCACACACTGCGTTGCATTTGAAATGGGCCCACCGCGATATTTTATTTGATTATGAATAAATTGTTTTAATATTCATTCCATTTGAGAGAGAGAGAGAAAGAGAGAGAAATTATTTTTTATTATAACTTTTCTGTATAAATATTGTATTGGCTAAATATTATAGAAATGCTCAAGTGGAAGTACAACAAAAGAACAATAGAATAGAACTATAAATTTTGGTATTTCTTAGTTTTAAAGAATTAGTCCTAACAATCGACATTACTTAATTATGATTTCTAATTTTTATGGTTCCACTGTTCGTCTTCAAGACACAATTTATAGCCAAAAATTAAAAATATGTTTTCCATTCTATCTACCTTCTCAAATAGCTTTGTATAGCTTTGCTGGGAATTTCGTGATAATATTCTTAAAAGTGCTTAGCTTTTAAGAATATTGTAAATATAATTTAATATTACGGAGTGGCTTATGTCACGCGAAAACCTGAAATTCTTTTATTTCATTTCATGTTTTGAAAATTTTAAGAGATACTTTTTCTACCCTATGAAAGGATTAATGTGAATTAAAAACTAAATGCTTCAGAGATCAAGACAGATACATTAAAAATAAAAAAGCATTCGTAAAAATTTAGTAAAGTACAAATGATGTAAGAGTTGAATTAATCACATTTTTGGAATGGAGTAGTAAGATTAAATTTTAGATACGATTTTTTTTCTATTCAGTGCTGGCACAGCTGCGGTAATTGCAACATTAAAATATCATAAATACTAAAACATAAAGTATATGTTTATTCCAATGTCTTCGTAATAATTGTGTGACCTTTTATTATTCCATTATGATTTTGCTGCATAGAACGTCTAACAGAATCGCACCACCTTTCGTGGTATGATACAGACAACTGATTCATTCTCTCCACACTCCTCTTAGACCATCTAATTACTATAGTGTACCTACAGCCGTATCACCAAATACCAGGAAAATGGAAAGTGCTGTCTTTCACATAATTTTTACGAATTAACGATTTGAATTATTTTGAATTAGTTTTTAAATATTTTCCTACATGACCCCGCACTTTTCTTATATAAAATGGTTCTAGGTTAAATTTTCTGAATTTTTAGTATATTATAGATCTCGATCGCCTGATAAAAAGTAACATGGGCCCAATCTAGTCCTATAATTAGTTATTGAGATATAGGGTGTTAAAATTCAAAAGTAGCTATTTTTAAAATATATTTATGACAATTGTAGGATTCGATTAATTTTTTTTTTCGTGAATATCATGCCTGTAACATCAGGTAATATATTGATATATTGTGATAAAAATATGCGCTTATTATTAGATTATTATGTGTTTATATATCTAATCTTATTAGAAGACCAAAAAATAACGTAAAAGTTGACTTAATGACATTATAAACTTTCCCCCATGCAAAAACCTGATTGCTGCAATTTAGAGTAAATGTTCGTTCTCCACCTATCTTTATGCTTTTTCTAATTCCATTCATTAAAGATTTTCTTACATTGAAAAATAAATTTTCCTGTCCTCTAATAAAATTGGCTGCGTCTTGTATTTTGTCCCACAGTTCTTCTCTTGAGTTGATAGTATTTACATAGACAAAGGACTTCATATGTCCCCACACATAATAATCCAAAGGATTATGATCAGGAGTACTTGGTGGCTAAGCAAACTCACTTCCTCGACTGATCCATCTGCGTGGAAAAGTCTCATCAAGATAACCTGACTTCAATGGAGAAATGAGGGGGAGCTCCATCTTGCATGAACCACATTCTATTCCATATATCTAGCATGAAAGCATGTAATATATCATAGAGTATTTTGAAGAAAAACAGATAAGACTATCCATTTAAATTTGGAGGAGGGACAAATGGCCCCAATAATCTTAAATTATTGCTGAAAATGCCTTTCTTTAACGGCATGAAGATTTTTACTTCCCAGTAATGGGTATTTCTCCAGTTAAAAACGCCTCGGCGAGTAAAAGTTGCTTCGTCGGTAAATAGAGTGTTCTTCACAAAATTTCGATCCCTGTTGTGTTTATTTAGAACATGGATAAAATTGTAGCCTTTGTGGAAGATCCCTTGGAAGTAAGTTTTGTACAGGAGTAAGATGATATGGGTTATTTACGTAAGTCTCTTAGGACAGATTGTTTACTCACCCCTGTTGCCGCTGCTAAACGACTTGAGCTGACTTGAGGATCTTCATCCAAACGAACTAAAATTTATAGTTATTGATCTAGAGTAATTCGTTTCGGTCATCCTACATAGTTTTTAGGGCGAAATGAACCCGTTTCTCCCAAACGACGAAACAGATCTTTGAAAATCTTATGATCTGGCTGTATTCTATTTGGATATTGCAATGGGTATCTCCTCGCTGCAACAGATCCGCTAAAATTATTTTGTGGGTAAACGCATATCATATCCCTCATTTCCCTATTTGAAAAATTATTATGTCTAGGCATCGTAAATAAAGAAGTTAAAGAAATTAGCTCGAGGAACACAAGAACAAAATAAAATAATTAAATGACTTAAATAACTAACTAACTAACTAAAATATAACCAAAGCACACTTTTCAATGAATACAGTTTGTTTCATTAAATTTGAATTTGTCTTTCAAAAATTATTTAAATGTTTAACGAAACTTTCCTCGAAAACGGTTCGAGCTATCAAGTTCTACCAAGTATACCTTTTATACGTGGAAATGACGCCCTCATCGGATTTTCTGATCAGAAGTACTACAACGTTTTGTAAAAAAAATATGAGAAAAATTCATCATCAGATACAGGTAGTGCGGCGCCCGCTATGATCTAACGTGATGTAATACATACGTTATTGTTGCTTATAATAAATAAAATTCCTCTAGCAAAGAAGCTGTTGAGTTATTGCAAAAAAACGGAAAAATAATTTGAACTTTGACACCCTGTATCTTTTCCATGGCAACATTTTACTAAAGCATATTTGGTTATATCTACCCCTGAACTATGGCCTATTATTAATAGTCCACCCTGTATATAGATATGTGTTAGTTAAAGTCTAAAGAATAACAGAAGAGACCACATTATATCGCCCCTTGTAAAGTGTAACCGAAACCAAGCTTTTGATGGGAGTCCAGGGCCACACACCAGCCGCTGCAAGCCATTTCTATGCGTACGTGAAATGTAACGCTCATAGCAATTTGTATAAGTGTATATTGTAAACTGTAATATAATGACACATATGAAACAAAATTTAAATTATAGAAAATAAAAATCTAAACAAATGATTTTAAGATTTTAAAAGTTTTGAATAGTCAGAAAGTTTATATTTTTATTCCCATATAATAATAATGTTTATTAAACAAGAAAAGAAACCCTAATATACAAATATTACGTATTAAAAGGTTATACACATATACATAAAAAGATATAATAATTATAATGATTAATTATAGATTAAGGAATACAAAAAATAGCAGTGAACGTTAGATATACAGTGATAGGTATTGAAAATAAATTTTGTTAAATAACATTTAAATATTAATTTACATTTCTGTGTTTAAGTATGAAACAATTTTTTTTCTTAAACATACCGCCAGTACTATCTTTAATATCATCCAGTAATTTATTAAGATCATTCAAACCTCTAAAATATAATGATTTCATTGACTTCATATACCTAGTTCTGTTTATGTGGAAATTATATCTTTTCCAAGTTTGATGTTGGTGTTTAAAATTATCTCTTATTATGAAACCATCAAAGTAATTTGGTAACATATCTTTGAAAAATTAACAAATAAAGGTCATACGCCTGTAAAATATCCTTTTCTCAACAGAGAACCAATTTAGCGTTTGAGGCATACAATTTATGGGTGTATATCTATTACATCTCAAAATTATCCTCACGCCTCTATTTTCCAATTTTTGTAAACATTGTAGTTGATTTTTATCCAGTAGATACAGTATTAAAGAACAATAATCAATATGCGTTTGGATAATTGTTTTATAAACTGTGACTCTTGCATATGTTGAGAGATAAGCGGAAACTCTTGAAAAAATAATAGTTTTTCGTGATTTTCCTTTGGACATATTCAAAGTGATTTTTTAGTTTTAAAGTATTATCAATTATAAACCACAAATATTTAATTTCTTTTACCCATTGAATTTCCTCATTATTTATTTTTAGTTTGAGTGAGTCTGAGTTACTTATGCTTGGTTTATATGATGTATTTAAGATCATAGCCTTGGTTTTTACATTTAGTTTTAATTTATTTAAATTTAAATATTTATTTACTTTGTCTAATACCTTATTCATTCTAGCCACTGTTTGGTTGAGATCTGTCCCACTGCATGATATTATATAATATAAAATCGCATTTTATTTTATTTATATCATTTAACTAAATTATGAATAATAGCGGTCCGACTTCCCCGAGGCACCCCAATTTCCAATTTTTGTAATTCGCAACATGTTAATGAGATACTGTTGAAACCACTTGTGTACATTATCTTTGATGCCATAGTAATTAAGTTTCTCTAACAATATTTGCCGATCAATAATTTCAAATGTTCATTTAAAGTCGAGAAAAACTGCAACAACGAATTTATTCTTATCTATACTGAGCTGCTATTTATTGACTGTCAGTTGAACTGCTGTCTCACATGAGTGGTTTTTCCTAAAACCAGACTGATATCCCATGAACAAATTATTATAATTAAAGTAATCAAGCAACTGTTTGTACACAGAAAGTTCCAACAATTTCTCAATATCAGGTAATATATTAATGGGATGGAAGTCACCTTCTTCAGCTGCTCTTTCACTTTTTAGTATTGGTATAACTACACTCTTGTGAGAAGTTACCAAATTCGAGGGAGGTAATCATAAAATTAGAAGTTACTACTTCATTAATATGGTTTTCTGTTTTGAGATTGGCTATAATTGTTTTACTCTTTCCATAGAATAATAAAGAATATACGGTAGTTAGTATCATGACCCTTTACACCGTAATGATGATTATGGCTATTTCTTAGAAATGTTTTCAGATTTGGCCTAACATATATGACAATTTAGAAAATATCAACAAGCAAGTGATAATATCTTCAGTTCTCTAAAATATATTTTGTATAATGCTCACCTGTTAATACCTATTACATTTTCCACTGCTTTTTTCTGCATCTGCATTAGAATAATGCCTCAAAATTCTAAATAAAATAATGCATAACAGTATTATAAGAAAAAGTTTCTATTTGTGGCAACTTGGAGTCTGTACATAGCAAAATATACAGGTAGTAGTTTATTGTATTTATTTCGCTAATAGGATACTCCCAGTTAAATGCATTTTCAACATGGCCATTCAAGAATTCAGTTGATTGTATTCTAAAGATTGGCTATGGTAAGAAACGTTTCGGATAAAGCAAATTTCTGGGCTTAAAATAAAAGTAATGATAATAATAAATTATTTATGTAAAATAACAAAAAATATATACAGGTAAAGATAGTAGCAAGATCAGCTTCTATTTTATCCTTTAATATATTCCAATTTTCAGCTTTATAAAATATGACTGTATCATCAGCAAAACTTACTACTTCTCCCTTAGTTTCTACATTAAATAGGCCGTTTAGGTATATATTAAACAGTATTGGTCCTAGAATACTGCCTTGAGGCAACCCATATTCTACAGTTTTTTACATTACTTACTTTATCTGCGATTTGAGAACATTGCTCACGGTGTTCTAAATAACTCGACATTATTTATATGAAGTTGGGTATGGCTAACCGTATCGAAGACCTTTGCCAGGTCGACGAAACTGCATGTTGCTGGTTTTTTATTATAAATATATTTATTAATTTAGCAATAGCGTCTTGCGTCAACCTGTTGTCTCTGAACCCAAATTGTTTGTCTGATAGTGTATTATATCTTTTTAAATAACAATTAATCCTATTTTTGGTATTTTTTCAAAAATTTCCGCTATATTCGAGATCAGAAATGAACGAATAACATAATTTTCATTCATCAATAATAATTAATCTCTATTAAATTTGAAGACAATTTTTTTTTTGTATTATGTATTAAACTTGCGATGTGTTTTGCAAGATTGCAAGTAATAGTGAATTGCGGTTAGCAAACAAAAATAGCTGGTGCTTGGGGAACTCTTCACGTGCTATGACTAATTTAGCTAACTTATTACGGTCCATTTAAACGATTTGTCCTCGATTAGAGAAACACGACTCTAGCTAGACCTACCAAACTTCCCCAAAGACGATTTTTCTAACAGGGAAGCGTAATGAACAGAGTCAAATTCCAAGCTTATAAAAACATCCAATATTTCTCATGTTTGTTTCAAATTGTGTAAAGTTCATTGAGTAAGTAAGTATGGAGGATTATTATTATTATTATTTCTTAAATGGCTTTTGGGTTGTAAACCATGCAGCCAATAACAAATTAAGTATGCAATAAAAATAAGGGAAAAAAAGAAAAAAAAGAGAAAACCACAAAAGAAAAATTTGTACCTAAAACTAAACCTAACTCAAACCAACAGAGATATCAATTAAAAACGACAGAAAAAGACAGGGTCACACGTTTCCCGTCCAGGTATTGATCAGGACGTTGTTGTAAGTTAGACAAAACTGGATAGACCTCGGAAAGTAGGAACAACCAGCACATTGAAAAACATAAGGTGTACGAAATTAACCTATAACTTAACTTTGGTTTCTTTTATAAAGTCTGCAATGCCTTTGTATATTTTATTTGATCCTATCACCAACAGGCTAAGTAAATTAAATGGAGCCACGATATCATAATTTTTAATAATAATTTAGACAAATTTCCTAGATGCATTTTTATACTTAACTATAGAGGATTAAACTTGAGTTAGATAGCGTTTGCATTGATAATTTCTAAATTAATTCTTATCCCTCATTTTTATGAACTGTGTTCCAGTTTGCCTGTTTTTCTAATTATATTTAATTATGATTGACCGACAATGAAAATTTCCGTTTTACAATAGTTTACCGAGTTTCTGAACCATTTAACCTCTATCTTTTAAAATAGATTACGTCAACTACAAACACTAAATACTAAGAGACAAATAATATTTACTAAACCATCTTCTGAGGACTCCAATTCTTCTTCGTTTCATCCACAAGATGAGTTTTATTAAAATTCAATATACCAAATTTTAATTAATAATAATAATGGAAATTCAGTATCACAACAAAATTATCATTTGTACACTGGAGGCCTTTAATTTAAATTAAATGGAGGTAGCAGTTGAAAACTGTGTTCTATATTTTTATTAATTGTTTATGTACACACAAAGCTATACGTTAAAAAATGTGTTCAATATTGGATTTTACTGTACTCTCCATTCCATGTTATTAGGCAACGTTGTTATTTGTTTATTAGTGGAATTTCTAAAAATATTTGTAGCAATATTAATTGTCTCCAGTGGAGGCACAAATTTTTACTGAATTCAGAGAATCAATTTCGGATAAAATATTTAATTTAATTGTAATCAATAGGTTACTAAGCAACTGTTCTCATTTTACGGAGTACGGGAAGCCGGTCGGTGGTTCTGTGCGATGGTCAGTTGCTGAGATCTCAGTCGTAGACAATTTTTTCGGCCCCAATGAGGAACCGGACATAAGGTGGCTCAAAAACGATTTTAGGCCGCAAATTGGGCTGGGAAAATGGGACGATCCCAAATAATGCTGAAGGGGGCGAGAGGAATCGAAAAGTATAGGGGTAGAATTGCGTCAAATGTATGGTTTGGGCAGCACGGCCGTACAAATTTGAAATTCGGGAGGAGAAAAGTTTTCAGAAAATGGCCGTTTCGACCCCAGGAGGGTTTAGAGGTGGAAATTGGGGGTAAAAACCCAAATGACGTTTTTTGCGCAGTTGCACCGCGTCTCCGAAAAAAAATTTAAATGTCAAAAATGGGCCGTTTAGAAATGGGCCATCGTAGAAGTCCCTATTAATTTTGGAGGAATGAGACCTTGTGGAGGATGTCCGTGGGACGGACCGGACGGCGGCAAATTTTGCACCCCAAAAAATTTTTAGGAGGAGAGGGATGGAAAGGGGATGGGGGCGACGCACATTTTGGCGGAGAGTTAGTTTAAACTGAGAAAGAAATAAGTGAAATATGTGGGGTCATTAAACACAAATTTAAATACGATGCCATGTGACTGTAACTTCATATGAGTTTGTTTTTATATTGTAGGTAACAAATTTTTGGTAATTTTGTTTCATCTCAAATTAACGGAAACACTCTATTAGTATTGTGCCTACTTTAAAATAATATAAACATAATATAATATAATTCATATATTTTCCCTTGAAAATAAACCTCTTATATAAAAGGTTTATTTTCAAGGAAAAATATATGAATTAAACGAATTAAAAATTAAAGTTAAATACACATAAATATTTAAAACGCCTCTCAGAACTTATTGAGACGTTTTGGTCTTGTTAAAATTTTCTATAAATCTTGAGGTGTAAATAAGTATGTAAGCGATGAACATTTTACGTCATTATCAGAAGATGATTAGAATTACTAATATACCAATTTCACAAAAAACGAATATTATGGAATAGACTCGACAATTATATATAGAATAACATTTACATCAATTTGTTAAATGTACTTAACCCTATTTTATATATAAGAGGTGTTGAAATATATTGGTTAAACTGCTTTTTCTGGGTAAACGAAAAATGGTAAAAAATTAGTTCAGAATTGAAAACAATGGACAAATAATAAATAACTTAATATTGATGAAAGGATGAAATGAGAACTGCTTTTCTACTAATACAATTAAATATGTAGATAGATACTCTTACGAAAACATGATTTAAAGTCAATAAAAATTTAAAAAACGAAAATATATTTACATACTATATAATATGATATTAAATTAAACAATTAGGCATATTTGTTATGCCTTGCGGTGTTGTAAATAGATAATCGAAGAGAGAAAAGAAAACTTATATATGTTTTTAAAATTAATAGTGGGATAATCCCTAAATTCTGCAACGATTATTTAACTTACCAACGTTATGGCAGAGGAATTATTGGGTATATTAAGAACCATTGCTTAAAATTTTTCATATTGTTAAAATCCAACTTTCCCTTTGGTCATACATTATTTTTTACATGTTAAACAAAGAGAAAATTGTAAAGCGGGGGCTGGGAGGACATTGAAGCAATTCAAGAATTTACAATATACATATTATAGTTCTCAAAGCTCAATCAATATACATCCTGGAAACAGAAGATTGAGAAGATACTACACGAGAGGAAATTATAAGGGAACTTAATAGATCCAAGATTGTGAACTTATTACTGGGGACTGTCAAAATACAATCACCATCTCTACCATAAAAGACTGGAAGGCAGCAAGGATGGTGATTGATTGCAAAAAGTCATTTGAATCATATAAATCGGCAGGACCAGATAAGATTTATTCAATAACGTTGCAGAAGACAACGAGAACTTGAAAAGTAATTAGATTATATACCTTAAACCGTGAAAATTGGAAAGAAGTTACAAAGTTCTAAGAGCAAAAGTTTTGGGTATAAAGAATATTTCTTTGTACCCAAAACTTTGGAAGAACTGCTGAATATATTCATTAAGGATCATGTACTGGATGATGTATATTAAAACCATTAGTATATTTATATATAAAGAATGTCAACAAAAACAGCATTACACTACTATGTATGCTTTCGAAAACGAAGAGATACTGTTATATGCCTTTTTGGACATGATTTTGTTAACACATCCCTAAGGTCTGTCATAAAAGCATCAAGGGAGAAAGGAATCGATAAAACTAGTCACATTTAGATAGACAGGGTATTAGTATTTACATCCATAATGACAGAGACATTGATGGTTCGGGTCGAATGAGAGTGTGTGAGAGAAACCATGTTATGGACGAGTTGGTAAGGTTATTAGATAGAGACGGGCATAAAATCTTGGACTATGCAAATGATTTAGTCATCCTAAACCAAGCCAAATTTAACAACACAGTAGAGTTATGCAGAAGGCTTTAAATATTGTACCAAAAGGAACAAATGAGGAGAAATTAAATATTCAGGTTCAGCAAGGTTCAAAGAATTGCTGGTTGAGGAATACGGGAGCAATGAATATTATGCCAATGGCAAGAACGGAGACCCTACTAAACATATCCCCTCTTCACCTTGTGCTAAGAGGGATGGGAGGATAGGACATTTTAGTACGCATAATGAACCAACTGGCAGTTATGCAGTGTTGGAACACAATCAAAACAGGTAACAGATGGGTGTTAGCATATCAGATAAGACAACGCTGGGAAACTTACGTAGTATACTGATGGCTCAAGAACTGAGCAGGGTACTGGAGCTGGCTTATATAGTAATATGAGAACCAACAGTTCAGCACATCACAGGAAATAAACCTCTATATTTCAGGCAAAGATATATGTAATATTACAATAAGGTGGATAAGTATACTAATATATAGTGATGCATCACTAAGGGCACTGTCAAAGACAAAAGCGATGTCCAAACTAGTGCGGAAATGTTAAGAAAAAATCACTACTTCCACATACAGATTTTGTATCGAAGTCTTATGCACACTAAATCTCAATGTAATATATTATTCCCTTTAATAATAGAGTGGGGGTGGTAGAGGAGGTGGCTAATGTAAAAAAATTCTTAGTCCTTAATTCTCGTATACACACTAAATCCCAATTTAATTTCTTATTCCCTTAAACAAGAGGGAGGGGATGAAAATGGGGGTGGCAGAGGGGTAACTAATGCCAAAATAAATTTTAGAGGCCCTTGGTTCAAATCCCAATTTAATTTTTTACTCCCTTTAATAATAGGGTGGGGGTGGAAATGGGGGTGGTAGCTAACGTCAGAAAAATTTGTTTAGACGTTTCGTTCTTGTATACACACTAAATCACATTTTAATTTTTTTTGCTCCCTTTCATAATAGTGTGGGGGTGGTATTGGAAGTGATAGTGGGGGTGAGACCTTAACTTTTCGTACATACCCTAAATTGCAATTTTATGGACTCTTACTTGCTTGTTTTGCCTATTTACCCTTATTTATCTCCGAACCCTTCAACGGAATTAGATCAAAATATAATCTAGGTGGAGATCTCGTTAAAATACATAAGTGTACCAAATTTCAAGTCAATATCATAAAAGGTTCCAGAGCAAACGTGCGCACAAAAAAGTTATAGACAGACAGACAGACCTACAGACAGCCCGACAGACAGACGGACAGACAGGAATTTTTTTCTCAAATTTAAAATCTCGACGTTTCATGGCATTTTAAGCCCATTTCAACAAAAAAAATATATATTTTTCTTTTGCGTTATTGTACTTCTACTGGTTTCATTGGATGTGGAAGTAGGTAATTAAGATAATACTTTGGGTGGGTTTAAGCAAACTCTGGTATAGTATCATTCAAAGATTCCCTGCAAATAAAAAATGCAACAAAAACTTTACGAGGTCATTATTAACTCCGGCAAACCAGCCGGCATGGTGTCATCAAATAAGCCGACATAAAAACCTATAAAGATAGCGGAATAGTACAGAGAGTAACGGTATTTTAATGAGGTCGTAATGTTTTTGCTGCATTTTTTGCAGGGAATCTTTGAACGATACTATACCAAAGGCGACGAGAAACCTGTCAAACTAGCAAGAAAAGACTCTATATTCTAAATATTAGCTCAGACACCCACACTGTGAAGTCAAATAACAAAGTATACCCACCAGCGTAAGGAATACTTTGAGAAAGTAGTCGATATAATCACAGGCCTGCTAACAAGACATTATTCAGCATCTACAATGGCGATGAAAAATACAGACAATGTAGTAAGTCAACAGACACAGCCTACCGCACTCTGTTTGATTGTGAGACTCTGGATATGAACAATCCAAATTGCTTCTAGAAGATTGTGACATTCAACCAATTCTAGGGTTGTACAAGTTAGTGTAAGAGATCTAGATATTGGAATGGATGCCATAAGGAAAATAGGCGGTTAGCACAGCACGTATTCGTTCTTTATTTGTTCAGATATCCATATTACAGTTTACAATAGTTTAACAATGGTTTCATGAAAGTCAGTTCAGTTGTTTAGGTTCTAGCGGTGAACGAAGGAACATACACCTACACATACATATATGGACTGTTGAACACCGTCCCTTTTTTGCATAACGTTATCGGATAACTATTCTAAATATTTCATTACTAAAAGAAACTTGAGTAAAGCATAATAGTTATTTATGAAACAAGTGTGTAAAATGATAAAGGCACTTTACAGACGAGTTGCATGCACAATTATTTCTATTACCGCAGTGGTTACCAAAAATATATGAATAAATTGAAATACAAAAATTCTACTTTACGCACTAGTGCGTAAAGTAAAATGATACAATAACAAGGTTAGTTGTTGAAAAATGTTACATTCTAACTAGATATACTTGTTATGTAAAAAAATTAACAAATCGGTACTTAACAAAATTTATTGCTTTAATGAAAATTATGTGAATAAATTTTACAATTCCCTACAATAAAAACGAAATTAAATATTGTTCTAAAATGATTGTTACAGGCGCTCCAATAGGTATTTTTTTTTACTTTGCGCACTATTGCGTAAAGTTTAACTTTGAACAATGAACAAACAATAACTTTCCCTATTGCTGCTAGCATACAGGATACTACTCACTTTGTAATAGGGAAGGTTATTGCTTGTTAGTTTATGTACTCTTTACTATATGAAAGAGTTTTAATTTGCCATATTATCAGGAATGAAGACTATGAACTGCAACACTGTGGCGAAACGTTCCAAAATCGAGTTTTAATTTTTTTACATCATAACGTACCATATAAAAATATCTGAAGAAATTGTAAGCTAATATGCTTGCATATTGAATGTTAAAATTTCAAATATTTTTGTCGAGCCAAGTTTGGAGATAAATAACTTGAAAAAAATCGTTGGCGTATAGTCTTAGGATTATGAGCCCTGATTTTTTTTTTTTTAGAATTTTCAGTGCAACAGAAAAGGTAGGAAGGAAAATTCTGTATGTAAATGTTTTGCCACGTACAAACAATTCCAATTCCTTTACATACGGGAATACATATAATGTAATACATGTATAGTCTAGCGCAATAATGCCTGGTATTTTCGATAGCTTCCGTCCGTTTCTGTCATTATATGAACATTAATACCTGAGGAGGAAAGAAAATATCGAAAGTACCAGGCATTACTGCATGGGAACAAATAAACTAGTGCAGCACTTTCGAATCAAAAGTGCATACGTATCGACTATCGACACCGATAATTCGACAGTGGAACAGTATACCGAGGCGACAGCACTTCACTACCGGTACGCAACACTAGCGAAATGGAGTGTTTCAGTTCCGAAATCAATAGAAAATTACTCTTATTTGGCGTTTTCTTTAGGAATGTTTTGTCGGCAGGGTTTCTACTCGGCAGTGTTTCAGTTGGAAATGATAACTGAATTTTTTCGGCAGGGCCGCTATATTTATGCCCGCTTTACAGGCATAAAATGTTGAACTATTTGTGCCTGTGAGAAAAAGACGTATCTGTTTGTACTAGTAATTTTGAACCTCCTCCGAGTCATATCGTCATCGGCCTGAAATCCTACACCTTCAGCCCGAGGATCAGGTTTACAGTGACATATTTGTTACAAATAAAAATAATGCAATCCAGTCAACAAGTACAGGTAAAAAATGAGTAGCGCTAATTTTTTCTATTACATATGGAATGTGCTGCTGTTTTTCTTGCATAATTCAATGGGTCTCCCAGCCAGCAAAAACGGGCCCCTACTACGGTAGTACTATTAGAAGAAGACAAAATAGGAATTCGTGTAAAGTAATCAATTATTTATTTACAACTGGAAAATAAAGTTTTTCTCCAACAAGTCCCGTGTTAGATTCCAACTGTGGAATCCAGCTTCAGATTTTTGGTGGTATTGTTATGAAAACAATGCTGAAACATTAACTGTACACGATTTCAACAATTTATAACCTGCAATATTTTGCTTTTGGCTATCACTATGTATTTAAAAAATGTATTTCACAATAAATCAGGTTTAAAATAAGCTCTATACGATTTTGGAAATTACTGATCGGTAATATTTTATTCCTTACCATCAAGCAGTGTTTATTAATAAGAAAAATAGAAAGAAACTTGGTCTATTAAAATGAATAAATGTAAAAATCAGCACTACACGATTTCATAAATTTCTAATCTGCGTTTTGTTATGGTAACAGTAAAGCGGCTTTTGTTATATTTTATTCTCTACCATCAAGAGAAAGCAATGGGACAGGGGACTTCGATAACGGTAAAGCACTTTTTGTTATTGTCTTTCAGTTTGGTTCAAGCAAAGGTTGTTGCTCATCATGAAGTATATAATCAAAAAATAAACATAATGGATGGTCAGAGGATGCAGGAAGCCACATAGAAAATTAGTTTGTAGTATACATTGGCAGTGTTGTGGGGTGGCGGTTATTTCACTTATTTTTTTTATTATGAAACATTACGTGGTTTCACAATTAGCTATTAAGATAGGTTATGTAAAAGAATTTCATACACAACATTTTTGGGGCGAATACCAAATGCTAAAGAAACATCAAAAGCTATTGTAAATATCTTCCAAATTAATATAATTAATTGAGAATATAGAATAAAATATTAATTATATATTAAGCTGATTAATGATTTTCAAGTTTTACAAATATGCACTTTATACAAACTGAAAACGACAATAATTAACAGAAAACTTTATCAACTTTCGTAATGTATTTGCTTTAGTAATTATTACCGATTTACCTGAACTCAATACCAACCAAGCGTTCCTTTTTTGGAACAATTCTATTTGATAATTATTTATGTCACTGTGTAGAGTTAGACTGGACAGAACAGTTAGTAGTAAATTAATTATTTGCATATACAGGAGTTATATACATCATGTGAAAGTTTAATTATTCAATTATATCTTCCTGCTATTATAAACCAGTTAGAAATTTGATAAGTAGCGTGATGGACCGCTACTAAACTACATCAATACCTTATGTATGTTTTATTTGATGGCATCAGTAATTAATTTCTTCTAAAACTAGTATCATCTTCTAGTCTGAGAGACTTTTATCAAATGTTTTACAATAATATAAGCTCTAGCGGATCGAATTTCTTAACTTCGGAGTCGCTCTTTGGGATAAAACTTTCAGTCAGAGATTTTGTTTCCTGGTAAAATAATATCCGCCTAACACAAATACTGCTAGGTCTATTTCATCACGGTATGTGATTTATTAATATTGACAAATATAAATCTGTAGTAATGTAATAAATACGACTTATTGAAATTGATTAGTTAAAAGATCATCACGTGCTTATCTCGAAAATTGAGTGTTTTAGAGAGAAAGTCAGTTATAAAAATTCTTTTAATTTAAGAGGTATAGTATATCAGTTTGTATGAAAGTTCACGTAATTGCCTAAGATCTCGGGTTACACCAAATAAAAGTTTCAACTCGCTACTCATGTGATTCACTCTTCTAACGTGCAAACTTGTCGACTTTTTAAGTGTAAATCACTTATCCATGTTTATGCAAAAGAATATAAGATGGATTCATATATCTCACGAATAATTATATATTATAGAAAATACGTATCGATTATTTAACTTAATTTCACGTGAATAATAATATCCATATAGTTGGAATGTCACGCTTAATGAAAGTCGTGCTTTTCATTTTAAAACAAATCAATTAAATTGATTTTGCATGCGTTACAGGAATCTTACGAAGAAATCAAAATGATCCTAAGGACATTTCTACCAATCCAGTCCTCTTGGAATGAAGGTTATCATAATTTATTGCAAGTGTGAAAAAAACTAATATGCCTCATAAAAGCGATTTAGTTAAATCTGGAGTTATTGCTAAGGCAGAAGATGGATGGTCAATGTCACAATTATTTCCTAACAATGAGTTAATATTTCAACAAGACAATTATTCCGTTCGTACTGCTCATACCGTAAATTACTGGTTTCAAGATAACAACATCAATGTTCTTAACTGGCCCAGTCATATTTCAGATCTTGAATCTTGAAATCCTGTGGAAGAAGTATGGGGACTACTCATACGAAGTATCCAAAAACGAAATGTGAGACCACGGAATGTCGAAGAATTACTGGAAATAGTAAATAATGCATGGGAAAATATTACTAATTGATTATTGTATAAGGTTATTTAATTCTATGCCAAACAGACTTATAGAAGTTATAAATAGAAATGGTGCAATAACAAAATATTAATAGTTATTTTTTTGTTAAGTAGAATATCCTTTGTCCTTTGATCCAGGATTTCTACTAATCGTACCGTTTATTCTCCACTTTCTTAAAATGTTACACACCAAATTTTTGTTAATGTTATAACGCAGTGCAATTTGTCTCATTAACCATCCATTATTTACTATAGCGATAATTACTGCATTAAATAAAAAAAATTAAAAGTGATATCTGTTTTATTTCGGCTACTCATTACATATTCAAATAGAGACAGATTTATATTAGAAAAAAGGATTTGTCCTATTTTTTCTGCTCACGACAAACCTATGTTAAACTTAAAATATACATTTCTTGTGGCTGCTGCACATGGTTAATTAATAATATATTATTTAATATGGAGTAAAAGTGAAATTTTTTTTGTGTCGGAGCGGTACTTGACGAACGAGCAAACGAGGTCAGAAAGAACATCCGAGACACAAAAAATCACTTTATTCCATGTATAATGTTCTTTTTTGTCTTCAAACAACGCATATGAACTAAATAAATACTGTTTTTTAAATAATTTTAGTGCCGCTCGTGAGCGTAAATAAAAGACTTTTACTGCTCCTCAGATGAAATTTAGAGAATGTCATGTTTATGAAAGTAATTTAAATTCCATGAGGATTATTTCCAACATATTATCTCTAAGTAAAAAATAATTACAACCATATCAGGCAATAATCATCGAATGCACGGCATATATTAAAAGAAATATTAAACATATTTCTGAAAAACATGTACAGTTCCTTACTGAATCGAGCTTTGAAAATATCTGAAAATACGATGATTTTGACCAATATTTTACAAAATACCCCCAATAAAGTAAAATTTGTCTTTTTGTATCAAAACTGTAAATAATAGGTTAATTTAAACCAAGCACTTCTAAGAGTAAGGGTGTAAAAAAGTCTTTCGGGTTCATGCAACTGAAATATTGTAGTTCTAGTTAACAGTATATTTTTCAAAAAACTAAATTGCACTTACATTGATATGGTTATTTCAATTCTAGAAAAAATGGGTTGCGTATGCGGTATTTGAAACATAATTTATTAAATATATATGAGAACATCTTTAATTTCTTCCTTTATAATTATTGAAAAATATTATTTGGGCATTTAACAGATAACTTTCATACATTCAAAATCCAATATTTAGCATGATAACGAAGTAAAAACTATCTGTTCTTTATCTATATTGTTCTTATCATTATCCAAATAGTAGCCCCTTACATTCCGGGAAAAATAATAGATCCCTTTCTAGAAAAGATTTTCTCGAGACAAAACCCCCTACAAGTAGTCTCTATCAATCTCAAAGAAATAATGTAATTCTCGTACATTCAATATCTAATCTCTAAAATGAAAACTATAAAATACTGATTCATACTGAGCACATTGAGCATACTAATAGAACATTTCTTACACTTCAAAGTTTAGAATTGTAAGAAAAGAAAAGAAGTAAATAATGTAAAATTTTGCTCACCGCATAATAAATAAAAATATTCCTTCTACTATCTGAATGAAAGTGTATGAGTACAAGAAGTATTTTGCTTACGACAAACGGTGAGCAAGATTTTATAATTCTTTGCATTTTGACTACTCTTAAGTTTTAAAATGTAATAAATGTATATCGTATACGTAAAGAATAAATATTTTATAGTTCTTATATTAAATATTACATATTGAGTTATGAGAATTCTTTTTATTTTTGAGACTGATAGAGGCTAGTGGGGGTTAATATCTAGATAATACTTTTTAGAAAGGGTTCTATTATTTTTCTCAGATTGTAAGGGACTATTAGCAGTATCTGAATAATGATAAGAACAATATAGAAAGAGTTCCATTATTTCTTTGAATTGATAGAGGCAAGAAGTGATATGGGTATAATCTTCTTCAGATAATGAAATATCCTATTTTCAGAACATGATCAGAATTTGAGTCAATAGTACAGACAAAGAATAGGTAAGTAGTTGTGTTCTAAATATCCAAATAGTATTTTTCAATAATTTATTAAACTTTGGCGCGCAATAGAGATTTTAGATATTTCTTTACACTTGGTAATTTACTGCAAGATGTACATAAAGAAAATGTTTCATTGGCGAAATTTATTTTTTCGAGATTACATATACCATCATATCACTAATCGAAAAAGAAAACAAACTAGAAGGATTTCTGATTTTTTTACGGGATGTTTACTTCATCATTGGGCTTCACGAATATTTTTGGAAACTAAGTTAATTAGCTTAGCTGATATTTATCGTAAAGGGTCTCAAATTAAAAGTAATCGAATAAGTTTTCAACTTTGAACAGTATATTTTTTATATAGGATTCACTGATTGTATAAATTGCGAAAACTGGAAGTAAAAAAATTGATATCGTCAAAGGGGCGAATAAATGTTATATTATCTAAATATTCTAATTATTATTGAAAATAGATGTGATAATCTCAGATTAGCGTCAACTTCACAAACTTTAAAAAATAGTTATTTTTCACGGTTTTTTAAAAATATTTGCAAAACTTTAATCAACCTCCTTTCCGTATCTACAATGTATCTCACTTTTCACTACTACACCCCAATATCTCGGCCATTTGATATACTTCTTGTGTTTTAGATTATGATTAAAAAGTTGTTAAAACAATTTTTTTCCGAAGTTACTATACGCCTACTATGATCAAAGGAAATTGGCAAAAATTAGGAATTTATACTAGTGATTAAGATAGGGTTTCTGCTTTTACAGAATATTGTTCGGCATGATCTAAAAATTTCGTTAAAAAATATTCATTCCTTTGCAAAAAAAATCATATTTAAGATTTCAATAATATTCACAATTCGAGTTATTTATTGTCGGATATTTACAGGTAGCTTGTAATAATGACGCTAATTAAGCATTAGGACACATTTTTTATACATAATGTTACTATGAAATGAATATTTGAAAATTGGTAGCTGGTTTTTAAAATATTTAGAACTTGGTTACGAAATAGAGCGTAGCGGAACTATGTGACAGAATTAGAGAAGCATGTAATGAAGTAACAGTTGAAGAATTAAGAAAAGTTCTTAAAAATAATAAGAAGAGAATTGAAAAATGTATCAGAATTGATGAAGGACTAATGGAGAAAGATTATATTTAATATTTTTTTAAATTATATTTTTGATTAATAATTTGACGTGTTGTTTAAGTTAAACTTTACAAAAATAAAAGTTTTTATTTGATATTTTTCTTAAAGAAAAAATGTGTCTTGATGCTTAATTAGCGTCATTACTACACGACTACCAAGTTATGTAAGTATCCGATAATAAATAACTCGAATAGTAGAGTGATTATTGTTGAAATCGTGGATATGATTTTTTTAACCTCTCCACAATAAAATTGTGAGAGGTTACTAAAATTGGTTCAAAAACGAAAATTGAGATAACATCAAATCTTTACGTTTTGATGTCCTAGGAACCCAAAAAAGTGGTTTTTGAAAAATGTCTGTGTGTGTGTATGTGTGTTAGCACGATAGCGCCGAAACTACTGAACGGATTTGAATGAAACTTTGCATGTGCGTTTCTTTAGTGCCCCAGAAGATCTGAAAAGGTTTTGGTTGAGATCGGATTACGTTTAGTGCCGTTTTGTCACACAATTTAATACTCTTTTCGGCTTCAAAGATCCACCGAGTGGGGAGGTTCCAGCCGCTTCCAGTAGCTGCCGATTTTTTGTAAAGGAATGAATATTTTTTTTAATGAAATTTGGTATACAGTGTTTTATGTCACGCCGAATAAGATTCTGTAAAAACAAAAACCTTATCTCAATCGCTATTATAATTTTCTAATGTTTGCCAATTGCTTTTGATCATAGTATGCGTATTTAAGGATCATAGTATGCGTATTTAAGTTCGAAAAAAAAAATTAAATAACTTTTAATCATAACCTGAAACACAAGAAGTATGCAAAATTTGATATGAATCGATCAATAAATGGACGAGATCTTGGGCTGTAGTGGTGAAAAGTAAGACACACTGTATATAAAAAAAATTCCGTCTACCTTGAGGTGGATTCATCAGTTCGTAAACGAGTAAATAAAAATGAACATTTTTGCAAAATTTATTGATACCCTCAATTTTTCTATGATTATAATAATAAGGAATTATTAATATCGAATTTGGATAATGGAAATCAACATAATTAACAATAATTTTACCATCGTTTAAGTCGACAGTCGATACAGCAAATATTTGACGTTAAGAATAATTTAATGTTAGAAAACTACAAGATACTAAGATATGGCAAGTTTTAATTTTTATGTACTTCTGAAAAAGTAATAAACAAATATATTTTTACTTAATATGACAATGACACTTACAGTAAAATATTGTGATTGATGTGCCGATTCTGAATAGAACCATATTTATAACAGGGAAATCAGTCCATTACTGTCATTAAATCATTACATGATTTATTAGCAATTTACATGAAAATAATTATTACAATAAAAATATTTTATACACTGAAAGAAGGTTAATAAAAAAATTAGAAACTGTTGTTGCCATCTAAAAGTACATAAGATGGTTACAATTTAAAGAACATACCACTTCAAGTAGTTGCACGAATACAAAATGTAATTCAATTTTTATTTTTGTTAGATACCATTTTTACGGCGTTCTAATCAACAAAATTAACTCAAATTTGGTACGGAAGAGTAGAATTATAGACCCACACTTCTGTTAAATTTTATCAAAATTCAACACTTTGTTCTCTAGTTTATGTAATTAATTTAGTTCCACAAAAAAAATTAATTTCAATATTTATATTTTTTTTACAATACAATCAAATGTTCAACTTCATTTTCGTTTGTCATTTTATTATGAATAATTGTATTTTTTAAACTCTTGTTCGGCTAATAGAAAGCGAAATATTGTCGTTACAATTTAAAAAATCAATAAATAGTTTTCTTTCCAAAATTTAATTGTATGTTTATCTTGAGATTTAGAATCAAAGTAAAAATGAAAATCTCTCAGACACTCTTCAAACCTGCTTATTTTTTTTTTTCAACATAATTGCACCCCACTACTAGAACTATTAACTTATCATTCACATATTTTTGGAACAAACATTCAGGATACTTGGTGAATAATTGTAATCATAAGTGTCATAAACCTCAGAATTATTAATTAAATAAACAAGAACATTTGTTGCTCGAATTGCTCTAAGCTTATTAAATATGTTTAAAGTTATAACGAACTTCAAATTGTGCACGCGCTATCAAATCGGAGTTTTTCAAATAATTTCATATTATTTATTATATCTTTGAAAAATATTTAGTAAACCGTTGCTTATAAAATATAATAGGCTAATCATTATAAAATTGCTTACTAACAAATTTAACATTAAAATACCAGAAATTTGGTTATTTTGTCGTTAATGAGTTGATTTTTTATCAAATATTATATTGCTGTCTTTCCCAGATTCATAAAAAAAATCCTAACTCTTAAACACTTCATAGGTAAAATTATATTTCGAAGTATATGATAAAATATACAAAAAATATGCAATTCAATTATCATCCCACTACGGATTCCAATGCATATTTAAATATATGTACAGTTTTAATTCATAAAACACCGAAACCATGCACCGGTAAAAGAAAATTTGTGTACTCACCTTTGACTCGTGGTCACCTGTTGGTGTCTCGATGTGTCTAGTAGGCTGTGAAGTCGTTGGAGATGTGGGGTTGTTACAGTGAGAGCCACGATATGAGCCTGAACATCTTTTATAGTAGGCACCGCGACGCGCGTCCCGCCTTCCGGCCAATCGGCGTCATCCCAAAGTACACCTCCAGTTATCACTATTTAATTTCATATAATTATAATCCAATTCATATTCAATTTTGGCGTAATTAATGATAGGATAATTCACCGATGTTGATATGTCCTGATTAGATGGTATTTGATATATTTTTGGCAAAAATCCGATTCATGTATTCTTATATTTATGTTTCACTAAATGTAAAATAATCGACAAAAAAATTATTTGCGTTTTTCATAAAATTTTATTTATTAGGTACCTCAAAGTTTTCTGACGAAAGTATTATTGATAGTAGTAATGTTTGTTTAAAAATAAACCGTACTTACATATTTTCGTTCTCACTGAAAAATTAGATTTATTTCTAACCAAAAAAAAAGATGAATCTTAAGAAAACGTAAACTTACACAGGGTAGTTAAAAACAAACACAATTTTGTATCTTCAGGTTATGTTAATAGAATATCTTAATATGGTAAAATAGTTTGGATAAGTATGGCTTGGTTTAAAATAGTATAAAAGTACATGTGAATATTTCTTCTAGGATACCCCACTTCAGAGTTTACTTGATCTTAAGTCAAGAATTTTAATTTTTTTTGCCAAAGTAATATAATTGATTGTATTAAGGTTTGGACAGTAAACACAAGTAATTGAGAAACACACCGCTATTTACATTTTTTTTAAAAGTTATATGTAATTATCTCTTTACTGGAATGGAACAAAAATAACTAGTAAGGTGGCTACTGTCATGCCGTGGTGGTTTTAATGAAGAAAGTATGGCACTAGGCTGAAATAACTTCCTATACCATAATTAGTAAAGCCACCAAGATAGAGTTTCCAACTCCGTTTCCTTGTGAACGATTCATCTTTTGGAGTCTGAAGGACTTTTTATATATTTCAAAAATGAATGTTAACGTTCACAAAATAAGGGTTCGAAACGACTGTTTCAGACGGAGAATAATATGAAAATTTATACTTACTGTTCGTTTTTGCTTAACTGCTGCTTTGATGGTATCTATTGGACGTCGTAACACTATAAACCTAACACTGGAAGTACTATAACACTTTCTTAAAATTATACCTGAAAGGGAATTTTGTTAAATAAACACAATTAAAAGACAATATAAAGTTCAAAAATATATATTAAATCTCTTCAAAAAATTTATGTTTTACAACAACTTTTAAGAAATATGTTTGACAAACAATAGTCTGGCCCGTGTACAACACATGGTGAGGAACGGAACGATTTATAATGTACCAACTACCATTCAATATGCAGTTTTTGAGCTAACAATTACACAAAAAGATTCAAGAAAAGTTCAATGTTTATAAAATTTTGGTGGACTTTTGCTTGCCTGTCTATTCACGTATTTTTATTTCAATATCAATTTTGGTCGCTCCTCGGAGCTTTAAAATACTTGAATCGCAACGACTTTGAATTATATTTGGGGCAATTACAATTTCATACGTTCAGGCAAGGCGGTCCCATGCACATATGAGTACATGATAAAGATACTTTTCTGACACCGAACCACTGAGGAACCGGTTTAGGGCAAATCCCCTTAATACTCATCATTTTCCCGTCAAAATCGACTGCTAGGAAATGATGGGGGTCCCATGTCGCTAAAGGCTATTTTCGCTAAAACTCGTGATATACTTTGAATAGAAGCTGGATTAACTTGTCCTCATATTTAAGACCTCGCATGAGTTGCAGTGCTTAACAACGTGGATTCGTAAAAGGGTTTTTAATTTTGAAATTTCCGAAATTCAAAGTCCGAAAGTCAAATTTTGTTATACTTTCTAAATTTTAGTGGTCGGGGCGACAATTCGTCCCTGTGCAGCGACATTTACTACACTTTCTAAAATGACGCTCCTTAAGGAGTTATTGGAATTTTTGCATAAAAATCGCTCCGTAGAGCGAAAATATGATTAAGAATATTAAAAACCTCTTCCACGATATTTTTACGTGAAGCACGCTTTTCATGCGAAATATTTCCTAAGTCGGATTTTGTTACAACGTCGAAAAGCATACCGAGGGTTTTACCGTGTTCTTTAACATCTTAAACGCACAATAAGCGGGGGAGGGGGGGGGGGCTCAAAATGAAAAGTTTTCTTGAAAATTTCAAAAGCGTTCTGCAGTAGTTCAATTATAGAAGAAAGACATCAATAATCAGTTGCGGGAATTAAAAATGTATTTCTCATATAACCTTTATTTTTATTGACAAATATCGGAAAAATAGAACTTCCATTTGGATGAAGTACTCACATATTTATAAAGTTGAAGTTAATCTATTGTAGTGGAAATAATAATTGAACGATCAGGATATTTTAAATAAAACCATTATTTGCACAAAAAGTGGCGTAGTAAAAAAATATTACATAAGAAAAAAATATAATTAAAACAAGTAAGTTAAATAGCTATAAAAAATGATAAAAACAATAATACAATTTCAATCTTCATCGCCATCATCATCCTCCTGGAACCTACTATTGTTGAAGCAGTTTTCTCCCTCGCATGCATATAATTCGAACAAACAATCTCATTCGAGTAGCATTTGGAGGGAGGTAAACATCTTTTTTTTGCATGCACATTTGATAATATTGAATTGAAACGTAAGATATAACTTAAAACATGTATTGATTGAAGAAAGAATAGTTTTTTATACTTGTTCTCAAAATTCTTTACGTAAGTTGCAGGAGAAGGGAAGTTTTGATAGCTCAAATTACACTTACTCCATACAAGTGCTTGGTAATTGGCTCATCTCAAGTATGGTGGTGCCTTTGTAGGTGGAAGTAAGTAATTAGTAATCTGTTTCTCCGAGAATAACTGCCATCGAAGTGTTTAGATGCATGTGACCTTAGCTCTAGGATAAAACACTTGACATACAAATTTCTCTAGTGCAAAAATATTTTTATTTCTTATAGGCATCTGAGTGCTGCTAAAACTTCTTGATCTGCATTAAGGAAAGCCGTCCAAAAGGTCTTCTTTCCCTTTTTGTAAAATGTGTCGGTCGTATCTGAACCCGATACTGCATGGAATCCAAATAATTAAGCGCTTTATATATGGGAGTAAGTGGAATTATCCTAAACTTTTGTCAAATCCTAGTATGGAAATAGGCTCCATTGGAGAAGTGACACTGAGACACTGATTGACATAAAGCTGTAATAAAGACATCGGTATCTGGTGAAAATATGTGATCACACTTTTTTTGCTTGGCTAAAAATAAGGAGTGGAGCAAAATTTTGGTATCAGCTTGCTCTTGATCGGTGACCAAATCAGAGTATTCAGCTTCAAAAGATAGTAAAATTTCCTACTTCAGAGAAACTACTACTTTTGAAGTTTTTATCTCGCGTAACTGTTTTTTTTTGCCAAATAACTGATCAGTTCAGTTTTAGTCTCAATATGTGATTAAAGTTTTCTCTTTGGAGTTTTCTTAATTTTCATTGTGGGTATGATGTGATACTTGACTTGCATTTCAATTTTCCCGAGTCGCCTTATTAAGAGAGTCGTCCTTTAAGTATCAAACACAATATATATCTAACTATACTTCTTGTATCTGGTAAATAATTTATCGCAGGAATGTGTGGCTAAATCAGCACACGTTGACAATATTTCCGTACTGACACCTTAGAGTTCTACCATAGCATCAATAATTACATCAACGGCTTCTGACGAATGATTTTAAATCTCAACATTTTCAGTAGGAAAGTTTTCTATGAAATTCAGCAATTCACTTTTATTTTTAATAAAAGTGCAACATATCTTGAGAATTGAACATCGATCGAGCCACTTGAGAGAGTTCATATTTGCAAATAATAATTTTCAAGTCGATTTCGGGACGTGTTCGGGTGGCAATGAAAATTCGAGTGAAAAGGGATCGATCTTCTTTAATTCTTAGTGAGGTTGATTTATGAAATATAATATATACGCAAAATAAGTAATATTGCTGTTATTAAGCAACATGCGTCTATATGCAATGCGGGATTTGATAACCTTAGAAAAGAACCTGTGGCAAGCCTCAGATTAAAAATTTACAACTCTCTCTTTAAATATATAATCTACTAACCTTTTTTAACAGTTTGAGATATGCCAGATACTTCCTTCACGGAAAAGGCAAGTACAATTGAATTAACAAAAAATTTTGGAACAGCCTTACTTCATGGAGCATCACAAAAATATTGAACGAAACAAGTGAAATTCAAAATTTTATATAACTATTCTTTTTTTAATCCTCCAAGTCAGTCTTTAAAGTCAGATGTTACAAATCATTTTTCTAACAAGGAATATCATCGAGTTAAAATTGAAATGAACCTTACCATTACTGCGTAATCTTATGAAGAAAATCTTAATCTGATTGAGTAAATACCGTTTTGATGCGATGGCATCAACCTCCATACTCTGTATACTTAAACTAATTTTTCATTTTATAAAGAAACTATTTATAATTTTGCCTCTAGTTAAGATACCTTATGCAATTAGTTATTCGAAACTTTGGCCCAGTGTATTACCGTTCACATCAAAACTTTTAGAAACAGTTACTAATGTTGAATCAACTAACTATCCATATTAACAAAACCAATATTTTATCTACATTCCAGTCGGGGTTTAGAAAAAATGGTAGTACCATCACATCTTTTCTAAAAGCCACATCACATCTAGGAAAAATATTGGTCAAACAGATTGCATATTACTATGTTATTTTTCTAAATTATAGCAAAAGCATCATACCGGAAATTCATATTACAACTGATTTAGTTTCTCATACCTTTGTCACTAACTCCAAAACCTTCTCACAACACCAGTTATATTCGAAAAACGTCACTATATCGACTTTGCCGCAACTGTAAAAACCATTCACTTCTTCAAATCACAACTTGTTACTGTTATTTATTTCTTTTGATCACTTGTTCGTCTAATATAAAGCTCTCGTATCAGAACTGTACTGTATTATGCTGAACTGAACTATCCGCGTGCGCCGGATTTACCTTTTTATATACACACTTCGAACGTACTCGAATCTCCTTCCAGAACCTCGTCGAATATGCTGAAAATGTGTAGTATTCTAGGTGCTAACTGGCGGTTCGTCAGTTGGCCCAGAGATGGCACCACCTTACCGCCCGCCGACTAAACAGGTCTCCCTTCACTCTGACTAGGGACTAATTACATCAGCAGCACATAACATTATTTTTATCCTTAAAATTTATCACATTTATTTATTTCGATGTCGGCTGTTTTGTAATAATGCCGGAAATAAAGTCATCGGACTCCTTCTTCTACCCATATTCTTAAATGAATAAAAATTTATTTGGTTGATCACCGGCATTTTTCCATATAAACAGTGTGTAAATACATCAATCTGTATGCTGAATGAAAGCATATTATTTAGGTGGCAACGTCCCAAAGTCCATTTTCTTGCTCATTATTATATACGCGAACAGATCCAAAGATAGCAGTATTCAGGCCTGTAGGCTCATTGTACATTCGCGACATATCAGATCTCCTAAAAAAGACCCGTGCTTCCCACGAAGAATAGCAGTTTATTCCAAAGCAGGAGGGGCGAACGTAGGTGCGTCTTTAATATGTACATACATCGATATACGATGTAAAGCAACGTCAGGCGCAGTTAGTAGTTGGATGGGTGACCGTCCCAACTGTTGTCATTAAAGTTTTCAATATAATTCAATCCTTAAGGTCAACATATCAAAACATATAAAAAAAAGTCATTAAGACACTTGCAATAGTAAAAAACCACAATTTTCAAAAAATAATCCTGAGAAAATTCATCCACCATCGATAATTCACCAGCAATCCGAATCAATCAACAAAAACATTCACACTTCAATATTCACCAAATTACAGTCGAAACCTTACAGAAGATTGCCCCAAAAAATACAGCCCCCCTCAGTAACTCAATTAACTTCTAAAACACTTTCCAAACCCAAAGTCAAGATATTATTATCCACTTTCGAAAATTGTCTATAAACAAATTTCTCTTCAAATTCACTTCTAATTCAACCACTTATTCATGTCTCGAAACACCCTTCATTTACCTTTTGAATCCGCCCATAAAACATTCATCTGAATATAAGTCCAATTTACATGTTCCCCATCAAGTGCTAGCCACTCACCGCTATCTTCATGTCAATTACCGTAAAACATGCTTTCACTCCGTTCAACACCGACGATGCAATACTCTCAATATGACTTAATATAACATCAAATATGGATTAAAATACAGCTCTCAACGTTACTTCACGGGACCAATTCAATTTAACGTGTTATTCAGACAGTTATAATATCATTCATATTTCTAAAACAAAAATAGATTCCACTGACATTTTTATATCAAAATGTTCCATTTTTCATCGCCGTTTTATTGATATAATTTTCAACACGAAATTCCAAAATTTCAGCATTTATTGCACAATATTTCATCATTCCAGCCCCAAAGAGCGGCTGGGAGGAGAATCCAGCTCTTTCCAGATCTTAGCGAAATCATTCCCCATCATTGGTATAAATAAGGGAGCACGCCAAGTCCCCGGCAAGTTGTGTTTTCGGAGTATCTCGTGACAATTAAATCCAGTTAAACTATTTATTTGTGTAAACAAATTTTAATTTTAAGTAAATAAAATATTCGATTCTGTTCGTTACGTTAAATAAATACTTGTTTTGTTTTCGTTTAAAAACAAAGTGTTTAATTTCAAGAAGCAGATACAGGGTGTAGTCGTTGACCCTGTCAGCTAAAATAAAAAATCAATTTAGTGCAAGAAGTCAATACAGGGTGTAGCCTTTGACCCTGCCAACTCAAATAAAAGTGAAAATTGACTATGAACGTACAGAGGATGAAGCATTTGGCCCCTTCCAGCCGTTTAAGGACTAACCACTCCAACTTCGATACAAACAAAATAAAGTGCATGAATGGCTTCCAGAGTCACACATAAAGCTCTCCAACGAAAAATGTTTTATTTTTCCAAACCCCGAGCTCTTTTTCTGTTCACAACGAAGACCGCGTCTTCGCCTCACACATCTTCCAGCGGCTTGTATATCAGTGTATACGCGGAAGCGGAACCTTAGGCGAGCATTGTATAGGGGATATACCATCCTTCGGAGGGGATGTAAAGCCGGCGGGCCATTGCCTATTAAATGTTAGGCAAGTAAAATATCCCTACTCTTCTTAAGAACAGAGGTTCGGCAAAATTCCTGGTTGGGGGTAGCTCGTCTACAGGCGTCGGTGTTAGGCCTCTGTAGCGGAAATAAGCCGACGTTAAATAAATGTATAAAAAATTCCAGAGCAATAGTCGTAGCTCCTCCGGCTCTAAAAATTGCCTTTTCGGATGCCTATACCTTGACGCTTATATGTAGGTACCTGTCTTGTAGCTTAAGTATATGTGCTTGCAAATGGCCCAAACTACTCTCAAAATTGAGACATATAAAAAATAAATAAATAAATAAATATACACCAGAGAAATTAGACAACTCCCAATTCCAAAAGCCAGGGCTTGTGCGGAAGGGGGTTACACATTGAAAAAACGCGGACATACATCCATTTCCTCCGACAGTGCCAGTGTCGGAGCCAGGATTCGAACCCGGTGGTGCGATTGCCACCTCGCGCCTTAACCCACTCGGCTATCGACCAGAGATTTCAAAAGGTAAAAAGCTATTGCTATAAATTCAAACGTATTCATTTTCTAAGGGAATTGAGGAAGTATTTTGTTGGCAATAATGTTCCACGAGCGTTTTAAATAAAATATTTTTCCTCCTTGACGTAATAAATTTGTACTAACAAAACTTGTAAATAGATAAGTTGCGAGAAGCTGGCTTGAAATATACGAAAACAATTTTGCAGTTTATATATTTTTTTAAAACTCCGTCTAGATCTAAATAACTACAATTCCATAGGACATACCGTAGCAAATTACAACTCCATTACAAGAATATGCATGTAAGTGAATTTGCAGTAACAGATTTTTAACTTAGTATTTACACGGTTCACACCCGATAACTACAAGGAGAACGCGCACATCATAAAAATAAAATTTGCTGTTTCTACTACAATACTACAATATTACTCATATTATTATAATCCAGACTATATTTTTAAAAATAGACAAATTATTTAGATGCAAAATTTTAACTTTTATTATTTCAGCATCCTGCAGCATCTTTTATTTTGTGCTTGAAAAATAGCTAATTAAAACTCGCTCTTAATATTATTGTTCTAATTGCAATATAGTAATGGGGTAGTGAAGCGCAAGTTATAGCCTCTCCTACTCAATTGTTAACCTCACCTTCACGATGAGTTCAATTTGAACTTGGTGCACCCTGTTTTCACTAACGAGGCTCTAACGACCGAGTAAGGGCGGAATAACCCTTACCTTTTGTCGTGAGCACATCCACCTTCTCACGAAGAGTGCGGTAAAAATAACCCACCGCACACAAAGGTTGCTTTTGGAATCGTTTGGTTACCCCATCGTCGCAGTCTCCTTCTGTGCCATGGGACCACACCACTCGCCTTCCGCAACCGAGCTGGTCAGTTGCATACCTGCTCCAGCTAAAACTTCAAATGCTGCTTCGTTTTCAGTCGATTAAGGCTTTAAAAAAATGATGGAGCGTTCAAGTGGGACAAAATCATCCGGAGGTAAAATACCCTCCCGATCGGATCTCCGGGGGAGGGTGCCCACAGGGACACCTCATCGAATGTCGAAAAAACACCGACAAGTTAAATCCAACAAAACTAATTCTTTCATCTACGGCGCTTGGAATGTTCGTACTTTGAACGACAGCACTCGCACCGATCGGCCTGAAAGAAGAACTGCTCTAATAGACAGAGAACTTCACCGACTCAATGTTGACGTTGCAGCTCTCAGCGAAACTCGATTTTTGGAGGAAGGCTCTCTCACAGAAAAGTACTACACCTTCTATTGGAAAGGTCTTCCCACCAATTCAAGAAGACAACATGGAGTAGGATTTGCCGTTCGGAATCAACTTATATCCAACTTAACACAAGTACCACAAGGCCTATCCGAGCGTCTAATGCTGCTACGCTATGAGCTATTAGATGGCAACGCGGTAAATCTAATAAGCGCCTACGCTTCCACTCTGGATGCAAGTCACGAAACCAAGGAAAGCTTCTATCAACAGCTGGAAGAAACCCTCTGTAGAATACCTAAAACGGAACGACTCGTTATTCTTGGCGATTTTAACGCTAGAGTAGGGAGAGATGCAGACACCTGGCCAGGCATCTTAGGCAAGAACGATTTAGGCAACATGAACGTTAACGGTCAACTACTCCTAACTAAATGCGCCGAACATGATTTAGTTATAACAAACACCATTTTCCGACAAAAGGATAAATTTAAAGGCACCTGGCGTCACCCCAGATCAGGTCACTGGCATCTACTGGACTATGTTATCGTACGTAGGAAGCATCTCAAGGACGTCCAAATTACAAAGGCGCGCATTGATAGCGAATGTTGGACCGATCATCGTCCTGTTGTCTCTAAAATGAAAATTGTTATGAGACCCAAACACCGAAGAACTCAAGTAAAACGTAGACTCCGTCTCTGTATTAGTAAATTGCGTGACCAACAAACCATCGAACAGCTAAAGCAAAAAGTTCAAGAGAATTTGAGTGCACTAGAAGAAACCAATTCTGTAGATGTCGCTGCTACCTGGACACAAATTAAAGACAGTTTAAAAAGTGCGAGTGAGGAAATCCTTGGCACTGCAGCAAGTAAAAAACAGGAGGACTGGTTCAATGATAATGAAGCTTTTATACAAGAACTTCTTGACCGCAAACATATTGCCTTCCAAAACGCTATCAATCACCCTAACGACTCATCAAAAGCAGAAGCTTTTACCCAATCTAAGTATGAAACGCAACGCGAAATCAGAAGAATAAAGAACGAGTGGTGGGCAAGCAAGGCCAGAGAAATTCAAAGGTACGCCGATTCACACGACTACAGGAATTTCTTTCAAGGAGTAAAAGCAGTGTACGGCCCCAGTCGGAAAAATATGTGCCCAATTAAAGATTTAAATAGAAATCTCCTCAAAGAAGACCAGGAAATAAGAGCCCGATGGAAAGAACACTACTCTAACATTCTTAACCAGCAAAGTCAAGCCGATCACGATATTATAAATCTTATCCCTCAATATGACACCTTCGAAGACTTAGATAAACCACGAACAACGGAAGAGATCTTAACCGCCATTGGGCAGCTAAAAAATAACAAATCTCCCGGCGCCGACTCACTCCCAGCTGAGATCTTTAAAGCTGTGTCGTCAGAGCTCATACCCTACCTCAAAAAACTGTTTGATGTCGTGTGGGAAAGTGGTCAAGCTCCGCAGGAGTTTCGTGATACACTTTTAATCAACCTCTTCAAAAACAAAGGGAGCGCTGCGGACTGTGGAAATTACAGGGGTATAGCTCTCCTGGCTGTTGGAGGGAGGATACTCACTAAAGCGATGGCAAATAGGCTAACACCTGTTATGGAAAAGTTACTTCCTGAAACACAGAGTGGCTTTAGACCAAACCGAGGCACATCGGACCTAATCTTCACACTTAAACAGCTTCAAGAAAAAGCACTCAAACATCAAGGAGAAATTCACATGGCCTTCATTGATTTAACCAAGGCGTTTGACTCGGTGGACAGGGAAGTGCTCTGGAAAATTATGCTCCGCTTAGGTATCCCTAGAAAATTTGTGTAAGTATGTCGCAGTCTACATACAAACAACAACGCCCAGGTTATGTATAATAATGAGGCAACCGAACCTTTCCAAACCCTCACTGGAGTTAGGCAGGGATGTGTCCTGGCACCCCTACTCTTTAATTTGTCTACCGCTGCTCTAACAATTATTATTGACAACAAACTGACAGTCAGAGGAATAGGTCTCAGATACCGTTTTGATGGAGGTCTCTTTAACATAGGGCGCTTTAGAGCTTTCACGAAGACACGCACACGATTCATTTGTGATCTCCAGTATGCGGATGACTGTGCACTTTTAGCCTCTACGCCGGAAGAGCTTCAAGAACTTTTAGATGTGTATGCCCAGAGCTATGATTCCTTGGGACTTAAAATCAACATTGGAAAGACTAAGATTATGTCAACTCCTCATCAAGTGAACCAAATAGACATTACACTTAACGGAAATTCTCTTGAAGTGGTGGATCAGTTCAATTACTTAGGCAACGTTGTTAATGACAAAGCAAACATGGACAGCGAGATTCGCAATAGAATTAACGCTGCATCTAGAGCGCTCTGGGGACTTAGAGAGAGAGTATTCGACAACCACGACCTTGCTTTGTCAACGAAAATGGCTGTCTACAGAGCAGTTGTCATTCCAACACTGCTATATGGATGTGAAAGCTGGGTCACTTACCGTCGTCATGTGAAAGAATTTGAACGTTTTCAGCAAAGACACCTCAGAAGTATGATGAAAATCCGTTGGTTCCATCACATATCAAACGTGGAAGTACTCAGGAGAGCAAACAGCCTTCCAATTGAGGTGCTTATTTCAAGAGCCCGCCTAAGATGGGCAGGTCACGTTCATCGTATGCATGATAACCTCCTTCCTAAATGTACACTTTATGGTGAATTGCTAAGCGGTAGAAGAAAGCGTGGCGGTCAACGAAAGAGGTTCAAAGACGCTCTCCATTAAAATCTAAAATCCTGCGGTATTACAGACGAGCAATGGGAACAACTTGCAGCGGACAGAACCGAATGGCGGGGGGTTGTGGCCAGCTATCAAGGAAATGTTACTGCAAGAAGGCCGAATCCAAGACCTAACCAGGTCTATGTTTGTCCTGACTGCGGTCGACATGTACTCTCCCTAATTGGCCTTTATAGCCATAGTCGTGTGCACCGTAAATGAATGGGAATTACAATAGACTACACCTTTTACTTGTTTTGTATTGTACACAATTTATCGACTGTAACATTTTTATACTCGGACTCGAGTAACGGCTAATAATAATAATTATTTAATATCTTTACAAAATTTGATACTTGTAGCATTTATACTGTTTGAGATATGACGAAAAGTAGGAATGAAAAATTAATATAGATGATAAAAGCAAGATCTAATCACATTACGCCTCCCAAAAATAGATTGAAAATATAACTTTACATACCTTAAACCTATAATTTGAAAGTAAATTAAAATAAAAGCAATAATATCCAATACGCATCTAGGATTCGTGTGCGGTATTGTTCTCAGATGTAACATAATTGATATCTTTGATCAAAACAACCGAATTGCAATAATTTTTTCATTAAAATTAAATTTGAACACTGTACTACAATATTGTTGTTCCTAGAATTCAGACAATATTTCTAGAAATACAAAAAGAATATCTATATTACATTTTTCTTTGCGGTATTTTATTATCACCGAACACTTTATTTTATTTTTGAAATACAACTAATTAAAACATTATTTTAACATCACCATCGTAATAGAAATAAATTACAAACATAATAAAAGTGTATTAAAATAAAAATATACCTACTAGAGTCCAGTATTCCACTATTTCCTATGAAAGGAAATCGATTCATTGTCACCAATCAAGGTGCACAATGTGCGTTTCCAAATCAATTGAAAATAATGTCCTATAACTTCCGACATACTACGTCTTCAATCGGAAAACGCAAAATAAAATCTGCAGTAATTTATCCACTTTGTGTTGACTTATATATTTTGTTAAATATATACTTAGTCCGAGTTTGTCGTCAACTTGATTGTAATAAGTCGTCACCAGATGGAGCATTCGTAAGTTGCGGACACCTCGTGTCTGTAATTCGATGACTATAGAATGCAGTGAAGTGATGTTTTGCATTTGTCTATGTCGCACTGGTGAGAGCTAACAAGCTCGAAACTAGTGTGCGGTTGGTGATGCACAACAGCACTGCACTGGAAATCTGATTGCTGGGGACTTATTGCAATCAGATTTTATTTTGCGTTTTCCGATTCAAGACGTAGTATGTCGAAAGTTATAGGACATTGATTTGGAAACACATATTGTGAGCCTTGATTGGTGGCAATGAGTCGATTTCCTTTCATAGGAAATAGTGGAATACTGGACTATCGTAGTAGGTATATTTTTACTTTACTACACTTTTATTATTTTTGTAATAATTTATTCACTTTGTGTTGGCTTATATATTTTGTTAGAAATAAATTATTTAATGTCCATCTAAAATTTTATCCTTGATGCACTTTTAATTTTTGAGATATCACTACTTATATATATTTTTTTTTTTTGGCATTAGGACATAGTCCATACAGCCAGATACACAGTTAAATTTAGAAACGGCTAACCCTAATTCTAACGTGAATAATAACTAGATGAAAACGATAAGGAATAACAGGGACACACACTTCTCGCCTAGGGGCCTGTCAAGGCATTTAAAAAAAAAAACATCACAGGTAAGGCCACGGATCGATTACACGAGGTTAAACAAAGGATTTACAACTCTAAACCTAAATTTTTATGCCATTTTTATACAGTTATATTCCAAAAAGTACAAATGTCTTGTAGCACCAAAAAGGGGTTAAAATTATGGGGGTTTAACTCGAATCGAATCACTTTGCACTCCAGAAATAGATTCAGCAGAACATTTTACATAATATAGGCTTAATTATAAAAGTATGTCCAACAGTTGCGTAGTACCAAAAGAAATCAGTATCTGCATCTCTAACTAATTACTTTTACCAAAAATAATTATAAATAACAGGTTTGAAAAAACTACAAAAAAATCTTTCATAAAGAAATTTCTGTTTTGAATAACAATTCATCAGAAATGCTAGAAAGAAAGTTGTCTGAACTTTTGTTCAAGATAAATGAAGAGGACTTTGCTAATTTGGACTTTCAATATCTTGATAATGAGTATATAGAATTTTGAACAATTTTATAGTGTATCATTCAGGATTCAATTTGATATAAATAGGGTAAAATTGAAGAGATATAACGAACCGAAATTATCAATTAGATGTAGTATGAACGAATATGTCAAATGTTTTGGTAAGCCAGATAATTTCCAAATTAAAATATTTTGACATTATCTAGTGAATGTGTTAATTTCTTATTTAACAAATAGGATAATGAAAATAAATGGTTTTTGTTCGAATGCTTGCTGTTGGAATACCGCAATGATCTAACTTGGGGGCCTTTGCTTTTTTTGCTGTTAAGTCATTGAGACCGGCGAAACATGCAAAATTCTTTCTCCAAATCATTTCATTTCATTGTTTTCTTTTGCAGGATGATATTAATTGCGTAGGGTGAAGCGGCGTGTGAACACGCAAAAGCCGAGCGGGTTGTTGAAATAAAAAAGTTTGGAGTAGAATCTGGAATTTTAGAGCTTAAGACAGATTCTTGGGGCTTTTCGTCCACTTAATTTTATTTTTTAAGAGGTTCGAGGATTGCTCCTAAGATGTCGAACAGGGTCCAATGCTAAGTATTATTTTTTTAATGTCTGTGAAAGGGTCTAAAGCTTCACCCTGTATATCACTTCTTGAAATAACAACACGTTGTTTTAAAACGAACTTAAAATATTTATTCAAATTTAATTAACAGTTTGTAAAACTTTTTAAACTTAAATATTAATTCTAATAACAGTTGTGAAAAGGTAACTTTTCGACACCGGAAATTCCGACTAAGAAAAAATTTCTCTTAATTGTAAATGATTTAAAAGATCCGAAAAAATTCATTTTTGTTTTCTTTAACGTAGATCTAATGTATAAGGCGCGGTGGACGAAGATTTGTTGAGCTCGTGATGCTTGGCTTTTTATATGGGACGCTGCGTGTGAAAATCTGGAAATGTTGTTAAAGAACACGCCAAAACCCTCGATAAATTTTTCGAAACTATAACGAAATCCATTTCGCATGAAACGCGTGCTCCACCTAAAAACGCTGTTGGAAGAAGTTTTTATAAATAAAATAAAAAAAATTTTATGTAAAAATATCGAAAACTCACCAAGGAGTGACCACAAAATTTTAGAAAGTATCATGAAAACCTATAACTTCGGAAATTTCGAAAATAAAAACCCTTTTACGAATCCACGTTGTATAGCACTGCAACACTTGCGTTATGTTTAATAAAGGGATGAGTTAAAAAAGTTGTTGAGATTTTTATCGAAAATAGCCCTAAGCGTCGAGGGTGCACTTTCATTTCTTAACAGTCGATTTTGGCGGAAGAACGATGGGTTTTCCGCGTATTTGCCCTAAGCCGGTTCCTCAGTGATTTGGTGGCAGAAAAGTATTTTTACCATGTACTAGTACATGTGCATGGGACGGCTTTGCCTGAACGTATGAATTTATAATCACCACAATATAATTCAAACTCGTTGCGATTCAAGCATTTTTAAGCTCTGAGGAGCGTCCTAAATTATTATTAAAATAATAAAAATACGTAAATAGACAGGCAAGCAAAAGCCCACCAAAATTATAAACATTGAACTTTACATTGAATCTTGTTGTGTAATCGTTTGCTATAAACTAAACACTGGATGGTAGTTGGAGACATTGTTCCGGTCCTCACCATGCGTTGTACATGGGTCAGACTATTGTTATCATACATTTTCTTGATTTTTTTGTAAAAACATATTTTTGAGAAGATTAATATATATTTTTGAACTTTAGATCGTCTTTTTCTTGTGTTTCACAATTCTCTTTTCGGGTTAATTAAGAAAGTGTTAGTATTTACAGTGTTTTTTTTTTTTTTTACATTTATTTAACGTCGGCCTATTTCCGCTACTGAGGCCTAACACCGGCGCCTGTAGACGAGCTACCCCCAACCAGGAATTTTGCCGAACCTCTTCCCTTAAGAACAGTAGGGATCTTTTACTTGCCTAACATTTAATAGACAAGGGACCGACGGCTTTACATCCCCTCCGAAGGATGGTATATCTCCTATACAACCCTCGCCTAAGGTTGTATAGCTTCCGCGCATACACTGATATACAAGCCGCTGGAAGATGGGTGAGGCGAGGACGTGGTCTTCGTTGGAACGGTCACCGCGCGCGCCAATATCCATTGGCTGGATGTCGGTCTCGATAACTAGGGCCGAGTAGGACTATTACTCTTTGCACCTAGATTATCTCTGTAGACCTGGACCGGCCTTCGTGATAGGTGGGCCTGCGTACTTCTATCAGACCCAGCTCACAAATGTGAGATGTGTCGTGGTATTTTCTGCGGACCTCCCCTGGTCCTGGCTGTTGAACCTCGCTGGCTGAGGTCTCTTCTGGCGCTCTTCTTGTCTTGATGTTTTCTTTCTTCGCCAGCTTGTCACCCCCGGGGGTAGTCATCGGTCGAGTTGGGTTTAGGAAGTTTTGGCTGGGACTGACTGCCGGTACGTAGGACATCAATTGATATCCTACCCCGGATCGTCGGAAAGGTAAGGATGAGCTGTGTAGCTCGGGAGTGTGGAGACCTAAGTGCTTCTTTTAGCATTTTCGGTCTCCACGGAGCAGGTAGGACAACGGGCGTCGGACGGTATGTTGTCCGACGCCCGCAAGGAGGTTGGGTTAGGGTTGAAAACGTCATGTCTCTGGTAGTGGAGGTCCGTCCTGGCGTATCTGAAACAGATCTGTTAGCGGGAAATAAAGGTTATACTTACCCGTTGTCCAGTAGCTGAACCCTCGGTCGCTTGTGCCTTGGGGCGTCGGCGGGGTCGTAATCAGTGGCCTGTCTGATCAGCGGGTTCCCATGCTCCTCGGCTTGGGCGTACAGCTTCTTCGCTCGTTCCCGGATGACTTCAGTGACCGTGGTGTACTCCAGGTCTCTGACGATGTCTGCGGTTCTCACGTACCATGGGGCGTCAACTACCATCCTGAGGGCGATGTTCTCCACTGCCTGGATTCTCTTCATGTAGGACTTCGCCTGGTAGCCCCACGCTACCGAGGCGTACGTCAGCTGCGGCCTGATGAGGGTCTTGATAAGCGTGAGCTTGTTCCTCAAGTTAAGTCGGCTCCCATTTCCCGTCATTGGGTAGATGAGGGCTCTCGTACGTCGGGCCTTGGCTGTGATGGCGTCCGTGTTTTGTCTCCATGTTAGGCTTCTGTCCATGACCACGCCAAGGTATTTGACGGTGTCGTGCCATTGGATGTCCTGGCCGTTCATGGAGACGTGTCCTGTGGGAATTTCTTTCCGCACTCGTCTGAAGAGGATGGCTTGGCTCTTGTCGGCGTTGACTGCGACTTTCCACTTCGTGCACCATTCTTCCAGGAGTGTGGCCGCTTCCTGGAGTTTTCTGGTTGCGTCTCTGGCCTTCCAGGATCTGGCAATCAGGGCGGTGTCGTCTGCATACAGGGCTAGGGCTGTATGGTCGGTCCGGGGGAGGTCCGAGGTATAGATGGCGAACAGGTGCGGTGACAGCACCGATCCCCGTGGAACTCCCGCTTCCACGGTCCTGTAGGTGGAGAGTTGGTCCGAGATTTTCACCCTTAGCTGTCTGCAGTGTAGGTAGGATCTCACTAGTTTGACGAGTTCGATGGGGTAACCCATACTCATCATTTTAGCTAAGAGACCGTCGTGCCAGACCGTGTCGAATGCTTTGGCGACGTCTAGGAACAGCGCCGCGGTGACTTGACGCTGGTTGAACCCCTTGGTGATCTCCTCGGTGAGGCGAAGCACTTGGAGTTCCGTGGAATGTCCTGTTCGGTATGCGAACTGTTCATCCGGGATGATGTTCAGCTCTTCTGTCTTCTCTGTTAGCCTCTTCAAGATGATCAGGAACGGTCACCAATCCAACTACTAACCACGCCTAACGTTGCTTTACATCGCATATCGAAGTATGTACATAGTAAAGACGCACCTACGCTCGCCCCCATTTACAGTGTTAGACTTTACAGTATTACGACGTCCAATTGATACCATCAGTGATAGCAGTTAAGCAAAAGAAAGATAGATTTTTTTGTGTTTTTCGTCTGAATCAGTCGTTTCGAACCCTTTAAGTGAACAATATAATATCCACATTCGGAAGGGTAATAAAAGTCCTTGAGACGTGTTAAGATGGATCATTCACAATGTCCCCAGTCATTCCGTGCGGGTACGATTGCGCAATATTACACAATATATCCTAATATTGCTCATCCAACTTAAAAATGAAAATTTGTGATATGAAAATGATATGACCGTCTCGGCATTGAAATGGAGAATTTTTTGATACGAATGAAATTCGAATCGACATTAACTCGGAAGTTATTAACAAAAATAAGTTGAAGAAATTAATTAAATTTGAAATGACCCCGTAAAGCCATCCCCCGATGGTTCTGCACTTAGAGTTGAATATGATATGATATTGTGCCGATAGGTCTGTGGTGAATGAAAGGAAATAAGTTCTGATAATAAAAGGGGACCGAATGGAAATAAGTTTTGATATTAATGGGGGACAGTAGTACCGGTGCTTTGTTAATCTATATTAATGGAGATTGATAGCAACTTGATATTAACGAAGCAAAATGAATTGAGAGTTGAAATTAAAGGAGAGATTATTCGATAAAAAATTAACAGAAGCGAATTCAAATGTTTTGATTGAGGTGCGGAAAATGGTTTTGAGGTTCAGTTCAATTCAATAAGACTATTTCTTATTTTAATACAAAAAAGTACCTCCCAAGAACCCATATTGGGTCCGACCGTGCAACCACCGCGCTAATGTGGTGGCAGATTGCAGGGCCAGGCGGAGTGGGACTGATTCTGCTAAAGAGAAAACAACTTAACCTATGCTCCTTCCATCGCAGACGAATTATACAGAGTGTCCCAACCAAAAGTAGGCACCTTGAATAACTTTGGAGATAAATTTTTTTTGAAAAATTGGTGAAACACGTCGACCTTGTTTCCAAGGGGAACATATTTTAATGTAATACTTGTATATCTATCACCATCCCTCTACCCTACACGGCCACCCCCTCAAAAAATTTAAATAACAAAGGGAGTCGAGTGATATATCTTTTGAAAGGTCTTCCAATTCTCTACATAATCGTGTATTTTTTTAAACTTTTATCGATTCGTTCCTGAGAAATAAATTGTCTCATTATTTTAGGTTTGGGAAATAAAAACAAACGAAGCAGTTTAAATTATCGTATGTATTGTTCAAAATGACCCCCACCGACTTTCATACAGTAGTAAAATCTGTTTAGAAATTCTGTACGAACATTTCTGAACATATCTGGAACCAATAAACAGCATTCTCGAACAATTCTTCGTAACTCTTCCAGAGATGCAGATTTTGTTGCAAATACCTTCGATTTCAAATGTCCCCACAGAAAGAAATCCAAGGGAGTTAAATCGGGTGACCTTTGGGGGGGACTCCAGAGGACCTCTTCTTCCAATCCATCACTCAGGAAACCGATTATCCAAAAATTGACGGACTGCTATAGCAAAATGTGGGGGTCCCCATCCTGTTGAAAAAACAGTTCGCCCTCTAAAAGATTATTGTCTTCTTCGAGGATTTGGGTAATCATTGGGTCGATGTTATTTTCTAACAGATCGAGGTACCTTTTGCCATTTAAATTGTCAGGAATAAAAAACGGCCCGACAATGTGATCCCCTAAGATGCCAGTCCAAACATGTAACTTCTGAGGCCTTTGGGTATAAGTTTCCATGAACAAATGTGGATTGGTTTCACTCCAATACCTACAATTGTACCTGTTTACGTCCCCATTTAAGTAAAATGTCGATTAATCAGGAAAAACACGTATTGTACAGTAGATTGGCATTACCGTTTAATTGTTCACTAAAAATCTCACAGAATTCAAGCCGACGATCGGGATAATCTTCGTTTAATCTGTGTACCAATTTAAATTTTATATGGTTGAAATTTGTGGGCCTTCAGAATTCGATGAACACTGATTCGTGATACACCGGAAGCCTCAGCTACTTTCCTGATCGATTGAGTATTATCCATCTGCAAATGACCCAGAACTGCCACTTCGACTGCTTCATTCCTAATCGTTCGCTGAGGTTCATGGTTTTTGTTTCCTACAGAACCTGTTTCTATAAATTTTTTCAATAATTGTAAAACATATTGAGAACCAACCTTTCTATCTGGATGATTTTATTTGAATATGCGCTCCGTAGCTCTAGCACAATTATTGTTTTTCAAATAAATGCTGACAATTTCTATTTTCTCCTGAAGGGTATAAACAAACCATTTTGAGAACTCACTCTGGTCAAATATATATCGATTTAAAATTGGTTGTGAACAAATTAATGTTCAAGGACTATCAAATACTTCTACGTCTTTTATTATTCTAAAACTAAACGGGCAAGGAAAGTTTTTTTATCGAAAAAACTCGTGCTGATTTGAGAGCACTAAAACATGTAGTTTTTTTTATAAATTCCAATACCCAGTGGCGTGTATTTTAGATTTTTTTAAACGATTTCGATTATGTGTAATCATCAAAAATAAAATTTATTTTCCTTAACAACGAATCGAGACAAGTTAAAAAACATATACAGTTATGTAGAGGATTGAAAGACCTTTCAAAAGATGTATCACTCGACCCCCTTGCCATTTGGATTTTTTGAGCGGGTGGCCGTCTAGGGTAGAGCGATGATGATACAGGTATACAAGTATTACAATTAAACATGCCCCCTTTGGAAACAAGATAAGATAAGATAAAAGATAAAAATTTATTCATCAATAAAGTTATACAAACATATAAACTTATCTGACTAGTCAAAAAAGAACAGTAATTTGCAGTAAAAGACAATTATAAACATTGAACAATTTAAAAACGTTTGTAATAGATACAGTGAAGCTACCATACGACGGCGAGACGTGCAGCAAAACACCAGAGAGAGAGATAGAGAGAGAAATGCATGTCACGCAACATACACCCCTCCCCCTGCCTCCCCGAAGGCTTACCACACATCCCGCCATCGCACAATAATTTCACTTCACATACATAAACACACAGTTACACGTATGCATATGTTAAACATTATTATTTGCAGACCTTTAGAGTGTCTCCGCAAGGAACACCAAAACATAAATTCAATAAACCATATAAGTATAGGTGAAAACAAACTTAAAAATTAAGGAACTCATCAACATCATAAAATGCATTATCACATAAAAATTTTAACATTTTATTCTTAAATGACACGTTGCTGCCAGTATCAATACATTGATTAATTTTGTTGAAAAATTTAATGCCGATGTGTCTTGGAGAATTTTCTCCTAGTGCAAGGCGGGAGTACGGCTGATATAGGTTATCTTTGTTTCTTGTGTGATGTGTATGAATATCACTGTTTCTCGGGAATTCAGATTCGTTTTCTTTGATGAACATTATTATTTGGTAAATATATAAACTAGGCAAGGTAAGTATTTGTAACTCTTTGAATAATGGTTTGCAGCTAGTTAAGGGGTGAGTTTTACACATAGCTCTTATAACCTTTTTTTGTTGTTGAAATGCTCTTTTAAAATATGGGGAATTTCCCCAGAAAATGAGCCCATACTGTAATTGAGATTGAACCAATCCATAATAAAGAGTTTTCAGAGTGTTTATCCTGACAGTGTCTCTCAGATTCCTTATTATGTAGCAAATGGTGCTTAATTTTGAGCAAACCGTATTTATATGCATTTCCCATGTAAGTTTCTGATCTAAAGTAACACCCAAAAATTTAGTAGTTGTTGTACTCTGAATGGATTTGTTTGATATCTTCAGATATAGATCATAGTTTGTCACCACATTTTTTGGCAAAAAACGCATATAACACGTTTTATTTATATTTAAGTTTAGTCCATTCTCATTACAATAGCGACTCATTTCCTGTGATGCATTGTTACTGTCGATGACAATCTGTTCAATACAGTTATGAGACATTAGCATGTTTGTGTCATCCGCATAGAGAAGAAGTTGATTTGGAGTAATACATGTATTAGGTATGTTGTTGATGAAAATTATAAAAAACAGAGGTCCCAAAATCGAGCCTTGAGGCACCCCCAGATTTACATTTTTTGTCTCGGATTTAGCCCCGTCAACGACGGTGGTTTGCGTGCGGTTTTATAAATATGAGGCAGCCCAGCTATATGGTGCACCTCGTACCCCAATGCCTTTTAATTTCATGAGTAGCAGATTGTGATCTACAGTATCAAATGCTCGACTTAAATCATAAAAAAGCCCTAGGACATGACTCTTGTTATTTAGTGCATTGTATATAAAATCTATGCAGTCTAATATGGCAGTATTGGTGGATTTACTTTTACGAAAACCATTTTGAACATTTGATATCAGATTAAAATTCTCTAAATAATTAGTTAGTCTTATGGAGTATGATGCTTCAAAAATTTTAGCAATTTGACTTGGCATACATATAGCTCTATAGTTCATAATGTCCGTTTTGGGGCCTTTGTTTTTATATACAGGTATACATTTGGATTCTTTTAGGTTGGGGAATACACCACCTGAGAACGATTCATTCACTAGGTATGCTAATGGCTCATCAATAAAGTCTTTTACTGACTTCATCACTTTTCCGCTGAAGGTCGACGTATTTCACCAATTTTTCAAAAAAATATGATCTCCAAAGTCATTCATGGTGCCTCTTTTGGTTGGGATACCCTGTAGAAGGTGTTAAAATTAGGAACATGTTTAAAGAACAAACTTGACAAAACTGAATAAAACCTACATACTAAATTAAAACACTCGCGCACTGATCACGTTTAATTTCGTATCTGACACTAACACCTCAATTTGAACGATCGCCTTCCGCGAGATACGCCAATGCTGGGCTGCGCATGGCTGGCCTAAATTTTAATTTAAAAAATTTGGGTTTTATATAATGTTTTCATTTTCTAAAAATGTGTGAAGCGAAATGAATTTAGAGACAAAAATGTACAAAAAGAAAAGAAGAAAAACAAACGCGACAAAAAGGTTACAAACAGAAAGGAAGAGGGGGCAGGAAAGATTTAAGGAAACAAAAGGTATGAAGTGTCAGTAAAGGTGAATAGGATAAGAGGAATAGGATAGTTGTTGAAGTTTGGCTACAGGGGTTGCCAGAAAATCGGTAACGTCTGGTACGGTAGTTTTGATGTTAATGCAGTTCATTTAGGGCCGGTATTTTTTAGGACGATATTTTGTAATGTTGGAGCTATAAAATAGGTAATTTAGGGATTTTAAGATATTTGCTGACGGATTGGAGTTATTTATGAATTATCGATGAACCGTGAATTTTTTCAAAATTTGTTGGTGAAAATTGTGGTTTTTTGATTATTTTAAGCGTGAGCTTACTTTTTGTCGCGTTTTGACAATTTCAAATGAAAGATTGAATTATTTGGCAAATTTTTAATATTTTTGAAATTTTTTTTATGTCTCGCACGTGGAAAGTACTATAACATGTGTAGAGAAGAAATCGCAATTTAATTTATCTAAATGTGGTCTATTATAAAATTGCAAGTGCAGTTATTCATTAAAAAAAGTGACGATTGGGAGATTAATAAAAAATTATGCAAGGTTTTATACGTAAATGACAGGTCATTTGTAAATTCTCATCATATTGGAAGAGCTAATGCTTAGTATATGGCAAGCATTCTCCTGTTTTCCAGTAACTCAAAACTGTAATTGTTTTCAAGTAAACACTGCTTTTATATGTATCAAATGACTATGTTTAAAATTAGTTAAGTGTAATCAAGACTGTGTCCCTAGATCAGCGTTTAGTCCTCTTAATTTTTACTAAATTTATTATATTGTTTTTGCCAACTGGCTCACGGACTACTGTGATATTCCAGTGAGAAATTTAAAATTTTCTATTTTTCCTAAAACTCGCATTTAGTCTAAGCATACAAAATTATTCTATATAATTTCTTCGTTAAATTTGAAAAAAAAATGACAATACGCAATTATATTTAAAACTAATTTTAACTAATGTAAAACACATATGTACTACAGAACATGATTATGGATAGTTTTTTTTAAATAAGAGTTTAACGGACGGATTTATTCTCGTCCTAAATTGGTAGCAGGAAAACTTTATAGTATCTTAAAACGTACCTACGATTTTTCAATTAACCTCTTTTATATCGCACTATAAAATTTCTAATAGACAACAATAAATTATTTTCTAGTATTTCCACTATTCAGTCAAATCATTCTATAAAACTTCATATTTTCTAAGTTTATTGATATAAATATTTCATTAAATTAAAGTTGATTTAACTTATTAACTCATCAGATTTTAATGTTGTTTTGTATTTCATCAGAAATCATGGTCAAATATATGATAATGTATATTTAATATACAAAGAAATGTTAATGGAAAAATTTATCGTGTATGACTTTACAGCAACAGCATAAGATAAGACCGCAAAGGACTAAGTACATAAATATAAGGGGGTGACATTTCAGCATATGAAACCTAAGGTATATGTGATTAGCTATTGCATTTTATGTGACCGTGATAGCCACTGCCTTAGTTGATATACCGGGTGTAACAGAAACTTCCTGTTTCTCTTTACGTAATAAGCGATTAAAATATAATTAACTCAAGGCTAATATAGTCAATAGAAGCTATTCGACTGGATCCTGATCAGATTAGACGTTGTTCAGGAGGAGCTCCACATCGACAATGAGTCACAGTTTGGCTTCAGGAGAGGAAATAGCATGATGCAGCAAGTCGTTAGAACAGATAGCGACATCAAAATACAATACAACCTCTGGAAGAGCACTGTCATGGTGCGCCTCGATACTGGGAAGGCGTTCGTCATCGCCTGGATCCCGGGGTTACTATACAAACTACACGACTACAACTTCCCGATTTATTTCATCAAACTCATCACGCGTTCCTGACGGGCTGATCCCTGCATGTTCGAGTGAATAACAAGCTATTAACGGGGCATTCGCGCGGGAGTCCCGTAAGGATCGTGTTTGTCACCAAAGTTGAACAACCTGTACGTCCCCGACATCCCAGTGGTCCCCAATATGAAGCTGGCCAAGTACGCGGATGACATAGCCATGTATGCACATTCACACAATGCTCAAGCAACAAACGTGCTGGTTCAAAGCTCACATGGCTCGTGCCATGGCTTATTACGACCAGTGGAAGATTTTGGTAAGTTCTGAGAAGTCTGAGGCGATAGTCTTCTTCTTCACAGAAAAACAAAATTATAACACCAATCTAGATCCGAGACAACAAAATTCCAACCAAGAGGTGGGTAAAGTACTTGGGGGTCAGACTGAACCAGCGATTGACGTACAATACACACATTAATTAGACAGTGCGGACGGTCTACTCCATGTCCAGGAGTCTGAATTCGCTCATGATCAGGGGTAGCAGACTTAACCGACAAAATAAAAAATGTTGTACACAATGTTGGTCAGGCCGTCCATTACATACGCGGCGCCGGTGTGGTGCATAATGGACACATTTATGCGCCTCATTTCTAAATCTGGAATGTACACTTTCCTCAGAGACCTATACGCACTTTACCGCGGCATAACCCCAATAGTGGACTACATCCAAGACATCTCCCAAAAATTCTATTCTTTCAAACTGGGCGATAGTCCGCTAACAAGAAATATAACACAAATTAGACAGCATAATGTCCCATTTCAGATAAAACACATCCTACCATACCAGACGTCATCAATAGATTAGACCTTTTATTTTCAAATAACGAAATGCTACAAATAGATACCATTTTCTACTAATTCAACCCATCGAGGATTGCCCCATAAAGCAAAATCTTGCCTACGGGATTTTGGAATTATGGTAAACTGTTACATTTGTAATATGAGGAATCGTGTTTTTCATACAATTAATAGTATGAATCTTGAAGGAAATATCGACCGTAGAATGAAAGATGTTTATGGGAAGATATTTTGGAAATATGATCCACAAAGTATCATTTTTGTAACTGCAACGAAAATTCATAAAACGGGACGTGATTCACCCAGCCATCGTCATTTTTGTAACTGAAATGAAATTTCCTAAGACGGAACATGATCCCCGAGACACTGTTGCGTCTTTGATATGAGAGTATTTTAATTTAGAAATAAACAAGTGATGATCTAGTACTTATCAGACTTTCGTGAAACTACTACAAGTTTTTCAATATAACCAAGGCAAAATTAATTATATCCTACCTTCATTTCAACGTTCCACAGCACGCACAGCAATTATTGTATTTTTTTTCTTTACTGGCACTGGCCCTTATCATCAAAGTAAAACATGTCTAAAATTCGCGTATATCCCAAGCAAACGTAAATTGTGAAATGCCTTTATTGCGTGATGAAAAACCAGTTCGTAATTTTTTACAATAAGAAGTATTCAACAGTGTAGCTTAGCAATAATTTGATTAAAATATTTTACTCTAGCGTATGTTACAAATACAGGTATATCATATTAATTATTATATTATAGTATAGTGCAATGCTTTCCTGCAGACAAAAAACTAAATAAAAACTTTACGAGCTCATTATTATCAATAAAACAAGCCAACGTACATTTTAAAACCTATAAAGATAAGTGAGTCAATTTGCGAACGAAATAGTACAGAGCCGAACATAAAATTCGTGTATATTAGAATGTGCATATAAATAATACTAGACCGTAACTCGCTGTTAAAATTTAACGCCTGAGTTGCTGATCTAAATCTTTCAAGTGCGTACCGGGACGCAATTACGTTTGCGAGTAGTTTAACGGCATTTTAATGAAGTCGTAAAGTTTTGTTGCGTTTTTTGAGTGCCAGGAACCGCTGGTCTCGACAATACACGTAAACGTATTTTAATATTTCAAGATGATCTTCTTAAACGTAAAATATGTAAACTGTTATTTAATATATCTTTATATATCATCAAAATTGAAAAGTAGTACACATTTTCCAACACATACAAAAGAAAATGCAGATATAATTTTGCCATTTTAAAAATGTTACGAGTAAGTAATTTATTTACCAGTACAAAATTCATTGTGCAAAGTACAAAGGTACAAATTCGGCACATACAGCCGTTCTTCGAAAAATATGAAAATTTTGGTTAAGAAGATTTATTTTGCAATTATATAGACAAGGGATGTACTACAACGGCACGACCACCAAATATTGATTATAGTTATACAGGTTGTATTTTATACTAGCGCTAATTCAGGACATTTCAAAGTCCTCTTTCAATAAAAACCGTTAAGTTATACTACTTTTCATTCTGAACCGATCTACTAGCCATGAAAATTCAAAATTATTTTGAGAATAATTTAATGAAATAAATAATACCTACTGTTATAGGAACTGTTAAAATTGGCCTCCCAGTATGTCTATGCATTTCTGTAGACAATTTTTTAATGATCTATGGACATTTCTTAAAATATCTACAGCAATTTCCTGAAAAACCTCCCTTATTCTTTCTTTCATATTTTCTTTTGTAGTTATAGGAGCTTTGTACACTTGCTCCTTAACATAACCCCACAAAAGAAGTCTATTTTGTTCAAATCAGGGCTTCTGGCAGGAAAATTATAGGGTCCTCCTCTTTCTATCAAACAATTTGGAAAAGCGTCGTTTAAATTTTCGTGAATAGCTGCAGTGTAGTGGACAGGTGCTCTATCATGGAGGTCCATGGGGACATCCTCCAGTAATTCTTGCAGGCTGTCTTGCAAAAATTCCAAATAAATTTGACCATTCACATGGCCATCAAAAAAATGTGGTCCAATCACATAATCCTCATCAATTCCTCCCCAAACATTCAACGGTCATTTTGTTTGGCTATTTGCTTGTGAGATGTAAGGATTGGTTGTGTCGTAATAATGAAAATTATGATGATTAACGTGTCCATTTCTATGAAACGTTGCTTCATCGGCAAACAAAAGTCAAAAAACAATTTTTTGTTGTCCTATTTTTCGCTTTGCCTATTGACAAAATTGTATTCGGTTTTCATAATCACTATCAATTAGTTCCTGCATTAGTTGAACAAGGTAGGGATGAAATTTGTTTTTGTGTAGGATTCAATGGACTGAGGATCGGTTTATATCGTTTCCTCTTGCCAATTCTCTTATGCTGCGATGAGGATCTTCAATCACGCTACATTTTTTGTTCGTTCCTTTTTCTCATATTACACTTTCCCCGTACTCTCAAATCGGTCCATCAACCTCTGAAGTGATTTTTTATTGGGCCGCCTTCTTTCCGGATATCGCTTCTTATAAATTCGAGTTCATAGCAAACAATTTTTATCAGTCACACCCAGAACATAAACCATATCGTCCATTTCTTCTCTCGAAAAATTCATTATTGGAAAGTGCGAATTTTAAACTAATTTATAACTTAAAATAAGTATAAATACTTAATCACAATAGTTAATAATTAAACGTCAATATGATAATTTTCAATTATTTTCACATTATATCAAAACCATGGCTACTAGATCAGTTCGAAATGAAAAGTACTAGAATTTAACGGTTTTTAATGAAAAAATAAAAATATCTCTGGAAATATCGATTTTAGGTATAGGATATTTTCTACAAAAATCGTAGAGAATTAACGTGCCAATTCAAAAATACAATAATATACAGAGTGTTCCATTTGAAAAAATTGAGAAAATTCACTTTAAAATGTCCTGAATGAGCGCTAGTACAAAATAGATCCTGTATAATTATAAATAATATTTGATGGTTGTGTCGTTGTAGTACATCCCTTGTCTACATAATTACAAAATAAATCTTAATTAAAAGCAATACACATACAGCGAATTGATTTGTTAACTTTGTTCCGACCAAAATGTTCATATTTTCTCGAATAACTCGGTAACGCTACATCAAATACCAAAAGTCTGGTGGTCATGGGAAAGGTAATTTTACGCTGAATTCACTAATGTAAAAATATACTGGGTGTAACAGGTTCACGGTATACCACCCCCCTTTTCTCCTTTAGTTTTGAAGATAATTGATTGAAATTCAGGATAAACTACATACATACTAAGCTACACTTTTGGACACATAGTTCATTTTTTTCACTTCCGGTTTCGCCGGAAGTGACACAAACTTTCGATTTTTAAATAGAACACCCTGTATATTATTGCATTTTTGAATTCTGCATAATTTTCTGAATCCAACGATGCCAAATAAGTGACATTTTAAACATAATTTTTTTTTATAATATAATTTTAATTTTCCATTTAAGTGTGCCATGGCGGTTCCGATTTATACATTATAATGACTCGTATAATGCTACAAAAATCGAAATCTCGTTAAAAACACTAAATTAAGTCATTTATGTGCAAATTAAATTCACCAAAATTGTTCTTGGGGCAAAACTCAATTTTTTCAAATAGAACCATATTGGTACCGTACTAGTACTATTAATAAGGAATTTATTAATATGTCGTATTAAAATGTGCGATAAATACAAATAAAATTACAGCTAAAAGAAAATACAATTTTATTCTAATTACCTTGTTACACATAAGGTGGTTTTGGAATACAAAAGATTAACACAAAACATTACAACAGTTGTTTAAAATGCTGTCCATTAACGTCAATGCACTTCAGAACTCGCATAGCTGTTTCTCGAAGAACGTTCGCCATTATGCTATTAATTGCTCGTCTTATTCGTAGCTCCAGGTCTTCACGGGTTGTAACGGCGGTTGCATAGACAATATTTTTTAAATGACCCCAAACAAAGAAATCAAGGGGCGTTAAATCAGGTGACCTTGGAGGCCACCTCACAGGACCATTCGTCGAAATTATGTTTTCTTCGAATTTCCGTTGAAGGTAATCAATTACTAACCTTAAATTATAGGGAGGAGCGCCATCTTGTTGGAAATACATTCCCTGTTCCAAATCTAAAGGTAACTCATCTAAAGTGTCCTCAATCTCCCTTTCCAGGAATCTCAAGAATCTGGCACCAGTCAGAGGTCCTTCAAATATTATTGGACCAATGATTCTACTACCGATTATTCCAAGCCAAACATTAAAACCGAACCGCACTTAAAAGTTACCCTCCCGTAATAAATCTCGATTTTCTTGTGACCGATATTTTGTATTTTGTCGGTTAAATAATTCCAAATTTGTAAACCTAGACTCGTCCGAAAATAAAATCAGTCCCAAAAAATCATTGTTTGGCTGCACGTTATTATACAAAATCCAATTGTAATATTCCATCCTACGTTCGTAATCACTTTCGTACAAATGCTGGTGCAATTGGTATTTAAAAGATTTATAGTGGTATTTGTGCAAAATTCGGCTTACTGTTTGGTGACTGATGTCCAATTCAAACCCAACTTGCCTCAAAGAAACAGTCTTATCAACTTCTATTCGAACCAAAACATTAATTTCCGTTCCTTCGTCAATAATGAAGTTTTCTTCGGGATCATTGTAGAGCTCCCTTAGGAATTGGTTTTCAACACGTTAAAATAATTTTTCGCTCGACGTTGTCTATCAGGATATCGTTGGGCAAAAGGTCGATAGCCGCAACTGCATTTCTTTTACATTCCCCATAAATAAATAAGATGTCCACTTTTTCATCTCTTATATAAATTTGCGGCATTTTGAACATAATTACCAAGAATTTTAAACAATTTCTAAAAACACAATAAAAACACCGTTAAACCAACAAATGTTTGACAAGCTAAATATTTCATTGTTCTCAAAGCCACCTTAGTTACTTCTTAACATTTAGTTAGAACAAAATTGTATTTTCTTATTCTCTTTTAGCTGTTATTTTATTTATCGCACATTTTAATACGGCATTTGAATAAATTCCTTATTAATAGTAGTAATAAATGGTACCACGGTACCGATATGGATCCATTTGAAAAAATTGAGTTTTGCCCCAAAAACAATTTTGGTGAATTTTATTTGCTCATAAATCACGTAATTTAGTGTTTTTAACGGGATTTCGATTTTTTTAGCATTACACAGGTCATTTAGAATAAATCGGAACCGTCATGGCACACTTAAATGGAAAAGTAAAAATTATATTATAAAAAATAATTGATGTTTGAAATGTCACTTATTTGGTATCGTTCGATTCAGAAAATTATGCAGAATTCAAAAATGTAATAATATATAGGGTGTTCCGTTTAAAAATCTAAAGTTAGTGTCACTTCCGGCGAAACCGGAAGTGAAAAAAAATCAGTTGTATGCCAAAAGTGCCGTTTATTATGTATGTAGTATATCCTAAATTTCAATCAATTATCTTCAAAACTGAAAGAGAAAAGGGGGTATACCCTGATCCTGTTACTCCCGGTATAGGGTATTCTATTTAAAAAAATTATCTCAAAGATGCTTCGCTGTGTATGTCAAAATATTTTTTAAATGTGCGCCTTTTGGCACTATACTACTTCCAAAGTCTTCTAATAAGGCCGATTATTGGACTTTGACGTACTATTGGGACACCCTGTAGATCGTGTCTCGACATGCCGAAATGAATGTGTTCAGATTACAGTCTATCAACATGCTAGAGCGGTGTCGTGACAAAGGATGTTTGATCTAGTGACACTGCTCTAGATGGGAAGGTTTTAAACGAGAAGGTGGTGGCTCACTGTATTCAATAAATTATATATTTTGTTCTGAATTCATTGATATCCATTTCAAATCTATGCTATTTGTTTTTCTATTTTGTTTAATTTATTTAAAAATAAAAGATCACTTTCATTCTAATTCTTACACTTTTTTAAACAAGAACATGAACTACACCAATAATGAAAAATTTACATGATATTAATTTATGACGAACGTCGAAAAAAAATCTGTGCTTATAGGTCAAATACGTTTGCTATGGTTTGCATCGATTTATCCCTTTTCGGCTACTCTTCTTATAGAATAACTCATCTTAACTTTAGTAATTATCGTAGACACTATTTGTCACACTTTGAAATATTAATTTGTAACAGACTTTACTATTGTTTAATTTAATAATACATCAGTAAAATAAGTGTCTTTTAGGCTTTAAAAAATATTTTTGGGGATTGTTTTTATTTGACTTTCCATCATAGTATTTGGGACACTAATGAGTAGCAAAAAAGTTCGAATTGATGTCTTTGTATTGCGTATATTTTGCAATCTTCTCAAAACATTATCAAGTACAACAATTTTTAGTACCTTTATTGAGCCGTTATATATTAGTTTTGGTCAAAATATACGTGGGAAATGAACATTCGAGATTTGGAAATTAAAAAACCTAGTTTTTCCACGAAAAATTTAATTATCATTTCATCATTTACCATTTTCTACATTTTTAATTTATAACAAGTGTCTTCATATATAGTTCCAAAAAAATTTATAAAAATGGTATTAAACAAATTAAAAATTGAACACATTTAAGAATTTATTTACACTTAAATTATTTCATCGTCTTCTTCGCATTAAATTTCCGACCTTTCTACCTCATCTTCAGACCCAGACTGAACGGTATTCAAACAGGACACTGCTTGACATTCACCACATCGTGAAGCACACCAAAGCTCTGCTTTTCTGTAAGCGTACAAAACTGTGTAACCCTTTTTGTAGTTGCAGGAAATCAGATTCATGATTCTTCGCGAGCTTTAGTCTGTTGTTCTTATTGGTGTCAAGACGTTTTGTTCTTGCTCGCACCTTCAGAACTCTGATGTAACATAATTATCTTACCACATTTGTAGATGAGGTACGTTCTAGCCGGTAAGTCGATAATTAATGGCGCTTCTATTTATTTAAGAATTTTTCAGCTCCAAATATTACTAGAAGAAGCTTTTTCAATATTCGAAGTTGACGCCGATGGAGAACTGAAAAACTTATGCGTAGGCTTATTATGCTCAAATGTATTTATAATTTTCAATTTCCTATTTGGAAAATATTTAACGTGGTGACGCGACCACTGAAGGTATGAACTGTTAAGATGGAATTTTCAATCAGCAGTTGGGCACAAGCGAACATTTCAAGAACACTTGAGCAACTATAGGAAATCAAATACAACTGTTACCATTATATCGGTGTCTAAATCGCCAGATGCATCAGTCAAACATATTCGTCAGACGCTGATTGGAAATTTTACCTTTACGATTTTTTAACTTATTGGCTATATGATCATCCAATCCGGTGGGCAGATATTTTCCGCATTCAAGTACCTAAATATTTGAGATTAAACATTTTGAAGACAAACAACAGACTGAAGCTATGTCAAAAATTTTATCATAAGAAGAAATGTAATTATTCTTGATCTATTCTGAAACAATTTAGAAGGACAGACGAGCCCAATAAGTTTATGTGGTATGCACCACATGATTCTAATTTTCTAATTAAACAATCAGATATATAATTATTATAATACAATTGCTTTGCCAGTTTAAAGATAAATGTTACACTACTATTCGTAGACAGGAGTGACAATTGCATACCCGTACTTCATAATTTATTTATAATAACGAAAACAACGCCAATTGATATATCTATGTATGCTAACACCATATGGGTTTTGTTTGAGTATACCCGTTTCGGTTGAAGTACTAAACAATTGTTCCGTATCGTTGTTCAATTAATAATAACCCATTTTTTACATACTTCCTATTTTATGATACAGTATAAAAATGTGTTAGTGAGATAATACACAGGGTGTGAGTTCAGAATAAACTGGAATGCTGCATGTACTTTAGGTCGACTCCGGACTAATGTGAAAATTCATAGACAGGCGAAATTATAAATATTTTAGTGTTTCAGTTATTTTAGAAATTTTTGCTGACCTTTTTTATTATTAGTTTTTCACAGGTTCTATAAAATATTCACATTTTTGGATTTATTACTTAAATATACCTAGGTTGATTAATTTTTTATTCTATTACAGAAAGTTGTGAAATGAGATGAAAAATGGATGTGCCTAATATACTTTGGCCGCAGTTGATCGAAGTTTATTTTTCATATACTAGTCATTAGCAAAATTACAACTTGTGATAGCGTACTGTGACAGTATAATACAAACAAAACTATACAAAAATAGGTCCATTAGTGCGTTGGTTGGAGCCAACCGACCATATCACATTTGAACGTCGCTGTTCATATAGCTAGTTCTGGTAAAAATAGAAGCATCTATAGAAACTTATGAAGCCAATGCCAAGCGGAACTTATTAGTCGTCAGCTCTAAGCCAAATCTGTTAATATATTTCTGTTAATCTTGCTAATAAACAACCCTTGAATGATAATTGGCAATAAAATTTCACAAAGTTCCTCATACTCACCCTGTGCGGTATGTAGACTAAACTTTGTATTGTTTTGAAATTTTTTATTCCATATAACCCAATTTGCCCTAGTTTTGAACTATTGCCTTTGATCCAAAATGTGTTCATCTACAGTGTCTTCTAAGGAGCCATGACCCCACAGATGTCATCGATATTACCATATTTTACGATCACGGAGCAAATAAATTCGGGAAACTCTATCCATGATAGATCACATAATCTGTAATAAATTTTAAATATGTGCCTATCCACGAATCGAGGTCCTAAGTCTCCCTATGAAAGCGGAAAGCCCACATCTGTCGCTAAAGTGCGCCTGGAGTCCAAGTAAATAAAAATATGTCTATTCCTCCAAATATGCATTGTATTATATTTAATTTTGTAAAACAATTTTTACAATCTCCCTGAATTTTAACCCATTAATGATACGTGCGGCCCTTTTTTGTAGCCTAAAACATTATTACGAGAAGCAGTATGCCCCAAAAAGAGAATTTCATATGATAGCGCTGAATGGATAAGACTATGAAAAGTAGTCAGAAGAGTTTGTTGAGATACATTGGTAGATTTTTAAGCAGATATGTTTTTTGATACTTCGCTACCAACATAACTGGCTTATTGATTCTATGTTAAATTAGGTTCTAGATACGGCTCTAAAAACTTTGTAGATTGTTGCAAGTCTCGTAGAACAAACATATTTTTTTCTAATAGTAGAATGCAGGTTTTCATGGCCGTTGTCTAATGAAGTAGATTCTTCCGGGTCTTGCCATGGTCGTCGAACTTGACGTTTCGCTGATCATCCTGTCAGCTTCTTCAGAAGGATTCTAAAGATGTCTTTAGAATCTTTCTGAAGAAGCTGACAGGATGATCAGCGAAACGTCAAGTTAAGTTCGACGACCACGGCAAGACCCGGAAGAATCTACTTCAATATTTTTTTCTGTCTTTGTGATAGTTAGAATTTATTTGAAATAAATCAGTTTTGAGCGATCGTATTAACTTAACCTCGTCTAACTAGACTCACATATCTGAGTTATAATTGGTTAGGTTACAGACATCAGCAAACATGATTAATATTGAATCTGTTATTGAACTTGAGAGGACATTTATATAGATTAGAAATAGTGTGGGTCCTAAAACTGATTCTAGTGGAATTGCAGATTCAGTACTAAGTAGATGAGACTTCATTCCATTATAGAAGTCGTACTGAATTCTTTCGCTAAGGTGAAATGCTAATAAAAGTTTGCTACTATTAGAAAAACAATAATAATCGCGTTTGTTGATTAATATTTGATGGACAAACATTCAAAAGATTTTGATAAGTAAAGAAATACAGAATATGTGAGTCTAAAAATCAAATGTTAATGTTAAATTGGTTGTGTTTGTGTAATGAAAATATCGGCAGCTATTGGGAGCGGCTGGAACCTCCCCACACGGAGGATCTTTGAAGCATTAAATTGTGTGCCAAAACGGTACTAAACGTAATCTCAATTTCATCCAAAAATCTTTTCAGATCTTCTAGAGTACTAAAGAAACCCTCAACTTGATGAATTTACAACACTCACGCTACAAATTTTTTTATTTGCGCAAGTTATTACCTACATTATAGCTCGTTGAATAATATACTATTATCATATTAACATGTTTAAACATCACTTGAACAACTAAGACAGTCTATTTACCCTAAACATTACAGATTCGTAAAGTAACAAACTAATCTGTAATAAATTCACCAATGTAGGTACAGAAAGCATATGATACTGCCATTGTTACACCTACCTTTAAAATTTGTGACAATCCACCGGTGCACAGTCATTAAAAGTTACAAATATGCCGAAATCTAATTAACACGCCATGACACCAACGTTATCGGACGACAAATTATTATAAAACATGATACGAGAAACAAACGACAATCATCAAGATTTACTCATTGCAGATCGATCGCTCATATCTGTCTTTGTCAAACGGAACATTAGTCAGCTTGCATTTCAGTAATGTCACTAGATTTTAAAGGAATATTTGTAGTGTAATTCTTCGATTTGTCTGTATATATATTTAAAAACGACACTAAACATAATCCGATCTCAACCAAAACTCTTTTCAGATCTTCCAAGGCACTGAAGAAACCCTGATGCAAACTTTTATCCAAATCCGTTCTCTAATTCAAAACATTTGAAATTAAATGCGACAGTAAAGCTGTATAGTTGTTGTTGTATAGGAATGCATGTGACACGTGACGTAATGAGTTTCATAACGCAATGGCTACGCGCATCGACCGTGCCACGCGAAATGCGATCTATGCTTCACATTTGCTTTGTATTTATTTTTTTTCATGGAAACCAATGGAAAGGGTGGAAGTGTGATATATCGTTGAAATCGAAATTTTAACTGGTTTTTCAATGGACTCGATTGCAAATTGAAAGTAATTATAAAACAAACTTGTTACGCCAAAACGGCACTAAACGTAATCCGATCTCAACCAAAACCTTTTCAGATCTTCTGGAGCACTAAAGAAACCCCCATGCAAAGTTTTATACACATCCGTTTAGTAGTGTCGGCACTGTCGTGCTAACACACATACATACACATACACATACACATACACATACACATACACATACACATACACATACACATACACATACACATACACATACACATACACATACACATACACTCATACAAACAGACACAGGTATTTTTCAAAACCAACTTTTTCGGGTTTCTGGGATCTCAAAACGTAAAGATTTGATGATATCTCAATTTTCGTTTTTGGATCAATTTTAGTAATCTCTCACCATTTTATTGTGGTGAGGTTAAAAAATTAAAACCACACCCACGTAGAGTTTTACTTCGATCTGCCATCATGAAATTGAAATAGTTACATTTTCACGGAACTGATTTACTTTGAACATTCAGTAGGCATCATTAGGTTGATATCCATTATTATGGACTTGAACTACGTAAAATTTTACATATGCGAATATTGATTCCATACTTAAGCATAATTAATTGTCTATTTTCATTAAAGTATCACATAATCGGACAAAGCCTCGTTTCAAGGGTATCATCGTCAGAGATATCGAGATGATTCCTTTGATACCGCATATCGTAGTGGAGCCCTAAATACGGAGCACCAAGCATCACGAGGCGAAACTTCGTAGATTATTATCATTCTAGACATTGAGATGAATCATTTGATACAACGTGGTGAAATCCTAAACACATCATTCTGGGAGGGCTGAGTCCGATCTCAAATACTCACTATACTTACTATCATTTTATCTGAATCTCTTAATTATATTTTGTATTTTTTTCCCTTTATTTACTTCACTTTTACTTATTTTAATGTTCCATGTTTTTTACTTCACAATATTATAACATCAAGTCATTTTTTATAAATCTATTCAACAGAAAGGGCAACGTACAATCCATAACTAACAATAAATTACACAACAACCAACCTACCGCGGTGTTGGCGCTGATTGCGAACAAAGTCTAGCTCGTGTTCTCTTAATCTTCGCTGCTGCGATAGAAAAAGATGTCGCATGTCGTTCCATTTCTCGGTAGATGGTTCCCTATATGCACCCAGAGGTATTTTCAATACTGAAGAAATTGTCTGTTACGTTGATAGATAACGAAGGAATGTAATGGTTATGTAAGTGTTCGAACGATAGAGTATTTTATCGTTCGTATTATTTATTTATAAACCGCCAAAATCTAAAAAGTTTTAGTTATTAAGTTATGTTTCTGCTTTTCATTTTAGACGTAAAATTAAAAAATAATGTTAATTTGTTTTGACAGTAAAAGACTTTTACTATCAGTCAAATTAAGTGACGGAGATTTTCACGAAATTTGTCATAAAAATGAAATTTTTTGAGATTTGGCGATAAAATACTTTTCCAATTATTATTTAAATTTATAAATTATTGTTATTTTTTGGACTTTTTGGACTTTGGACTTTTAGGCAGTTTTAAGGCTTTTTCATTACTTGACAAGTTCTACATGTTCATGTGTTTTGAATACTCATTTCGAAAACAGCTTATTTATCCACCTTGTATAAATTTATAACATTAAACCTCCTTATTTTCATATTTAAACTGAAATGAATCGAGAAAAATATATTTCTTTCTAGTAAAACTCCCTAGGTCTCATACTTAAATATACTTTTAATTATCTATATACGTAAGTTCCACTAGAATTTAATTAAGGTGCGCTCGTAGCTATAAAAATATTTTTATACTCAAGTGATTACATCCTATGGATTAATATTTTGGATATTTTCTTTTCATTCATCAATTTGAGCAAATATTTAGTGGTATCAGTGTCAATATTATCAGGAAAAACATAAATTCTTCCACAAATATAATATAGGGATAAAATTATAGATTAACGTCTCGCTTTCTGAGCAATATTTTCAGTTAGTACTTAATATCGCAAATTTTATCACATTAATCCGTTTACTATTTGTAGGTAAAATATTTATAGTACTTAAAGACGGCATAAAAATAGTTCTACACATAGAGACTGAATTGGGAGAAAATAAATGCGTAATATCTATAAATTAGGGCATTGACAGGTTCTGCTTTTCTATTTTATACAGAGTGACTTGGAATGGAATTTAAGTTTTAGAAAATTAGGTACAACTTTTGTTGAAGATGTTATTTAACGCATTATTGGTTTTAAAATTTAAATTTCTAATTTTCGAAACTATCCACTGGAAAGTGTTTTCTCTGAAACAAAAAGGCAGTGTAATAGAGGATGTTAAGCCAATGCGTAATAATAATACTATTCTACCTACGGATTGCCTATTTAAAACTTCCATTATGTACAGTTTTTATGCAAATGACGAACAATTAATCATGCGTGATAATTTATTCATTTATTTTTTTATTCATTTCTGCCAGACAGATAAAAACCAATTAAAGGGTAGGAAGATACAAGTAATAAAGATAAGAACAATATGTATGGGGCGAGCGTAGGTGCGTCTTTACTATGTACATACTTCGGTATGCGAGGTAAAGCAGCGTCAGGCGCAGTTAGTAGTTGGATGGGTGACCATTCCAACGGAAACCGCGTCCTCGCCTCACACATCTTCCAGCGGCTTGTATATGAGTGTATGCGCGGAAGCTATACAACCTTAGGCGAGGGTTGTATAGGAGATATACCATCCTTCGAGGGGATGTAAAGCTGTCGGTCCCTTGTCTATTAAATGTTAGGCAAGTAAAAGATCCCTACTCTTCTTAAGGGAAGAGGTTCGGCAAAATTCCTGGTTGGGGGTAGCTCGTCTACAGGCGTCGGTGTTAGGCCTCAGTAGCGGAAATAGGCCGGCGTTAAATAAATGTATAAAAAAAAAACAATATGTATCCTTACATATATAGCAATTGAGAATAACGAAAAAACAATCTTAAAATCCAACATATTTACATATAACCACATATACACATATACACATAAACAAATACATAATAATAATAATAATAAATAAACACCACAGAAATTAGACAACCCCCAATTCCAGAGGCTTGTGCGGAAGGGGGTTACACAGTGCCAGTGCCGGAGCCAGGATTCGAACCCGGTGGCGCGACAGCCGTGTGATTAATCGCGATTGCCACCTCGCGCCTTAACCCACGCGGCTATCGACATGTAATATACTTACATACCGGGTGTTAAAAAAGTATTGGAACGGTGGAAAATCTCGAACAGTTTGCATCAAATCGAAAAATAAAAAAATACGTGTCAAACATTTTTCAAAAAACTATCTACTGGTACTAAATGACCTCACAACCCACCACCCTGTGGGTGGGGCGAGGGACAACTTTAAAATTTCAAATGGGAACTCCTATTTTTTATTGCGGAATCGGATTCTACGGCAAGAAATACGTAAATTTTATTCGGGATATTTTTTTCGATTCTTGCAAGGAGTCGCTGTAATCGTAAAAAATGAAAAGAAAACATGACCGTTTCAAGAGTAGCGTCTTGTGTCCCAAAAAAACGTCCAATTCAAAAACTGAAAAACACGTACCTATTTGTTATTTTTACGAAATCTTTCCAATGACATTGGATTCGACTCTCCCACCCTTAACCCAGTGGGTGGGATGGGGCGCAAATTTTTAATGAAAATCCCTATTTTTTATAGCGGATTCGGATTCTACGGCCAAAAGTACGTGAATTTTATATCGGGCATTTTTTTCGATTCTCGCAAGGTGTCGCTGCAATCGCACAAAATTGAAATAAACCTTAAGGGTCCTCGCGTTGACAAAAAACATTCAGTTTAAAAAATAATATCTGTGATATCTTGGTTTTTATGAATGTTTTTTTTAAAAGTGTTCTTAATAACAGTATTTGCTTTGTGAAATTTCTACGAGAACGTTCAGTTCCTTCCAACTTTTGTAGAGGCAGGAGCGCACTTTTGTACGGAAAAAGTTATTTCATTTTTCATTAGTTCTCGCGTTTTTTTCTGCATAATGGCTACTTTAACAGAGGAAAAGAGAGTTTCTCTTTTAATGATGCGAGGGTGGGGCGATAAAGAAAGGTCCTATGATGAAGTTGTGATTTTATTGAACGAAACTTTCCGTATAGATCAAGTGAGAATTTCGAAATCTACTGTATCCCGTAACATCAAACGATTCCTAGATACAAGGACAAATAAAAATCGCCCAAAATCTGGAAGACCAAAATCTGAAACATCGGAAGCTCGACAAATGGAAGTGGCCCAGGCATTTCTTGAAAATCGAAAGTTATCAATCAGAAAAGCCAGTCAACAGCTTGATATGAGTGCATTTTCAGTTCACAAGAATTTGAAACTTTTGAAATTTCATGCTTACAAAATTCACCTTCACCAAGATTTAAATGAAGATGGTTTTGATCGGCGACTTGAATTTAGTGAATTAATGATGGAAAGGAGTAACCAAAACCCAAATTTTTTGTCATCTCTACTTGTCTTCTCAGATGAAGCAACTTTCGAACTCAGTGGAAAAGTTAATCGTCATAATTTCAGATATTGGATTGACGAAAACTGGATGCTTGAAACACACACGCAGTATCCACAAAAATTAAATGTTTGGGCAGGAGTTTTTAGGGATCGAGTCATAGGACCGTTTTTCATAGATGGAAATTTAAATGGAGAAAAATACCTGGAAATGTTGACAAATTAAATAGTTCCCGCAATACGACTGCTGATGATGAGTTCGATAATTTGGTTCCAACAAGATGGGGCTCCTCCACACTATCGGGATATTATTAGGAACTATTTGAATGGTACTTTCGAAAATCGATAGATAGGTCGAAGAGGAACTATTGAATGGCCAGCAAGATCTCCCGACCTCGCGCCACTTGATTATTTTGTTTGGGGCTACGTGAAGGGTAAGGTTTATTTTACTAAACCTCGTGATTTGGAAGAGCTGAGGCAACGCATAATAAACATTTTTGCAGAAATACCACCTCAAATGACAAGAAGTGCTATTGAAAATTTTTACGTTCGTCTCGGACAATGCCAAGAAGTCAATGGGCACCATTTTGAACACCTGCTATAATCTTGAAATTAAAACCTGCTAGTGTAGCAGTTAAGCTGTAAACTAATTGCCTCAACTGGCCGAAATCCTCACGTTGCCTTAAATGGCTGAGTTACCTCCTTGCCTTCACTGGCTGGAATCAAGAACTTGTCTGAAGGGGCTGAATTAAGAGGTAAAACCACTGTTAGTTTTTTTTTAAATCTAGTTTTTTATTGCCCTGTAAAAAATGTAAATTGAAAATTACAAGCTGCTAATAAATTTACAGAATGTTAATAGTTGTAATTTCCGCACGACCGTGTAAAATCACTGTTCTCAAAATAGCTCGGACACCGTGCGGCTTATTTAATAATATTTTGGAAATGTGATGTTCTACGACAGAAATAGAGGTATTGAAAATTATTCAGAATTAAATTTTCTGTAAAACATATCCTATATGTCGTTTGCAGATTATTAAGGGTGTCTACGTTAATCGACGGCAAACTTAGGGGTAGGTAACAAAAACGCTTTTGGATGGAAACACAATATTTATCCAGTCTTGTAATATTCTGTTTTGTAGTATTCGGTTTCAACAACTTTTTATAAATTATATAGAATTTAATTAAAAAAAGAACCAAAAATAGTCATTAGCACCAAATCATCAAACTCGTTTCCACACACCACCCAGGAGGTAGAGTTTGTCGGTGCGTTTTTTTATGTGGTTTTCCCTTGAGGCCTAATCCACTAAAGGCTTTATTCTTGCTCAAATTCAATTTCGTCGATCCGTTCCGCATTAAAGCATGTTTGTCCGTGACAGTTCATACACATAACCGAACATTTTAAACCAACTTAAACATCCGCATCGCTTTCCGCAGCCCTTTTTGCAGGCACACGAAATTAACTCTAAAATTGATAAGGGAGCTGCTGCTTCAGTAGTCAAAACAGGTATTAAAATATCACCTGATTTCTTCCATCCCCATTCTTGTGGCTGTAAAACATTTCCATGCCAAGCCTGAATTTGGTGGTAAACCCGCAACAAATGTTGTTACAAAGCTGCGAACGTCTTGGCGGGTAGCCTTGTCAAAGTAACCGTTTGACTAGAATTGCCAACCGAGGTGTTAAACAGAACATACCTCTGATAATTTATTGACGTTTCATTTTTTGTGCTCTATAAAGTGCAAGAGCAAATATTTCCCCGGCCTCAGTTGGTTTGTTAAAGGTTTTAACAACTTCTTGTAAATTTGTTTTCGGGTTTAATACATGTATAGTTTGGAATTTGCCTATTCCAAAATAGCAGACATTGTGTCACTACCACTAAATACATGAGCAAAAAGAACTGTTTTTCTTGAGTTCTTAAGGACATTTGACAGCTGTAAATCTTTAGATTTAATAACAGAAAATGTAATAGAAATATCGATACATAACACAGAACCTTTTTTGTAGAGAATTTTGTGACAAGTCTTTTTCTATTCTTATGTTTTTTCCCTAAGATAAAGCGTTTAAAAGATATTGTAAAATAACCAGTACGGTGTCCCTACAGAGGGTGAGATAGGGATGAAGCTTACCCCTTAGGGGTGGGAACTTTTTTGATATGTATTCTTACACACATAAACTAACTACTATAGACATTTCAGCTTATTATAATTTTTTTCTTATATTCCACATAAATTTGCCTAATTCTCGTTCACTTGTTCATCTAATTTAAAACTGTACTCCGTGCGCGGGATCCACTCCCTATTTATCCATGGCGCTTTAATCTAGATCTTTCCAGTCCGTGACTCGAGACCTTTCTAGTCCGTCTACAGTATTCCACCGTTTCCTCGTATCTGTAATTTATTATCATTATAAAGTCAAAATATTTTACGTATAATATGAGTTAGTTCCTTAATTATTTGCAAAAGACATATCCCATAATTAATCGTTATCATAACACAATCATTACAACATTGATCTACTATAGACACTAATATAATACACAACTTATTACTGTTCTTTATTTTATCTGTTCACTTGTTCATCTAATATAAAACTGTACTCCGTGCGCGGGATCCACTCCCTATATATCCGTGACGCTTTAATCTAGATCTATCCAGTCCGTGACTCGAGACCTTTCTAATCCTTCTAGGATATTCCACCGTTTCCTCGTATCTGTGGTAGCGGTAGTTGGATTGATTTTGCCGTTAGATGGCGGCACATAACAATACTTTAAAATTTGCTATAAAGAGGAGTTTGTGTCTTGGGTGGTGTTGTTAAGTATAACCTTTTTTAAAAACAATTAACCGTTTTTTGGTAACTTTAATTTGAAACAGCTATAGATAAATATTCTAGTTTTAATAAACATAATAAAGTTTTTATGCAAACCTGATAAACACCAAAGAACAAAAAAATCCTTATAAGACGCAAAAGCCAAAATCATTTATAAAAGTTATATCATATCATGTCCATTTTCTAAGAGTAATGTTTTGAAATATCAGTCTTAATAAATTCAATGCTTAGATCCAATTCTCACATAGCGTGAAAATAGAAAATGTCACAATTAAATCATAACCTGCATCTAGTGCAACATGCTGGGCAAAGCATTGGCTTAAATTGCACATTTTACCAATAAATTCAAAACTAATGGTGCCCTGTAGATTAATTAATTTGTTAATAATAACTGCACTGTGCGCCAATAGTTTCATGTCCATACGGAGCCCGCTGAATATACTCAGGGGCGCTTCAAGTTATATGAGCGATGGATAGATTTATTTAATTCTTACACGGTACGTATACTCTTAAACCGTTTAAGTGAAGCTATCCACACATTTCTATCCACAGATCATTACGTAGGGTATATTTTTATTAAAATATTTAGTGTAACCTACCATCCCATATATAAAGATTAAACTTTTTTTAGAAATTACAACTTGAAAAACTTTAATAATCCAAGAGTTATGAGCTTTAATCCACATCCAACAACTTCGGCTGCAAACTAGTTATGCACAACCACTAGGAAAAATTATATATATATTCCAAATTGAACAGTGTGCTCTCAACTTCTAATGACAAACTTAGCTTTGTATATATAATAAAAATGCATGCAATGTGTATATAATGACACATTTTATCTGCTTGTCTATCTGAGACAAAAAAAATTGATTTATTTAGGGGATATGAAAAGAAATAAAAGCACGCTGTTAATGCATAGTTAATATAGAGTTACCATACATTTACTTTGTCTGTCCGTTTGAGACTAACCAAAGTTGATGTTTTTTTGTCGAAAGTCGAAAAGAGGGAAAAATCATATTATTCAAATTGAGCAGAGTGTGTTCTTCAACTTTTGGTCATATAATAAGGGATACATGTAAAATACCTAGCTACCATCCGTTTAGTTTGCCTGTCCGTCTGAGACTCATAAAAGTTGATTTGTTTTTGAAGATGATTTTTTTTTAAAATCGTATCTCTCCAATTGAGCAGAGTGTGTTCTTCAACTTTTGATCATATAATAAGGGATACATGTAAAATACCTGGCTACTATGGCTACTATCCGTTTAGTTTGCCTGTCCGTCTGAGACCCATACAATTTGATTTGTTTTTGAAGTAGAAAATTACATACATTATGTCATGGTGGAACGGCGCGTGCTGCACGCGATCCAGAAGCGCTGAATTCGCAGGCACTACAGTCCATGTAGTAAGTTTGTAGTACAGTACTGAGAAAGGAATCGAGAACCTGGCTGGGAGTCCTGTCAAAGAACACACAAAACCCTATCATCACGCTTACAGCAAAAAATCATCAGGAAAATTTTTCGTAACTGCAGCGAAATATTTCGCATGAAACGCGTGCTCTACGTAAAAATACAGTTGGAAGATATTTTTAAAAGTACAACGAAAAAAGAAAATTTTTAGTTTATGACAAAGTTTTATTTTTGCGTAACTGTGTCGTAAATCCAATTTTGCAAAATATTACGAAAACAATTCCACGAGCGTAATTATTGTAACTATAATAAAAGACGTACCGTGCATATTTGATTTTTGTATTTGCAACGATATTGTTAAATTTTCGACACTATAGCAAAAATTCAATTTTGAAAACTATTATAAAAATTCCCGCCACGGAGCTTCATTTACGTAACTGTAACTGTTAAAGAACGCTATAACCCCGATATACTTTTCGACGTTGTAACAAAATCCGACTTAGGAAATATTTCGTAAGAAAAGCGTGCTTCACGTAAAAACGCCGTGGAGGAGGTTTTTAATTCTTGGAAATATAATTTTGCTCTTCGGAGCGTTTTTTATGCCAAATTTTCGCTAACTCTTCGAGGAGCGTTAATTTGGTAAGTGTAGTAAATGTCGCTGCACAGGGACGTAATGTCGCCCCGACCACCCAATTTTAGAAAGTATAATAAAATTGGACTTGAACTTCCAAATTTCCAAGATTAAAAACCCTTTTACGAATCCACGTTGTCAAGCACTGCAACTCTTACGAAGTGTTGAATATGAGGACAAGTTAGTCCAACGACTATCCAAAGTATATCGGAAGTTATAGCGAAAATAGCCCTTAGCGACATGGGACCCCCATCATTTCCTAGCAGTCGGATTTGACGGGGAAATGATGCGTTTTGACGGGGTTTGCCCTAAACCGGTTCCTCAGTGATTCGGAGTCAAAAAAGTATTATTACCATGTACTCACACGTGCATGGGATCTGCCTTGCCTGAACGTAAAATTTGTTATTGCATAATACAAACGAAGTAGAGACGCTTCAAGCAATTTTAAGCTCCGAGGAGCGACCAAAATTTATGTGAATTAATAAAATACGTTAATAAGACAGGCAAGCATAAGCCCACCAAAATTTCAGTTACATGAACTGTTCCTTGAATCTTTTTGTGCATCGTTAGCTTTTCAAACTGCATATTGGATGGTAGTTGGTACCGTATGAATCGTCCCGTTCCTCACCATGTGTTGTACACGGGTCAGACCATTGTTTGTTAACATTTTCTCTGAAGAAGTTGTTGTAAAAACATAAATTTTTTAAAGATTTAATATACATTTTTTGAACTTTATATTGTCTTTTACTTGTGTTTTCTAACAAAATTTCCCTTTCAGATTTAATTTAAGAGAGTGTTAAACAGACAGTGTTAAATTTATAGTGTTACGACGTCTTCCAATTGATACCATCAGAGCCGCAGTTAAGCATAAACGACAGTAAGTATGATTTATCCATTGATCTCCGTCTGAAACAGTCACTTTGAACCCTAAAAATTTTGTGAACGTAATATTTTTATTTAGTATTTAGAAAAGGTTGAGGAAAAAGAAAATTAATTTTTTCTTTTTCCTATTTTTTTTTAATTTTTTTAAGTTTTTCGAACAGAAAATACGTCCTTCAGACTTCCATCAAAAGCATGGATCGTTCACATGGCGCCCGAGCAGGGACCATGCCGTCCCCAAACCCCACAAATCCTTTCTCATTCATGGCGGAAGACTCCGAGGGGTCGACCCCAAGAGAATTTTATGAGCGAGTCACCGCACCGCTCGTCGACGACGGTTCTAGAGGGATAGAACCACAGCGACTGTTTCCAGAGGGAAATAATGTTAATTTATCAGCTTCACAGCCACAAACTGCTTCGATGGAAAGTATGTTTCTGAAAATGGCAGAGGGCTTCGTGCAGGCGATACAGAACGTGTCGACCTGTACGCCCCATGAGAGACAAAGATGTCCGAACGTGACGTTCCATGGGCTTGATCATGAAGATCCAGAAGCATTTCTGAAAATTATGGAGGAATATTTCGACAGAGCTCGCATAAGCCACGACTATGATCGCCTCCATAACGTAACCGGCCAACTCAAGGGCGAAGCTCAACGATGGTCCGAACAATTTAGGACGTTGACTACTTCGTATGCCTTATTCAAGGAAAGATTCCTTACGAGATTTAATTCTCCCGACATACAGTCACGAGCTATTGCTCAACTGTATGCCGTCAAGCAAACGTCTTTAGACGACACGGCAGTGTTTATCACAAGGAAAACCTGCCTTTTCGATCGTATTGATCCCTTTAAATCCGAAGCCATCAGAGCTCGGGTCATCATGGACCAACTGCGTCCAGAAATTAGGTCACGCTTGAGAAGCAACCTAATTTCAAACACAGAGATGTTAATAGCAGCGGCTACTAACGTCGAGCGGGATTCAGCTGACGAACAGACGTCGCTAATCCAGCTTATTGATCAACGTCTGTCCCGCGCGTCTTACTATCGAGAGCCGGGACACATCAGTCAACAAAATTCTAGTAACAGGAGCGATGGAAGCCCAACTCCGACAGCACCGAGGGTGCATTTCCGAGAGGACGTATCTCGACAGGACGGTCCAGGCAGAGAGCCTGGTCGTCCTTTTTTTATGCCTAATTTATCAAGCGGATCAGTGAATCCTGACCGCAGGCAAACCAATTTTAATGGCGGATCGGGGAAATTCCGAGTACCCGACCGACCGGCAACCCCGTGCCGATACTGTACAGACACAGTACAGTGGCACTTCCATAGCCAATGCCCGAATAACCCGCATCTCAGCAGGAGACCGGGAAACTTTCGAGGGGCCAGAGACCCAGGCCAGGGTCCATCTGCAAGATCCCCGGCACAACGGCCGAACCAAGGCGGCAGCAATGTCCAGTAATTTTTTCCGATACTCATGACCACTACGACGCTCCTCTGCACAAGACAAGAGAGTCAATAAATTATATGAGCGAAGCGTTCCCTTTGCCTCGTATAAAAGTTCAAATTAATGAACATGCGGTCGACGCACTGATCGATTCAGGCTCGACGCGAAACGTTATCCATCCGAGGATGTTGGATAATTTTAAAAATCTCACGACACGTCGATCATTTGCTATGGCGTGCGGAGATCGAATGGTGGACTCTCTTGGCACGACAAAATTACAAGTAATAATTTCAGGCACCTCTTTTGAAATTGATTTTCAAGTAATCGAAAATTTGAACGAAACGATAATATTAGGATCACCATTCTTATATATGAACAATGTCGCATATGATTATGGCAGAAAATGCCTATATGCCGGCACAGAAGAGCGTATTACCGTCTTCTGGAATCAAGCTTCTCAGAGGGAGAGACAGCAGGCAAAGCTTCCTGAAGAGCTTGTTATTAATGACAAATTTCTACGGCCGCTGTTCGAAGAATTTGTCGATCTGTTCACTGCGGAACCGACTCAAGCAACCACAGTGACTGTGAAACACAAAATTACAGTGAAAGACACAAAACCATTTAATATCAGACCATATCCGATGTCTCCGAGTACTAAGAAAATCATGTACGACCAAATCGAAGAGATGTTAAAAGCTGGCGTCATCGAACCTAGCACTGCCCAATATAGTTCACCACCAGTGATAATAAAACGCTCCGACAAGAAACCACGATTTTGCATCGATTATCGCCATTTGAACGAAATGACTGAAGACGAGGCTTCCGTCTTACCCAAAATACACGAAAGTATTAAAGATTTAGGCAATTCGAAGATTTTTTCTGTGTTGGATTTAAAAAGTGGATATTGGCAAATACCACTAGATGAAGCATCAAAAGATTTTTCGACTTTTACCACTCCTGATGGGGCAGCTTACAGATTCAATGTCATGCCTTTCGGCCTCAAGACAGCTCCCTGTACCTTTCAGAAATTCATGGCAAAGGACGTTTTAACGGGTTACCTGCACCATTTCTGTAAAGTGTATTTAGATGATATAATCGTTTACAGCGTAAACGTGAAGGAGCATATGTCCCACTTGAGATTAGTCTTTGAAAGACTACGTCTGCACAATCTGAAAGTGTCACCGGAAAAGTGTGTAATAGCGACGAATGAAATCCAATATTTAGGCCATACAATTAGAACTGATACTTCCCAACCATTAGAAAAACATGTCTTACAAATTCAAAATTATCCCGTTCCAGCTACAAAAAAGCAGCTACAAAGTTTCCTAGGGCTTTGCAACTGGGTACGAGAATATCTACCAAATGTGGCGATGATCACGAAGCCACTAACGAAACTTCTTTCGAAGGAAAATCGTTTTCACTGGAACCATACATGCGATGAAGCGTTTAGAAAATTAAAAGAATTATTATCCGGACCGCTGGAACTCCATCGGCCGGATTTTTCACGTCAATTCATTTTGCAAACAGATGCATCCCTCCAAGGCCTTTCGGCCGTATTATATCAATTAGGCGACAACGGCGAAAAATACATAATCTCGTATGCAAGCAACACGTTATCTCCAGCGGAGAGACGTTACCACATAAACGAGCTAGAATGCTTGGCGGTGGTGAACTATATTAAAAAGTACAAGATGTACTTAGCAGACAAACCGTTCTTGGTGAAGACGGACAACAGGGCGTTATTTTGGTTAAACAAACATAAGGACGACAAAACAAAATTTACTCGATGGTCATTACTATTGCAAGAATATGCATTCAAAATTGAACACTGTCCAGGAAAGGAAAATTTATTAGCAGATTTTCTAAGTCGTAACCCACAAAATCAGTATGTCGAGACAGACGATGAAGAGGAAAGAATGTTCCTACCAAATTATAAGTGTCCAGAACGTATTTCTGTTTTAACGCACTCAGAAATATACGAAGATATCGCACAGGCTCAATTGAGTTCAAGAGATATTCAAGACAAGATCCGCCGTTGGAATGATCTATTTCAACAGGAACAACGTTCCGATGCGGATCTTATTTTTATGAAAAATTTTCACGTCCAAGACGATGTACTTTTTAAAGATTGCGATCGAAATTTTAAATTAATAGTTCCAAAGAGGAAAATAAAAGAATTGATTTACCATTATCATGACCGAGATGAAGCATGTCATCCAGGAAGAGACGAGACTCTCAGGAAAATAGCGAAACGCTACTATTTCAATAATATGGCCAGGATCGTAGGCAAATACATAAACGACTGTCTGATATGCCAGTCTGTAAAGACAAGACAAGCCCAACCCAATGCTCCACTTAGAAGTCATGCACCACAAAATGCATTTGAAACCTTGAGCGTCGACGTAATTGGCCCGCTGCAGAGGACTAAAGACGCCGAAAACAAATACATGATTATCGTCGAAGACGTTTTCAGTAAATGGATAGAGGCAAAGGCATACATTCAGGTCGACGGCAGAACGATAGCCAAATATATCGACGAAGAAATAGTAGCAAGATTCGGAGTCCCTCGAGTCATAATATCCGACAACGGTGGTCATTTCAATTCCGAATGGTACATCACATTTTGCGAAAGGAATGGTATCGAACGATACTTAATTCCAGCATATCACCAACAGTCCAACCCCGTGGAACGACGGGTTCAGGAATGCAAGAAAATTTTAAAGACTCTTTTATTTAAAAAGCCAAACGACACTTGGGATCGCTACGTGCATCAGATGACATACATATTAAGAAATCGTAGGAACGCCGCTACAAATCAAACACCTAGCATGATCGTGTTAGGATATGATCCAGCCGAAAGAGGCGAATGGGATTTGTATGCCTGGAGGCAAGAAAGAGCCAAGCAACAAACGCTTCCACGATACGAGCGAATCAAGGAAGCCCGTCAGGCCCAACAAAATTACAAACAGAAATATGCGCCGAAAGAGGCCGTCACTCCGATCGTTTACAAAGTAGGAGACAGAGTCATGAGTAAGAGAAAAAAGAAGGTACATACCTTCACGCCGTCTTGGTCAGGCCCAACCAGAATTCTGAAGAAGTTTTCAGACGAGGTGTATCTCGTGCAAAAGGGAAATGTAACGACAAGAGTACATGTCGATGATTTGAGACCAGCCCCGCCAGAGGAGCACAACTTGGAAATCGAATCTTCCGATGAAGAAAATGCTAGTCCAGGCGGAACATCACTCGATGGAAATGATTCCCCGTTCTCAGACGATTCCACAGAACCTCCACCGCCGGAGCAAACGGTTGTACAAATTCATGCACCGCCACGAGATGCTTCCACTTCTGATTCAGAATCAAGTTCTGGAGATTCAATCATATTTTTATAACATTTTTCAACCTAGGCTAAGTTTTAACTTAGTGCTAGGTTTATTTTATATCAAAATTTCCATACCAACTTCTTGTCGTGTCAGGCAAGAGTTGGTATTTTTTATGCATTTTTTACAAGTTATTTTCATTGAGGATATTGTATCGTCCATACAATTCTTCAAAATTCACTGCAGCAACTCTGACCGTGTCCGGCAGAGTTGGTATTTTTTATAATTTTTTTTTCTAAGTCCTCAAATGTTATTAAACATTCATCTGTAAGCAGAGTCCGACCCAAAGGGTCCAAACAAATGTTCCATTGGCACGGCATGGAAAGACGACAACTCTGACGCAGAGCGCGATTCAGACGAGTCTAGCAACTCAAGGGCGAGATGCCGCCACGTCTGCTGGAGGGGCAGATGCAACGATCCGACGGATGCAGATTCTGTCGCAGATTTCTCCCAAGAAGAGATTTTAATAAAAACTATTTCAATCAATATAAGTCAACAAAATTCAATGTTCCTATTCTCAAAGACGACGATGTGATATCGGTCGCAGATTTCTCCCAAGAAGAGATTTTTTAACGACTCGGAAACCATTTCAACCAATATAAGTCAACAAAATTCAGTGTTCCTATTCTCAAAGACGACGATATGTTATCGGTCGCAGATCCCCAGACGGGATGTAAACAAACATTTTACTAAAATTTTGTTTTATATTGTTTCATATAAACCGAGCAGAACCAATGTATAGCTGGAGCCAAGCAGTCCGAGGACCACCTAAGCTGTTCCAGAAGGCAGTTCGACACCGAAGGTGATCGACGAGGCATAGACACGAGGAGGAGCAGACGCAAGCCCGCATTAGTGGAAGAACACTAAGAAAGATAAGTGCGTCGAAAGTGTTTGTGTTGTGTCATCGAGAATCCGAGGATTCTCGATTTTTTTCTTTTTTTTATGCCTTTTTCATATACAATGTTCAATTATTCAATCGAATGCTATGCATCGATATATGTTCAAATTATCACCATTTTTTAGATTTGCATCTATGTTTTGTTCAGATAGGCCGGTCTGAACTATAACCGAATACAACACATGGGAGACTACATCCAATGATCCATTTTATTTTCAAACAAACAATTTACCAAACGTTACACAAAAAGATTCACGGAAAGGAGGGGAGTGTTAAAGAACGCTATAACCCCGATATACTTTTCGACGTTGTAACAAAATCCGACTTAGGAAATATTTCGTAAGAAAAGCGTGCTTCACGTAAAAACGCCGTGGAGGAGGTTTTTAATTCTTGGAAATATAATTTTGCTCTTCGGAGCGTTTTTTATGCCAAATTTTCGCTAACTCTTCGAGGAGCGTTAATTTGGTAAGTGTAGTAAATGTCGCTGCACAGGGACGTAATGTCGCCCCGACCACCCAATTTTAGAAAGTATAATAAAATTGGACTTGAACTTCCAAATTTCCAAGATTAAAAACCCTTTTACGAATCCACGTTGTCAAGCACTGCAACTCTTACGAAGTGTTGAATATGAGGACAAGTTAGTCCAACGACTATCCAAAGTATATCGGAAGTTATAGCGAAAATAGCCCTTAGCGACATGGGACCCCCATCATTTCCTAGCAGTCGGATTTGACGGGGAAATGATGCGTTTTGACGGGGTTTGCCCTAAACCGGTTCCTCAGTGATTCGGAGTCAAAAAAGTATTATTACCATGTACTCACACGTGCATGGGATCTGCCTTGCCTGAACGTAAAATTTGTTATTGCATAATACAAACGAAGTAGAGACGCTTCAAGCAATTTTAAGCTCCGAGGAGCGACCAAAATTTATGTGAATTAATAAAATACGTTAATAAGACAGGCAAGCATAAGCCCACCAAAATTTCAGTTACATGAACTGTTCCTTGAATCTTTTTGTGCATCGTTAGCTTTTCAAACTGCATATTGGATGGTAGTTGGTACCGTATGAATCGTCCCGTTCCTCACCATGTGTTGTACACGGGTCAGACCATTGTTTGTTAACATTTTCTCTGAAGAAGTTGTTGTAAAAACATAAATTTTTTAAAGATTTAATATACATTTTTTGAACTTTATATTGTCTTTTACTTGTGTTTTCTAACAAAATTTCCCTTTCAGATTTAATTTAAGAGAGTGTTAAACAGACAGTGTTAAATTTATAGTGTTACGACGTCTTCCAATTGATACCATCAGAGCCGCAGTTAAGCATAAACGACAGTAAGTATGATTTATCCATTGATCTCCGTCTGAAACAGTCACTTTGAACCCTAAAAATTTTGTGAAAGTAATATTTTTATTTAGTATTTAGAAAAGGTTGAGGAAAAAGGAAATTAATTTTTTCTTTTTCCTATTTTTTTTTAATTTTTCTAAGTTTTTCGAACAGAAAATACGTCCTTCAGACTTCCATCAAAAGCATGGATCGTTCACATAACCAATGTCGCTCCACGGAGAGTAATTTTAGCAACTATAATGAATGTCGCTGCACGGGGCTTAACGTCGCTCCAACCACCAAAATTTAGCAACTACATTAAAAACTGACTTTTCCTTCCAAATAAAAATTCTTTTTACGAATCGACGTTGTGTGGCATTGCAACTCATGCGTTATATTAAAATGAGGACAAGTTAAAAATCCCGAATTCAAAATTTTAAGAGGAGGTTTGGCTCGAGCGGCAAAATTTTTGAAGGTATATGTTCATCCTCACCGTCTACACAGTACATGGGACCGCCTTGCCTGAACGTATGGATATATAAATAATTTCATTATTGTGAATTGTTGCGATTCGAGCATTTTTAAGCTCTAGAACGAGCGCCCGAAATTATTGTGATATTTTAAATACTAAAAAACTAAAACATTGGATGGTAGTTGGAGACATTGTCTGAAACGTCTTGTTCCTCACTCTGTGTGGTATGAACCGCTGTTATTATTAAACTTATACATTCGTTACCCTTATACCCATATCTTTGAAATTTGTATATGTAACACATTGTTAGAATAGATCAATATATTTTTTGAACTACAAATATAATATTTTACTGTGTTTCAAATTTCTCTTTCAGGTTAATTGAGAAAGTGCAATTTAAGAGTGTTACATTTAAGACAGTGCCACGACGTTCCAATAGATGCCATCTAGTGACAGCAGTTAAGCAAAAGATATAAGTAAGTATAAATTTTATATTTTTCGTCTGAATCAGTCACATCGAACCCTTCAGATGAATACATTAGTAAGAAAAGAGGAAGAGAAGCAAAACGTTCCTCAGACGTCCACAGCATGGAAAAATAATTCCAGGTGACTTGATCGGTTAAATTACTGACAGGTCTCTTAAATTTGCACTATGAGAGGTTGCATAGTAGATATTTGAGTTAATCTGAAATTCATAGCGCATATTAATTATACCTAAAAATCAAGTTTTATAAAAAGCCAAACCGATCTAATAACTTTAAATACGTGACAATGATAAAGAATGTACAGTATGTCCTAGCCAATGTGTTACGCTTGCTTTTCTTGGTATTGTTAAGATATTTTTTTTACGTAAAAATCATTCTGATATAGGTTATCACGGAATCCGATCTAATAAATGAACATCATCAAAGAAACAAGCTATGGTCGAATAACAAATGTTAAAAAAATTCAAAATGACTGACTTTTGTATTTTTACTTTCACCTTACAGGCAAATTACGTTATTTGCTTTTAAATGAAATGATAATTTTGCAAATATAATAGTAACATATAGTACAAAATTCTCTTTCAAATCGACTTATAATTAAATATATGGAAGCTGTACTCGTTTCTTGTACTGGAAATTTGTATCTATAATAGAAACAAAATATATCTAAGATATTTAGTATAACTCATTTGTAAAATAACAGCTACAACCACATTTCTTGCAACTCCAGGTATGATATGCTTACAACTTTCTTCACTCGTACTAACGTACAATCTTTATCATATCTCTCGTATTTAGAATCATTAAATCTGCCTCGCATTTTATAAACATTTACTTGTTTTTAAGGTATAATTAAAATGCTCTACTAATTTTAAATTGCCTCAAATATCTACTATGCAACCTCTCATAGTGCAACTTTAGGATATCCAGTCAGTATTTGGAACCGACCAAAATGTTTTCATTTATTTAATAGTATATCAAATATCACATATTAAATTTTTAATGTCTCTCATAAACATATTATGTTAATAATCTTTTTAATATTTCAAAAATCTAGAGGGGCGCTAGGAACCGCTACTCCTTCCTGTCAGGTCGTTGATTCCTTATTTAGGTAATATAGAAATGCTAGTGTGCGTTCTCGAATACCTACTCAAATATGATCAACAGCTCTTGGACTATATAGCTGATGTGCCAGATGTTATCAAATCACAATTTTATGCGAATGACGGTGAAATATACTTATTATAACCTAGATGGTACTGAAGTAGTAATGGAAAGGATTAATATTAATTTATGCTTAATTGATATCGATATAGAATTTCTTATAGAGAAATTATATACAGCTAACAGACACGACTTGCAGCTAAATGCAATAAAATCAAGCTCAGTTGATTTTAAATCTATGCGATTGTTGTGTACTTTATTTATCGGTAATGAAGAGCTAGAAGTTGTTGAAGCTATAAAAAAAACCTTGTAGTCACATTTGATAATCATCTCACTTTTAGTAATGTCACAAGAGTTTTACAGAATTCATATGGCAAGCTAAAAATACTGTATAATTTTAAAAATATGTTGATGATTGATTCTACTAAGTTAAAAACTTAAGTCACTCACTCTATCTGAAGCGGAGTGTTAATGGACGATAGTTAAACTTTTGGCGAAGTCGCCAAAAACATAGAAATTTATATTTCTTTCTTCGTTCATAAACTTCGAGAGGACTATGTTAACAAATTGTGTTATCTCGCTCACATTTCTTATTCGGTACCAAGTAAAAACTTTTCAAATATATTTATTTCTGAATAGTAACCACAAAATCCATAAGTTTTACTTTTAAAAGCCATAAATGCTAATTGTGCTAGAAATCAAAAATGAAATGAAACAATATTCATTTTAATTCCTATCTGCTCAATAACAAACAGATGAATAAAGTATGGATTCAAGTAAACCTCGATATAATAATGTTATTTTAATAAGGCATACAGCAACCCGTTCAATATAAGTAGCAGAATAAGAGAATTATGCTCCATTGTAATAACCTTGCTTCATGTTTTATAATTTGCTGTTCATAATGTTTTATTCGATATTTATTCTGTATATACATAGAAGTTAGAAATAATCTTCATCCAGAAATGAAACTCAACATCTCGATGAGCTAAAAGCTCCATATATTCAATGCTCACATAGACAATCCTTTTAAAACAAAGGACAAATTGCAAAACACTTAAAATTTTAACCCGGGAGCGAGATATATAGGTTGAAAAATTTCCGGGCACAATAACATCATATACACATCCACGCCCTCTTACGAAGAGAGGTATAATCAATAAGCACCGCGGATACTGATCCAACACATGGAGTTCAGTACAGTTCTGAGATGAGAAGTGATCAGATAAGATAAAGAACAGTAATATGTTGTAAATTATATTATTAGCAGTGAAAGTTATAACTAGTGCGTTATGTTTAGAATTAATTATTGTAATTTAGTGATTGATAAATCAGTGGTCAGTAAAAATTCGTGTTGCAATTATTGAACCTATGTTTGGAAGACAGGGTGTAAATACGTAACAGTATCCAATTGCAGGGGTCTCCGGTTTATCGTATGCAAGATACGGGTGTTTCTTAAGAACTATACAGAAAGTTTACTACTGAGATTTCTGTTTTTGGCTTGAATATTGCGGATTCGGATTCTATGGCTAAAAATACGTAGGATTTGACTGAAACATTTTTTTCGATTTATGATTCAATTCAATTTTTTTTTCTATTTCTCCTACTGAGAAACTATGCATACGATTCTGAAATACGTCTACAATAAAAAATACCAGGTTTTCATTGTAAATATTCAAAAGTAGTCTTAAACAAATTTTATTTCTAAAATTTTCAATTAGTGAAAAATGACTTGTTAAAGAAACTACTATTATCGTAACCCAGGAACAGGCATCCTTTTTGGGATACTTGGTGAATGCGACTTTCTTCTCTTATGACTTCTCGGAATGCTTGATTAAATCTGCTTTTAAATCAATGTATTTTTTGTAGTTTGTTTTAAAAATACCATTTCTTATATTAGAAATACTTTTTATAAAAATGTATTATTATACATTTCTTCTCCGTGTTTTTTATGTCTTAGTTTTGTTTTTTTGTAAATAAACGTAGGAAAGTAAGAAAGAATTTTATGAAACAATTCATTTTAACAATTCATTTTACTCAGTTCGAGAATTATTTCACAAACAAAAAGACCTGTTTCAGTTAGGCTATTGTTACTACTTCAGAATGGAGTATTTAACTGTACAAGGGAAAATTGACATGGTTCTGGTTTATGGAGAATCTGGCAGGAGTCTTGTTGACGCTGTCGATCTCGACGCTCAGCATTTTCCGGAAAGAGTTCGGTCACGTGCTTCATTTTATCGTACTGTTAAACAATTTACTACTGACCGAAGAAAAGAACCCGTCGCGTCGAACAACAGTCGCTAAAGGAAATAGTGTAATTACAGTGGCTGTTAATCCTCATGTTAGTACACGAGAAATAGCTCGCGATTCCTCATTGTCCCAGAGCGGTGTTTAGAAAATTTTAAAGCGTAATATATATCATCCATATCATGTATATGTACACCAAAATCTGCATGGCGTTGATTTCCAAAATCGAGTAATTTTTGTCAGTGGCCACGTGAGCAAATACAACTAAACCAGATTGTTTTACGTTATGTTTACGGTTAATCCATACAAAATGCATTGCTGGAGTGTTGAAAATCCGCACTCGCTTCGCCAAGTTAATTATCAGCCTCCTTGGACTGCCAACGTGTAATGTGGAATAATTGCCAAGAAACTCATCGGCCCCCACAGTATTGAAGGCAATTTGAATGGTCAAAAGTACCGAGACATTTTGGAAAATGAACTGCCATACTATTCGGTGGTAGCACGTAAAGTACTTGATCGTGATTTCAATGGTCGCTGAATTGGTGGAGATGGCCCGGTAAATTGGCCAGCTAGACCACCAGATCTTAGTTCACCAGATTTCTTTCTGTGGGGCTACATCAAAGACAAAGTTACAAATAAGTATCAACAACACATGGGAATTTGAATGAGCGAATCAGAAATCCTTGTGCCGAAATTCAAGCAGACACGCTTCTCAGTTGTGTACAGTTTTTTCAAATGCATTAAAGTCGTGGGCGACCATTTTGAGCACTTACTCTAATTGATAGATGATGAGGCGAAGGGACTTATCATGTAAATCAAGCACTCTGATAAGTGAGAGAGGAGGGGGACTCACTTTAATCAATCACTCCGAGGAGAACAGAAAATTGTTGTTCCTGAGTTACGCTAAAAGTAATTTATTCACCAGTCTTTTACATTTCTTCACAATTTTGGTGGCCGGCGTCGTTACGCCCCATGCAGCGACATTCATGTTAGTTTCTAAAATTACACTCCGTGTAGCGACATTTTTATTTTGCATAAAAAACGCTGCGTGGAGCGAATCTTTCTAATACTTCCAAAAACCATCTTCGGACGGCGTGTTTATGTGGAGCAAACATTCAAGTCGGATTTCGTTGCAGTTGCGAAAAAAATCTCTGGGGTTTGGCGCATTCTTTGACAAAACATCCGACGTGTGATGTTATATAGGGTTATTAGAATGTAGTTGGAAATACAGTTGGTAGAAAAATGTCACTAGAGATATTGAATTGTATTGTGTATGTATGACTTGGAAGAATAAAGTCATTTTGGAAGTTACAACAATTAATATTCATTATCCCAGCATAAAATAAACATCATACATAACATGAGATAGGACAGATCGCTGCAGTGCAGTCCTGTCAGTGCACATACACACTACACAGATATCAATTCCGTTCGAATAATAAAGGTGTCATTGAAACATGGAATGGACAAAAAAATTATTATCCGATTTTATAGATTGTTACATAAGGAAAAATATGTTTGTGGAAAATTAAAGACAGTTCGTAAGTACGTAAATAAAAATATGAAAGGAGAAGCTTACGACGATTTGTTCGATTTTTCTTCTTTTCGTTTTCACCAATTTTAAGCACGCCTAAAATATCTGAACGCTCGTTCAGTCCCCTCGTAGGCCTCAGAATTTAAAGAGGATTTACCATTAACTGAACTGCCCGTCTCCGCAACGACTTGGTATTTGGCGAAAATAAACGATGCGATCTTTACTTGTGTGGAGATCAAAATATCTGTACCCTGAGAGGCGGCAGATGCGATCTGGCAGATCTGGACGGCGGGACAGATCGTTTAAAATTTCCTTCCTTGTATGGGGGCCTATTAATTACCTCCGTGTAATGATTAAATGTTGATTATACACATTTTTTTCGTAGAATGCCTATTATTCGAGATATTTGAAAGTTTTAGGTTAAAAAAATCAGTCATTTCTTATTTTTTTTATTGAAATGAAGTGTTGAGAGTGATGCAAAATGGTAATTTCAATGTAATATCAAATAAGGGAACTTTGATTAACCGTCTGAGGTACAGCCCGTACCTTAAACGGTTAATCAAAGAAGCAAATTATTTAAACGATAGTTTTACATAAATAAATTGCTAGAAATGACAGGTTTGTTCAATAAAAAAAAAACATTATGACGATGCCCTAATTATTAATACGGCCATTGAAATAGACGAAGATCCTACTAAAATCATAGTCATTGTGGGTCAAGATATTGATCTTCTAGTTCTGTTGAACCAATTCAATTCAATACTTGTTCATTTGGCATTAGTTGTTTATACAAACAAATACCTCTCCAAGGGCTAACCCAGATCCGACCGTGCAACCACTGCGTTGTTCGCTGTGGTGGATTGCAGGGCCGGGCGGACTAGGCTTGGTTTGGTTTTAAAACAATTAAAACTTATACCTAGACTCCTTCTTCAGGATGCAGATTAAAAAAGGTGATCAAATTTACAAACATCTAAAAAACAGATTCAACAAAACTTAAAACTACACAATTTATTAATAACTCGCGCACTTCACTGTTTTTAATTTGGCTGTTGACGCAGGTACCGCTGCTAGGCTGCGTGTAGGCTGACCTAAACTTTGATTTTAAAAATTTTAATTTTCGGAAAATTTTGATTTAGTTATAAAATTTTGATGAAAAATGAATTTAGAAACAAGAATGCACAAAAACAAAAGTAAATGTCGCTGCACGGGGATGTAATGTCGCCCCGATCACAAAATTTACAAAGTATACCGAAAACCGACTTGAATATGAGGACAAGTTATCCAGTCTCTAGTCAAAGTATTTCGAGAGTTTTAGCGAAAATAGCCCTTAGCGTCGAGGGTGCCCTATCATTTTCTAGCAGTCGATTTTAATGGGAAAATGATAGGTTTTAAGCATATTTGCCCTAAACTGATTCCTCAGTGATTCCGCTTTGCCTGAACGTATGAATTTATAATTGCAAAATATAATTCAAAGTCGTTGCGATTCAAGCATTTTTAAGCTCCGAGGAGCGAACTAAATTGATATTGAACTAAAAATACGTCAATAGACAGGCAAGCAAAAGCCCACCAAAATTATAAACATTGAACTTTTTACTGAATCTTTTTGTGTAATCGTTAGCTATAAATCGCACATTGGATGGTAGTTGGTTACATTATGAGTCGTTCCGTGTTCCTCACCATGTGTTGTACACGGGCCAGACTATAGTTTGTCAATACATTTTTCTTGAACGTTTTGTAAAAACATAATTTCTTAAAAATATTTAATATGTATATATTTTGAACTTTATATTGTCTTTTTCTTGTGTTTCAAAATTCCTTTTCAGGTTTAAATTGGTACCATCAGTGAAGCAGTTAACCAAAAACGAACAGTAAGTACAGATTTTGTACTATTCTCCTCCTCGTCGTTTTGAACCCTTCTTTGTGAACGTTTAAAATCCATTTTGGAAAGTATAATAAAAGTCCTTCAGACGTGTAAAAACGGATCGTTCACAGCCACACCGGCGTCGCGAATGTGATAGACGGCCTGACCACCATTGTGTACAACAATTTTTTATTTTGTTGGTTAAGTCTGCTACCTCTGATCAAGAGCGGATACAGACTCCTGGACAGGGAGTAGACCGTGCGTACTATCTCATTTATATGCGTGTTCAAAGTCAGTCGCTGGTCTAGTCTGATCCCTCAAGTACTTCACGCATCTCTTGGTTGGAATTTTGTTTCCCCGGATCGAAATTGGTGTTAGGATTTTGTTTTCCAATTAAATGCAATTTTTTTTTTTTATACATTTATTTAACGTCGGCCTATTTCCGCTACTGAGGCCTAACACCGACGCCTGTAGACGAGCTACCCCCAACCAGGAATTTTGCCGAACCTCTTCCCTTAAGAAGAGTAGGGATCTTTTACTTGCCTAACACTTAATAGACAAGGGAGCGACGGCTTTACATCCCCTCCGAAGGATGGTATATCTCCTATACAACCCTCGCCTAAGGTTGTATAGCTTCCGCGCATACACTGATATACAAGCCGCTGGAAGATGTGTGAGGCGAGAACGCGGTTTCCGTTGGAATGGTCACCATCCAAGTACTAACTGCGCCTGTCGTTACTTTACATCGCATACCGAAGTATGTACATAGTAAAGACGCACCTACGCTCGCCCCATTAAATGTAAATAATTTTAACATTTATTTTCACAAACCAGGTTCAGGTAATACATAGGAAACATTCTACAATTCAAACATGAATAAAAAAACATTGTTACGTTTTTACATTGTTGTTCTAGATATGATACGGCTTCCAGTTTCGGCGGAAGGAAAATCACTGGCACAATTGCCGAAAATGGATTAAAACTAATAGCGTCTATTTATAAATGTAAAAAATATATGTGTCTGAACGAATTAAGATTTGAAATGTATCAAACCGCAACGGTAAAAAGTTCATTTAATGTAGAAAAACTACTACCAACTGAAAGAGTAGCTAAACAACACTGCTACAGGTCCTATTTTCAAATTCAAACTTACGTCTACGAATTGGGGATGGAACACCATCTAACCGGAATAATGCCTAAATTGACAGAAAAAGAGATTGTTCCTGAAAGTTTACTGAAAACTATCTGCTACAGTTGTGAAACTGGTTGTGATAGTAAAAGTTGCGGCTGCCGCAAATGCTCTCCATTTTATGCTCCAATTGTCACGGGTCCAAAATCTGTTCTAACGAAACGAACTACAAATTTTAAAATTAATATTAGAAATAAAGATCTTGATGAACTTGAGGACCTTGATGATGTCGAAGATCTTGTAGGGGATACCGAAGAAACAGAAAACTATGTTGAATCTGATAATGTAGTACAGCTTTCCAAGAAAATGAGGTTAAAATATAGATTTTTGATTTTATATTCCTACTTTGTGAATTGAAATAATTTTAAATATTTGTTTTAATAAACTTATTTTCAATTTACTTCTGTCGATCATGAAGCATAAAAAAATAATTTTTCTTGAACAAAACCTGTCATTTCTAGCATTTTTTTTAAATGTAATACTATTGTTTAAAAAATTAGTCCTTAAACGGTTAATCAAAGTTCCTTTATTTGACATTACATTGAAATTACCATGTTGCATCACCCTCACACTTCATTTCAATAGGTAATGAAGAATTCGTGACAATTACGGAAAAATCGATCTTGAAAATATCTTTGTTTTGGTTTTTCCCATTCTTGACAATGTCTTTTTACAGTATCAGCATGATTTTCTTATACCATCTTAAAGTAGAGGTTTCAATTAAAAAAATTGCGTCCTGAAATTTTCAAAAATCAAAATTTTGTTACTCAACTTTTTCAATTGAAAATTTCGCCTTTTTTCAAATTAAATTCGCATAAAGTCAAAAAGTATATATTTCGCTTCAAAAAAATTACAGCTTATTTGACACATAAAAATGTCTTGTTTTCGCCAAATTTCATTAAAATCGAATCATTTTTGTGGGGGATAAAAATAAAAAATCAAAAAATTGGTTTTCAACGTTTCTCTCAATAGTTTTGAGATTATGTTGAAATATAAGGGAAAGAATATAAGAATAAAAATTGTATATCTTTGAATTATCCACAACTTCTGTATTTAACTTTTTTCGACAGGTCTAGTTTTGCCGGAAATCGTAAAAAAACATGTTTCACCCCTAAAAGCACACCTTTTTCCACCCCTACCCTACTCCCGGTTATTTGTTGGGGTCCAATCGATTTTTCTCCACTTAAATACTATTAATTTTAAATTTTTCGGCCATGCATATACTGCCACCAATTTTTATTGGCACTGTATTAAAAAGGATTTAGTTTAACACAAAAGTGGAAGTATCGAGAAGCAAGTAACTAAGTACACAAGATTTCTTACATTGTTTAAGTTTAAAATTTTTGAGATTTCATATATGTCTGGATTTCCACCAGACGTTTAATATTTTTTAAAAATCATGGGTCATGGGTAAGCAAAAAATAAACAACAATTAATAAAGAAATATTTACTTTTTTGTAAAAATAATAATTACATATGCTCAAAATACATTTTTTTTCCTTAAAAATAAACTTCATTCATATATCCGTATAATTTGGTCAATAACAAATAATAAATTAACAAATGATTTAAAGTACGACTTCATGTTAAAAAAAAATCATTCAACGAACTTTAGATCACACCCAATGACTACATTAGCTCATAATAATTAAAGCATAATTCTGTAAAGTAATACAGCAGATTTGTGTAACAAAGCAACATGTCTTTGATCAGTCACACGGAAAATTTCAGTTATTCCTGGTTCAATAAGTCCTGTATATTATGGCTATGTGGATAAAGGGGGTGCCACCAGTCGAGAACTTTAAAATTGATCACTGGGTCCAGGATGATGGTGGTACATCCACCGCCATCTGCCGAGGGGTAGCCGCGAATTCCAGATCCAAATCCTAGCAGCAACCTGTGGTGACGGAAACCCTGTGAGAGGGTTAGGGACACAGATGTCAGGATTTGTCCTGAAAAAAATTTATTTATGATTAGTGGTGAGACAGCTGTTCGTATTGAAGAATGGAATTTCTCTTAATTATCAAGAATTTTTAATTCTTAATAAAGTAAAGTAATATGGCCGTATACTTCTTCCCAAATGATATACACTGTGTCCCAAATTGAGGGTGCATGCATTATCTCTGTTATTATTAGAGATAGAGACAAGGTTAAGTGGGGATTTTTTTGAAGAATTTTGTGGCCGTTTCGATGCCGTTTTTAAATTTGGCCTAGCTATCTTCATTTCCGAAATATTTTCAAAAAATTGAAAAGGTGCATTTTAAAAAACTTCCCGTATCTCTCTAATTTGATGACTGGTGATATTTTAATAAGTACATTGTTAGGACACTTTTTTAAGGTGCTTTCGTTGACGTTACCAAAAAATTTCTATCGTCATTTGTTTCTCAGTTAATGCCACTAATTTTGTTTTTTCTTATGGACGCCATGTTGAATTTTTTGTATGTTTAATAGTGCTCTTAATTCCGCTTTCAATGATGTATCACAATGTCAGGAAAAAATTACTTACTGGTGCAAAATATCAAAAAATTAAGTTTTCTAAGTAGGCTATGAAGAAAATGTATTTTAAAATAATCCGATTTTATTAGCTTCAACTTAAAATTAAAACAAAAAATTAAAATACAATTTGCACCGTCCAAATAAAATAAAATAATGGTATTAATTTTTCTATTAGTAGGTGCCATGGATCTTGTTACCATGACAATAGACAAAATAATGTTTAATGAATACTTCTTGTCATAATTGCTGTTTTTCTTGATACTAGTGCTTCACTGATGTGATCTACCATTACTTTGTAATAATTAATTTTGTGGGTTTCTTTTGTTAAGTTCTGTTTTTGAATTTATTATGGCTTTGAGATATACAAACGAAGAAAAGTTAGATATACTAGAGATTCATTTTGAATCAAATAGAAATACTGATGAGGCATCAAGAATTTATCAGGATAACTTTACAGAATGTGTGTAACCGAATCAAAGGTATTTTAGGGCTCTTTTTATTAATTTATTAATTATGGACGATGATACTTATGAGATAGATAATGAAGAGCGAAATAACGTAGAAGACAATGCTACAGTATCTGTAAGACAAATTTCAAATCAGGTAAATGTTCCCAAAACAACTGTGCATAACATTTTAAAGAAAAACCATTATTACCCATACAAACCAACCATCGTTCAAGGTTTACAAGATAATGACTATGGGAAAAGAGTAACATACTGTGATTGGTTTGTACAAAAATGTCTATGAGAACCTAGACTTTCATTCAAAAGTATTATGGACAGACAAGACTAGATTCACTAATTGTGGTGTTTTCAATAGACATAACACACACTACTGGAGTATCGAGAACTCTCACATAATTAGCCAAAGAAGATTTCAAATCAAATTTGGATTCAATGTCTGGTGTGGCATCATAGGTAAACTTATATAAATTGTTCATTGATAATAATTAATTATAAAAAAATACTTTTCAGGTAATTGCATTATTGGACCATTTATTTATTATATTAATTGGAACGGTGCAAATTAGTTGCGAATGTTGCAAGAACACAATAATACCAGCTCTTAGACTTGCTGTACAAGATTTGGTTTCATCACGATGGTTGTCCTGCACATAATAGCGGCATAGTAACACAAATCTTAAGAGCAACTTTTGATAATAAAATAATGGCAGCGTTCTATGGCCAGCCAGGTCTCCTGATCTCACTCCGTTGGTCTATTTTCTTTGGGGGCATAGAAAAAACGAAATTTATTAGCGATGTGTCAAAAGTGCATTAATAAACAAGGATGACATATTGAATAAGTTCAAGTTCTTTATTAACTTGTTTTAATTTTAAGTTGAAGCTAATAAAATCGGATTATTTTAAAATATTTTACACCAGTAAATAATTTTTTCCTGACATTGTGATACATCATTGAAAGGGGAATTAAGAGCACTATTGAATATACAAAAAATCCAATATGGCGTCCATAAGAAAAAACAAAGTTAGTGGCATTAACTGAGAAAAAATGACGGTAGAAATTTTTTGGTAACGTCAACGAAAGCAACTTAAAAAGTGTCCTACAATGTACTTACTAAAATATCAAATTACGGGATATACAGGAAGTTTTTTAAAATGCACCTTTTCAATTTTTTGAAAATATTTCGGAAACGAAGATAGCTAGGCCATTTAACCGTTTCTATCTATCTCTAATAATAACAGAGATAGCAATGCATGTACCCTCAATTTGGGACACTACAGCATATTGATATTGATGTTATAAAAAAACTTATAAACTGAAATAAGGTACAAACGTAGGTATTAAATCAGATTATAGCTGATGCCATTTAAAAACCTTGTAAATTAAGAAAAATGGGCAACATATTTACTGGTAAATTATTACACAAGCAGATCTAACTTTTGCAAATAGTCCCGGCGTAATCAGTCATCGTCCGGGATAATTTATTCTGATGGAATTTTTTATGTCATCTTGTTCAAAATGTGCTCCTTTATAAGAGAGTACAGTTTTCCAAATGGAATTGTGGTCAGGAATTGTTTAAACAAAGTTTTTTTAAACAAATTAAAAATTGATTTTTTCGTTTCGGAAAAAATACTTTCCTATTTTTCACACCAAAACAAACAAAAAATGTTCTTAGACCTTTTTCTGTAAAGTTGAGATTTTGAGAAAAAAATTCTTGAAATCTCAAAAACGCGAAATTTGCAATTTTCAGAGCTCAAAAGCTATATGAAAATTAATGGTTTTTAATGTAAGAAAAATTTGTGTCCATTCTTTGAAGCTTATATTTATATATTTTGTTATTCTTTGGTCCAAGAGCTCGTTTTTTAATTATTAAGAAGTGGGCGCGCGCGCTCCTCGCTATGACATACATGGGTATTTTTATAGAATATCCGCTTGCATTGCTCGCCATGCCATCCACTGAAGTATAAAACAATTTGAATAAAATACGCAACGTTACAAATATTTAATATAAGTAGAGTAATATGAGAGGTAAAATGTATGTTAAACTTTATTTTCTATTTAATTTGTTTTAAAATACAATTATTAAAGTGACTATACAACTTACACATGTTTACAACAGTCAAGATCACAACTGCATATAGAATTATAGATACAGCTACATGCAATAATACTAATACTACATGTTTTTTTTACAATCGGATGCTTTTATTAAGACTTGTGGCAAAGGATTACTTGTCATAAATACAGGTACAAGCATATTATCCTCATATTAAAACCAAAACATATTAGATCTAATCCAATGTAAGGGAAAATATTGCATTTTTCCAAATATATGCGCAGATGCTCTCAAGATATGCAAGTATAAGGCATCTGACGTGCATGGGATATTATTCAATTTAAGTTTTATTCCACCCGAACGCGAAAAAATATCTAGCATCATCAGCTGTTTCACCTTTTTTCTCCAACAATTGTAAATATAGTTTTTGTATTGCATTGGTCACATGCCTAATGGCTTGAGAGCATCAACGGTTTTTTGTAATTTCACTAGATCTAATGCTTTTTTCGACCATATCTTGCTCGTACTATCACAGCCAGTCAAGGCATGCAATCCTGATAAAATATCACATACAGGGTACTAAAAATATCAGCTGCTATGTGACAAGCTACGCTGACTGACGCTTGCGCACACGTCCTAATAATTAAAAAAAACAAGCACTTAAGCCAAAGAATAACAAAATACTGTACATTATGGTATAAGCTTCAAAATAGATACAATTTTTTCTTACATTAAAAAACATCAATTTTCATATAGTTTTTGAGTCCTGAAAATCGCAAATTTTGCGTTTTTTGAGATTTCAAGAATTTTTGTCTCGAAATCTATCAACTTTAGAGAAAAATGTCTAAGAATATAATTTGTTTGTTTTGGTGTGAAAAATACGAAAATATCTTTTTCGTAACGAAAAAAATTAAACTTTCTAATTTGTTTAAAAAAATTTTGTTTAAACAATTCCTGACCACATTTCCATCTAGTAAACTGTACTTTCGAGCATATTTTGAACAATTTGGCACAGAAATATTCCATCCGAATAAATTCTCCCGGTCAATAACTGATTTTGCCCGGACTAAAAAGGGAGATGTATGTGACCACTGTAATTTGAATTAAAATAATTATTTCATTTTATTTATTTTTATTTTAGTGTACACCATCCAACAGTACTGAAACTAATTGAAGGATGGGCAAATACAACAAATAATAATAAATACAAATACAAAAACCAGCACAACCAAATACAATCCATGACAGAATACATACCTATATAGATATACACAATATACATAACATACATACAGATAAAAGATATACACACATATATACAAATCAGATTAAAATATAGACAAAACTATAAACAAGCATGTACTGAATAATATTACAGCTATTAAAGACAAGAAACCTTTCAATTGGTCCTTTGTAATATTTTTTTATGGAATTATAACTACATATCAATACTGTCTTGCAGGTTGTTGCAATTCTCACACATGAAATGTAAAGGTGAAAATTTTAACAAATTTGTGCTAGGTGTGGTGGGATAAAAAGCATTTGAGAATCTGCGCTCTGATCTTGGGATCAAATGTAAGTTGTTTCAGAAGTTGTGGACAATCAACTTTGTTATTAATTAACTTACAAAGAAATATCAACGAATGTACCTTTCTTCGAGCAAGCAAAGTGGGTACAGAAAATCTCCCTAATAATTATGTATGAGGTATTCCGGCTGCAGAGGGTATATGCCATCCATCTTGTATAACAGAAATTTTAAAAAGCGCCTCTGAATATTCTCCAAACTATCCGTATATATATTATAGCCAGACTGCCATACATAGTAGCATATTCTAACTTAGATTTTACTAGTGCATTAAACAGCAGCATAATTCCCCGTATATTCTGGCCGATAGCTGCGTTGGTACAAAGTACAAAATCAATATCCTGAAGCCTTTGTTGATAGAATTTTCATAAATGTTGAAAATAGGGACAATCAGGTACGACAAAAACCTGAACGTCATTATACAGCAATAATTCCTTATGTATACGGACTATCGGAAAAGCTACGCCGTATAGGTGACAAATTTGATGTTAGGACGATATTTCAAACGGGGAACACTTTAAGATCTATTTTAACAAAAACAAAACCGATAAACAGGGAGCAGAATTCAAAAAACTGTATTTACAATATCCCGTGCGAATGTGATAAATGTTATGTGGGTGAGTCATCCAGACCTTTCAGTGTGAGGTTGGATGAGCACAAGAACTACATTAGAAAGAATGAAATTCAGAAATCAAAGATTTGTGAACATGCTTGGGAAAACGGACATAGAATAAACTGGGACTCGGCAAAAATTTTAACAAAAGAAACAGATACCAAAAAAAGAAAAATTAAAGAATCAGCAATAATCTTATTAAATGAAGATAAGTGCGTATCGAATTGTTCTGTAGATATTTGTACAACCTGGCTACCAATGTTAAAAGAAGAACTTAACAAACTCAACATTATCTAAAAAAAATATCATCAGTTCTATGTTCTGTGTAAGTAGTAAGTATCTATGGAAATAACATAAACAGAATCTTAAAGCTGTGTATTTGACATACACAGCAAAATAAGAGTTCTTCAAAAAATAGCTTTGAAAACGGAAAGAGATTACTTTCCGAAACGTCAGCAAAATACATTATTTTTGTGTTTATTCCGATTTATATTATTTGCAAAACATAACCTCTGACTTTTCCTTTGGCGTAAACGTCACGGGCGCAGAGGCTCTTTTTTCCAATAATTCTATTATTTTGTAGATCCGGTGATTTGTTTTGAAGAGGATAATAGTACATGTGGTAGAAAACCCAAATAATAGGAAAGAATACCCTTAGTAATTATGTTCATTTGACACACAAAAATTTCAGAACTAACACAGACAAAGTAAATAATTTACATTGGTGGCATTGAAAACCGTCCAAGATGGCAGGCTAACAGCATATAAGACACAGTTGCAAGACATGCCGCTATACTTGAGGGGGCTATAACGCAAATTCTCTACTAGGAATAGATACTGATCATATCCCTCCGTCATATACTTAATTTCAATAAAAATGATGCATTGTGGGATAGATTCCGGGCTGATTCTGCAAATTAAAAGACCATATCGTACTGGTATTCAGGGTAAGGCGGAAGCGTATCTTAGCCTCCGAAAGCTCTGAAAGCAAACTGTATGGTCTAGAACCTACAATAGTACTTTTGAATTCAGTTCACAGTTACCTGATAAAGAACTATACTCTAAAGTTTAATAACAGTCAGGGCCCTGAATATGGTAAAAAAAAAAATGGAGAAAAATCATGCAAGTGGTAATAAAAACTACTCATGTATTGTGGGATAGATTCAGGGCTGATTCTGCAAATTAAAAGACCATATCATACAGGTATTCTATCCTCCGAATGCTCTGAAAGCAAACTGTGTGGTCTAGAACCTACAATAGTACTTTTGGATTCAGTTCATAGTTCCCTGATAAAGAACTATACTCTACAGTTTAATAAAAGTCAGGGACCGTCTACAAAAGGCCCTGAATATGGTAAAAAAAATGGAGGAGGTTGAGGATAAGACCCTCAAACCCATTGATTAGAAGGAGGAATCTGGAAGGACTGGGTCCTCTAGTTCCTCAAGACACATGGAGGAGGTAAAGTAGTGTCTTTATAAATTTCAAAATTAGCTGGAACCAAGATTTAGACAAAGTAATGCATAAATTGGTAGCCATATGGGCAACATGCAGATGATTACATGGCAAAACAGGAGGGCTTGATATGGTACATTAGTCAGTGCAATAAGACTCCACACATAAAAATAAAGTGTTGAATCAAATAAATATCTGTCTCAAACCGGCAAATAAATATTTTGTTCATGTAAAACAAATATTTTTGAGCCAAAATAAATTTATTTATTAGAAACTTATAGGTATTTCTCGCTATAATATTTGTTTTACATGAACAAAATATTCATTTGTGGATATACAACACAAAGATTTCTTTGATTCTACATTTTTTCCTATACGTGATGGAGGATATCCGGAACACACGAGGATAGTTAATATTAACATTAGATAACAACCCTCTATTAGATATGATGTGAGACTACACGAGTCCTAAAATGACATTCAACAAGCCCTCAATATTACCATTGGGGATAGGATGGATCGGTCCAGATATATTACGCAAATGTCTGGTCTCATACACTGACCGGTTTAGGATGGGAATGGGATTTCCATTGCACCAGACACTCGGGAGGCACTAGTCTCTAACAAGGTGTATTCCAGGCTAGTATAGGACAGATATAAAGAGCTCAAAGTTCTGGGTGAGTGGAACAGAGTTAAACTACTCTAGGTACCGAGACATACCAGAATGATGGCAATGAAACATCTCATGAATTTATTAGATAAGGAGCAGCCAACACATTCTATGCCTAAGAACTCATGCCGGACATCAATAAGAGGAGGAAACAAAGACAGAGTCAAGAATAAACATAATCATCACTAAAGCAACATTTCAGGAGATCGATTTGGGAAAACAATTATTCAAGGACCAACACAAACTGAAGAACTGCTTACGAAGAATGGGATGCAATTGAGTATTGTAGCAAGCCTCTTGACAGGGCACTTTTCTGTTAAGAGTTACCTGCACACAATCGGAAAATTCACTGGCGAACTAGTCTGCAGACTGTGGGCCAAAAGGTACCAGAAATGGTAGATCATATTACATACGGATAGGAGACAATCGTTCGCAGAAGATATAATGTGGCACAGGATTACTAAAATGGGCAGAGTAGGTTAAGATAGGAAGATGACAATAAGCCCAGGATGCTGCAATGTTCTCTGAGTATTTTTGCAGATTATCCCCCGGGGAGGAGTTTTAGTCAGTGAGAGTCTGACACTTCATATGCCATGGAAGTCCATGAGGGGTTTCCGTCCTTGTTAAAAAAAGGTCTAAAACATCCTGCAGACTGATAGAGTACCAGCTGTACACACAGCAGATTAGCTTTGATTACACTCAGTTGCAAGCTACCTTCTACATATTTAAGAAAAACTTAAGCACTTATGTAGACTTATTAACAGAATACTGCAGAGTAATTAAGCACCTTCACACACAGTGGCAGTTGTACATAATTCCTAAACGATTTAATACAGATGACGAGATTGCCAAGTATATGTTGTGTCACTGTCCTGCTTTCCGAATAAAACAAGGATTCATACTGGGGGGATATAGGTTAATTGATTTGCTCAATGGGAGAGGCTCGTGGGAATGCACCTGCGGATGCAGCACGATTCGTCAATTTTTAAAGATATGAATATACGTGAGGGCAAGCTCACTCTCCACTTTTCAATCAAGAACTCACATTGGGACACATCAAAATAAGCTGAATAAAAATGTTAATTTTCATTGTAACAACAGAAAACTTTCTTGCCATATTATGTTAACTCTGAAAACCTAGCATGCATTTATGCTTCTATACATTCTTATGTTTTCAAATTGCCAATAATTATAAAAATAAATTGTAAATATTATTCGCCTGTTTATTGAAGTTCTTTTTCTCTTCGCCGTTTTTTTGGAAAACTTTGAATTGTCATATTTGTAATTCCATTCATTCTCGATAAGAACAGCTTGGTTGATGAACTTCCCTTGAACCTCACTTCTCAGTATTTATTCCTGTAAACTCTTGTCTAAGATTGTAATATGCTTCATGTACATTTCTTTTTCTCAGAATGTCTCAAGTTTCATATTTACGGATCAATTTAAAAATATATAAATAGGGCTGTTTCTTTAGCTAATACTAATTTAATATACAATCTGGCTTTTGATTTTAAAGTTATTGAGCATACAAGATGTGATGGACGCTCAACTCTGCGGGCAGAGAGGCGAACATTTTGAAAACTAAACATAATATTTTTAGTCGCAAACTCCTCTATAAATCCTTATTTTTCTATAAGGAACCTAACCAGACTGCAACCAACAGCTACTCTCCGGGCTATGTGCCCCGCCGAGCGCTGAATTACAAGTTACAAGCCTGGCGCGTTAAGTGTAATAATTGCATATTACCATCAAAACGCTAATGCTTCGATTGCAACAAACACCAGCCGAAAGACTGATCCTACTTAAAGGAGCTCCCTTGCCAGTCGTCACACACCACTTGCAGACTGCAGTTTCGAGCTGTTGGCTCTCGTCAGTGCAAGGTAGGTATGCGACGACCGACATGAGAATCCTTTGACTATAGTACATCCCGGTATTTTTACAATAGCGACATGTAAAACAGCCAGCAGGCGCCATCCAGCGGTCCAGTGTCTGTTGCAATCGAAAAATAAATAGCCTGACTTGGCTTAGCATAGACCAAATGTGCTTTTTAGAGGGCGGAATATTAAACATAATATTTTTAGTCGCAAACTCCTCTATAAATCCTTATTTTTCTATAAGGAACCTAACCAGACTGCAACCAACAGCTACTCTCCGGGCTATGTGCCCCGCCGAGCGCTGAATTACAAGTTACAAGCCTGGCGCGTTAAGTGTAATAATTGCATATTACCATCAAAACGCTAATGCTTCGATTGCAACAAACACCAGCCGAAAGACTGATCCTACTTAAAGGAGCTCCCTTGCCAGTCGTCACACACCACTTGCAGACTGCAGTTTCGAGCTGTTGGCTCTCGTCAGTGCAAGGTAGGTATGCGACGACCGACATGAGAATCCTTTGACTATAGTACATCCCGGTATTTTTACAATAGCGACATGTAAAACAGCCAGCAGGCGCCATCCAGCGGTCCAGTGTCTGTTGCAATCGAAAAATAAATAGCCTGACTTGGCTTAGCATAGACCAAATGTGCTTTTTAGAGGGCGGAATATTAAACATAATATTTTTAGTCGCAAACTCCTCTATAAATCCTTATTTTTCTATAAGGAACCTAACCAGACTGCAACCAACAGCTACTCTCCGGGCTATGTGCCCCGCCGAGCGCTGAATTACAAGTTACAAGCCTGGCGCGTTAAGTGTAATAATTGCATATTACCATCAAAACGCTAATGCTTCGATTGCAACAAACACCAGCCGAAAGACTGATCCTACTTAAAGGAGCTCCCTTGCCAGTCGTCACACACCACTTGCAGACTGCAGTTTCGAGCTGTTGGCTCTCGTCAGTGCAAGGTAGGTATGCGACGACCGACATGAGAATCCTTTGACTATAGTACATCCCGGTATTTTTACAATAGCGACATGTAAAACAGCCAGCAGGCGCCATCCAGCGGTCCAGTGTCTGTTGCAATCGAAAAATAAATAGCCTGACTTGGCTTAGCATAGACCAAATGTGCTTTTTAGAGGGCGGAATATTAAACATAATATTTTTAGTTTGCAATCGAAGCATTAGCGTTTTGATGGTAATATGCAATTATTACACTTAACGCGCCAGGCTTGTAACTTGTAATTCAGCGCTCGGCGGGGCACATAGCCCGGAGAGTAGCTGTTGGTTGCAGTCTGGTTAGGTTCCTTATAGAAAAATAAGGATTTATAGAGGAGTTTGCGACTAAAAATATTATGTTTAATATTCCGCCCTCTAAAAAGCACATTTGGTCTATGCTAAGCCAAGTCAGGCTATTTATTTTTCGATTGCAACAGACACTGGACCGCTGGATGGCGCCTGCTGGCTGTTTTACATGTCGCTATTGTAAAAATACCGGGATGTACTATAGTCAAAGGATTCTCATGTCGGTCGTCGCATACCTACCTTGCACTGACGAGAGCCAACAGCTCGAAACTGCAGTCTGCAAGTGGTGTGTGACGACTGGCAAGGGAGCTCCTTTAAGTAGGATCAGTCTTTCGGCTGGTGTTTGTTGCAATCGAAGCATTAGCGTTTTGATGGTAATATGCAATTATTACACTTAACGCGCCAGGCTTGTAACTTGTAATTCAGCGCTCGGCGGGGCACATAGCCCGGAGAGTAGCTGTTGGTTGCAGTCTGGTTAGGTTCCTTATAGAAAAATAAGGATTTATAGAGGAGTTTGCGACTAAAAATATTATGTTTAATATTCCGCCCTCTAAAAAGCACATTTGGTCTATGCTAAGCCAAGTCAGGCTATTTATTTTTCGATTGCAACAGACACTGGACCGCTGGATGGCGCCTGCTGGCTGTTTTACATGTCGCTATTGTAAAAATACCGGGATGTACTATAGTCAAAGGATTCTCATGTCGGTCGTCGCATACCTACCTTGCACTGACGAGAGCCAACAGCTCGAAACTGCAGTCTGCAAGTGGTGTGTGACGACTGGCAAGGGAGCTCCTTTAAGTAGGATCAGTCTTTCGGCTGGTGTTTGTTGCAATCGAAGCATTAGCGTTTTGATGGTAATATGCAATTATTACACTTAACGCGCCAGGCTTGTAACTTGTAATTCAGCGCTCGGCGGGGCACATAGCCCGGAGAGTAGCTGTTGGTTGCAGTCTGGTTAGGTTCCTTATAGAAAAATAAGGATTTATAGAGGAGTTTGCGACTAAAAATATTATGTTTAATATTCCGCCCTCTAAAAAGCACATTTGGTCTATTTTGAAAACTGTTTGGAATTTGATAACTAACATGTCAAAAAAAATACCTCCTTTACAATATTGTCGACTAGAGTTTCCTGCTTACAAAAGTATAACTTTTATAAGTTTTATACGTAAGACAGCTTAGGAAAATTAATAAACGTAAAACAATCCGCTGATCTATTTATATTGCAGCAGCCGACCGTCGACCTCCCTCCTTTATGTTTCGCATATCATGCGATCCAGTTCCTATGTGCCTGTGTGAAGTGTGAATAAGACAGAACTTACTTGCGTTTTATTGTTTTTTTGTTATCATTTTTTTAACAACAATATTACTGCAAATGAAATAGCAATAATAGCGGCATTAAAAAGCCATAGGTATATATTACACTTTTTAGTTATTCTGACGCTATAAATTGTAAAAATGTTTAAAAAACACTGGCACAATTTTTAACAAAATTTTGGGGTAAAACAAACAACATAAGATTTGATTATATTCATTATGCAGAAAGGTACTTACTCTTAGTAAAATTATATATTTTCTTAATTTCCGATTAACCTGCATTTTAAATCTTAATCCAAAGAATGGCTAAGGACTTTTCAGAGTAAGCAGTAGTTTTTATAGTGGATGACTTTTCATCAAAAAACAAAAAATAATTTACAAGTATAGTCCATTCATTCAAAATATAGATATTAGGTGTGTAAAATAATAATAGCCATTATCTAATAACTAATGGGGAAATATTTTGTTCTGAGAATATGCAAAAAATTATGTTTTTACAAAGTAATAAAATTTGCATATAGGTAGCTTCATGATTTTCAGACGGAATTAAAAGGGAGGTGAGCCAAATGAAACCCTCGGGAATATATTTTCTGAAATTAGTTAAGTCCAAATTTCTGAATGTTTCAAACTCCGGAATGTTGTTCATACCCAACTTAATATTATTAACAATATCATACAGAACACAATATTCAAAAAATCTTGTAAATATTGAATTATCATCTTCCTTGGAACTCTTGGAAGTCTCTATATACGAATGAAGAATTTCTTCTTTTCATGAACATTTTGAGGACAATATAATGTCTGATCTATTAGCCGTTGTAGACTTGATAATTTGAAGGTCATCAATGAAATGTATCTTTAATTTGTTAATTAATTGTTTTTTTGATAAATTTCCTCCGAGATCTGTATATCTAGAATATATTGACGAAACAGAGTATCCCTTTTGTTTCACAAACCCAGTACTCAATGCTTTATAAAACAATATTTAAATGCGATCTGTATGTGCTGCATTGTCGTTAGAGGAAACGTATGAATCTGTACCCTTTGTTAATACCCTCCAAGATTTTTCATCAATGCATTTCATAAAAGAGCTGTCGTTTTGGGTCATCATTTTTATCTTACTTTCGATATTAGTAGGCAGAGAACTTGTGATATACTTCCGTTGTTACGCCTCTTTTGACAAAATACATACTTATTTACATTAAATATTTCTTTTCATACTGAACCTGAAACTGAAGGTTTGGTTCCGTAAACTTTACATTCCTCTGATGGAATTTTATTTTCAAAATTTCGGCGCAGCACTTCAGTACTTTTTTGCTAATGTAACTATAGTAGCGCGATTTCAGACAAATTAATAATGTTTTGTCCCCATTTTAAATGTTAGAAATATTTTGACGCAATTGGATGTTGCTAGATTTACAGATACTATCTCTAATCTGTAGCGTTTGTCTTAGACTTTTTAACGTTTTCTCAGAGCCCCTTACTAAGCTACCGGAAGACTTTCTACATATTAAATATTTTCTGTTTGCAAAACACGGAATGTTTACTCCATCTCACTTTCGGATGTTGAGCTTCCACCTTAGGCATATAGTAATTATCTATGGGCATTAATATGATTAATATATGAACACAGAAGAATAATCAAACAATTATTATTTAGTCTACTCAGAACATAGGCAACTGCAGCGCATGGGACGTGGACAGTAGCTCGACAGTCGGCTGCCGCGATGTAAATAAATTCACGGATAGTTTTACATTTATTAATTTTCCTAAGCTATCTTACGTTCAAAAATTATAAAATTATAAAAATTATACCGTTGTAAGCAGGAAACTCTAGTCGACAATATTAGAAGAGAGGTATTTTTTGATTTAGTTGTTCATTTTTGAAATATTGGTTGTGGAACGCTAAATACAACGAAAAATTACAATTTGTTAAGGTTCTCGAAGCGAGATACAGATGTTTAAAGTTTTAAATTGCCATAAGCGTCAATGCTTTTTCTATTGTTAAATATTTTTTTTTTTAGAGCATCGGCTACAGATATTTACTTTACTTGTAACAATCGTTCAGTATCAATATCTCGAAAATTTTGGATAACGCCCTTTCTTCCAGGCCAATTTCTGTCCAACTGTACACATAAACACAGTTAATTTTAAGCTATCAAATAAAACTGATCTATCAAAACCCCCACAGAATTCAATTTTCAGAGGAATTTTGTGGTGCGAGCTCTCTACTATAGCCTTGAAATAGTCAATATAAGGATAAATTAAATAAAATTCTATGGCAGTAAACATACAGAATACTGAATCAAAAAAAGAATTAAGTGTTTAGAGTGTTATGTTGATATTACAGAGACTCTTATTCTACTTGTTCATAAATATTCCACGTTTGCTCTTTTTTTAATCAGAATTTAATTTTCTACAAAATCTACATGAAGAGTAAATCAATTATTTTAAATAGTCAGCCAGTTATACATAATTTCTAAGCAGGTTCTAACTTAAAGATTAAGAAAGACAACTTTGATAGAATGACTTAAAAACTTCATTATTATGTAGGTTTAAGTTCGCTTGGTACTTGTAAGGCATCTAATCAAAACATGTGGCAGTGATTGTATGTAACATATCAAGTGAATCATTATTAAAAAACTTATCAGCCTTGCAAATATAACGCGTTTCCTACCATGGCATAATCCTCCGGCAGCAAGTTGCCAGACATTGACTCCCAAGTTCGAAGTAAAATTATAAATGTTGCTTGATGAATTATAACCCAAGAAGAACGTCACCGACTTTTGGACTATTTATGGAATAGTCAGTTAATCCCTGGAAATGTAGGAAAACATTAATATATCAAATAAATAATTAAGTATAGATAGCAATATGGCAAACTTTGAAAACCAATTATGGCAAAAATTGTAGATTTTGAACTTTAACCAGTATGGTAGCTCAATCGGATAGGGCACATTAAATGATGAACACGCTGGGTTAGACTCTGCTGTGTTCTAGGTTTGATTCCAAGCACTGGCACTGCTCATGTTGGCACGCCATGAACGTCGTTTGCGTTTTTCAAATGTGTAACATCCTTCTGGACAGCTTTAGCTTTGAATTTGGGGGTTGTCAGTTATATATAGTAGTAGTAATCTCATTACTGGCTTCGATTTATTACAAATCATTAGCTCAGCGTCATGTGGAAGATGAAATGGTTTTAATTAATCTCCAGTATATCACCTCATATAATAAATCTTAAACTTTTTGTTTGTAGACAACCGATTAAGTCAGTTATATATGGTGAGTATAAGTACATATGATTGTTTGCGATTTCTTTTTCTTTTGCTTTGAACAAGTACATATATAATATAATGATTATGTAGCTTATAGCTCAGTTGGTTAAAGCACGAGGGGTAATCACGATCAAACAAACTAGCATCGTGGTACCGGGTTCGAACCCCAATTGCGGCACTAGCACTGTTGGTGGACATGGTTGTAGTCCTCGACAGCTCTGGATTTGGCTTTGGGAGTTGTTCAATTTATGTGGTGTTTATTTTATAATATATTTGTGAGCTGTTACCTATATACAGATTGGGGTCGGCAACTAGCAGTACAGGAAAATCCTATACACGTATGTACAAGTGCAATATGAGTTAGAATCGCGAGATGATATGAAATAAATGGTGGGGTACAGGCATGACAGCTGATCGATTCGCGAGACCGCTGCAGTAGCAAATGAATTTGGAGCAGAAGTTGTAGGTGACCGGTTGTTGAATAAGGACTTTACGAATTATCACATATCATTCCAAAATATTCATTTATTGATTCTAATTATGGTGGTCAAGAAATGACCAAAATAAACAAAAGTATCTTTCTTAATATAAATAAGAGAAGGTCAATTTTCGTACACCACATGAAATAAATTTATTGTGTCACGAAGTGAATGCCTACTATTCTTTTCTTTTATTTGGGTTTACTAGGTCTGCGGGTTCTGGGATCTTACTATATATAGAAATGTTCGTATTAGGTATTTTAGTTGCTAATCGGGCCGAAATGAAGAGTTGATTCGAACCCCTAACCCCACACATGAGAATCGGGCAACTCAACCATCACAGTAACTTACATACTTCTTGCTATATGAACGTAACAGTGAGATTTTTTATTTACCTTCAATACCCATTACTTGTAAAAGGGCCTGCTTTCAAGCTAGCAAATACGCAATACATTTTTACCTGCATATTAAACATTTATTGTGAAAATGTTAGCTTTGCTAAAATGACGTGGGTCTGGGGGCTCTGGGATCTTGGACTATATAAGTTAACTACCTATTTTTAAACTTCTCAATGAAAACTTTATTTAACAAGGTTCTTTAATTAAGAGGTTAAGTACAAAATTGACTTGCAAAATAAGGAAAAGCCTCTTTAAAAAAAAAAAAAATACATTTTATTTTACTGAGCAAAAAACGACACTGTATACTGTATATTAATCGCTACCTAGTCATTACGTTTTTATTTGTTTTAATAAAAAATCGTCAATTCATTGAACTATTTCATTCTGCAAATAGGTATGGTACCATTTTGAAAATCTTAAATCCAAAAAATTAAATGGCAATACTTTAATAAATTCTCGCGAATTTATATCATCTATGAACAACGTGCACTAATCAGCAGCACAGTTTCTAGGAACTTAATTTTTTTATAGGTGATAATCGGTGATAATATAATTGATATCTTTTATCCTGTCTGTTGCATTACTAATTATAAAACATACATAATATTTCGAAATATATACGAATTATTTTGTCTTGTTCTTTGGCAGGTGTTATGCAAAATTTTGGTAAATTTATGGCTCATAATGTATAATGCAGGTAACACAGTAGACCTTTTTAATAAACACACCCACCCAAATGTGAAAATTTTAATGCTTGATTTAGACTTTTAACTACTTGTACTAAACTAGGTTCTTTCCTTCAGCATATGGTCCAGCACAGCACCATCTACACAACTTTTCTGTAATTTCTTATGGTAACATAGTAGAAGTAATGCAGTGGATAACTTGCGGAACACAGTATAGCAACATTATAATACACACAATTTTACTAATTAACAACTAATGTCGTTATACTTACGAGACCATGGCTATTATTATGCGTTGCTCTTTCATTTTTATTTACAAAGATATTGGCTTTAAAAAATACCTATGAAAAATCTGGGACAGCAAAGTGACCTAATTGAATAATGACCCAATTAATAGTCTTACCTCATAACCGCACATGAAAAATATTAAAATACTTTAACTACTACCCTGAACTGATCTTATTGGAAAATATAATGATACCTACCTATGACTGGTGGGATGCGAATAAAATGTTTGCAAGTAACTTGCAAGATACGACAATGTTCATCCGGGTTCGCTGAGACATCGTCCAAAATTTCAAGTAAATCGGGTTGCCTGAAATCAGTTCTTCTGGAATGTTGCAAAAAATTGTCTCTTTTCTCCTTCATTTTGAAATAAAATACCCATTTTCCTTTCTGCTTCTGTTGCCACAGAGAATCACACATTCTTCTTTTTAATGTATCAGGATGTTCCTCCATAGTAGTCATGATAGATTTTAATTTATTGACAAATGGTGGATACATGTAATGTAAAGCTCTAATGACAGAAGTACGCAACCCATATTTCCGAACAAGACACTCGGGTAGCAACTTCTCTGGCATGTTAAGAACATTACAGTAATATCGTCTGTACATGCTAAACCAAAACTTGGCAGTACAAACAACTTCAAAGGAGGTCTTACAAATACCCGCAAATCGGCCAACATCTTCTGGTCGTATGTATTCTGACAACAAAAACCAAATATCAATGGGGTAGTCCCTACCTACATTTTCCTTAATGTCTTCACTACTTGAAACTGTTTTTTTTCTTCGTCTTGGTTCTATTTTACGAATCACATAAGATACATTGCCCTCTTCGTCCGTTTGCTCAACGAAATCACCCTCAAAATCATCAGTTTTCTCATCCCAGCTTTTCTCTTCTTCAAATTTCTTTAAAACTTTATTGACATTGTTTGTGGACTTTTTTAGCCTACTTTTACAGACTGTGGAATTGGCAAAATCGTTCAGGGTAATGTCTGCAAATAAATATTTAACATTCAGATATGTAAAGGTTACAGTTTAAATAATATTTAAAAATATGTACAATATTAATAACCAGGGTCACATACCATAGGTATATGTGTAATTAAAAACAGTTACCGGTAAACTGAGTGTCTTCACCTAGTCATAAATAACATATAAGTGCAGGTACTAATTAGTATTTAATTAAATCTACTTTAGGTAACAAAGTTTTTGTTGAAAATATAGGCATCATTAATTATATTATGCAATATGATACCAGTACCTACTACTTACAGGTTAGGTAAACTGTAGTCTGTAAACTCGTATATAAATTAGCAGAAAATACAATTTAAATTTATTCTATCCACAGCGATAAATATTTTTTGACCTTTTTATTTAATTACGATATTTATTAGCTATGTTATTTAAAGCGTAAAAAGAAACAGCTTGAAATGTTACCTCCTAAACTTTTGGATGAACGATTTTTTCCTGATTTTTTATGTGACATGGTTTACCTACTTCTAAATTAACTGTCAGAGAAAAATCTTGGAACATGTTGGAGCTGAAGTAAATAAATTTCCTGATGAAATTGAAAAAGTGAGACCACCGCTTTCAAGAGCCATGATGGACTGTCAGCTGTCAGTACTGAAGATTACGGACAGCTGTTTAATGTCAAAATTGGAATAAAGGACAGCTACTTTATCGATTTTTATACTGTGAAAGAATTTAAATAGGTTATTTTTAGATGGTTAGATCTTGAATATAACAATCAAAATTGTTGATGGTTTCGGTATGTTAATAATTTATAGGTATTATAAAAATAATTGATTTGGCACCTTTTTATATGTATGTGCCGCCACCTAACGCTTCATAGACAAACTTCTAGCATATTCAGAGGTGGCCTCTGCTTTATCGATGGAAATAGGGCTTGTTTGACAAAATTGACAATTGGTTTTAAAATGGCTGGCAGACGATAAGTTTGTGTATGTAGCTAGAACTGTGAGAGATGGAATTTGAAGGTGTGTCACTGTGAAAACTGAAGAATTATGTTAATATTATTAAATGTCGTGCTAGTGAAAATGTGTACGCGCGAATTTTTACCTCGGTTTCAGTGTCGATCGGTAAAATTTAGTTAATACAAGTTTTCGACTGTATCAAAGAGGGTTAGAACCGATCCAAGTTATTTTTTATATTACTGGTGGCGGTGTGTGGATTGTAAATAAGCAAACATGTGGAACATGATGTGTGATGTGATGCCGACAATTTCGGAGGACAGCATAAGTCAGAGAAGTTCACAATTCTCTGGCGAAGATGCGAATTTCGAACAGCTCATGGTCTCGATGCTGGACGAAAGAGATAAATTAATGGACAGTCTTAGGGAGACCCAGGAACGTTTAGGGGAAACTGAAATAAAGCTCCAGGAAACGGAGAAAGAAAGGGACTCGCTCCAGAGACAAATAGCTGCGAATCTCCCACAGGTAAGCATTGACAACTCGCGCACTAAGGAGCGCTGTCGGTTTCATGTTAATGTGCCGCTATCGTCTATTTCTCTATGCACCGATTTGGGAGCTTTATTGATTCTCCCAGCAAAGCTTTATTCGCCATTTTTACCCAGAAAATTGTCCTGTTTCCTTAGTTTTTAGTTATGTCGGTGTGCCGACCACGGCACATTGTCCCTTACGAGGTGGCACCATTAACGATTGCATTGGAAACTCCGCCCTTTAGCACTCTGCGAAACGCAGCCGTCAAATTTAGTAACCTAGGTTACCATCATTTCTCATCACCAGCACAAGTTTTCTAAATTGTTAATATTACAAATAGCACTCTTGAAAATAAAGAAAATAACTCCCGAGAAGTGCTTTTTGAGGTAAATGTTTTTTTATTGACAGATGAAATCAGGGCAGAAATATATTGCCCACGAATTAAATATTTTTTCAAGTACCTACTCTTAATTTTGGGAAATTGTCACTATATAAAATTCAAGGTATAAGTAACTGTTTACTCACAAAGTATTATAGAATTAAATTTTTTTAACTGTACGTCGACCACTACGCTATTTATCGTCTGTCTGTATGAATGTAAGTACATGTTATATGTGTGTATTAAGTAAGCAGGTACCTATAAATGTTTACATTTTGAATATCGAATGTTTTTGCGTTATGCCGTTATGTTAAAACACGACCTGTTAAATCGAATTATTAAAATAAACAATGTGCCGCCGGTTTAGTTTTAAATTCAGAGTCAAGGGTCATCGACCCTACATTCTAGTGACCTTGTAGGTGCATCCTTGCCATTCTTATAAGATTTGAAATCATGTATACCACCGGCCGGCGGCGGGATAAAATTGGTTCAAGGTAACATGAAACAAGATAAGGCAATTTTCTCTTTTCTGCTATAATAAGTGTAGTGGGTTAAATCCCAAATCAACGAGAGTAAATATAACAAAAAATAATAAAATTCAAAAAACATCCAACTTTATATATAATTTATGTACTGGGGGGACCTACTTACAGATCCCCCTCTCCCCAATAATTGAAATTAAAATATTTTTGAAAGCGAAACAAGATGCAAATCATTGGATTTTCAATTTCCTATGATCAGTACGTTGCTCATAGTTTGCTTGTGTTTCGGGCGTCAATTGTCTCTGCTCCAAGGGCGTAAATAAGGAGGAGTTAGAATTACCCTTCCCCCTTCAAGAAAATGTATTCTATTTGCGCCCTTGCTCTGCTCATCATTTGAAATGAAAAAAATACTATTAAAAATTGGAAAATTATTTAAAGCACGAGTGAACGATTGAAAAATTTTTTAATTTCGCGAATTTTTTTTATGTAAAATTCGAGGCAAAATTGGTTTTTAGTGTGTTACTTTTAGGTAGATAGTGTTGGCATCTTGAAAAAATTCAAATTATAGAGTGAATGGACCTTTTGAAGCAGAAAATGGCAAATTGATATATCAGAATCGGCATACTGTATGTGTGTCAATCTGTCTGTCTGTCGGTCAGTCTGTGAGTGATTCATTTTTCTTGAAATCAAGGGTCAACTTTGATACTTAAATTTTAGATATAACACCTGGAATGTCCGAGGTAGAACGCTGTTATTGAATATTGGTGCACCAGGGGCGGCTCTAGGCGAGGTCAGAAAATATTTTTTCTTGGAAAAATTTTTATTAATAAAAATTGTTTACAATGAAAAATTGTATCAAAATGGCCCTTTGCAATTTCTCATCAGAGTGCAAGGAACGTTACAGGAAGCAGTGTGTCGTGAAGTCAAAAATTGTTTTGTGCAAAAATTTCTTCGAAAAGTTTTCTTCCAAATTTTTCATCAATGTACCAGAGCCGGCTTCAGGGGGGCTCCAAAAACAGGCTCTTGTTTAATCAAGTGTTTTTTATATAATCGTTTAGATGGTAAAATTGCACCAAAAATGTTTCTTGTAAATTTTTTGCAGGAGAAATTTAGCACAGGTATATTCATTTAGCTCTCACTACCTAGTATAAGATGACATAACCCATTACTCCCTAAAAAATGCAGGGACGGAGGCTGTGGAGGAAAAGTTCAAATAATTAAATTGTTTCCTTTGTCTAAAGCGGTTTAATTATTTTGATTAAATTTGATACATTGATACTTTCTTAGTGTCAGTATAAGATGACTAGAGATGAGTTGCTTCTAGAAAATTAGTTTCTGTTTTCATTGACAGTACATTTTTTTGTTTAAATAATTAAGCCTTACCTACATATGTTATTATGATCGGTTGAAAGATAAAGGCAATTTGATGAAATAAAAATTTATTGCAGGAACGGGCATATTTACAATAATTTGAACTCGAATTTGAAATAAAAATTTTTACTTCTTATAGATTGGTTTTTCCAAAAGTTCGACAAATTACGAAAATGCTTTTAATATGTTTTTCTGGTGTGTTTCCAGACGTTTGGAGCGAGGGGTTATCCACTAGTCAAAATTGTACATCTATTGCCGCAGTGTTCAAGATATTGCCACATATTCCACGTTTTATTGCAGAATTGCCGAGAGTATTTCGACAATACATAAATAAATAAATAATGCATTTATTTCTAACAGGTAAATACCCAATTACAGGAAACCTAGAATTGTTACAGAGAACATGGCGAATATACATTACAAAAATATGAGAAAATATTCAAATACAGAGTGAGCCTAAAATTATGAAATGGTATATATATTTAAAAAAATGTATATGAGAAAAACATTAAAATATAGAAGTGAGCAGAACATTGTGAAATAATAAAAATAGAATTCCAAATAATATGATGAACTGGACTCTAACATTGTACATCCTATGCATTGGAGATAACAAAAACCTAAATAGATGGCTTTTAAAATGCAGTAAGCCGTGCGTGAGGCAGTAAAGGTATATAAATAAAAAAATAAAAATAAGGTAAAAAAACATAGTATCAGGGTAGGTGTACACGAGGTGTACATGAGTTGCTTCTTCGATATAGGTCAATTATATTATTTAAACTGTCGTGATTAATATCACAAAGAAATTGAATTGAATACCTTACACATATTAAACATTTGTGATTTACACATAAAGTTGGTACGACTAAAGGGGGTATAAAAATAATCACTATCACGAGAATGCAATTGAGAAACCAAAAAGCAAAGCTTATTAACAAGGGATGAACAATCGATATTGTTGTTAACTAGATTATACAAAAATGAAAGAGCAGAACAGTTCCTTCTTTCACTTAGTGAAATCATATTAAACATATCTAATAGGAGGTTATTATCAGTGCCTCGCTGTGGAAAAAACCATTAGTTTTAAAAAACATGAACTTTTCTCTGGACAGATTCAGATAATAAAATCAAATTTTGGTATATGGGAGACCATATGCAAGCGGCATATTCCATCTAATGTATGTGAAATATAATATTTTCAATCTTTCAACACTGGAGAATCAGCTCCAGTTTCTGACAAAGAACCCGAGCAACTTAGAAGCTGACTTTGTCATCTGATTAATATGGTTAGAAAAACTAAGTTTGCAGTCGAAAATCACACCGAGATCTTTGAATTCCAAACAACGCTCGAGTGGAAAATTGTTTATGTTGTAGTCAAATTGTATAGAATTGTGCCTACGAGTAAAAGTCACGATTTTGCATTTGGAGATTTTAATTTAAGAAAGTTGTGAGGAAAGTTGTTGGAACACCACGTAAAAACTTTGTTTTTTTTCTGTTTGTGAGTAAATACAGTCACTGAGACTATTTATATTTGTAAAAATTTTGAGATCATCTGCAAAAAGTAGATGATCACAACTAATTACTGATGTTATGTCATTTATGAAAATCAAAAACAGCAGGGGCCCCAGGTTGGAACCCGGAGGGCGCCTGACGTTGCTGTATAATTAAGAGATCTGTGACCGCCGTGTCCCACAAATTGCTTCCTTGAGAACAAGTGTGAAAAGCAAGGTTAATGTATCCGAAAATCCAAAAGCTCTTAACTTGGATAATAACAAATAATGATCTATCTGATCGAAGGCTTTTTGGATGTTCGTGTATAATATGACATCCACCTGCCCCTCTGAATTCAGGCTGTCACATATGAATTGGGAAATACAAGCCAGATTTGTTACTGTGGATCTTTGTGCCATGAATTCATGTTGCATGGGTGATATGGACGATTTTATTATGCTGTAAATATGGTTATACAAAATTATTTCCAGTGCTTTCGCAAAATTGCATAAAACGGCAATGGGTCTGTAGTTGATTATGGACGATGGATCGCCAGCTTTTAAAATAGGACATACTTTGGTAATTTTCCAGATATCCGGAAACTTGGACGCTGTAAGTATCATGTTAAAAATAATACGCAGCAGAGTCTCTAACTACGACCCTGGGAACACCGTCAATACTGGCTGTCATTTTGTTTTTTAGTTTTTTGATTGCTTCAAATATTTCATTTTCTGTAATACAGTTAATATTTATCAATTCGGATGGGTAAGATATGTTGCCGTTTGTGTGACTTGGACCCGAAAGAAAATATAGGTACACTTGAGAGAAAGTTTGCAAAACCATTAACTATCATTTGCGGTGTATCCAGTGTTTCATTGTTATAAGTGACCGCTCCCGGGATTCTAGTTTTACCTCTTGTACTGAGCAAAGGACCAAAATTTAGAGGGATCGTGCGAGATTACATTTTCGACGACTGAAACATCATCTTTATAAGCAGATTCAATTTGTTGTTTTATGGTGACCCTGAGTCGCCTAAACTGTTTCCGTTAATAATCTGTTTTATATTTTTTGAAATTTTTGTGAGCCAGTTCTTTGCAGCGAATGTTATTTTTAATTTCAGCATTGTACCAAGGTGGGAAAGTACGGCTTGACTTATTAAATTTTGATACACATTCTTCAAAGATACTGTTTAAACGCGCGTAAAATGCATCACATGCCTCATCAACATCACTATAATGCTCTAAGTAAGACCAATCAGCTTGTAAGAGTTTCTCGCATAGTTGAAAGAAAGTTACTTGCTTAAAGTTGTAAGTTACGTTATTGTTAGTGGCAGAGAAATTGTTTGACATTTTTGTGTTTATACTGAAATCTACGAGGAGTTAGTCATAACACCACAAGTGCTCTTCTGAAAGTATCTGATCCTCGATCTGATCATATAATTAAAATCAAAACTCTCGTCCTTGTGTTACTTTTGACCAATCTACAGCGTTTGATACCATTAATTACAATTTATTGTTAAAAAAATAAAATATTACACCTTTTCTAATTATGTGTTAAAATTACTTAAATCTTAATTTACTCATCGTAAACAAAAATTTGTGATCAATAATACATCCTCATCTGACTCAAAAAAGCGAGAGGGAACGTCAAATGAGATGTGGTGGCAATTCTTCCTATAGCATTTTCAGAGAGTAATAAAAACCTCGATCGAAACTTTACAGTAAACCAACGAATAATTTTTACTCGAATTTTTATATCTAATTTTGTTCACTAATAAATCGTACTATGGACATTAGCTACATTATTTGAAGTCGATAATCACACGTTTAAGTACTTACGCATCTCGGTTTTAAGAGGTAATAATGAAAGAAAATATTCTCCAACTGAAACTGCTAACAGTATACATAGATAAATATAAATGAACCAGGAAATGAACTGGGCTGGCATTAATGCTCGCTTTAATTTGTGGTCATAAATGTTCATCTTGAGTAGTTTCATTAACAAAATGGAAACTTGCATTCGGGATAAAAAGAGATCGCGTTAAAATTGGAGAAAATCGAAATGGATTAATAAAAAGTTGCTTCTATGGGTACATCCGATATTTATACTGCACTCGATATTACATTTATAAAGCCGTCAAAATAGTTTCGGAACGGGGTAGCAATAAATATTACGTTACATGTGATATACTTGCTCTGAATTCAGAACCTACACATGTCTTATTCAATATACATACATTCGATTTATCTCTTGCAGGGTGTAATGTCTACCGTGAGCTTTCCATCGGTAATATGGATAGAGCACATCCGAATAAAATATTGTTCCATCGTCGTGGGCGACGATGACATAAATTTTGCTTTCGAGTTGGTCTTCTATTAATTATTAGAACTAAACTGCAATATAGCACAAAAGTTCATCATTTTTTAATGATTGATCAAAGTTTATTTATAGGGAGATTGCAAAGCGGCGATGCGACGACGATGACGTCTTAACTGGTAGTTTTGCCCCGAAAATTGTATGTTATTCTATAAACAGACATGGGAGAAGCAGTATACAAATAATACACATTTTTGTTAAAAGATAACGATTACTTAAATATGTGTTCTAAGTACTAAAGTTTCAGATATTTGCGTCATTTTCGGCATCTGAAGTCAAATTATTTACTGAACTTCCTCAAAAATTAAATAATATGAGATCGAAAAGCAATAATTTACTTATCTACTTATAAAAACTGAATCTGATTTAATCAAGGAAATGTCGCACCTTGTCAAATCAACACAATAATTTGTCACAGATAGTAGTTTCCATCTATACTAAGAAAAATACAAAATTTTATTAAAATATATCAAACTGCTTTGAAACTACAGCCGTGTAAAATGTCGAGAAAAACAAAAAACCGGACGACCGACATATTACTTCCAGGTTCAGTGGAAGTATACTAACGCAATATATATATATATATATATATATATATATATATATATATATTATATATATATTGTTTGATTGAAATAACCGGTAAATAAGGGTAAATAGGCAAAGCAATTAGGTGAGTGTCCATAAAATTGCAATTTAGGGCATGTACGAAAAGTCAAGGTCTCAAAATTTTGTTTTGGCATCAGTTACCCCCCACTATCACCCCCAATACCACCTCCACACTATTATGAAAGGGAGAAAAAATATTAAAATGTGATTATTTAGTATGTATACAAGAACGAAGCGTCTCAAAAATTTTTTTTGGCATTAGCGACCTCCTCTATCACCCCCATTACCACCCCCACCCCATTATTAAAGGGAGTAAAAAATCAAATTGGGATTTAATGTGTGTACGAGAACCAAGGGCCTCTAAAATTTATTTTCGCGTTAGCCACCCACCCTATTATTAAAGGGAGTAAAAAATGAAATTGGGATTTAGTGTATATACGAGAACCAAGGGCCTCTAAAGTTTTTATGAGATTTGCCACCCTCTCTACCACCCTCATCCTATTATTAAAGGGAGTAAAATATTACATTGGGATTTAGTGTGTATAAGACTTGGATATAAAATCTGGATGGGGAAGTAGCGATTCCTTGGGCAACGGTGTTTTTAAATTGCTATGCAGGTTTCTTAATTAAGCTAAGTAGGTGGGCAAGGCGTCATTCTATAGCGTGTTCTATGGCCGTAGAAAAGAATGACTGAGTGTAGACTACTGACAATATTATTGAAATTTCAGTATTGACAATATTATTAATCGTTAAAGTATTGTGTCGTACACTCCTACCTAGAGTATACTAGCCACTTGATGGCCAACTAAAAATTATATTTTTGGTTCGGTAACTAGGGGATAAGAAAAAACGACAAAATGATTATTATTGAATTATTTATAAAATTATTGAATTGACTTTTGGATAGATAAATTGAATAAACTGCTGTTTTATATTTATTTTTGTAGTTCATAACCTAACAATTGGTGACCCCGACAACTACGCGCCGCTCCAGCCTTCCGAGACGCAAGGTTTAAACGTCTCGAAGATAATAGTATCAACATTAAGCCATCTAAATGCGTCTTTGGCATGCCATCTTTGGATATTTCCTCCGAAGGCATTTCTCCTACCAGTGAACGCATTGACATTGCTGACAATTTTCCCAAAGGAATGATCAACTACTACCATCGTTTTATACCTTACTTTGCAGAAATCTTAGTTTCTTTACATATTTTTAGTACTATGTTAGTCCATGATAATATTAAGGACATAAGTTTTGGCCAACAGACTGCACTGATTTTCTTAAAGCTAAGCAGGCTATAGTGAACGCGACACTTGTCTCATCCAAACTACAAAGATAACGTCACACTCTATCTGTAAATTGTTCAAATGTGTCTATGGGCGCAGTCCTAGAACAGAAATCTGCTAATTTAACTACTCCTTTAGCTTTCTTTTCCCGCAAGTTAACCGATACTCATAACGTTTTCCACTTTTGACAGAGAACTGCTGTCACTTTATACTTCATCAAACATTTTAGGCATTTATTAGAAGACCGCATTTTTATCTGTGTTACTCACAAGCCATTGGACAGGTCTCTTTTCACACATGCTGAAAAGACTCCACATCATACTCGCCATTTAGAGTACATCGCCCAAATCACCAATGATATACTTACGCTCGGATATACGTTATATTAGTGGGAAAGAAAACGTCATTGCTGATACATTATCACCCGTAAATGGTCTTTCTGTCATCCAATCTCATTCTACTTTTACCCCTAGTTTTATTTCCTCTGTAAATTCACCCGCTTCAATTTACAGCTTTTAAGGGTAAGTTCAGATGGTCGCGCGTGAACTCGCGTTTGTAGCTCGTTGGCGCGCGATGATCTATTAAGATCGCAGCAACGCGCGACGGTCTGTTCATGATGTCGAGTTTGCGTGTGAACGCAGCATTGTAGCATCGTTAGTCGTGAAAAATGGAAGTTGGATGGGGCAATCTGTTTGTGGATTTTGTATCGAAGGCTGAAACATCGGCGACGAAGAAGAGAAAGAAGGTACTGGGTCTCTTCAGTATCATCACCATTGCAAAAAATCAAAACTAGTTGCTCCCACGTCCGTTTCTTCAGTATTGTATTACTTCGAATTCAAGTTCCATATTGCTGGTCTTTTTTCTACTTCATCGATAAACAAATCGGTGTTGAAATCGACGTTCATCTTGCAGCTTTGTATGTCTAAACGCCTCCAATCGTGCGGATCAATTGAACACGTCTATGCCTGATTGTTTTGCTTCAATACGCGCGATGTCGCGCGCATTACGCGCAAGTCAAGATACCGGCGACAGAGCATAGACGCGATGACGCGCGGCCTTATAAACAGTTGTATATGACTACTCTGAATTTTAATACGGAAGAAGTCGCGCGGTTTGTGGAACGTGCGTCCACGCGCGACCATCTGAACTTAGCCTAAAAGATGCCCAATAAAACGATTGTGAACTTTCATTTTTAATTACAAATCAATCCAACCCTGACAGTAAAGTTAAATATTCTTTACAACTGACAATTTCTAGTTTAACTGATAAAATTGCGACGTATCTAACTCTATCGACCTTTCGTACTAAAGTCTTTCATAATTTATCACATCCAGGCATTCGTGCTACTAAAAAACTTGTAACTTCTAACTATTTTTGGCCCAAAATGAATTCGGACTGTAAAACCTGTTTAAAGTGTCAAACTTCCAAAATTAATAGACACACCAAAACTCCCATTTCAGATTTTGATGTTCCCAAGGGGCGTTTCGAACACATTCACATAGACCTCGTTGGACCTTTATCACTTTTCAACGGGTGCCGTTACATCCTCACTATGGTCGAACGATTGATACGCTGGCCAGAAGCGTACTCCTTACAAGAAAGACATTTTTGCTGAAATCGTTGCCGAAATTTTATTTATTAATTTTATCTGTCCTTTTGGCGTTCCGTGAACTGTCACTACAGATCGAGGTGTACAGTTCGAACCAAATTTATTTCGCGAATTTTTCAAATTCATAGGGTTCCGTCGGATTCACACGACAACATATCATCTTCATAGCAATGGTATGGTTGAGAGATTCCATAGAACCTTGAAGGCTACATTGTTAGCCGGGTCTAATGTAATTCACTGGTATGATAAATTACCAATTATTTTATAAGGTTTACGCACCATGCCTAAAGATGACTTACTTTCTTCATCTGCAGAGCTTGTTTACGAACAAACCTTGCGTCTCCCTGGCGACTATTTTATCAAGTCACACACCGACACTCAGGTCTCGCTCTTCATTACTAAATTACAAACCTATTTCGATAATTTACATTTTAGATCCCCTAAACCAATTTGCGCTCACATAGCTTTCGTCAATCCTGACAACACTTCTTGTAAATATATTTTCATTCGTTAGGACAGACTGAGACCACCTTTCGCCCCTTTGTACGAAGGACCTTTTTCGAGTTTTTTCGTAGTTTCTCGTACCGACAAAATTATTACTGTCCTTAAACGTGGGAAGCACTTTACTGTCAGTCTCGACAGAGTCGAGCCTGCGTACTTGTTAGATGGTATACTGATTCTCCCGAGGATTCACCTGTCAAACCCGCCTTCAAAAAAAGTACATTTCTATATTGATTCTTTGGCAGGTTGATTTTTTCTATTGCAGGTGGAGTGCGGCGTATACTCCTACCTAGAGCATACTAGGGACTAGGCCAACTAAAAATTAATCGACTTTTGGATAGATAGATTGAATAAAATGGTTATTGTTTTACCATTTTCGATGTTTGCCTATGTGACTCTTTCAAAAATATACGTCACTTGGAAGTGGTCAGAATTTGTGGACATACAAACATCGATGCATTGATTTTTTTGTACAGGGCGTTGTTGAAATATTCGGATCTACCGTGAGATAAGTAGTGCTCGTATCTGTCGATTCTAGCAGAGGGTCGCTTGACGATTGAAATTCGCGACTTCTGTAAAAGATTCAATGGTCGTGTAGAAAATTAATTGATATTGTAATTTTAATCAAAAGTGGTGTCGCCCATTAACGTACTAAATGAATGTGTCGGGACGTTCTATCAATCCTTAAAGAGGAGTATGATACTAAGCTTTGGCCTCGGCTTTGGCTTTGAAATTGGTTGTCTATTATATGTATTGTGATTTTATGTGTTTATCAATTGTCTAATTCAAAATAGGTATTTTATTTTTTCTAGTCTTACACCTACGGTAAATCATTTAAATGATGAAAATCGTCATTTAATGAATAATTGTGAATGATGTTACCGTGATCATTACTAATTAAAAACTAATCACACTGATGAACAGCAATGTTTTTTTAAATTTTATTATCAGATTTATGATTATAGCCACAATTAAGTGTATTATTAAGTTAATAGCCAACAATTAACGAATGTTTTAGATACTCATTGTGTAATAAATTATCGAGTAAATTATTTTTCTAATGGAAATTTTTAACATTGATGCAGGCATGCAGTGGAAAACAACGTTCCCTCTCCTACCGCTAAATAATTTTTAATTTTTTAAATTTATATGTGCAATTATTTGTTTTTTTATCTCTATTATTTCACTCATCAATCTGGTAACTAATGAAAACTTATTTTTTCACATCCTTGCACCATTCATATGTCATAATCAGTAGTAATACGATTAGATTGGCTTTTGGCAGTACCTACATGCAGTTTTATCTCTGTAAAATACTATATACTGTGTTATCGCTGAAAAATGCCATGGTCCCATTGTCATATCTCGTATTTTATTTTATGAAATATCCAAGCAGGCTAATCAATTATTTGGTACATTTGTTTCTTAAAACTACATATAGATAGAGAGGAGTGAAACACACTCGCGGTAAAAGATAAGTTAAAATGTATAGATGAGGTAATTTATTAAAGTAACAAAATGTTAATAATTTGGGAAATCAAAACTATACGCAACACATTACAACTCGTAGAACTTATTCAACCTTTCAGGCAGTTCTGTTTGAATGTGATTCTAGCAGCGCTAGATGGCGCTGCTATATATATTCCCTTTCGGTTTGTGATAACGGGATCATGGGTACATAATAGTCGGGACATTAGTTAATGTAGTAGCGCTTTCTCTATCTTTACTCGTTATGTGATTGGTCGAAGCACGTATGAGAACTTGTTGCAGTAAAGACTTCTCAAAGGATTTAAGCCACTCTATATATTACAATAGCTATGGGCCCAAAGCTGTTACTTTGTTCCTTCATTGTCATAGCAACTGTCATGTCCAAATTAATATCCGTTAACATAATTAAATAATGTTATTTTTGTTTATTATAAAAAAACTTTTATTAAAAAATCATTTCATGTATTTGATCAATTTATTTATTTATTCACGCGAAAACCCCATTATACATATAATGAAATAATAATAGCACAAAGTACAACATACAACATTAGCACAAATGTAATAAATAGAAACAAGAACAGAAACAGTTTATTTACACACAAAGTGGAAGGCTTACGAAGCAGAACTAATAGCAATATTGACATGGAATAATATAAATTACATTACATTTATATTCTAAGGTTTACGCAGAACTGATAATTCGTAACAGAATAGTCCCAGGGCCCTCCTCGGATACCCGTCGCCCCAACCATCCCACCGTGCGCCCCCTCCGAAGCACCCACTTCACTTCTGAAGAAGATCACGGCAAGACGGCAGGAACGCCAAATATTTCCAAGACGGTCCACGCAGGAGAAAACCCAAAAACCACTCAACCACGATAATTCATTACACATTAAAAACTATGTTGTATTATTTTTTTAAAAATGCTTAACGAGCAGTCTAACACATTCAGGCGGCTTTCATTGATATATCTCAACATTCTTGTAATAGATGAATGCATGCCATAGCTTGTAGAATGAATTTCAACATTAAATAATGCATTGTTTCTGAGTAAATGCCTAGGTACATTGAGACCTATCAATTCAAGCCGCTCTGGGCAAGAGATTATACCGTTTAATAATTTAAACACAAAAAGCAAATCGGTCTGTAATCTTCTTGATTCTAGAGACATCAGGTTTAATCTACATAAAATGCTATTGTAATTGTGATCATCTATGGTATGATTTATGCAAAATGCACAGAATCTTAAGAATTTATTCTGAATGCGTTCAATAGTTGTTTTGTGAATGGCATACGTTGAAGACCATACCATTGAGGCATACTCCAAGTGCGATCGAAAAAGTGAGGTATAGACACATTTAATAGATTCCACAGAGAATTCTCTACAGTTACGTAAGAGAAAACCCAGCATTTTTGAAGTCTTCACCGTGATATTATTTATGTGTTCATTAAAATTTAGATGGCTATTAAATCCCCCACCCAAATCTTTTACTGAACTAACCCGTTCCAAATCTGAGTTGCCTAAGCAATAGGATGTGTTGAATTTAATATTACCTTTAAAAAATGATATAAAACAACATTTGTCAATATTTAGATACAGATAATTCTTATTGCACCACGCATTTAAATTCTTAAGGTCATTCTGGATTAAGACCGCATCATTAGTACATTTTATGGTTTTAAATAATTTGAGACCATCTGCAAACAATAGAAACTCACAACTAACAATTGCATTGCTAATGTCATTAATAAAGAGGCAAAAAAGAAGAGGAGCACAATGAGACCCTCGAGGCACTCCTGAGCTGACATTAATTTCATTTGAGATGAAGTTACCATATTTAACCTCTGTACCCGACCTGTCAATAAACTATTGAACCATATCAGTAGACGTTCACTAAAACCTAACTCCGATGATATATTGATCAGTGCCCTATGATTTACCCGATCGAACGCCTTGGAGAAATCTGTATAAACAGAATCGATTTGAAATTTGTTTTCTATGGCATTCAACAACTTCTGATAAATTAAAAGATTTGTCACAGTAGATTTACGATAACAAAAACCATGCTGTTCATTAATCAATACCTCTTTCAGGACCAGCTTAGCTCATCATACATAAGGCTGTTGAAAAGTTTAGGTATCACCGATTGAATACACGCCTCTGTAGTTTTTCACATTACCTTTGTCACAAGATTTAAAAATAGGCATGACATAGCTGTCTTTCCATATTTTCGGGAAAATCCCCTGTTTCAGAGAGCTGTTGAATAAGAAGCATAAAGGATTGGTCAGAGTGCATATGCAACTCTTTAGTAAAACATTGGGAATCCCATCTGGCCCCACTGTAAGTTTATTAGGTATAGACAGTTTTTCAAAGATATTATGAATCGTTAGAGATGGACAGGTGATAATTAAATGATTGCATCCTACTGAAGTCGCCTGGATAACTCGTTGGTTATCAGAGTATACTGTTGCGAAATAATTTGCAAACAGACCTACTATCTCCTCTCCATTGGAAGCTTCCTCATCTTGAATGGAACATATTATCAGGAGTAAACTATAAGAGGACCTTTTTTCATTTAAGTATTTCCAAAACAATTTTAGATCAGAGGTAATCGTGAAATATTCTCCCCAAATACCACTCGTGCGTTTGAATTTTATCTATAAAGTTTTTCTCGAGTTGCGTTGCCAAGAGTAATATAATTCGTGTAAATTAACAGTTTATTTCAGAGATTAAATCCCTCGCGCTAAGGCGCTCGGGAGCGTCTAATTTTTCGTTGTAAAATAAAATTGTCAGTTTCCTGCATTTGATAAAAACCATATAATGTATTAAAGTGTACATCTATGAATGGGCAATATTTAACTCGTCACTATCAGAGTTTTCAGAACTTGAATCACTATTTACATTAATAATAATTGGATTGATCGGTGGTAAGATGCAATATTCATTTTTCTTTTCTATTACAAGATATACGCATTTCCTCCATCACTGTCGCTTATTTCATTTATTACTACTATCCCTATAACATTTAACACAGACTCACTTAATTTTGGTGATCGACTTAGATTTTCGTAGTTTGCTTTTAATGTCAGGCCACACCATTTCAATGGGGTTGAAAACGCAATAATAGCATGGTGGCAGACGCAAAATTCAACTATATATCGTTTTTTTTGCGTTGATATTCGGAACTTTTGTCTCTTGGCGCGAATGGTATGACGCATTTTCCATAATGATTACCGAATTTGGTAACAGCTGCTGCTTTGCCCATTTCTCAAATAATTCGCCTGACATGTCCTCGTGCTAGTGAGCGGAGGATTGTTTGTTATTTTTGGCAGACATCAACAACGCATTAGAAATAAAACCATTTTTACTTCCGGCATGAACAATTATAATTCTTTTTCCACTATAACATGGAGTTAAATTACACTTTTACCTGTTATCTACCCAATCGTGTTGGACGACATCATGGGTGCTAAACCACGTTTCGTCAGGATAAATTATGTGTCCAATTTCTTTACCTAAAACCGCAACCTAGCAAAATATCTAACAATTTTGTCATAATCTGGATAGTCCCGTAACTCATCCCGAATTATTTCTAATGGCGCCTTCTATTCGTGGTAAAATTCATATGCAATTGGACGAATGACTTCTTTGGATGCTTTATCAAGTTTCTTAAGTTTCTGTCCAACTCTTTTTCGTTTAATACAATGGTCAACTACCCGATGATGACAACTTGGTTAGTGATACACGAGTCCAGTGTCAGTTTTGATATGTACAAATTTAGATTTGCAATTTTGGCATTTTCGGGAAAGACAGTTTTCGTTGTATCAGTTACAACAACGGTGTTCTAGAAGTTTCTAATGGTTTGATGTTGAAGTGACGTTAGCGTGTAATAAGCACAAGTCAAATCAGTGTTTGCGTGAGTAACACAGAGACAAGTTTCCCGTTCGTCATCATGTGGTCGAGTTACCCAAAACGGCCTAAATGTACAAAATAGTGAATAAGAGATAATGATCTTCTCTTTTTCAAAAGTTTTTCATAGTGTCCAATAAAACTATATTCTGTTTTCGTTGTTTCCTTCTTGTTATGCACTCTTTCTTTCCAGCGCATAAACGACTGTGAGAATCTTCAAGAAATTTTTTTACTTTTTTCTTATTTTGTCATGCAATTCCTTACTTTACGATCTCGGTCTATTAAACATACTTTTCTTATGTTTCCTTTAAAAGTTCTCATTTGTTTTTCTTCTTTAAAAATGCCATATTTTTTTACTAAATGACCACTAATCATTCTTCGAAAAAGCATTTTCTCTTTATCAGTTTCTAGGGTAGAAATGTTTTCTTTGAACTGCTCGTTTAAAACTTACTAATAGTAATTGTTTTCTTATTTTTTCCCTAGAAGTGGGAGGATCAAGTATTTTATTCACTTTCGAGTTTGGTGTTAGAGTTGGCTTTTTACTCTTTGCAGTCTTTTTTGTAACGGACAACTGTAGCATATAGTTTTACAATTTTCAACTTCCGTTTCTTAATAATTTTGTATTTTAATTTTCTATTGTGTTCTAACCTTCTTCCATCAAGACAGTGTTGCTGCAAAGGCGCTTCTGTCAGAATTTGGAGGTGCATTAGATATATCTTGGAGGGCTAAACATGCCCTGCGTTTCCTACATTTTTCTTTTCATCATCTTTTTTGTCTTGCGTTGTTCCCTTGGTGTCGTGCCATTAATAGATTTAATAATTCTTTTCTCCTTCTTTAAATATTTCTTTTTTCTTTTTGTTCGCCATATTTCACAAGGTCATTTTTGATCCGTTGGTACCTCAATTTTTCAGCTTGTCGCTTTCTTTCTAGTTCTTCACTTGACATTTTCTTTCTTAAACCAGCCATTATCCACTTTAAATAAAAGAGCACAGATTAATATCTTCCTAATATATTTTATTTACATGTGTATAAACTGAATTGGAAAGTAGAAATAGAAGAAAACCTTTAAATATCCCCTAAAAGATAATTATATTACCTAAGTGTATATAATAAATAAAAATAATAATAAATATACCACAGATAATGACGACCCCCGTTATCCCGGAAGGCTCTAGATCAGCCTTGCGTGGGAGGGGGCTACACATTTAGAGACAAGGGACACACCCAATATCCGTATATAGTGGAAAAATCCCTGTCAAAGTATTTTCCACTGCCACGACCGGGGATCGAACCCGGGACTTTTGGGTGAGAGGCAAGTGCGTTTACCTCTCGACCATCAGTCATACCAATAATGAATGAATCAATCTCTAAAATTACGATTGTGTATCTCCCCTGGTTACTTTGGCTCTACACTGGCATCAGTCATACCAGGGGAATAGACCAGGGGAGTGACATTTGTGATAAAAATATGTGAATACTTTCAATATCGACTTTATTTTAAATTAATCATTGTCAGGTAATTAAATATTACACATTTTAAAGTTAAAATACATTGTTATTTCAAAAAATAATAATTAATTACGAAATAGTACTTACCAGGGTAAAGACCGAATTTACAGTCACCAACATCCTACCTTGATGAATGTGTAGCTCAAACTACCGATAAACGCCGGTAATAGCGGTTGATGATCATTTGTCGCAAACTTCATTCCAAATTATTTGAATTTTTATAATATGAACGTATTTACTTTCTATTTAATCGAGAATTTTCGACAATAAAAATAGCCAGGGGAGGAGCCATAGAAAGTTCGGGACAAACAAAAAGTTCATTATATTTGGATAAATAATTATAAAAAAATGTCATCCTTTTATATCAATATAATATGTCGATTCTTTAAACTCATGTTCAATTAAAAAAGGGTTTCTGCATAGAAGTTTTAAACTTCGACTCTAGTTGCTTCAATTCCCAATAAAATTGAAAATTAAGGACATCTTTGTCAATGGCGCCGAAAAACGCAATATCGCATATTCACTCATACCCACTTACAGAAGTCTACTAATTATGGAAAGTAAATTAGATGGTAAGTAAGTCAACGGTTGGTGTTACTTGTGTTGCAATTTATCTCGCAATTATTAAATTCGCGTTTGAAGTGTTTACACGTAGCAATGTCTTTACTTCTATCACAATAATATAGTGAAGCTACAAATGAACGCATGTTTGAATTCAATAAGGCGTAGGTATTAAGTTATCATTAATTGGACTGGTTCAGTTTTTGGCAAACTTTAGCAGCACTCAGTACTCATATGGATAGATTTTACTGAATGTAATTAATTGTTGATGAATATTTACTATTAAAAATTGTGATTATAAAGCGGCTATCAAATGTAATTGACACTAATAATAACTACAGGATTTAATTTTGTGTCGGTGATTTATTATTAAAAACTCTATTGGATATAAACTGACTTGGATTAGACATGCATAAAATATTAAATGCGTATTTATTTCCTATATTCGCTATTTATCATCTAAACGAGTATTTTTAGTGTAGAACATTGGAGCTATTTTAATTTGAAATTGAAATTATCGAAATAGTCGGTAGTAGAAAGATATTTTTGGACACGTTATAGTCTACACAATTATTTTATGAATTGGACAAGTGCCTAGTCTGACACTAATGATACTTCTCACTGTAGTTTACGGTAGGTCAAATATTTTAAATACCTATATAATATTGTATAACTATTTTTCGCTTCCTATATTTACAATGTGTTTAATGTATTTACAGGGATTTTTAAAACGACGCCACGGTTTATGGGACACCTGCTTTGAAAAATATGCTTTCTAAGTTATGTATGGTTTTTTCAGAAAATATAAAGTTGTTATTTTAGGAAATCAAAAAAAATCTGATTGCACATCGCCAGCCGCAGACTAATTTCGAGTTTGTTAATTTTCATCGGTACGACATAGGCGAATGCACAACAACCCTACACATTTGCTTCTATGATAAACTGTACAAAATCTTTTCTTAGAATTTGAGTTTTTTCGGTTCCAATAGTTATTTATTTCTTTGGCGCACCACTCCTAAAAAGGTGTTAATCTCAGGGTAGTAAAATTTCCACTTCCTGTCCACTTCCTACTAATTTTAAAAAAAAAAAAAACAATCAGCAGCTTTTTTGTCAGAAGTTAAACCCTCGGGATATTGCATTACAGTATGTATTTATAACATTTTCAGAATTCATAATGATGGATTTAAGACGCTATATTGTTAACCTTAAAAACATAAAATCTTTGAAGCCTATCATGTGAGGTATCAAATTAAAGATTTTGAATAGGCGATTCCAAATATATATATATATATATATATATATATATATATATATATATATATATATATATATATATATATATATATATATATATATATATATAATTTTTCATGATTTGTAAGGTGTAATTCAATGCAGGTCGGGGTATTTGCCCGCTGAGTAGTTGTTTCCTGCAAGTCATGTATAATAACAATATATATATATATATATATATATATATATATGATACTACCCTTTAATTCGACACTGCTCATTTTTCTACATTGAGATTTCGAAAAATTAAACAGTCTGCAAGGTACCTATGCCTTCATTTTCTTAGCGAACTAAAGAGTTTGAAATAGAAAAGAAATTGAAAGAATCAAAAAGTCCGACTGTGTAAAAGGCGAACAAAAATGAAATGAATTAATTTTAGTTTACTAAAACAATATTTAAAAAATATCCGTACATAAAATAAACAATTTCTAGCTATAATAAATAAGTGTCACATAATTATTCAAATTCGGTACGGATTTAATAATCGATATACAAATTAAAATTATCGGCTTTTTCGTCTATAAATTATCGCCGTACCGTCGACCTTCAGGATTTCTTAGCTGCCTGAGGCATGGTAAGGCAAATCAGTGTGCAAAAAGCGTTCCGGCAGAATTAAACCAGTTGTTTAATCACGGTGTTATGTATCAGTTAATGATGCCTCAAGCCTTTCCTCTCGAACTCTCACTAATTAAATGAGATCTAGAATCGACATTATTTAAGTATTGTTAATTTCGTTACAAAACACATTACGGATGCAGTACACCGAATAAAAGTACCATATCTGCTTTAGTAAAATAACTGTTCGCTCTTGGTACTAATATTGCTACAGGCCCAATATAAATAAATACTAATACTGTGCTAGGTTTACTTTAGTGTTTCTCATCTTCAGATGATGCCAATAGGGTTAGCGAAACGCGCGTCAAATAGAGTATTCGAGGGTAATGTTCAAGTGGTTTGGTGTTTGTGGACACTATGCTTCGACGTAGTATCACATATTGGCTCCATTTGTATATTAGAAAAAAATGGAAGCCATATTGAAAGCCATTTGGATTTGTTTTTGCTGCTACCCCTTCACCCCTCCAATCACTTCCTTAATTTTGAAACAAAGTGATAGTCCAGGCATTAGAGATCATATAGGGTCCTTACCTGGAAAAATTCATGGTAGTTCTGAAAATAGGATTATTTTAAGCCGGGTACTCACAGGTGAACCATAACTGTAACTGCAACCAAAATTCGTCAATGTGGACGCATTGCGAATCGAGCTCGCGAGGCCACTAACGCGTCCACATAGACGAATTTTGGTTGCAGTAACGGTTATAGTTACAGTTCGCCTGTGAATACCCGGCTTTACGTTTTGTAACGCCGCTACGTCAGTTCTGCAACTTGCACTTTAGGACCAATGCAAGCGGTTTTTGCTTCGAGCGCCAGTTTCTGTTTTAAAGTGCAGAAACACCACTTTCTCTATCAGGGGTATGATAGAAGCCCCAGATAGAATCAGTACAAACGGTTTATTACCAGGGGTCGAAACTTAGGCTGTCTTTCTCATGGAATGGATAGTTGTAATGATTTTATTTTTGTAACACTTTTACTATTTCAGGACAGTACAGATTAGAGTAGGGACTCAAAATAAGGCACACAAAATGTTTTAATTATATATTGGCAATAGTTAGAGTTCAAATCAAAAATCAACTTACGATATGATAGGTAATTCAAGACATTTACATATATATATTTACAAGAAGTGATCAAATTTATAACAAGTATTTAAATTTCTAGTTTATTATTATTTCTTTTTGTTTCTCTAATTAAAATTTCTACTATAATTATTTACCAGGTTTTATACAAAATAAATGCAAACAGGTAAACGATAATATGTAATATGATAATGAAAGCAAGTGACATGTATGACAAGCAAAGCAAAGCGGCGGTTTGACACATGCAACTGTAACGTAATTTGGACCAATTTTATGACAGACAGACTATTATTCAAATTTTAAAAGTTCTAACAAGAATAAAGTAATTTTTAATATTACGAAATATAAATTTTCGAAGTTGACTTGGCGAACCCGGTGATGGAATGTTTAATTGTTATATACGTCTCAGTTGGAGTGTCCCACTTAAAGGCAGCGTCCTCGACCTGGAATTTCGCGGAAAATACCCCGGCAATCTAATTTGGAAATGCTATATAACGGTGCGTCTCAATTGAAGTGTCCCACTTAAAGGCAGCGTCCCCGAATGAGTAATTTCACGAAAAATGTATTCGGACTCAAATTACAATACAGTACCTCTCAGTTGAAGTGTCCCATTTAAAGGCGGCGTCCCCGACTGAGAATTTCACGGAAAATAACTCGGTGTAATTACCATTGTACAGACAACTTATATAACAAACAGACTCAAACGTTAAGTTTTATTTTACTAGATATTTATTTGTCTTTGCTTATTACGATCGTATATGATATTCTATTACAGCTTGACTCAGGTGGAGTGTCCCACTTAAAGGCAGCGTCCCCGACTAAGAATTTCACCGAAAAATAGTCGTTTGGCGGAATTTATGAAAATATATCAGACAAATTGAAATTATTTGCAGTCCAAATTACTATAAAGTAGATATGAATAATGAATATATTCTTGTTAAAACATTAAAATTTTATAAATGAAAAAAAATGTATTTGGTACGTCATATTTTTTAATTCTGAACAAGTTTTTCTAATATTTTCTTTTCAATATTTCGCACAGCAAATGCACTTTGCCTGATGCGATTTTTATTTTTAAGCTGTTACTAGCGCCCTCTATAATTATTTTAAAGTCCAACATACTAAAAATAGTTTTTGGGTGAAGCAAGAGCAGAATACAAAATATTGTGTTTGTAATCCAAAAAAAATTGTCATTTACACCTATAATACCGCTTTGTCATGGATACATTGTATAATACAACTCGTCAGGTTGTCGTGCAATTACAAGTATATGCTTGGAATTGTTGACAAAATGGTCAAGCAATTAAATTTGTTGGTATTTGGTCACCAGCCAGCACCCGCTGTCGGTTCGACTTGGTAGATGCAGATAGAGAATATCGTCTGACATATTTCGGTAGTGTTTGATATTTATTATCTGAGAAATTATGTTAATCTCTCCAACATCCTAAACTATTGTTCACGGATTTAGTAATACCCATTATAAAACATTTCTAAGCACCCCTTAAGCGTTTCAGTTTCCGACATGGACCACGAAACTTAAATCGTGTACCAGAGAATTAATCTGCATAATACTTTCAGCAAACGGCTGTGCACTGCATCTGCAACCAATTAGTACAAAGACATATTTTACCAAAACGTCTGCAGCATCATTCGCAGATACTTCGAGATTGCGAGAGCATTCGGCTTGTAAATGTTTAATTTGTTATTTTAGTGAAATGAGTCTCGAATGTCTTAACGTTTTGCTGCGACCATAAACCTAAATCTGTCAGCGGCAAATAGTTTTTTTCACATGCGAATCGCACACAGTCAATTAATTGCAGCATGCGACATTTGTCTCCGTTAAATTTCCACGAACAATACTACAGATGTTAAAGGTTTATTTTACTAAAACTGTACTGTTTATAAACAAAGTAATTCAAAAGATAATCGAAGATCGAAATTGTTATTTTGTTTTGTGAGAAAAGTTTAATCTAGTTGGATAAGAACATACATGTCTAAAAAATTGTACAATTTATATAGGTACTATATAAATCCTCAATATTTATATTTTTTCATTGCAATGATTACATAATGAACAGTTATTACTAAAGGTAATTAAATAATTAGTACAATAAAAAGATAACACATATATATTAAAAATAGCGAAGATTTCTGCATAGTACAAGGACGAGTTTTGTAGAAGCCGAGAGGAGGACAAGGTCCAATTTAATTTCTCATTCATTTTTAAAAACTACTATTGAGTCTAACAGAAAGTTCCGTTTCGTTGTTAGACAATCTGAGAAATTTTTCATCACATTTTTTATTTTGATGGTTTTAAAGTATAAGGTCTTAATGTATAAATTCATTAATTTTTGGTTATGACAGAGGAGAACTTAGATGAGTTATTTCTTGTTCTTGAGTGTGTACATATCTGATAAGATGATTGGCATAAGATAATATGAAAAATGTATCCTCTGAACTCATCTGAAGAACTTTGTGTTATTTAAATGTAGGTATTTATTTTATACACTTTCCCAAAAAAGAGGAATAAGATTTTCACTGTATGATATTGGGTTCTTTCAATTCGAAATTATAAAAAATATACTTTCGATTTTAACTCAATTGCAATTCTTGTAGACGACATTACTGGAACTTTTAATACTAATAATAATAATGGCAGAGGAACATGTCAGCCACCTGGTGGCGGGATGTACTACGCTGGCACCAACGTAGTACACTCACCGATATAACAGAGTAGCCAGTTATCTCAATTGGGGTCATATGCAAGCACTTCAATATACCGGTGCCGGAGAAGTATTATGGGCACATGCCTAAAAAAATCATCCAACTCCAATGACGTCACACTTATGTGAGATGCGCCGATCATAACCGATAGGGAAATCCATGCGAATCGATCAGATATCGTTGTGCACGATAAAAAAAAGATAAATCTTGCATACTGATTGACATGTCAGTTCCAAGTGACACAAATGTAATGCTCAGGGAAGCAGAACTTGAGACTATAAAAGACCTCCAAATAAAAGTCACCAGAATGCGCAACGTAAAGACCACAGTTGTACCAATCATTGCACTCGGCACCGTTAAGAAAGGCCATGCCAGGTGATTACACCAGCTTCCTGGTCAGCCGAGAGCACAAGAAGTGCAAAAGATAGCACTATTAGGAACAGCGCACGTATTAAGAAAAGTTCTGGAGTAACAGTCTCTGTGGTTTTTTGTTGAGATCTGGATTCTGAGATACAGGACTAAACAAATACCTAGCCGAACCCCAGAAACATCGAATCCAAAAACGGGGCCCCCACGAGAACCGAATCCCAATAGCGTGCGCGAGGAGTTGTGAATGTTTTCCGGCTCCAGCCGAGAAAGTGAACGCTTAATTCCATAATAACGAGAATGACAATGGTCTTTATTAGAAAAAATAAACTGTATAAATCTATATATATATATATAGGCATACAAATATAAAATACCTCTACCCATCTTGATGTAGTCTAACCCTCCTCCACCAGGACATTCAGTCAATGCTCCCACACACACACACCGCACAGTATTGCAATCCGCACGTGGTGACACCGACCAAATAATCCAACGTGGTACCCGTCACTGTAAAGAGAGCACCGGTTCTCAAAACCCACCCACATATTACGTGACTGTACTATTATATATATATTGTCAAAGACGACTGCATGTATATAATTCACACATTTGAAGGCGGCACGGCACAACTTAATTTTTTAAATTCAGAATTGATTTGGTTGTATTTTTTAGCAGAATTATAAGAGAATGATCTGCGAAAAGTGAACGTAAAATATATCGGTATATTCAGATTGCGATTAGACCTGACATTAATGCGGTGTTAAATCGATTTAATATTCTCAAGTGAAGGTTCACTTCAGAGTATTAAACCAAATTAAAAAGATGTATTTCCTAAATTTGATTCCTAAGTAACCAATTAAGAATTTTTAATTTCGCAGATATTCTTTCATATTTTCTTAATCCAAAAACCAAACGATTTTTCCCATGCGATTCTGGGTAACCGAATAAAGACAAAACAAGAATTTTATTTGTGTAGCTGAGTACCCTCGAGAACGGAGATAAACAAATTTTCATGCATTTTCATTTATTTGGGGATATCTTAGTATTAGGGGAGGGGGTAGTTTCAATCCCGAGGAGGGATAAAATGTTGTATGATTAAATTTCATACGGTCTACTCGAATCCTGCCCAAAATACCGATTCGCATATCTATGTTGGGAAAAAACGGAAAGTAGGGAGTCCGTTTTCTGAAGAAGGAATGTATAATCTTACCATATACTGCTTCTGTTTGTTTGCATATAACCCTTCGTGCCGGACTAGCATAGCTAGCTCCACGCCTCGCTCCATGCGAAGATTCACTTACTTGGACTTGAAATCGGCAACGTCTTCCGTCAAAAATTCGTTTTATTACTTTTCAAGAGTCCGTTTTCTGAAGAAGGAAAGTATCTTACCATATACTGCTTCTGTTTGTTTGCATTGTCTATTTACCTCTACCACTTTTAATAACTCTAATTTGATAATTGTCAACTCAATAGGCATTGTTTATTTTTCTCTTAATAAAAGCGATAAGAATTCTATACGTGTTTTACATCAGACTTGCTTATTGTGATATAATTGAGGATATATAACCATTAAAAACAACGTCAGTTAACAATTAATTAGCGATAACGCAGAATGAATGTCATAAAATCATTGGAGTTAACCATTGCTGTGTTTAGAAATTCTTGATTCAAAATACATATTTTGCATACTATCTTAAATATGCTTTAATCTATTTTAATCACTGATGTAGCCATATCAATGGCCTTTAAATTGACAATATTGATAAGATCGATATTTGTTGCAACTTTTACATTCGCTCTCTTCAGTAGTATAATTGGTTTGGACGTGCTAAAGTAGAGAGTGTTTCGTATATTATTTTTATTCTGTTTCGGCTCCTATTCCGAACTGTCTCTCAATTGTCAGGCGCATCAGCTCGACACCATGGGTAGATATTTGTGTGGTTAGGAAGCGAGTTTCGGCAAAGCTATTAGTAGGGGAAATGAACGCAAAAAAAGGGTATAACTTCATAATCGTTACTACTTCAATGTAAAGACTTGAAACCTGGGATAAGTTTCGGCAACATATAAAATTTATACCTTTGAAAATTAGTGCACTCACCCCGGGTGGGTTGCAGCCCCCATTTTACAACCCCAATTCAATAACTCGCAAGGTTTTCAACCAAATCTGCTAAAATTCATATCACGGGGGTTCTTGGGGTCGCTGATTACAAATCCGATGTGAAAATTGAAAAATTCAAAATGGCGGGCCTAAAATGGCGGACTCTAATAATTAATTCCTGATTTACGACGTATCTATTGATTTTACTGAAGGTATACATTTCATATATTGCTGAAACTTAACATAATGCAAAAGGTTTCAAGCCTTTACATTGCAGTAGTAACGATTAAAAAGTAAATTTGATTTGTGTATGTGTTTGGTATAATATAGTTCAGATTAAAGCAAACTTGACTATCTTATTATAAACACGAATATGTATGTTAATATCCTAAATAACAATTATCATAAAGTAATCCTTTTGAGAATTTCTATTATTTTTTATTATTTCCACGTTCAGTTTAAGTATAGTAACGCATCGGATCTCCGGGGGAGGGTGCCCACAGGGACACCTCATCGAATGTCGAAAAAACACCGACAAGTTAAATCCAACAAAACTAATTCTTTCATCTACGGCGCTTGGAATGTTCGTACTTTGAACGACAACACTCGCACCGATCGGCCTGAAAGAAGAACTGCTCTAATAGATAGAGAACTTCACCGACTCAATGTTGACGTTGCAGCTCTCAGCGAAACTCGATTTTTGGAGGAAGGCTCTCTCACAGAAAAGTACTACACCTTCTATTGGAAAGGTCTTCCCACCAATTCAAGAAGACAACATGGAGTAGGATTTGCCGTTCGGAATCAACTTGTATCCAACTTAACACAAGTACCACAAGGCCTATCCGAGCGTCTAATGCTGCTACGCTATGAGCTATCAGATGGCAACGCGGTAAATCTAATAAGCGTCTACGCTCCCACTCTGGATGCAAGTCACGAAACCAAGGAAAGCTTCTATCAACAGCTGGAAGAAACCTTCTGTAGAATACCTAAAACGGAACGACTCGTTATTCTTGGCGATTTTAACGCTAGAGTAGGGAGAGATGCAGACACCTGGCCAGGCATCATAGGCAAGAACGGTTTGTGCAGCATGAACGCTAACGGTCAACTACTCCTAACTAAATGCGCCAAACATGATCTAGTTATAACAAACACCATTTTCCGACAAAAGCATAAATTTAAAGGCACCTGGCGTCACCCCAGATCAGGTCACTGGCATCTACTGGACTATGTTATCGTACGTAGGAAGCATCTCAAAGACGTCCAAATTACAAAGGCGCGCATTGATAGCGAATGTTGGACCGATCATCGTCCTGTTGTCTCTAAAATGGAAATTGTTATGAGACCCAAACACCGAAGAACTCAAGTAAAACGTAGACTCCGTCTCTGTATTAGTAAATTGCGTGACCAACAAACCGTCGAACAGCTAAAGCAAAGAGTCAAGAGAATTTGAGTGCACTAGAAGAAACCAATTCTGTAGATGTCGCTGCTACCTGGACACAAATTAAAGACGGTTTAAAAAGTGCCAGTGAGGAAATTCTTGGCACTGCAGCAAGTAAAAAACAGGAGGACTGGTTCAATGATAATGAAGCTTTTATACAAGAACTTCTTGACCGCAAACATACTGCCTTCCAAAACGCTATCAACCACCCCAACGACTCATCAAAAGCAGAAGCTTTTACCCAATCTAAGTATGAAACGCAACGCGAAATCAGAAGAATAAAGAACGAGTGGTGGGCAAGCAAGGCCAGAGAAATTCAAAGGTACGCCGATTCACGCGACTACAGGAATTTCTTTCAAGGAGTAAAAGCAGTGTACGGCCCCAGTCGGAAAAATATGTGCCCTATTAAAGATTTAAATGGAAATCTCCTCAAAGAAGACCAGGAAATAAGAGCTCGATGGAAAGAACACTACTCTAATATTCTTAACCAGCAAAGTCAAGCCGATCACGATATTATAAATCTTATCCCTCAATATGACACCTTCGAAGACTAACAACGGAAGAGATCTTAACCGCCATTGGGCAGCTAAAAAATAACAAATCTCCCGGCGCCGACTCACTCCCAGCTGAGATCTTTAAAGCTGTGTCGTCAGAGCTCATAACCTACCTCAAAAAACTGTTTGATGTCGTGTGGGAGAGTGGTCAAGCTCCGCATGAGTTTCGTGATACACTTTTAATCAACCTCTTCAAAAACAAAGGGAGCGCTGCGGGCTGTGGAAATTACAGGGGTATAGCTCTCCTGGCTGTTGGCGGGAAGATACTCACTAAAGCGATGGCAAATAGGCTAACACCTGTTATGGAAAAGTTACTTCCTGAAACACAGAGTGGTTTTAGACCAAACCGAGGCACATCGGATTTAATCTTCACACTTAAACAGCTGCAAGAAAAAGCACTCGAACATCAAGGAGAAATTCACATGGCCTTCATTGATTTAACCAAGGCGTTTGACTCGGTGGACAGGGAAGTGCTCTGGAAAATTATGTTCCGCTTAGGTATCCCTAGAAAATTTGTGGAAGTATGTCGCAGTCTACATACAAACAAACAACGCCCAGGTTATGTATAATAATGAGGCAACCGAACCTTTCCAAACCCTCACTGGAGTTAGGCAGGGATGTGTCCTGGCACCCCTACTCTTTAATTTGTTTACCACTGCTCTAACAATTATTGTTGACAACAAACTGACAGTCAGAGGAATAGGTCTCAGATACCGTTTTGATGGCGGTCTTTTTAACATAGGGCGCTTTAGAGCTTTCACGAAGACACGCACACGAATCATTTGTGATCTCCAGTATGCGGATGACTGTGCACTTTTAGCCTCTACGCCGGAAGAACTTCAAGAACTTTTAGATGTGTATGCCCAGAGCTATGATTCCTTGGGACTTAAAATCAACATTGGAAACACTAAGATTATGTCAACTCCTCATCAAGTGAACCAAATAGACATTACACTTAACGGAAATTCTCTTGAAGTGGTGGATCAGTTCAATTACTTAGGCAACGTTGTTAATGGCAAAGCAAACATGGACAGCGAGATTCGCAATAGAATTAACGCTGCATCTAGAGCACTCTGGGGACTTAAGTATTTGACAACCACGACCTTGCTTTGTCAACAAAAATGGCTGTCTACAGAGCAGTTGTCATTCCAACACTGCTATATGGATGTGAAAGCTGGGTCACTTACCGTCGTCATGTGAAAGAATTAGAACGTTTTCAGCAAAGACACCTCAGAAGTATGATGAAAATTCGTTGGTTCCATCACATATCAAACGTGGAAGTACTCAGGAGACCAAACAGCCTTCCAATTGACGTGCTTATTCCAAGAGCACGCCTAAGATGGGCAGGTCACGTTCATCGTATGCATGATAACTGCCTTCCTAAATGTACACTTTATGGTGAATTGCTAAGCGGTAGAAGAAGGCGTGGCGGTGAACGAAAGAGGTTCAAAGACGCTCTCCATGAAAATCTAAAATCCTGCGGTATTGCAGACGAGCAATGGGAACAACTTGCAGCGGACAGAACCGAATGGCGAGGAGTTGTGGCCAGCTATCAAGGAAATGTTGCTGCAAGAAGGCCGAATCCAAGACCTAACCAGGTCTATGTTTGTCCTGACTGCGGTCGACATGTGCTCTCTCGAATTGGCCTCCATAGCCATAGTCGTGTGCACCGTAGATGAATGGGAATTACAATAGACTACATCTTTTACTTGTTTTTTATTGTACACAATTTATCGACTGTAACATTTTTATACTCGGACTCGTGTAACGGCTAATAATAATAATAATAATAATAAGTAACGCAAAAAATTATATACCGGGTGTAACAGGATCATGGTATACCCCCTTTTTTCCTTTAGTTTTGAAGATAATTGATTTAAATTTAGGATATATAATAAGCAGCACTTTTTGGCATACAATTGATTTTTTTTTCACTTCCCATTTCGCCGAAAGTGACACTAACTTTCTATTTTTAAATGGAACACCCTGCATATTATTGCATTTTTGAATTCTGCATAATTTTCTGAATCCAACGATGCCGAATAAGTGACATTTCAAACATCATCTTTTAAATAATATTTTTAATTTTCCATTTAAGTGTGCCATGACGGTTCCGATTTATTCTAAATGACCCGTGTAATGCTACAAAAATCGGAATCCCGTTAAAAACACTAAGTTACGTGATTTATGAGCAAATAAAATTCACCGAAATTGTTTTTGAGGCAATACTAATTTTTTTCAAATGGAACCATATCGGTGCCGTGGTACCATTTATTAGTACTATTAATAAGGAATTTATTCATATGTCGTATTAAAATGTGCGATAAATACAAATAAAATTACAGCTAGAAGAATATAAGAAAATACAATTTTATTCTAATTACCTTGTTACACATAAGGTGAAAGAGAATTGTGCAGAATTCAAAAATGCAATAATATGTGTTCCATTTAAAAATCAAAAGTTAGTAAATCGTAAAAAAATTTCTGTCTTCTGTAACTTTTTTTTGTGCCTACGTTTACTCTGCAACCGTTTATATTGACTTGAAATTTGGTACATAAATAAGGGTAAATAGGCATAACAAGCAGGAAGTCCATAAAATTGCAATTGCATGTACGAAAAATCAAGGTCTCAAAATTTTTTTTGGCTTTGCTTGCCACCCCCATCCCTTTATTAAAGGGAGTAAAAGATTTAATTTGGATTTAGTGTGCAAACGAGAATCAAGGAACTCTAATTTTTTTTTGGCATTGGCCACCCTCTCGACCACCCCCATTGCCACCACCACCCTATTATTAAAGGGAGTAAAAAAAATAGGTTGGGATTTAGTGTGTGTACGAGAACCAAGGGCCTCTAAAATTTATTTTGGCGGTAGCCACCCTCTCTATCACCCTCCCTCTATTATTAAATGGAGTAAAATAATTGCATTGGGATTTAGTGTGTATAAGATTTGGATACAAAATCTGGATGTGGAAGTAGTGATTCCTTGGGCAGCGGTTTTTAATTTTTACCACGAAGCAATTCAGACGCTAGTTATTTAACAATTTTTTTTCATTGTCTGTGATTATGGTCTGAAATTACTGAGCAGGACTATTGCCCTTTACCCCTTTACGCTTCCGACAGCGTAGGCCGGCCTAAAACTGAGGAAAGCTAGCATCAAGAGTGCGCGTCAGCTGGGTCTGGATTTGGTAAGTGGTGTATCACCTTGTCTCTTCTGTGTGGTTCTTGGTGTGGCTTAAAGGAAATGGACTAGGGATTCCGTTATCCAGAACCTAGAGCTTCGGCCGCTTGTGTCTCTGTGACTAGATTGTAGTAGTTGCGTTTCTGATCAGCGGGTTCCTGTGCTCGGCTGCAAGGGTATAAAGTTTCTTCACTCTGTTCTGGATGTCTTCTGTTACTGAGGTGTATTCCAGGTCCCTGCAGATGATGGCATTTCTAACGAACCAAGGGGCGTTGACGGCGCACCTGAGTGCTACGTTCTCCATGGCTTGGATCCTGTTGGTCTCTGCTTGGTACTTCCAGGCGTAGGCCAACAGCAGTCTGATCAGTACCCTGATAAACTAAAGTGTGAGCTTGTTTCTCAGGTTGAGTTGGCTTTGTATCCCCAGCATGGGTTAGAGTAGCGTCCGTCTTGTCGTCGCTTTTTTGACTATGGCCTTCGTATTACGTTTTCATGCCAGGCTTTGGTCCATGATCACGCCAAGATAATTGACGGTATCGCGAATTGCGTCCCCTTTCATAGTCTCGTGTGCTGTGGGCGCCTATTTCCTCACTCTGTCGAAGAATATTGCCGTGCTCTTCTCGGGGTTGATAACTACTTTCTCAAATTTTGAACGGATTTGCATCCTTTTTTCAATCTTCTTTTACAACGTCCACTAACTTTGGTATGGAAGCCACTGACTCAAATAGTAATGTACCACATCTCGCTATTCCAATAATTAATGAAGTAGACGTATTAAATGCGCTTAAATTGGTCAAACCGAAATTAACTACTGGTCCGGATGGAATACCCGCGTTTCTTTTGAAAGATTGTGCTGTGCTATTTGCTTTTCCTTTGTCAGTTATTTTCAATTTGTCTCTTCAAACCGCTACGTTTCCTAACCTATGGAAACAAGCTAAAATTTGTCCCTTTTATAAAAAGGATGACAAGGCTGCAGTTGAAAACTATAGACCAATTACCATTTTATGTAACTTCAGCAAATTATTTGAAAGTGTCCTTTATAATATTTTATTTTCCCATGTTAAATCCCAAATTTGCTTTAATCAGCACGGGTTTCTCGCTGGTAGATCGACTGTTACAAATCTGGCTTGCATAACTCAATTTATTGCGGAGACGTTAGATGGAGGAGGTCAAGTTGACGTCATATATACAGATTTCTCTAAAGCCTTTGACACACTTGATCATGGTATCTTGTTACAAAAATTGTTCAACTTCGGCCTTACCGAAACATTTACTAACTTTTTTTACTCATATCTATCTGACAGGGAACTTACTGTCCAATACCATGGATTTAAGTCTGATGAAATAACAGCAACGTCTGGCGTTCCTCAAGGGTCGGTTCTTGGACCCTTGTTATTCATAATATTTATAAATGACATTAACTGTGAGCTTCTAAATAGCACTCTGCTGTACGCTGACGATTGCAAGCTGTATTCGGTCATCAACAATTTAAATGACTGCTTTAACTTGCAAAAAGATTTGCAACAAATTAGTACGTGGTGTGACAAAAATAAACTGCATCTAAATATTAATAAATGTAAATACATGACTTTCACAAGAAAGCTTAATCCAACTGAGTTTACTTATTCTTTAAATGATATTTCAGCTATCTAGATGTAGTCAATTTAAAGATCTTGGGGTCATCTTCGACAGTAAGTTAACCTTTAATAATCACATAAATGCTATCGTGGCCAGTTCTTACAGAAACTTAGGTTTCATAATCAGAAATACCAAAGACTTTGTGGATAATAACACCTTGATATTGCTGTTTAATGCATTTGTCAGATCAAAATTAGAGTATGCCTCCATAATCTGGAGTCCAGAATACGCCGTGCATAAACTTAGCATTGAAAAAACGCAAAGGATCCTCAGTAAATATCTTTGGTATAGAAATGACGGAATTTATCCAGCAAGAGGTACACCTCAATGTGATCTATTAAAGAGATATCAAATACATGATTTGGAATCCCGCCGTAAGTATTCTTCGATTGTGTTTTTATATAAAATTTTGAATAATGTGATTGATTGCCCTGAGTTATGTAGTTATGTCAAATTACATGTACCATCAGTTCATACACGCTCAAATAATTCTTTTTATCTAAATACGCCTCATACAAATTTACTTAAATCTTCACCTTTGTATATGATGTGTTCAAACTATGCATATATACAGGACGATGTTGATATATTTTGTACTACTGTTAAAAAAATTAAGCAATCTGTATTGCATTCAAACTAAAAATATTTACTAGTTTATGTACACAAATATTTTATGTAATTATACTTAAGTTTTTCATATGTATTTATCGTACAAAATTCTGTAACAATGTTTTGTTTTTTCCTACCCTGTAATTGGATTTCTTATCTATTTGGGTAGTTGTATTCTAAATAAATAAATAAATAAACATTCCTCCAAGAGGGATGTGGCTTCTTGAAGATAGCGGGAGGTTTGGGCCGTTTGCCAGGATCTATCGACGATTGCCGTGTTGTTCTCGCATTAAGTAACTATATTTAATTGACCGTAGAAATAACTAAGCAAATTATTAATTGCAGAGGAAAATTATAGCAGCTTAAAATCAATATGTAAGTGTGTAAATCAATTAGTCTATTATCTCTATTAAGGAATACAGATCATATCTTAAAAATAACGCGATAACACTAATTTTAACTCAATTCGCAGAAATGTAATACATTTCTAAAAATAAAAATGCGTGAATTGGTGAATTTTCACCTTTTAAAGTTTGGAAAAGTAAATAACGAGAAAAACCAATGACAAACACAAAAATTAAAAGTACCTATCTACTGTGAATATAATAAATCAATTGTGCCTATACAGACTGTGCCAAAGTTATGAATTTAGTTTGAAACGGTAGATTTTTTATGTGGGCTATTTTTTTTTTAGTTTTAACGCTGTACAATGCAAAAATAATTAAAGTTGCGCAGAGTGTTCTATTTTCCTTGGCCAAGCATCAACTTCGTTGTTTTAAATTACCTACTAGTTACCGGATTACAGTTTGCGTTTGCTACGGCAGTTTAGTTGTTATAAAAATCATGCAAAAAACTTTCAATGATGCCGCGTTCGCTAACCAGTTAGAAATAGAGAAGGGGGGCTTTAGTTTCTATCAACCTTCTTAATTTTTCTTCGCTAAGAGTAATCACATCATTTCTACGTAATAATATTGTACGCAATGGAGCCAATTCTGTACTGTAGTAGCACGTGTGGTATTTTAATATGGCCATAAAACAGTCGTAATACTACTGCCAAAACGACCGTGCCCACGCGACTTGCCATATGAACCGATAGCTGAGGCAACGCACCTTCTAAGAGGTGAGCGGTGCGAATGGTGACTTTTGCGTGATTTTTATACCGACTACCATCTAAACTGTGTTTCTAAATATAATTATTATGTGCCACCCTCTTACTGAGAGAGGTTTATCTCAGGAAGCAGAGTGAAAGGAGACCTGCCTAATTAGCTACCAGTAAAACGGTAGTTCACTAGTTGGCCAGAGGTGGCGCTAAGCTAGAATCATCTCGAATGATATTCTGGAATAGCCTGGAGTGAAATGGAATGAATCGAGAATAAACGCCACGGATATATAAGAAGCGGGTCCAACGCACGGGATTCAGATATATATTGAATGAGCAAGTGAACAGATAAGATACAGAACTGTAACAAGTTGTGAATTATAGTAGTGAGTCTATAGTAGATCAAAGTTATAATTAGTGTGTTATTATAAGGACTAATTATTGTAAATGAAGTATTAAATAAATCAGTCTTTAGTGAAAATTCTCGTTGCAATTATTGGATCTACATTTGGAAGTGTTTACTACAGGGTGTAAACACGTAACAATAAGTACAATTACTGTATGTGCCGATGACACTGTTCTTCTGGTTGAAGGAATTTGGCAAGCTGTTATAGAAAAAACTGAAACACAATTCGCAACATGGCAACAGTGCCTCTGAAAAAATTAATTAACAATTAATCTTGAAAAATCAAAATTTATAATTCAACATCGGTGATAGAAATACTTCCAATATTGATAACTTAAAATTACATACATATAATTGTCTATTATGAAATGAATTGAACTGTGAATGCACCGACGAGTTAGACATATTGTAAAATATTTGGGAATCACTATAGACAAATATATAAAGTGGACTGAGCAAATTAATAAAAAACAATAAAATTCGATAACTAGTATATAACTTTTACCATATCCGCAATATATAATACCTAATTACATACTAGAAACATTGAATTATACCCGAATCTGTTATTAGGGATGAAAATATGGGGAAGAACTTACCTCTCAAATTTAGAATCTATAAAAAAAATTTAATCGCAAAGAAAAATAAATATCTTTCCGATTTGTTTCTTAAAGAATTCAAAACTCTGCCAATCACAATCTTGTTAATTCATGTTTCTTATAAGATTTTTTCTAATCCTCGCACAAAGTATATTCGCAATTTTTTTTATTATTTACATACTGGGATGGTAGCATGTTGAGTCTAACAATTTAAGGAACAAATTTCAGTCTGCTGTGTTGAAGTTCATATTTGTAGCTAAAGAGAAATGCTGAGCATCTAATTTTTTCAGTTGCTTTTTAAGGCTTTATCCCGATATATTGAATCAGCCATTTTGTTTTTGAAAATCTCAACATCGGATTCATAATTCGCGAATGAAAATCTTAAGGATATTAATTTTAGCATACGTTCTAGATACTCTGAATTTTGGCCAGCTATTCAAGAAATACCCTCCTCGGTGCTGTTGTAAATTTTTCTACTATATAAAATTGTTTGTTGTCCGTAATTTTGTTTCTAAAGAGCTACGTCATTAGAAAAAGTAATTTAGATTTGGTACCAGTGTGAAAAGTACATATGTCATTTCGAAACTTAAATGATGGTTGTAAGAAAAATGGTTTTTATGCTTCTATACATCTTATTTTATTTTAGAATAAATTTGAAACGTATGGTAGAAATGTATTCTCACAAGCAATTAGCAAGTATAACGAGGTCTCATAAGAGATTATTAAAATGTCATTAAGCCCCCTTTTAGCCATGTATTATAAATTACTAATGTAAACATTGTAGCGTGATTAACATACACTATTATTAAAGAAGAAATTGTAATGGATCTAAAACATTTTGGTGGCAAATAAAATAATTTTTATTTCTTGTCAAAGGTAGATATAATTGAAATTACTACACAGGGCACTGTGATGTTTGTCAGGAAATAGCCGACAGTCATAAATATTGCGTGAATGTCCTGGTTTGCGATCCTATTGATGATTGCTTATTTATGACTGATAAACATCTGAAAATAACTTTTAGGTACGCTCAATGCGCACTGCAACAATGTAATTCAAAGTTCTCCACTTTCCAAATAACTCAGTAAAAATTAAGTAGCTTGTTAATCGTCAATGACAAGTAGTACTGTAATGGCGAGTGTAATGGGCAGATTACGCTAGCTCCCTGCGACCAAGAAATCTCTCCTGTTGAGCTGTTGTGGAAATTGTACATATAAGTTGAGTCCAAAGTAATTAAGACTGCTATACATATTATACATATTACTCTTACGAATTTTATTAAGAAAGTAGGTTTTTTCCTTTATTATAACTAAGGTTGCAAGAAAAGATGAACTCTACTCCATTACGATAATGATAACTAACACATTTAACAAAAATGTGACCTTCTATTCTCCGTTCTTCCTATTATTTCATATTGGCGACATACTTACTAACTTATTTTTTAAATGGGAACTGTATATTTTTACACGTTAAGTGCAAACTATTAAAAGTTTGATGTGTATGTACCAAACTGAACATGTTTTTGCATTTTTACTTTGGACGTATCAGGGTGCAGAAAAATTATTATTAAATCTAGCGTGAAATGACTCACAACCTTTGGTTCATACAGTGGCTCCTATGGTTGAAGTCGCCCACGGTTATTATACATACGGTTGGATTATGCCCGCCCCTACCAATCAGAAAACGTTTAGTGCATTGACGTCAAAGTAGACCTCGTTTACGCTCGCATATAATGTTGTCTCGTTCTCCCTCATTAATAGTCTCTTAAGTCGTTATTGCTTCCACTTATATATCTTGCAATTATTATTTTATTTTAATACAAAAAACAGGCATTATTTATTTTATACAAATTTGATTTAATAAGAAAAGGACGCACTAGAATCGGACAAAAAAAATTTAAGTTACTGCACAAAAAGTCTGTATTTCTTATTTTAACATAGCCCAAAAGCGTGTAAGCTATCGTGCTATCTTATCATAATTTTAAAGCAAAATATATGTTACCCCAAGGTTTTAGGTATTAGCATAGCACACAAAAATACGAAGAAGTATAAGGAAAATGTTATATACAGTATTCTCACGTACGAACGAACTTTATATTAGGTGATATATTAAATTTATTTAAAGATATTTTTAATTAAGACTATTAGGAAATGATTGAAAATTTGGTAATCGAACGTTGCTGACTGCGAATATCTATCTGAGCAATGAATATAAAAAAATATATCTAGCATTATGTAAAATTAAATAAAATAGTAATAATAAGTTTTTATTGAAACATCATAGTTTATCATCTTTTGGAAATTTATGATAAGAAACAGTCAAATTTCCTTGCTTAGTCTTTTGTAAACTATTGTTACATATAGCCACGGCACACCTTGTTCCAGGCATAACTGTTAAAAAAAAACAATATTTACCTACACAATAATAATAAAAAATTAACCAACAAATATAGAATGAACCAACAATACTTGTACTTAATTTTTATTAGGGCAAGTCGACTTCCCAAAACAAAACCACAATACTTCCTAATAATAGTCTTTTTAAAGCGCCTTTAAAATACACCGAATACACAAAAGTAAAGAAACAAGTTCACAATGCACAACCAAACCACAGAGTATCTGATAAACCGTGTCCGTGACCAAACAAACGATACAAATATGGCGCGTTCCAAGGTCTACTGTAACGTCACAGTCCCCGCCCATTAATCCAACCGTATCTATATTAACCGTGGAAGTCGCCGACATACTTGATGCAGTGTGTTCGTGTGAACAATCCATGCTATATGATACTGAAGGACGTTCTCCTGTGATGGGTCGACTTAACTCAGATTGACGTAAAATCGATTTTGCTCAACGGTACTCCATACCACGGATGGTATCAACTGGAATGTTGTTACACTGTCTTATAATCTAACGTTGATTATTGCCTAACACTTCTTAATATTATTTCCTGAAAAGGAATTTGGTTATTAATGAACTCAGTAAGATACAATGAAACAGGACGGGATTCAGGTAAAGTAATATATTGGGTCATTTGGGAATGTTGTACAATATATGTACATGAAAAATGTCGAACGTTAACAAAGTTATTGGTCCATACCACACATGTTAGAGTATTTGGACGACTTCGGATAATGGGGCTTTCAACTACCGTCCAATGGCTTACGTTAGAACACTCGGCTGACACCAAAAAGATTCGACTTAAAATGTTTGATATTTGTAACTTTGTGGGCTTCTTCGCTTGCATGTCTTTATTACGTATTTTAAAATCACTTGGTAATTTTGGGCACTCTGTTACCAAGTTTAAAAATACGTGAAGCGCGACAGATTAGAGTATATTCATACGTTCAGGCAAGGCATGCCCCATGTACAGTACATGGTAAAAGGGCAACATTATCGAGGAACCATATACAGGCAACTACAGCGGAAAACATGTTAGTTTCCCTTTAAAAGCGACTGCTAACTTTGTAAAACGGTTTTCAATAATTTCGATGTTCTTGAGAAATTTCCCTTCTCGTACTTTCTTTTAAGGTACTACTAATCCGTCTTCATAAACAATATCTTGCATAAATTGCAGTGCTACCCAACATCTGATCGTAAAAGAAGATTAACATTTGGAAGTACCTTTTTCGAGACAGTTTCTAAAATAACGCCTTGTGCATTGCGACTTGGAGATTGTGAACGATCCATGCTTTTGATGGAAGCCTGAAGGACGTATTTTCTGTTCGAAAATCTTAGAAAAAATTAAAAAAAAATAGGAAAAAGAAAAAATTAATTTTCTTTTTCCTCAACCTTTTCTAAATACTAAATAAAAATATTACGTTCACAAAATTTTTTAGGGTTCAAAGTGACTGTTTCAGACGGAGATTAATGGATAAATCATACTTACTGTCGTTTATGCTTAACTGCGGCTCTGATGGTATCAATTGGAAGACGTCGTAACACTATAAATCTAACACTGTCTGTTTAACACTCTCTTAAAATTAAATCTGAAAGGGAAATTTTGTTAGAAAACACAAGTAAAAGACAATATAAAGTTCAAAAAATGTATATTAAATCTTTAAAAAAATTTATGTTTTTACAACAACTTCTTCAGAGGAAATGTTAACAAACAATGGTCTGACCCGTGTACAACACATGGTGAGGAACGGGACGATTCATACGGTACCAACTACCATCCAATATGCAGTTTGAAAAGCTAACGATGCACAAAAAGATTCAAGGAACAGTTCATGTAACTGAAATTTTGGTGGGCTTATGCTTGCCTGTCTTATTAACGTATTTTATTAATTCACATAAATTTTGGTCGCTCCTCGGAGCTTAAAATTGCTTGAAGCGTCTCTACTTCGTTTGTATTATGCAATAACAAATTTTACGTTCAGGCAAGGCAGATCCCATGCACGTGTGAGTACATGGTATAGATACTTTTTTGACTCCGAATCACTGAGGAACCGGTTTAGGGCAAACCCCGTCAAAACACATCATTTCCCCGTCAAATCCGACTGCTAGGAAATGATGGGGGTCCCATGTCGCTAAGGGCTATTTTCGCTATAACTTCCGATATACTTTGAATAGTCGTTGGACTAACTTGTCCTCATATTCCATACCTCGTAAGAGTTGCAGTGCTTGACAACGTGGATTCGTAAAAGGGTTTTTAATCTTGGAAATTTGGAAGTTCAAGTCCAATTTTATTATACTTTCTAAAATTGGGTGGTCGGGGCGACATTACGTCCCTGTGCAGCGACATTTACTACACTTACCAAATTAACGCTCCTCGAAGAGTTAGCGAAAATTTGGCATAAAAAACGCTCCGAAGAGCAAAAATATATTTCCAAGAATTAAAAACCTCCTCCACGGCGTTTTTACGTGAAGCACGCTTTTCTTACGAAGTATTTCCTAAGTCGGATTTCGTTACAACGTCGAAAAGTATATCGGGGTTATAGCGTTCTTTAACACTCCCCTCCTTTCCGTGAATCTTTTTGTGTAACGTTTGGTAAATTGTTTGTTTGAAAATAAAATGGATCATTGGATGTAGTCTCCCATGTGTTGTATTCGGTTATCGTTCAGACCGGCCTATCTGAACAAAACATAGATGCAAATCTAAAAATGGTGATAATTTGAACATATATCGATGCATAGCATTCGATTGAATTATTGAACATTGTGTTTCAAAAATGGCATAAAAAAAGAAAAAATCGAAAATCCTCAGATTCTCGATGACACAACACAAACACTTTCGACGCACTTATCTTTCTTAGTGTTCTTCCACTAATGCGGGCTTGCGTCTGCTCCTCCTCGTGTCTATGCCTCGTCGATCACCTTCGGTGTCGAACTGCCTTCTGGAACAGCTTAGGTGGTCCTCGGACTGCTTGGCTCCAGCTATACAATGGCTCTGCTCAGTTTATATGAAACAATATAAAATAAAGTTTTAGTAAAAGGTATTGTTCATATCCCGTCTGGGGATCTGCGACAGATAACTTATCGTCGTCTTTGAGAATAGGAACATTGAATTTTGTAGACTTATATTGATTGAAATGTTTTCCGTGTAGATAAAATTCTCTTCTTGGGAGAAATCTGCGACCGATATCACATCGTCGTCTTTGAGAATAGGAACATTGAATTTTGTGGACTTATGCTGATTGAAATGGTTTCCGTTTTTATTAAAATCTCTTCTTAGGAGAAATCTGCGACAGAATCTGCATCCGTCGGATCGTTGCATCTGCCCCTCCAGCAGACGTGGCGGCATCTCGCCCTTGAGTTGCTAGACTCGTCTGAATCGCGCTCTGCGTCAGAGTTGTCGTCTTTCCATGCCGTGCCAATGGAACATTTGTTTGGACCCTTTGGGTCGGACTCTGCTTACAGATGAATGTTTAATAACATTTGAGGACTTAGAAAAATTATAAAAAATACCAACTCTGCCGGACACGGTCAGAGTTGCTGCAGTGAATTTGGAAGAATTGTATGGACGATACAATATCCCCAATGAAAATAACTTGTAAAAAATGCATAAAAAATACCAACTCTTGCCTGACACGACAAGAAGTTGGTATGGAAATTTTGATATAAAATAAACCTAGCACTAAGTTAAAACTTAGCCTAGGTTGAAAAATGTTATAAAAATATGATTGAATCTCCAGAACTTGATTCTGAATCAGAAGTGGAAGCATCTCGTGGCGGTGCATGAATTTGTACAACCGTTTGCTCCGGCGGTGGAGGTTCTGTGGAATCGTCTGAGAACGGGGAATCATTTCCATCGAGTGATGTTCCGCCCGGACTAGCATTTTCTTCATCGGAAGATTCGATTTCCAATTGGTGCTCCTCTGGCGGGGCTGGTCTCAAATCATCGACATGTACTCTTGTCGTTACATTTCCCTTTTGCACGAGATACACTTCGTCTGAAAACTTCTTCAGAATTCTGGTTGGGCCTGACCAAGACGGCGTGAAGGTATGTACCTTCTTTTTTCTCTTACTCATGACTCTGTCTCCTACTTTGTAGACGATCGGAGTGACGGCCTCTTTCGGCGCATATTTCTGCTTGTAATTTTGTTGTGCCTGACGGGCTTCCTTGATTCGCTCGTATCGTGGAAGCGTTTGTTGCTTGGCTCTTTCTTGCCTCCAGGCATACAAATCCCATTCGCCTCTTTCGGCTGGATCATATCCTAACACGATCATGCTAGGTGTTTGATTTGTAGCGGCGTTCCTACGATTTCTTAATATGTATGTCATCTGATGCACGTAGCGATCCCAAGTGTCGTTTGGCTTTTTGAATAAAAGAGTCTTTAAAATTTTCTTGCATTCCTGAACCCGTCGTTCCACGGGGTTGGACTGTTGGTGATATGCCGGAATTAAATATCGTTCGATACCATTCCTTTCGCAAAATGTGATGTACCATTCGGAATTGAAATGACCACCGTTGTCTGATATTATGACTCGAGGGACTCCGAATCTTGCTACTATTTCTTCGTCGATATATTTGGCTATCGTTCTGCCGTCGACCTGAATGTATGCCTTTGCCTCTATCCATTCACTGAAAACGTCTTCGACGATAATCATGTATCTGTTTTCGGCGTCTTTAGTCCTCTGCAGCGGGCCAATTACGTCGACGCTCAAGGTTTCAAATGCATTTTGTGGTGCATGACTTCTAAGTGGAGCATTGGGTTGGGCTTGTCTTGTCTTTACAGACTGGCATATTAGACAGTCGTTTATGTATTTGCCTACGATTCTGGCCATATTATTGAAATAGTAGCGTTTCGCTATTTTCCTGAGAGTCTCGTCTCTTCCTGGATGACATGCTTCATCTCGGTCATGATAATGGTAAATCAATCCTTTTATTTTCCTCTTTGGAACTATTAATTTAAAATTTCGATCGCAATCTTTAAAAAGTACATCGTCTTGGACGTGAAAATTTTTCATAAAAATAAGATCCGCATCGGAACGTTGTTCCTGTTGAAATAGATCATTCCAACGGCGGATCTTGTCTTGAATATCTCTTGAACTCAATTGAGCCTGTACGATATCTTCGTATATTTCTGAGTGTGTTAAAACAGAAATACGTTCTGGACACTTATAATTTGGTAGGAACATTCTTTCCTCTTCATCGTCTGTCTCGACATACTGATTTTGTGGGTTACGACTTAGAAAATCTGCTAACAAATTCTCCTTTCCTGGACAGTGTTCAATTTTGAATGCATATTCTTGCAATAGTAATGACCATCGTGTAAATTTTGTTTTGTCGTCCTTATGTTTGTTTAACCAAAGTAACGCCCTGTTGTCCGTCTTCACCAAGAACGGTTTGTCTGCTAAGTACATCTTGTACTTTTTAATATAGTTCACCACCGCCAAGCATTCTAGCTCGTTTATGTGGTAACGTCTCTCCGCTGGAGATAACGTGTTGCTTGCATACGAGATTATGTATTTTTCGCCGTTGTCGCCTAATTGATATAATACGGCCGAAAGGCCTTGGAGGGATGCATCTGTTTGCAAAATGAATTGACGTGAAAAATCCGGCCGATGGAGTTCCAGCGGTCCTGATAATAATTCTTTTAATTTTCTAAATGCTTCATCGCATGTATGGTTCCAGTGAAAACGATTTTCCTTCGAAAGAAGTTTCGTTAGTGGCTTCGTGATCATCGCCACATTTGGTAGATATTCTCGTACCCAGTTGCAAAGCCCTAGGAAACTTTGTAGCTGCTTTTTTGTAGCTGGAACGGGATAATTTTGAATTTGTAAGACATGTTTTTCTAATGGTTGGGAAGTATCAGTTCTAATTGTATGGCCTAAATATTGAATTTCATTCGTCGCTATTACACACTTTTCCGGTGACACTTTCAGATTGTGCAGACGTAGTCTTTCAAAGACTAACCTCAAGTGGGACATATGCTCCTTCACGTTTACGCTGTAAACGATTATATCATCTAAATACACTTTACAGAAATGGTGCAGGTAACCCGTTAAAACGTCCTTTGCCATGAATTTCTGAAAGGTACAGGGAGCTGTCTTGAGGCCGAAAGGCATGACATTGAATCTGTAAGCTGCCCCATCAGGAGTGGTAAAAGTCGAGAAATCTTTTGATGCTTCATCTAGCGGTATTTGCCAATATCCACTTTTTAAATCCAACACAGAAAAAATCTTCGAATTGCCTAAATCTTTAATACTTTCGTGTATTTTTGGTAATACAGAAGCCTCGTCTTCAGTCATTTCATTCAAATGGCGATAGTCGATGCAAAATCGTGGTTTCTTGTCTGAGCGTTTTATTATCACGGGTGGTGAACTATATTGGGCAGTGCTAGGTTCGATGACGCCAGCTTTTAACATCTCTTCGATTTGGTCGTACATGATTTTCTTAGTACTCGGAGACATCGGATATGGTCTGATATTAAATGGTTTTGTGTCTTTGACTATAATTTTGTGTTTCACAGTCACTGTGGTTGCTTGAGTCGGTTCCGCAGTGAACAGATCGACAAATTCTTCGAACAGCGGCCGTAGAATTTTGTCTTTAATAACAAGCTCTTCAGGAAGCTTTGCCTGCTGTCTCTCCCTCTGAGAAGCTTGATTCCAGAAGACGGTAATACGCTCTTCCGTGCCGGCATATAGGCATTTTCGGCCATAATCATATGCGACATTGTTCATATATAAGAATGGTGATCCTAATATTATCGTTTCGTTCAAATTTTCGATTACTTGAAAATCAATTTCAAAAGAGGTGCCTGAAATTATTACTTTTAATTTTGTCGTTCCAAGAGAGTCCACCATTCGATCTCCGCACGCCATAGCAAATGATCGGCGTGTCGTGAGATTTTTAAAATTATCCAACATCCTCGGATGGATAACGTTTCGCGTCGAGCCTGAATCGATCAGTGCGTCGACCGCATGTTCATTAATTTGAACTTTTATACGAGGCAAAGGGAACGCTTCGCTCATATAATTTATTGACTCTCTTGTCTTGTGCAGAGGAGCGTCGTAGTGGTCATGAGTATCGGAAAAAATTACTGGACATTGCTGCCGCCTTGGTTCGGCCGTTGTGCCGGGGATCTTGCAGATGGACCCTGGCCTGGGTCTCTGGCCCCTCGAAAGTTTCCCGGTCTCCTGTTGAGATGCGGGTTATTCGGGCATTGGCTATGGAAGTGCCACTGTACTGTGTCTGTACAGTATCGGCACGGGGTTGCCGGTCGGTCGGGTACTCGGAATTTCCCCGATCCGCCATTAAAATTGGTTTGCCTGCGGTCAGGATTCACTGATCCGCTTGATAAATTAGGCATAAAAAAAGGACGACCAGGCGCTCTGCCTGGACCGTCCTGTCGAGATACGTCCTCTCGGAAATGCACCCTCGGTGCTGTCGGAGTTGGGCTTCCATTGCTCCTGTTACTAGAATTTTGTTGACTGATGTGTCCCGGCTCTCGATAGTAAGACGCGCGGGACAGACGTTGATCAATAAGCTGGATTAGCGACGTCTGTTCGTCAGCTGAATCCCGCTCGACGTTAGTAGCCGCTGCTATTAACATCTCTGTGTTTGAAATTAGGTTGCTTCTCAAGCGTGACCTAATTTCTGGACGCAGTTGGTCCATGATGACCCGAGCTCTGATGGCTTCGGATTTAAAGGGATCAATACGATCGAAAAGACAGGTTTTCCTTGTGATAAACACTGCCGTGTCGTCTAAAGACGTTTGCTTGACGGCATACAGTTGAGCAATAGCTCGTGACTGTATGTCGGGAGAATTAAATCTCGTAAGGAATCTTTCCTTGAATAAGGCATACGAAGTAGTCAACGTCCTAAATTGTTCGGACCATCGGTGAGCTTCGCCCTTGAGTTGGCCGGTTACGTTATGGAGGCGATCATAGTCGTGGCTTATGCGAGCTCTGTCGAAATATTCCTCCATAATTTTCAGAAATGCTTCTGGATCTTCATGATCAAGCCCATGGAACGTCACGTTCGGACATCTTTGTCTCTCATGGGGCGTACAGGTCGACACGTTCTGTATCGCCTGCACGAAGCCCTCTGCCATTTTCAGAAACATACTTTCCATCGAAGCAGTTTGTGGCTGTGAAGCTGATAAATTAACATTCTCTCCCTCCGGAAACAGTCGCTGTGGTTCTATCCCTCTAGAACCGTCGTCGACGAGCGGTGCGGTGACTCGCTCATAAAATTCTCTTGGGGTCGACCCCTCGGAGTCTTCCGCCATGAATGAGAAAGGATTTGTTGGGTTTGGGGACGGCAAGGTCCCTGCTCGGGCGCCATGTGAACGATCCATGCTTTGATGGAAGTCTGAAGGACGTATTTTCTGTTCGAAAAACTTAGAAAAATTAAAAAAAAATAGGGAAAAGAAAAAATTAATTTTCTTTTTCCTCAACCTTTTCTAAATACTAAATAAAAATATTACGTTCACAAAATTTTTAGGGTTCAAAGTGACTGCTTCAGACGGAGATCAATGGATAAATCATACTTACTGTCGTTTATGCTTAACTGCGGCTCTGATGGCACCAACTGGAAGACGTCGCAACACTATAAATCTAACACTGTCTGTTTAACACTCTCTTAAAATTAAATCTGAAAGGGAAATTTTGTTAGAAAACACAAGTAAAAGACAATATAAAGTTCAAAAAATGTATATTAAATCTTTAAAAAAATTTATGTTTTTACAACAACTTCTTCAGAGGAAATGTTAACAAACAATGGTCTGACCCGTGTACAACACATGGTGAGGAACGGGACGATTCATACGGTACCAACTACCATCCAATATGCAGTTTGAAAAGCTAACGATGCACAAAAAGATTCAAGGAACAGTTCATGTAACTGAAATTTTGGTGGGCTTATGCTTGCCTGTCTTATTAACGTATTTTATTAATTCACATAAATTTTGGTCGCTCCTCGGAGCTTAAAATTGCTTGAAGCGTCTCTACTTCGTTTGTATTATGCAATAACAAATTTTACGTTCAGGCAAGGCAGATCCCATGCACGTGTGAGTACATGGTATAGATACTTTTTTGACTCCGAATCACTGAGGAACCGGTTTAGGGCAAACCCCGTCAAAACACATCATTTCCCCGTCAAATCCGACTGCTAGGAAATGATGGGGGTCCCATGTCGCTAAGGGCTATTTTCGCTATAACTTCCGATATACTTTGAATAGTCGTTGGACTAACTTGTCCTCATATTCCATACCTCGTAAGAGTTGCAGTGCTTGACAACGTGGATTCGTAAAAGGGTTTTTAATCTTGGAAATTTGGAAGTTCAAGTCCAATTTTATTATACTTTCTAAAATTGGGTGGTCGGGGCGACATTACGTCCCTGTGCAGCGACATTTACTACACTTACCAAATTAACGCTCCTCGAAGAGTTAGCGAAAATTTGGCATAAAAAACGCTCCGAAGAGCAAAAATATATTTCCAAGAATTAAAAACCTCCTCCACGGCGTTTTTACGTGAAGCACGCTTTTCTTACGAAGTATTTCCTAAGTCGGATTTCGTTACAACGTCGAAAAGTATATCGGGGTTATAGCGTTCTTTAACAAGATCATGTCCCGCCTTGCGAAATTTCGTTACAGTTACAAAAATAACGTTTTGTGAATCACGTCTCTTGAACTATCATTGCACTTCCAAAATGTCCTTCCGACGGCATCTTTACATGTCGCATGTCGGATTTCATTGCAGTTCCACAAAATCTAGCCGAAGGAGATTTTTCCTGGCTGAGAGCGGATCAATATTTGGTGCCTGTTGGTTCTTTAACATTCATATGTGAAATTATCTACTAAGTGAAAATTCGAAAATCCATCCAAGCCACTAAACATTATCTAATTTTATGTTCTTAAAGCACTTGGTCTAATTGCTTATATTCTTTACCACCAATGATCATACATGTGCATCATGAGTTTAATATTTAACCAAATTTTGTTCAGAGCCCCGTGAATTTCAATTTCAAAATTGCGGGCTATTTCTCCGAGACTAAAATCCGCTATAGGCATTTTCCTTATACCTAAATAAAAATAAAAACATCGAATCAAAAATTTTCGGTGTTCGTTTATCCGGGAGCAGAAATGTCCTTAATACTTTTGGTACGTTCTCTCGGCTTTGTCATATTGGTTTGCTCAGATTTCTCATGTTAGTTTCACAATAAAATATTAGTGTTGTTGACTGGGTTATTAAAGAGTAAGAGGTATTCATTCTTTGCTGCTACAGTTTTGGACAATTCAACTTCTAGTTCTTCATGGAAGTCACTTCGGTTGATTAATAGGTCTCATTTATAACATATGATATCAGTGTCTTTATCAATATAATTTTTTTTCTTTGCAGCATTAGGATTTATTTATCTGAAAACGAAAAGAGAACGTATTGTAACATTAAATATGTATTTAGTAGACAAAACCACTATCGTATACACAAGTCTAAAATAACTTATACCGGATGTAACAGGATCATGGTATACCCCGTTTTCTCCTTTAGTTTTGAAGATAATTGATTGAAATTTAGGATATATTAAATACATAATAAGCGGCACTTTTTGACAAATAAATTGATTTTTTTCACTTCCGGTTTCGCAGGTCTTCACAGGTTGTAACGGCGGTTGCATAGACAATATTTTTTAAATGACCCCAAACAAAGAAATCAAGGGGCGTTAAATCAGGTGAAATTGGAGGCCACCTCACAGGACCATTCGCCGAAATTACGTTTTCTCCGAATCTCCGTTGAAGGTAATCAATTACTACCCTTGAATTATGGGGAGGAGCACCATCTTGTTGGAAATACATTCCCTGTCCTAAATCTAAAGGTAACTTATCTGAAATATCCTCAATCTCATTTTCCAGGAATTTCAAGTATCTGGCACCAGTCAGAGGTCCTTCAAATATTATTGGACCAATGATTCTACTACCGATTATTCCAAGCCAAACATTGAAGCCGAAGTGCATTTGAAAGCTACCGTCCCGTAATAAATTTTGATTTTCTTGTGACCAATATTTTGTATTTTGTCGGTTAAATAATCCCAAATTTATAAACCTAGACTCATCCGAAAATAAAATCAAACCCAAAAAATCTTTGTTTGGCTGCACGTTATTATACAAAATCCAATTACAATATTCCATCCTACGTTCGTAATCACTTTCATACAAATGCTGGTGCAATTGGTAAAAGGAATGAAGTTTATTTTAATTGCAAGATCGGGTTATAAACAATTTAGATATCACTCTGATTTGACGTTTTACTTATTTAATCTACATACATTTGATGCACAATAAGTTGTCTTTGTTTTCAGTTTTAAAGCATATACAAATTTATAACGCGATTTATAATTTTATATTGTCTGGTCAAAATTTCATCTGTCCTTATGACTCCATTCCCCAATCCAGGCGCAGATACAGAAACCCAGTAATAATAGCGTCATTAAATTAGCGTCGACATTTCATATTTATTTACTGTCTTGAAGCATTTGTCACAATTGATCTTATTCTTTTGATGTACACGGTTTCATGTATAGAAGACAAAATGAAATATTAAGTGATGAAGTCATGGAAATACCTACGTTTTACACAGAAAGCAAATTGATGTATGTTGTTATAGATAGATAATATAATGTTTAAATATAGATATTTGGAACGAGGGTTGCTTTTGTAGCAATTTATTGTATCATCGGCCTGTTTTGTGAAAATTGTGTGAATGTGAATGAATGCTATACTAGATTGCCTACTCATTTAAGAATATTGTTCATAGTTCATAAGTAAGTGGTAAACGTACTACATTAAGTTTCGCTTATTATTTTGTTGTTGAGCATGTTAAAACATATTTTTAGAATTTTCTGCGGCATCCATTTCCAGAGGACGCACAGCAATTCGAGCTTGCTTTCTATGTACGTTCTCGAGTATTCGAATAATCGATATTATAATTTTTTTTAAATATATTAGACAATTAGAATTCCTTTATTTGACAATAATATAACTCATATGAATGCGAACGGCTGCTCAATTCCTGAACATTAAGTCTCCTTGATAATAAATCGAATCGGCTAATTTAGAATTAAATTTCCTTTCATTTCCGTTTCAAAGTGGAGCAACAGTCTGCAGTCGTTGGAGGGGTATTGTGGCGTTTTATCTTCGGTGGCTTTATGCTCGAGAACTTCCTATTGGACTTTTAGTGGTGTTTGTTTTATGTTTGTAGTGCAGTTTTGAGGTTATTTAATTCTGTCAACTATTTATATGGTAATTTTAATGCGCTTTGATGATAAAGGGGAGTTTGTAAACTCTGCTCATTTGAAATTGTATTGTGACTTTTCCGTTAACTATGAGCTTTGTACGAGTAACTGCGCACGATGGGAAATAAAAGTAATTTGAAAGGAAGCGGAAATTTATGTTTTGCTTTTAATTTTCTTAAACGGTTGTAATTTATTATTGTTACCTAATATGTGTATGCTATTAGTTCTTTTCACTGTCACGGAAAATATTGTCTATAATAGTTTTACACGAGGCCATCCAAACACTTACTAACATTTTTCTTTGCGTCTTATTAAGTTACAGCATTTTCTACCACTTATTAGTTGCGATAAATTGTGCTTATTTTTATGCAAACAACACCCTTAGTTAAATTATTTGTATTCGATTCAAATTCATATTCAGTAGCAACCACGACCAACTTGCATTAAGCGTGATATGTGAATAACCAAGAATACTTGCTTCGGCGGTACATATACTAAACTTTGAACGATACATGGCCTCTGCGCATTGAAGACACACACAATTATGAAGCATTCCACATTCTTATAAAACTCAGTATCATTTTTAGTAACCAACATTGATTGTCTCACAACAATTACCTGCCAGTTTTATTTATTAATCTAAGCCTATGATAAATTAAAATACATGGTAGTGGCAGCACTCCTAATTCTTTAAACATTTGCCGACAACTAGTTCTTTTGCCCACCCCCATGATATACGTAATTGCCTTTCTCTGTAGTCGGAAGACCCTTATACGATCTTGAAAAACCCCATGCTATTATTTCAAAAGATATCACTGAGCGAATGTGGGCAAAATAATACATTAGCGATATATATTTGTCTGTCAAATCACTTTTCGCAGTTGGTAACATGCTGGTGCAACACTTTTACATGTTTTCTCGATATGGAACTCCAAGAACAAGGTATGATCGAGTGGCTTTCTGGACAAATTGAATCTTAAAACTAATGATTTCTTGTTATTTAATATTAACCTATTTTGCGTAAACCATGTATCAGCTTCCTGTAGTTGTAAATTGGCTTTCTTAGCAAGAGAAATCATGTTTCCTTCACTCACAAGAATTGTGGTGGCATAAGCATACATGATGCAGTTTTGTAAACAGAAATCATGTACATGGATAATATATAAGAGTGGGCCTAAAATAGATCCCTGTGGTACTCCAATGGAATCTGGATTTATGACTGTTGATTTCTACACAATGCTTTCTATTTTGAAGACAACTAGTAAACCACATTAGAAGTATTTCTCGTACGCCATATTCTTCAACTTTATTTAAGAGGATTTTATGATCTACCAGGTCAAATGCTTTAGTCAAACTAACTAACTACTATTTTTTCTTCTCATCAAGGTTTTTATATAAGGTATTAAGAAGTTTAGTAATATCATTTATAGTTGACAATCCTTTTCGAAAACCAAATTGAACGGGGCTAAACAATTTATATTTATTTTTAAAAAACTTGGGATACATATTTCAAAGCATATTTCTCAAAAATTTTTGCAAAATAACTTAATAGACATATCTGCTTAAAACTTTCAATTTTTGTTTTGTCATCTGATTTTTGCAAGGATATAATCTTAGCAATTTTCAATTTTTCGCGAAAGGTCCCTTCATTAAGTGAGGAATTTGCGTAAAAACATTTCTTCAGATTAAGCTTTTAAAAGCGCGTGGTTATAATATAGGTGAAGTTGTGGGTATTGTTTGGATATGTCATATAAAAAAGATATTGCCATAAAAGATGTCCAATGAGACTGAAACAATTTTCATTGCCGACAATTATTCATTCAAATAAAACGTCGCATTTCCTTTTGCTTATTTTAATTGGATTCCGAATTGTTACAAAATCTGGTGTCTTAACGTTTAGATTCTGTTACGACAGTCACAGATCTTCTGTAAACTTAACATTATTCACATTTTATACAAATAACATGTATCTAAAAATAGTCGGTCTCCCGTCTAGTTATCCAACACGAATACTAATCGATAGGCAAATGTTCGTAAAACCAACCGGTGCCGATGCCTACTGCAATCGTGCAATGGTCCCGCTCCATTCTTCACACGAGAATTTATGAATCGAATTTTTGTAGTAAGCTCGGTATTTCACACTGGAAACGGGTAAATGAGTAACGTAGAGATTGCTTCAACCTGTTCGCGGCCGACCTTGCAAGGACACGGCGCTTGCGTTACCGGCCTCGCCAAATTCAGGTATGACTGGTTTCCTGCTGTTGGCCGACGTTGCCAGATGAGTAATTGTATTGTTCTAATCCTTTATTTCATAAGACTGTTATGGAATTCTGTAAAGGAATAATCTATATTAGAAGCCCGTTTACTTTTATTTTAGATAAGCAGATAAATAAATCGGTAGATTATGTCGAGTGAATAAAGTGCTAAACATTGAAATAATTGGAGACATTTTTTCGGTTCTAATCAGTTTACGCATATATGATTAGGATCAGTAAGTCTTGATAATAATAATAAATAAAGACTTGAATTTTACCTTTCGGATTGTTGACACTGTTACAGTACTAATTTTATCAACAAAATATAATATTCTGGTGGCCTCGATAGTGTTTTGGTGTTTCATTACAAATTACTATTTGTAATAAAATGTCTTGTTGGGCGTCCAATCGATAGCAAACTAAATCACACATATTGCTAACAGCTCTTTTGAATATGAATATTGTCTAAAACTGTAGAAGGAGCCTTTGGTGGTGCCTGTTCGTAAAACCTCTAGCGTAATGATCTGCAATTTACGTTCAATAAGTCTATTAATGAGTTTAGAAAAATAATTAGAGAAGGTATACTCAATTACATCCTAAACGTCAATTTGGTTTGGAGAAGGAGCACAGTCTAGCGTCTGCTTTGATGAATATGGCAAGTAATGTAATTTCTTTACTAGATAAAACAAGCTACAACTTTGATTTTATTGGATTTCAGCAAAGCCCTAGATGCAACAAATTATGATTTGGTGGTAACTAAATGTAAAACGTTTCTTGCTAACTTGTACAGGAAATCATACTAAACAATTCCGTTCCAAAATTTTGAGAATCTTTTAAAGAATTTCAAACTCCGCCATTTTTTAAAATTTTTCCTATGCTTTTTAGCAAAAAATGTTTTAGACAAAAGTTGTAGGGCTAGATGAGCACTATCCAACGATGTATCACATGTACATATTTGATTCGAAATAAATTTGGAGAATTTTTTACAACTGTGAACCGCCGCCATTTTGAAACGAAGAAGGCGATTTGGCTCATCCACGAACTTAACCGAGATGTGGACCCAAAGTACGTGTCGCAAATTTCGTTTTGATCTAGATATGGTCTGGGGACCATAATCGAAGAATCTATAGTGAAATTTCCCCGAAGTCGTGACATGCTGCACTCTACAATATGTAGATTAGATTTCTAATCAACCTATTGCAAATTAAATTTTATGCAGGTTCCAGTTCTCTGCTAACCATACAAAACTTTACTATCAATGCAATGCTAAGAACTTTAAAAATGTAGTTACGGTATTACTGTTATTCTAAAAGTGGCTTTATACCAAACCGAGGCACATCAGATCTAATCTTCACACTTAAACAGCTTCAAGAAAAAGCACTCGAACATCAAGGAGAAATTCACATTGCCTTCATTGATTTAACCAAGGCGTTTGACTCGGTGGACGGGGAAGTGCTCTGGAAAATTATGCTCCGCTTAGGTATCCCTAGAAAATTTGTGGAAGTATGTCACAGTCTACATACAAACAACAACGCCCAGGTTATGTATAATAATGAGGCAACCGAACCTTTCCAAACCCTCACTGGAGTTAGGCAGGGATGTGTCCTGGCACCCCTACTTTTTAATTTGTTTACCACTGCTCTAACAATTATTGTTGACAACAAACTGACAGTCAGAGGAATAGGTCTCAGATACCGTTCTGATGGCGGTCTCTTTAACATAGGGCGCTTTAGAGCTTTCACGAAGACACGCACACGATTCATTTGTGATCTCCAGTATGCGGATGACTGTGCACTTTTAGCCTCTACGCCGGAAGAGCTTCAAGAACTTTTAGATATGTATGCCCAGAGCTATGATTCCTTGGGACTTAAAACAACATTGGAAATACTAAGATTATGTCAACTCCTCATCAAGTGAACCAAATAGACATTACACTTAACGGAAATTCTCTTGAAGTGGTGGATCAGTTCAATTACTTAGGCAACGTTGTTACTGACAAAGCAAACATGGACAGCGAGATTCGCAATAGAATTAACGCTGCATGTAGAGCACTCTGGGGACTTAGAGAGAGAGCATTTGACAACCACTACCTTGCTTTGTCAACGAAAATGGCTGTCTACAGAGCAGTTGTCATTCCAACACTGCTATATGGATGTGAAAGCTGGGTCACTTACCGTCGTCATGTGAAAGAATTAGAACGTTTTCAGCAAAGACACCTCAGAAGTATGATGAAAATCCGTTGGTTCCATCACATATCAAACGTGGAAGTACTCAGGAGAGCAAATAGCCTTCCAATTGAGGTGCTTATTTCAAGAGCACGCCTAAGATGGGCAGGTCACGTTCATCGTATGCATGATAACGGCCTTCCTAAATGTACACTTTATGGTGAATTGCTAAGCGGTAGAAGAAGGCGTGGCGGTCAACGAAAGAGGTTCAAAGACGTTCTCCATGAAAATCTAAAATCCTGCGGTATTCCAGATGAGCAATGGGAACAACTTGCAGCGGACAGAGCCGAATGGCGAGGGGTTGTGGCCAGCTATCAAGGAAATGTTGCTGCAAGAAGGCCGAATCCAAGACCTAACCAGGTCTATGTTTGTCCTGACTGCGGTCGACATGTGCAAACTCTAAATAGAAAAATTAAATGTTTGTGTATTTTTTTTGGACTTGGCCAAGGCGTTTGAACTGTGGACTATAACATATTATTTGAAAGATTCGAGAATATCGTGGTCAGGAGTTCTTCATTGCAACTTTTCAGAAATTACCTATGACAGATATCAAGCGGTATAAGTCAATAATACCTTAAGTAATTATTTACGTGTCTCACTGGGCGTACTTCAGGGTACTAGGGCTCGTATTGTTTTTAATTTATATTAACCAGTTAGATGCGCTTTCTATAAACGGTAACTGCATATCCTATGCAGATGATATTTGTGACTGAAGATCCAATGTACAACAAATCGGAAGCTGGTCTAAAGATAACTCAAAGCTGGTTCTAATGTTAGTCGTTTAAGTCTAAACTTATCTAAAACTAAATTTATATTTTTTTCTATAATAGTTCATCTTTAAAAAACAAACTTAAGATCCATAAATCGAATTGCGTTGATTTGGTACAATACGACTGTTCCAAAATAAGCCATAATAATAATAAAAACGGACAAAATATCGAAATTTGCTCTTCGAACTCCGCAGACTTTATCCAGGCCATACTGTTAAGATCGTGGTACTGATTATTGGGGTCCTCGGTGGAATGCGACACGCACTGCTTTCGGAACTTAAGATCATACCGGCATTCCGAAACTCGGCAGAGATCTTAGTTGGAAAAATGCAGAAGGCCGTAATACTTGGATCGCTACGTCTACTCAGGGCACACGACACTCGAACCCAATAGTCACACACCCTGTGAACGATTCATCTTTTGGAGTCTGAAGGACTTTTTATACATTTCAAAAATGAATGTTAACGTTCACAAAATAAGGGTTCGAAACGACTGTTTCAGACGGAGAATAATATGAAAATTTATACTTACTGTTCGTTTTTGCTTAACTGCTGCTCTCATGGTATCTATTGGACGTCGTAACACTATAAACCTAACACTGGAAGTACTATAACACTTTCTTAAAATTATACCTGAAAGGGAATTTTGTTAAAAAAACACAATTAAAAGACAATATAAAGTTCAAAAATATATATTAAATCTCTTAAAAAAATTTATGTTTTACAACAACTTTTAAGAAATATGTTTGACAAACAATAGTCTGGCCGTGATTCAAGAAAAGTTCAATGTTTCTAAAATTTGGTGGGCTTTTGCTTGCCTGTCTATTCACGTATTTTTATTTCAATATCAATTTTGGTCGCTCCTCGGGGCTTGAAAATGCTTGTATCGCAACGAGTTTGAATTATATTTGGGCAATTACAATTTCAATACGTTCAGGCAAGGCGGTCCCATGCACATATGAGTACATGGTAAAATACTTTTCTGACGCCGAATCACTGAGGAACCGGTTTAGGGCAAATCCCGTTAAAACTCATCATTTCCCCGTCAAAATCGACTGCTAGGAAATGATGGGGGTCCCATGTCGCTAAGGGCTATTTTCGCTAAAACTCACGATATACTTTGAACAGAAGCTGGATTAACTTGTCCTCATATTTAAGACCTCGCATGAGTTGCAGTGCTTAACAACGTGGATTCGTAAAAGGGTTTTTAATTTTGAAATTTCCGAAATTGTCAAATTTTGTTATAGTTTCTAAATTTAGGTGGTCGGGGCGACATTACGTCCCTGTGCAGCGACATTTATTACACTTTCTAAAATGACGCTCCTTGAGGAGTTATTGAAATTTTTTGCATAAAAATCGCTCCGTAGAGCGAAAATATGATTAAGAATATTAAAAACCTCTTCCACGATATTTTTACATGAAGCACGCTTTTCATGCGAAGTTGGATTTTGGTACAACGTCGAAACGTATACCGAGGGTTTTACCGTTTTCTTTAACAACCCCACGGGCGTGGGGAGTGGCTACTGGTACTACTAGCTCCCCTCTGTGAGGATCGGAGTCACAGAGTAGGGTGACTGGTTTTTTGTAAAAAAAAATAAATAAATAAAAAAGGTCTTTTATCTTTACGTATAGAACATTTTCGATATATGTATAAAAAGACAAAATAGACTAATTTGGGCGAGGTTCAGGTGACTGTCTGTTCTTCCACTTAATCCTGAAAGGTTTTAGAGAGGGTCATAGTACGACTTTAGCTGTTTCCAGGGTGGTGCAAGACACCATAAGGGCATATAACAAAAAGAATTGTAACGCTATGTTGTTGATTGATATAGAAAAAGCTTATGACTCGGTCTGGCTGTACGGATTATTATATAAACTGTTGAATATTTGTGACTTTCCTATGTATATTATTTCACTTATAAAAAATTATGTGGTAAGCAGATATGTTGCTGTTTGTATAAATGGCACTTTGTCATCCTTTAGGAGGATCTCTGCGGGAGTCCCTCAGGGGGCGATATTATCGCCGACCCTCTATAACGTATACTTTGCCGACACGCACTAGTACAAACATTCTTTTATATGCAGACGATACCACGATCTATGCGCGATCGTTCTACGCTGAAACGGCAGTCAAAAAAATCAAATACCACCTTTTGAAACTTCTGGATTACTACCAGAAGTGGAAAATCAACATAAATCTGGAAAAAACAGAAATAATAATATCACATAGGAAGTTCACAAATATTCGTACCTTTAATAAACTAACAATTAACAACACTGTTATAAGAGAGAAGAGCGCGGTCAAGTACCTGGGGGTAACCCTGGATACGAGACTGCGTTTCGGACCTCACATAACGAAAATCATAAATAGTACGTATGCGGCCTTAAGTAGACTATAATCCATTAGTCAACAGAAGGAGCACATTATCTAAGGACAACAAATTAACAATCTTTAAAGTAATACTTAAACCCATCCTCACCTATGCATGCGCGTCATGGAATACCATTTCTGATGCGCAGTGCAATAGACTACAGAGGACACAAAATAAGATCCTTAGACTACTGACAGAGTCAAATCGATACACCCCCATTATGGAATTCCATCGAGACTATGCTATACCAATGATGAGAGATTATATACTGGAAACCGCAAACAAATTTTTTAAATACAAAGTTAATAATTCACCGCTAACATCTGATTTGACGAGTATGAGGAGCTTCAACGAAGTTCCTCATACTCATAAATTGCTACACGAGGGCCTACCCCTTTACCACGAGCGGTAACACTAATGTTGCAACGTAGAATTGGTCTAGTTCTGGAGTGTTAGAATGATCGTTGCGAGAGTTCTCAGTTGAATAAAAATTTGTAAATAGAATTTATTTTTAGTTTCGTTTTTGTATATAAATTTTCAAAATGAGTTTTATTTTATTTTTAACCTGATAAATATCGGTGCGTTTTTAATACGAATGTAAATATTTTCTAGAACAGGTTTTTGTATATTTTCCTGTATATTAATAAAATAACTTGTAAATAAGATTCATGACAGAATCAAATATTTTTAATTTTCTTAACCGTCAGGATTTAAAGTATAATTTGTCAGAACTAATTAGGATGGCAACTTCATTTTATTAATTTTAAATTTTTTTATGTTTGTCGAGCTCAGGCATAACATCTGCCGACCTGAAGCGTTTCGTTTTGTTTGTAAATATGTAACGCGTCGGGTATTTAATATGATTGTCAAATGAATTTAAATGCAGATAAATGAAATAAAAATTGAAATGTACATACTTATAAACAATAAAAACTTTTTAAATGGTAAAAATGGCACTTGTCTCTCACCCAAAGTTCCGGGTTCGATCCCCGGTCGTGGCAGTGGAAAATACTGTGAGAGGGATTTTTTCACTATACACGGATATTGAGTGTGTGTGTCCCTTGTCTCTAAATGTGTAGCCCCCTCCCACACAAGGCTCTTCTAGAGCCTTCCGGGATAAAGGGGGTGTCATTACCTGGGATGTATTTATTATTTATTATTATTATGAATCATAAATAACGTCACAATAGTTCATCTGTGATAGAATTAATATATCGCATAACAATAATTTAGTTTCAGTGTCCAAGGTATGCCTGTTTCGATATATAACTTTTAAATTGATGTATGCTTTTTGCAAACTGTTCCGAATATGATCCGAAAATTTCAAATTCTTGTCAATTCATAGACCTAGATTTTTTTTCTGAGAACTTTAATACAAAGTCATTCATTTTTATTTTTTTTGAGTAGTTTGTCAGAAAATGTACTCTAATTTTATTTTTCCCAAAAATTATCATATTAGTTTTAACTGAATTTAAATTTAAACAATGATTTTTGGAGAAGATTATTTATTATCTATTTCGTACCCTTAGGGTTTTTTAATTGAATTTTCCTCGTCGGTGTAGGACAATAAACACAGAAATTTTACACTATGTGTAAAATTTCTGTGTTTATTGTCCTACACCGACGAGGAAAATTCAATTGAAGATTATTTATATCGTAATTTATTGCAGAAACAGCCTGCTCACATTCGTCTAGATTAAAAGAGAGATATAATTGGGTGTTATCGGCGTAATAATGTTGTCAGAATGAGGTAAAAGCGGTTGAAAAACTAAGTATATATATATATACTAAATAATAGAGGCCCCAGAATGGAGCCTTGCGATACTCCCTTGTTAATTATTAAAACTTTTGAAATATTACCTTGATACTTCACAGCTTCAAATCTGTCAGTGAGATAAGCAAAAAATAAGTTTAAAGCTGATTCACTAGGCCCAACGAAATGTAAAAGTGATATTAAGAGTTCATGGTTAAGAGTATCGTAAGCCTTCGAGTAATCGAGTAATATTAATATAATTAGTTTACCTTTATCACAAGCTTCTATTATATCATCTGTAATGTTTAACAAAGCAGTAGTGCAACTATGATTTAACTTAAAGTCTGATTGAGTTGATTGGATAACATTTTTGTACTTGAGATGTTTTTACAGCTCTTTTTCAGTGACTTTTTCTAAAACTTATCTGTCTTATATCGTTTAAATTTAAAGGATTTGAACTTTTAGGTAAAGGTATTACATGGGCTTTTTTCCAGCTACTTGGGAAGACTGAGTTTTTTAAACAAAAATTAATTATATGGGTTAGGTACGGTAATAAAAAAGGCAAACAGAGATTTAATGTTCAAATATTAATATTGTCAGCACCAGTAGCCTTGCTTTTTATGATGTTTATGATTTTAAGGGTATCAATTTCACTTATTGGCTCAAAAGTAAGTTGGGTTCTAATAGATAGATGACTTAATATTATTTTTATAAAATAAATTAGTATCAGTATCCGCTTTAATATTGGAAACAGAATTGACAAAATGATCATTACACACAACAACATTACTTAGGTTTTTTGGTAGGGTGTTGGCATTTTTATTGATATTCAGCAAGTCTTTTAAGGTATTCTATATTTGTTTGGAAGATTTATTTTTAATTTTACTATACTATAAAACGCTTTTTTTTCTCTTCATACAGCCGCAGTAACTATATTACTTAATTGTTTATAGTTGTGCCAATTAACCTGATTTTTGATGCGAGTGTATCTAGTTATGGCTTTGTCTCTACTTGAAATCATTGCTTTAATGGAGTCGATAAGCCACGGTGCATCAGGCTTTGTAATTCTGTAGGTTCTCTTAGGAGCATGAATATCTAAGAGAGTAATAATATTATCATTTAAACAATTTATTTTGCTATCCACATCATCTAACTGATAAATAATATCCCAGGGAATGAACCTTAGATCAGCATCAAACTGATTCTAATTAAAAATTTTATAATTTCTAGTGCTGATAAATTTTACAGATGAAATTTCTATATGGAAAGAAGATATAGAATATCTCACAATAAGATTAAGAACATTAATAAATTGTACCAATTACGAGTGATTCTTAATGTAAAGAATCGGATTATGGTCTACTGCGCTTTGGCTGAATCTAAAATTAGGTACTGCATTACAATATGGGGTGGTTTATATAAAAAAAAATCCTTAAATAATCTAGAGATAATTCATGATTCTTTTTAAAAATTATATTTAAAAACAGAAATGTATTCAACTGTTCTATTATACTAAGAAGCTGAATTATTTAGTATTAAAAAATGCCTACCAGTGTGTGTTGTGGGCGTATAAACAACATAATAACTTAAGCATTTTGCCTCAAACTATTCAAACCAGTGCTGTGACTGAGCAGTCGATTCAAGTTCCTTATTGCAGGAAATCGCATTTAAATTGAAACAGATTCTTCATACATAACAATTTCAATAAAATAAACAATATAACAATATAACTTTTCTCTGTACTATCTAATCAGTAAAAATCTCCTCAACATCTCCGCTAATTTAGATATCAGATAACTTTTCTTTTTTTGCTTATCCTACTTAATTCCAGATTTATGTTAGTTAGATTTGTTTTCTTTTTTTATATTTATTATTATATTGTTTTTTAATTCTTTCACTACTGTAATTCACATCTTATTACTGTTCTTTATCTTATCTGATTACTTCTCATTTTGGAACTGTAATGAACTCACTGTCATTCGAGACATTTCTACTCTTTCCAGTGTATTCTATGAGGCAGTGCCACCCTGGGCCGACAGGTGAACTATTATTTTACTAGTTGCCCATTAGGCATTCCGATTACTCTGTCTACTACTAGGGGTTAAACCCCTCTCCATAAGAGGGCGTGGGCGTGCACATAACACATAATACATTTTTCGAATTGTTTGGATACTATTTTTGACAGTCTTCAACCACCAATTGACTTAATTATTTATACAGTTTAAATGACATAGAATTATTTCTGTTTTTTGTGTGAATGTCAGATGATCCTGGTTGCGATGCGTATGTTGAGACAGCAAGATTTGGGCTATTTTTACTTAGTCCCTCGTCACCTCATTTGCCTTAACGAATTTCATTTAGATTTTTCTCATAAATTCATTGATAGGCCACCGTTCTAATACTTTACGAGTTTCTTTTGTCACATTATATTCAGCGTAAACACGTCTACGTACATACAGTCTATGATGAAGAGGACACATAATTCATGCACTATCCGCTAATACAGAAACAATCTTCTCTTGATCTGTTTTTATGCTATAATTTCAGACGTTATGGTACCAATCATAGTAAGGCTGCATCCTAAAATATTGGTTATTCTGCAGTTTATCTACTCAATTTTTGAGTTTTTTTTGCGAATACATTAATAAAAGTCATATGGAGCGTTTGTGACTAATGAAATGTTGCGCAAATTTATAATAATGAAAGAAATTGACGGAAAAGCGGAGCGAATAGGGGTGATCTGTGTGTAAAAACGAGTGAAAGTACGATGTTTCTAGGTCACTTTGAAACGATTACCATTGAAATAGTCATTTTGGGGCAAGGGTACATAAGATAGAGTTAATACAACATTATTTCTACTATGTGTATTATAACCCTATTCGGTTTGCAATGATAATACGCAAAGGTCCCAAAAAGGAGTAAAAATTCGACAATTTCAGATCATTTTCACATTAAAAGCATTTAAACAGTCATTTCAGGGCAACGGAAAATAAGCGTCATGACAAATTTGAATGTTTTTACTAGGATACGACGGGACTAGATGAAATCAATGAATTTCAGTAATAAGCAATCAAATACCATGACTCTTATTTACCCTTGCCCTAAAATGACTTTTTCAATGCTAAGTGTTGCGTTGTGCAACCAATAAAATAGTTTTTTAGAAGGAAGTATTTATTGAACACTACTTAACAAGACTTTAACAAGTTGCGAAGTGAATTGTTTGGGATGAGAAATATAACTAACTAGTTTTGTATCAGATACCAGTGCAAAAAGGTACCTGAGGTTGGGGTAGGTTACATATTTGCTGTCTGTCGGCTCTAAGTTTAATATTTCAATTTTATAAATTATATTTCATTCTTAATTGCGGGAAAGTACGCTATACTAACCGTTTCAAAGTGACCTAAAAATGTCGTACTTTCACTCCTTTTTACACACCCAGCACCCCTATTCGCTCCACTTTCTTCGATTATTAAACATTTGCGCAACGTTTCATTAAAATATATTTTTAGTCGCAAACTCCTCTATAAAATCCTTATTTTACTATAAGGAACGTAACCAGACTGCAACCAACGCCGAGCGTTGAATTACAAGTTACAATCCTGGTGCGTTAAGTGTAATAATTGCATATTACCATCAAAACGCTAATGCTTCGATTGCAACAAACATTGATGGTAATATGCAATTATTACACTTAACGCGCCAGGCTTGTAACTTGTAATTCAGCGCTCGGCGGGGCACACAGCCCGGAGAGTAGCTGTTGATTTGCAACTAAAAATATTGTGTTTTAATATCCCGCCCTCTAAAAGCACATTTGAACTATGCTAAGCCCAGCCAGGCTGTTTATTTTTCGAATGCAACAGACACTGGACCGCTAGATGGCGCCTGCTGACTATTTTACATGTCGCTATTCCAAAGATACCGAAATGTACTAAATGGTCAAGTGATCCTCGTATCGGTCGTCACATGCCTACTTTGCACTGACGAGAGCTAACAGCTCGAAACTGAAGTCTGATCAGTAGGATCAGTCTTTCGGCTGGTGTTCATTGCAATCGAAGCATTAGCGGTTTGATGGTAATATGCAATTATTACACTTAACGCGCCAGGCTTGTAACTTGTAATTCATCGCTCGGCGGGGCACATAGCCCGGAGAGTAACTGTTGGTTGCAGTCTGGTTACGTTCCTTATAGTAAAATAAGGATTTTATAGAGGAGTTTGCGACTAAAAATATTATGTTTTAATATTCCGCCCCTAGTTACAAACGGTTCATATAATTAACTCTCTTATTAATATATCCACAAAAAAAAAACCTGAAAGTCGAAGTCGATAAACTGCAGAATTACCAAAATATTTTACAGTTGTGCCAAGCAACTATAATTTTTTATATGATCTACCAAAAAACACACCACATTTCTACTTGTTTATTTTTGTCCTGAGAAGTCTAAGGACGAAGGTCCATTTTAACGAATTCAAAAATACTGCTGCGTTTATCAGAATCTGGCAGTAGAGGTTTTTAGCTCTGCTACGCCAAAAAAATGAAGTTCCCTCTATACGATTCTGATTTGTAATTGGTGCACTTAAGTTGTATTTCGTGGACCAATTTCGCATGGATGCGAACAAAGTTGCAATCTGGCAACGTCGCCATAGGTAGCGTGAGTCGTTTTTTCGCCAGTGGTTACGTCCTTGAAAACAATTTATTATTTAATTGCAATCAGCTCAGATTCCATGCATACATTCTCGTGATTATAACAGTCCAGCAAGCATGCATGTGGTAACAGTAGTAGCTTTCCACAATCTACGTATGATAATTTGCGATATTAATGGTAAGGAAAGGAGAAGTACCATTTGCTGTATAAAATAATAATATAATACCGGTTTCTATTTCAAGGTTACTTTGACACTAGGACATTTTATTTATCAATTCATTTTCTCTTCTATGATTTTAACTAATGTAAACAATTCATGAAAGAAAAATATTTAGTTTGCGTCGTATTTAGTAATTATTATTAAGGTAAATAATTATAAAATGGAAATAAATATTATATCAAATCAATAGAAAATGATTTTTTTTGGTTTCATTGACTGTAATAAACTTTAAACCTTTGCGTACGAGGCAGCGAACCGTAACAAAATTTCCTTTTTTATGCAAATTTGTTTACTTTATTATTATATACAGGCAGGGCCGCTGCAAACAACCACGGATAAAAAATGCTTTGAACACTAAAAAGGGTGCACAAACTCTGTTAGTGCAGTTGAAATAAATAAAAAAAGTATTCACTATTACTAAACAGGCAAAAACCACATAACCAAATATTTTAATATAACGTTCCTTTATATACTCAGATGTGTGTCTTATGTAATGTCTCGTTATAATAACTATATTCCTAGGGATGACTTGTCTGATTATGATACATCATAATTTGACGGTACCTCAACATAAATCACCAATAGCAGCTAACGGCCCCAATATCATGTCCATCAATTCGATTTTTAAGAGATATTCATGGAAACATTAAGGAAAGAGTGTATAGTTCTCTCGATTTGCAGAATTCGGAAGTCCTTCTTAACTGTAAAAGAAAAATATTATTTGCTCACGCATTCAGTGGATGCGATACTACATCAGCATTTTTTGGCAAAGGAAAAGCACAAACGGTAAAGTTGATAAATGCTAGAAGGGACTGGACGATGTTTTGTATATATGTAACAATTCATCATCGATGAAACCAGATATTGTACAAGCTGGAGAAAAAATTATACTAGTTTTATACAAGGCACTCGACATCGTTAAATCAATTTAGATTCATTTCATTTAACAAATTTGTTGGTCAATCTAATCAAGCAGTGGTATTATCAAGACTACTACCACCTACATGTGCTGCTTTAGAACAACATTCGTATCGCGTTTTTCAACAAATTCATTCGTGGCGTAGAGAAAATTTGAAGCCTAATGAATGGGGTTGGAAAACAATCAGCCAAATTTTGGTGCCAATTCCTACAACTGAGATACCAGCTCCTACTTTTATTCTTCAATTAATATCTTGAGGTTGTAAAAAGAGTTGCGGAAAATGATGCGGTTGTGCTAAGGTTGAATTGAAGTGTTCAACAATGTGCTCCAATTGTCATGGTCAAGGATGTCTTAATTCAGTGTTAGGGGAAGAATTACCTGAAGATAATCCAATTATTGAATAAACAGTAGTTAGGTTTTAGTAGATTAGGTCTCAATGAGAAACCACTTTAAATAAAAACGCGCCGGGAGCTGTACCTCAGCGGTGGTGTGGAAACGGGCCGGATGTAAGAGACACAGTAGTAATAACAAAATTTTCTGTAGTCATACTTTTTGTCCTTTTAGCCAGGTTTGTGTAGGAAAATCTGCTTTGCATGTAACATTTTTCTATGGCCAATGTATTTCCAGATATTTGTCACTTTACTCGTTTTTGCCTAACTTTAGCAACATATCCTAATTTTTCAAACCATATTTGTGAGAGTTGAGTTAAAGATAGAAAAAAGTTTATGAAACATAAATGATGTAAAATTTTATACCCAATATTTTAGGTCCTATATATTTTCCTCGTCAGAGTAACAGTTTTTGAGAAAAAATAAAAAAACTAGCGCGAGGTCACACTAGAGGGTGGTTTCTGCAGCAAAAGGAGATGAAGCACCCTACTGAGAGATGGTAAAGTATATACGATTGGAATTGAAACCATATAAAAACTAAAAGCCGGCAAAAACAGTCGGCATCTCTTTATTGTACATGGGCGGAGGTAAATAGAAATGCTTGTCATAAGAAAATGATTTTCGGGCGTTCCTCTGTTTCAAATGGTCTCCAGAAAGCCATGGTAAATTAGTAAATAATTAAAATATTTTTCCTTTTATACAGTAGTAAATATTTATAAATATGAACAGTAACTAACTAAACTCCTACGCTTGATATTATGATAGGTATTTATGCGCTGCAGTGGCACATAGACAGCACGATATTAGACTTCCACGTTCCAAGATAAAGAAACGATTTACGAGTTTTTTTGTGCTAGTAGGCCTGTCCGTTTTATTACCTTTAAACCAGTGCAGTTGTAGATGGTTCATTCAAGCTGATTACATTGCCAGTCTCGGACTCGCCTGCACAGTTTCAACTACCGTTCGAATCTCAATACCATTGCCAAATATATAGGACAGAATATCAAGTTCAGTACGCACGGTCCTGTGCTTTAAAACTGACCAGTTTCAATTCCAATCGTATATACTATAACTCTTTTGATGTGTATTTGGATGTCTATTAAGAGTCTGCACCCAAATTTTTAAAACTATAAATTATTTCTCCTAAAAAACCTAATTTACTGTGACTAACGGGTTCATAGGAATACGAGATGTGTTGTTGTAGAGATTCTGTTTTATATGTAAACAGGCATGTTGAGTGGAAGTACAATGAGCGAATGTTAATAATATCTTGATTATAGAATAAATTTGTTTAGTATCTCCGATTTTTGTTAAAAACAATTTTTAGTATATAGTTCAGAAATATTTAACTGACTCAGTGCATTATTGTACAGACCACTCCATACAATAATACCATTTTGATATGAATTCTATTAGAGATTTATAAATCAATCTTAGTAACTTTTTATTTAGGAATTGCCTCAACTGATAAAACATATGAATAAACTTTCTTAGTTTTCTAGTTATTTCTAAAACATGGCAGTTCCCATTTCAAATGTTGGTGTATGATCCCAAGATATTTAGTGGTCTTGCTTTCGATATTTTTTTCGTTTTAACTTTTTGATTTTTATGGATTTAAAACAATGCTGTGTTGATTTATGGAGAAAGGAATCTAATTTGGTTTTTTAATGATTAGTGACAGTTTTATGATGCTGATAAGGTCAATATATGCCACTTGTATAGTGGTCATCTGGTAGCATTTTCAAAATATTAATTTCGTTTATATCTAGGGAATAAAAATTGCTATGCCTCACATGCGAGCTATAAAAAATTCATTTAAAACATTTTCGTCCGTGGTTGGATTGCGTTTCCCGTTTAGATACTATAGCCCACTTGTACTAGCTAGCCTTAAGCAGATAAGCTTAGTAATGAATAATATAAAGTTTTAAGTGATCCCTACACACGGAATACACATATAACGTTTCCGAGAAGCCATTATCATAATTCCGCTTAACATTATCTTCCCAATCCTAAATAAATATTTAAAGCCAGATTTTTTACATGAATACACGTGATTTCGAGTGCGGATCAGGGTCTCTATAATTTCCCCAGATGTCTGGAATAATCAACAATTTAACGAAACGTTTTATAGAAATTTGTTCCACTAAATTGCATCCTTTTATGGTTGACGGTTTGAATTATTTTTAATTTAATAAACGATTAAGGTCTAAGATTATATCGTCGAATATAGCAAAAGGTGCGTCGAGGATTATGTTAAATTTACCCATATTAGATCTAAGTAGTGTGATAGTATTGCTATTTTATGTTATTACGTCAAAACACAAGATGTGACGAAAATATTTCGGTCATTATCTTAAAGAATGTCTTCTGAAAAGAAGTTTATCACTGAGAAAATTGTGCTGCTATTTAACTTGCACTGATGGCTGGTTTTTGAATCCACCAAATAGTACGGAAAACATCTTGGCTTTCATCAACATTTTTAAATATTTTTTGTCGTTTTCGAGCTATTAGAGAAAAACTGATATAAAGCAATCAAAATATTTTGGACACAGTCTGCATCTGTATGATTTTTTTATATCTCGTATATTCATTACTTTATTTCCCAAATTTTATGCTGGTAATCAGAGTAGCGATATTTATTTTAAACAAGCAATTTACTGTGTAAAAAATAATTTCTGAAGAGGGAGTAACAGATTTACCCAAAGAAAAGCAAATGAAGAAATATTAGTTTAAAATCTAAATAGTTTACACAAACACATAAACAAATAAATGTATAAAAAAAAAAAAACCATTATTAGTCATCAGCAGCATCATAGCCTTCATCATTATCACACTGGATGTTTTCTTGGTCTTCATCATTATCTTTTTTTTTCCATTTGACATTACATGTACAAGAATAGTCACAAAACTTACAAACTAACATACACAAAAGTAATCAGATACAGAATAAAAGCATTTATTAAGTAAAAATTCTTTTAGCCTAGATTTAAATAAACTTCCTCTTTTAATACATTTTATATCGTCAGGTAATAAGTTAAAAAATTTCGGCCCTATAAAATTAGGAGATTTGGCAGTAATTTTTAGCCTAGCAAAAGGAACATGAAAATTTTGTTTTTGTCTGGTATTAATATTATGATAGTGGCTATTTAAAATAAATTTTGTCTGATTTTTAAATATATATATATATATATATATATATATATATATATATATATATATATATATATATATAATTCAAAAATGTACAAACTTGGTAAAGTTAATATTTTATAATTTCTAAAAATGTCTTCACATGAATGGGTATACGGAACGCCTGCAATACATCTTAAAATACGTTTTTGCGCGATAAAAACATAAGAAGCAAAAGTGGAGTTTCCCCAGAAGCAAACACCGTATCTCTGTCGAGATTCAACTTGTGCATAATACAAACAGATAAGTTGTTCTGTACAAAGAACCGTTCTTATATTTCGAAATAAATAGGTAATGGATGCAAGTTTTGAAATTACAGCCTCACATTGAGATTTCCAATTAAGGTTGTTATCTAACTGTATACCTAAGAATTTAGCTGTTGGTGCTTCAGTAGATAAAAGTGTATTGTTTATATTAAAATTTAGCAATTCACAATGTTTTTGATTAGTATGAAATCTTAAAACCTGGGTTTTATCAGCATTAAAATATAATGAATTTTTAGAGAACCATTGGTTATTGTTACAATTGAGTTCTAAAATTTCATCTGTTTTGTTTGAAATGGTTAAAGATGTATCATCGGCATACATCGTAAAATGAGTACTAGATGAAACAGAATCTATTTCGTTTACGTATAATAAAAATAACACGGGGCCCAAAACGGAACCCTGTGGAACTCCGATTGTTAAAAGTGAATAGTCAGATGTAACAGAACTTAAACCATTTGAATTTTTATATCCTATATTAACACGTTGTTTCCTATTTTCAAGATAGGTTAGAACCCAGTTTAGCGCTATACCTCTTATACCATAACAACTCAGTTTAAATAATAATCGTTTATGATCGACGTAATCGAATGCCCTGCTGAGATCGCAAAAAATTCCAACAGGACATTCGCCTGTTTCAAGAAAATTTAAAATATCATAAAATGACTGTATAGCAGTAGTAGTCGACATTCCACCTCGAAATCCTTGTTGATTATTTGTTAAGATCTGATATTTTTCGATATACTTCAATAACCGATCCATAAAACAATATTCAAGTATTTTAGAAAATCCAATAGGCACTGTAACCGGTCTATAATTTTCTAATAAATTTGGATCAATTTTCTTGAAAACAGGAACAACCTTTCCAGTTTTTAAGCCATCAGGGAAGGTTCCAGTTTCAAAAAACATTAACGATATAAGTAATTGGTTCAATGATAAAATTTAAATTTTTTTTTAATTATAAACATTTTTTTTTTTTATACATTTATTTAACGTCGGCCTATTTCCGCTACTGAGGCCTAACACCGACGCCTGTAGACGAGCTACCCCCAACCAGGAATTTTGCCGAATCTCTTCCCTTAAGAAGAGTAGGGATCTTTTACTTGCCTAACATTTAATAGACAAGGGACCGACGGCTTTACATCCCCTCCGAAGGATGGTATATCTCCTATACAACCCTCGCCTAAGGTTGTATAGCTTCCGCGCATACACTGATTTACAAGCCGCTGGAAGATGTGTGAGGCGAGAACGCGGTTTCCGTTGGAATGGTCACAATTATAAACATTAGTACATTATCTGTACCAGATGATTTTTTACTTTTTAATTTTTTCGTCAGTAATTTTAACATTTCTTCTGCGCTAAATGAATTGCGAAATAAGGAATTAGTTTGTATAATCATATTGTCATTATTATCAGAAGAAATATTATTTACTTTTGGAATTTGATCGGTTATATTTCTGGGTGTATTAATAAAAAAATCATTAAAATGTGAGGCAATTATTCGTGGCGCCTCATACAAGACCCCATTATTGTTTATAGAAATATTATTATGATTTTTATTTATGTTACATAATTCAGACATAACTTTCCAAGCAGATCGGGATTGGTTTTCTGAATTAAAAATTTTATCTTGATAATAAGACTTCTTAGTTTTTCCGATCAGCAGCTGATGGATCCTTTTCTGGTTCTTATAAGCAGTCGACAATTCCGGATAACTCTTTTTCAAAATAAACAGATCTTATAAATGTGAACTGGATACTCTTACTTCATCATTTACCCATTTTTTATCTGCTGGTACATTATTATAAAATTTCCGAAGTGGAAAATATAGCTCAAAATAATACATAAAAGTGTCATTAAAATTTGTAAAAGCCTCGTTAACATCTGTTTTGTGATAGATCTCATTCCATCTTTTATTATGAATAGCCCTACTAAAATTTAAAATAGAATTTTCATTAAAACTTCTTTTAAAAAATGATGTGCCGTGTATACTATTATTATTTTCATATTCTACCATATCTAAATCGAAAAGAACGGTTCTATGATCTGATATAACATTGTCAAATATACAACATAATCCATTAGATTCAAAATTGATAAAAATATGATCAATTGTAGTCAAGGTGGTTGCAGTTACTCGAGTGGGCCACTTTACTACACTTCTTAAATTAAAACAGGCTAAGACATTACACAATGAATTAAAATCTTTTGTATTGGTATACGAGTCAAGATTAAAATCGCCACATACAATAACATTCATATTTGGCTTGACTAGGCTATTTAAAACATCTACAATTAAGTCAGAAAATAAATTAATATTACCAGACGGAGATCTATAACAATATATTATCAACGTGTTTATATTGCTATGTTTCCATTTTAAAGCACACGCCTCAAAATGCTTTTCATTACAATAAGATGTTAAATCAATAGATTTAACATTTACATTATTTTTAGCCCAAATGACAACTCCACCTCCTTTAAAAATTGATCTACAATAAAAACTAGTCAATTTAAACCCGCTAATATGTAGAGTACCTATTGAGTCACTATTTTTCCAAGTTTCATTAAAACAAAATATTGAAGTTTAAATAATTATATATATCCAGATATAAATTGTCAACTTTACTTGAGTTGAGACTCTGCGCATTAAGTAATAATATATTTGGGTTACATTCTCTTCCATTCATCTTCTTCGACAATCATTTGTTTTGCATGAGCAATACGTTGTGAATGGCAAAAATAGCATTTTTACAGCCACATCGTTAGTTTTGCGTGGGGTGGTGGATTTACTCAGTTTCAGAACGTAGGTAAGAAGTGCAACTACTACATTTTAGACAGTTTTGGGCAGTAAACTTCTTGAGTGTTCACCCTTTGGAATTCATGAACTAATGGATCCAAATGTAGGGTCTCAAATTCCATGTTTTTATATACACCTCTGAAGTTGTGAAAGCAAAAACCCCATCAGTTGGAAGTAGCTAACACAGGAGGAGTAGTTATAATCTACTACGTCAGATTCTATTTGCCCAACGTTTCACACGAGTTTGAAAACAGCATGAAATCATGCTGGGCAAATGTATTCAAATGTTTTCATTTGATATGTTGAAATCACGGCCTTGAGCGAAACAAGACTCCCAGGCGAGGAGAGCTTGAAAGAGAAAGACTGCACCTTTTCTGGAAGGGCTACTCTTCATAAGCCAAAAAATTCCTCCACGGTGTAGAGTTTACCATAAAGAAATAAATTTCATGACATTTTCCAAGCATGAAGAAATTACCATTATAAGTGCATATGCTCCAACGCTCGATGAGGACATGGAATCCAAGGAAGTCTTTTAGCAGGACTTCGAGAATGCTCTCCGTACTACTCCAAGTAAAGACAGAATCATCTTACTCGGAGATTTCAACGCCCGAGAAGGAAGAGATTATGAAGTCTGGCAAGGAGTGATAGGGAAACAGGGATTAGGTAGCATGAACTCAAACGGCGAACTATTACTCACTACATGTGCTGAGCACGGCCTCACAATCACAAACACCATATTTCGTTTACACAAGAAATTTAAGGGCACATGGCCGTGCCGACGCTTAGGTCACTGGAATACCTTGGATTATATTATATTTCGTAGAGGAGACATAAATAAGTTCTTATCACAAAGGCTTGCGTAGATATTGAATGCTAGAGCGACCATTGAATTTTAATAGCAAAAATGAACATAATCTACAAGGTAAATTCTCTCAACCGAAGACCAATTTAAGACCGCGGTATAAAATAGAAAGGTTATCTCATTCTGATGTAAGGGAGCAGCTCAAATCTGCTGTTCGAGAAGGCCTGGCCACAACTAATAGAGAAACAACTGACTCTGACCCAAACATCTACTGGGAACAGATGAAAAATGTTGTGGAGTTCAGTAAAAATATTGTGGAATTGGAAAAAAGAAGGAAGAGAGAAGATTGGTATTATAGCAGCAGTGTTCAGATCGACGAGATATTAGAGCATACACGTCTAGCTTTTCAGGCCGTCCGTATGAACAGTGGATGCATAATGGCGGCGGTTTTGACGAGCATAGTGTCATCCCAGGTAGAACACTAATATTGAACCAATATTGGTTTAATATTACAAAAATGTTGGCTCATTGTAAAAAACGCAACATTGAACCAATAAAAAATGTGAACATTTTTGCATATCGACTCAATATTGGTTAAGCTATATTTAACAAATATTTAAAAATCATATCATATAATATTTTATTCCAATATAAATTATTATTTGAAATCATATATTGGCCCAATATTTAATGAAAATTTAGCCTAATGCCCAAAGATGGTAAAGCTATTTCTTGTAATTTTCATAAAGTACAATTTTTTAATAATAATTATCATTTTAAGAACCTCACTAACAAGATCTGGAAATGATTGTAGTAAAACCTCCAGCTGAAATATATAACCTGTTTATGGTAGGTACACAACTACATCATCTGTAAAATTACTAAAGGCATCTTGGGCCTTTGTTAGTACAGATTAGGTGAGTATCACCACAATGAATTTCTCTTTGTCATTATTGAATCACATTGCCTGGAGACCCTAAGTCAGAAATTGTAAGCTTGTACAAGCATATTGCAAGGAGAGCCATCTATGCAACTTATTGCAATCAGCCTAAGCATAGCATGACTATCCAATATAGATATAAATCAGTTAAATAATATTGTTTAAAAGAGACTTTAACAATATAATCTCAATATGAATATCTCGATATTTTAAAATTAATATTTGTCATTATCAGTCGATGTTTGTTGTGCAATATTACTAAAAAGTTCAATAACAACATAATAACATATACACTTTCCAATATTGCAAAATCAATATTTATTGGTATTAGAAAGTATTCCCTAAACAATATAATTTTACACATAGTTGACAAATATGAGTTTCCTAATATTTTACAATCAATATTTATCTTTATCAATCGATATTTTTTGTACAATATTATCAAAAAATGTAATAACAAGATACCGCGAATATAGATTTTTCAATGTTGTGAAATTAATATTAATAGATATTTATCAATATTGTCTGCGTATATCTGGATTGGAATGTGTTAAAACAATATACTACCAACATTGGCATACCGATATTTAATACTAATGTATATTAATATTAGTTCAATATTTTTGTTACAATTTCAATGTATCTATATTGATCCAATATTGAACCACGGTCCAGCCAATATTATGGCTGGGATTAGACTCAATGTAATAAATAATAAAACTAAAATAACAGTCTGTTATGACTGATTTGGTCATGAAACAATTAATGGTACCTAACGTTATTACTTACGTATATTTTTCCACTTTGTCAAAACAAATACTGCAAACCTGCTTTTGACACTTGCGATACGTTGTAAACACACTGATGCACACCATCACACACAAACCATAGCCGCCATTAAGCGTCCATTTGGGTGGAGTGGGGGCCGAGTGGCCAAACTCAACTTTATAGGGACTCTATCAATATGTATAGTGCGGGAAAGAGGAAATTGAGAGGGGGGGTGCGAGGTGAGACGCTAAGAAGGCAGGCCCGGACTTAACTATATTGTGTACGTATGTCTGTTTACGCTTTTAAAGGACCACGCAATTTTCTTATGGAAAAGTGACTTGCGTTAAATTGGTTGAAATTTTGATATGTTGTGTATCCCATCTCTCTGATCAAATGTCTCAATTGGCACAAATTGACAAACTTTCACAGTCTTGAGATAAAGCTTGCTAAAGTAAGAATTATCGTTTATTTGAGATGTATGGGTCTGGGTTAAATCAGTACTCTTTTTTTTGCTTCTAGTGTCTCACAGTGGTTTGAAAACACCTCATAACTGTCATGGTTTATTTATTGAAATATTACATCATATAATCTCAAACGTCGTCACGTCATATGACGTCATAGCATGTAATATCGTGTCATAGAACATCATGATTTAAATAACATTCTTTTCTCTTACTTCTAGGTGCTCAGATCACAATAAAATTCAAAGTGACCACTATGAGGTTCTGTGACACGACATGACCTGCTATGACGTCATATGATATGATAAGACAATCAATTATACTGTTTAGGTGTTATTTAACAAATCTGAGACATTGATGCATTTGATACAGAGATAGGATACACAACATATCAAAAATTCAACCAATTTAACGGAAGTCACTTTTCCATAAGAAAATTGCGTTGGCTTTTGTTGTGTGGGCTCAGTTTAGCTGGCAACAATTTACACTACTGACTATACAATAGTTACAGTATCCTAGTTCACTTAATATTTGAGTAAATATTTACTACCTAGCAAGAACCACGGGGAGGTATGAGCATATCTTGCCATGATAGGATGGGTAAAGAATATTAGTACAGGATAAAGAAAATTATACAAACAAATAAAATTAAAATAGTAACAGTAAAAAAATATATAGGTATCCCCAAAATAAATAAAAAAAATAACAATAAACATCTAAAAACAAAAAAACTTAAAATAGTAACAATAAAAAAATATATAGGTATTCTCAAAATAAATTAAAAAATAACAATAAACCTCTAAAAACAGAAACAAAACTCGAAATAGTAAATTTTCGTAAATAAAATATGTATTCTCCAAATAAATAAAATTAAATATAATTGAATTCTTTAAATAAATAAAAATAGATTAAAATACTTACGAACACACAAAATGACATAAATAATAAGCTTGATATCACGATCACTATCATTGAACACAAAAACGGACACAAATAATAAACTTATATATATCACTACCACTTCTTCAATCACAAGTCATCACAATCTAATCACTTTGGCAATTCTCTTTTCCCAATCTTCCTTGGTAATTTTGGACACTTCGTTTTTAATTAACTCTATCACTTTTTTGTCGAATTTTGGAAAAGTATTTCCTTTTCTGATATTTTTTTTCAATTTTCCCCAAATCAATTGTATTGGGTTGAAAATACAATAATATGGTGGTAATCTTAAAACTTTGTGGCCAAATCTTTCAGCTATACTGTCTATAACATAATTCTTCTCAAATGTTTTCGTATGAAGGACTTCCAACAATTCTGCTTTAGTATAACTGTCCATATAATATAGGTCGTGATCCGTTAAACAAATTTGCAACTCCAATTTAGTCGAACTCTTATTAGGAATTTTATATAATTCTCTTGAATGGTACTTCGCATTGTCAAGAACAATAACACTATTTGGCTTTAATTTTGGAATTAGAGAATTTTCAAACCATTTTTCAAAAATTACTCCCTCCATATTCTTGTGATAATCCACGTTACACTCTTCCATGTTTTTCCCGCATAGTTTCAATGCATCCATCACCTGATTCACAGTGTAATATAACCAATCGAGTCCCCTTATTTGGAGGCAATGACTGTGGTAGACATTTTTTAGTTCCATCAGTCCATCCGTTTTTTACGGTATCGTGAGTGTCATACCAAGTTTCATCTAGGTAATAAATTGTTTTATTTTCCCTTCTGAACTTTTTAATCTCCTCTAGATATGAATGTCGCCAATCCACTATTCGTCTGCTTTCCATAATCGCCACGCGTTTATTAATTGTTTTAAATTTAAATCCAATTTTTTTCAGCCAGTTCCTTAAAGTTCTTGTCGTATATTTCAAAGGACAATCCATTTCCTTTAGTTTTCTGTCTACCACGTCAACAGTCGGGATTTCATTTTTCTGATATGCATCATAAATTACATTTTTTAAAAGTTTTGCTATTGATGGATCTAAAATTTTTGATATACCAGCGTCGCAACGTTGCTTTCTTTCGGTAACACCTGTTTTCACTAGTTTGTACAATGTGGAATAGGGAACGTGGGTTAAAGATTCTGTTTCCCTTAATATATCTAAATCACACAAGTTAAAGTCATTAGTTTGTCGCTGTAAAAGAGTATTATACACATTTAAACAAATTTGTTTCCCGTCACTGCTTAAATGCCGTTTTTTTCTCCCTTGAAACTCATTTGGAATTTTATTTTCTTTATCACTGAAATCACTATAACTGTCACTTTCACACTCACAATCACTCGATCGACTCATCTTTGTAATAAATAAGTTACATACCAGCAAGAAGACAAATATAAACTAATGTATTAATGTATTAATTACACTTACACCCGTACACTCCGCCGTATATGAAAGTAAACTAAGTCCGCCTCTGAAGTACCATATCTCACATGTCGTTCGTGCTAGTTGGCAAACAACACAAGCCTGACCTTCTCTCTCATTCTAATGCACGCGACATAAAAGACGTAAAACATGATGTGATACAAACAGCTATGCGTTATGCATAGCCACTACCCTCTCTATTCCCCACTACGTCTGTGACCGTTTTCATTTATCGTTTTCCTCTACAATACATGTCAGTGCTCTCTATAATCGTAGATAGAAAGCTAGATGAGAGAGGTGTGAGAATTAGGTATCATTTCAGCGGAAATCTCTTCAATCTGGCCCGCCTTCGAGCTATACTAAGGACTCGCCGCGTCTGTTACATTACAGAGCTCATGTACGCAGACGACTGTGCTCTAATAGCCCGATCACCGGAACAACTGCAGAGAATCCTAGAAGTTTATTTTGAAGCCTATAGAGCTATTGCGCTTGAATTGAATACAACAAGGACAGAAACTATGTCAATATCTCAGATAGTTCGTGATCTATGATCAACAACTGGAGGAAGTTGAACATTTTAATTACCTCGGTAACATTCTAAACTCACAGGCAAATATTAACGTCGAAGCACAAAACAGAATGCATGCAGATTCTAGGGCCCTCTGGAAACTTCGTCAAAGAGTCTTTAAGAACCACGACCTCTCTCTAGATACCAAAATTGCCGTATATCGTGTGATAGTGCTACCAACTTTTCTATATGGCTGTGAAGCTCGAGTCCCCTACACCAGACATATAAAGGCATTTGAACGTACTCAGCAAAGACACCTGCGGCAAATCATGCATATTCGATGGTTCCAGCGTGTTTCAAAAAATGAAGTTCTTAGAAGAGCTAAATGTACATCCATTGAATCTCTGGTATCACGAACGCGTCTTCGATGGGTTGGACATATCTGTCGGATGGAAGACAACCGACTTGAGAAATGCGTAGTGTATGGTGAGTTATGCGAAGGAAATCGTAATCAAGAAGGTCAACGGAAAAGATGTAAGGATGTTGTCCATCAAAGGATGAACGCCATCAATATTGCAGATAAGTGGGAAGAGCGCGTTCTAAACAGGATCCAGTGGAGAGGGGTAGTGGCCAGCTACCAAAGTCAACTTCCGCGCAGAAGAAACAACTACACGCCTGGACACTTCCAATGCCCCGAATGTGGTCGCATAATCACATCTAGAATTGGGCTCTATAGCCACAGACACATTCATTTATAATGTAATTGGATTATGAATTTTGAATTGTAATGTTTGTCGATGAGTAAATCAATCCCATTTCAGGTCTATCTTCTATGAGGAGGCTGTATTGTACTCATTTCCATTAATATTTTTCTTTGATTTTTATGTGCATTGAAACAGACCAAAAATGAAATCAATTCTCAGTTATATCTTGAAATATCTTCAGAAAAAACTTTTTTACTTATAAAAAAGTATTTTCAGACAGTAAAAAGACACAAATAAAAGCTTGAGCTATAATTATTGTTTCTAGTCTTAATACTTTACTGGATCCAATTTGATACGTAGCAGTCATTCTCAAAAAGATTATTCGTTCTTAAATACTTAGCACCTGAATACTTATTGAAACCACCGTACCTTGCACATCAAAATTTTTACATATATCCTTATTTTATTCTATGATATATACGTACTCGATGAGATATTTCCTGATGCTTTCCCCCATTCAAACAATATATTTTTAATATGAAATGAAATAACCCCTTCCGACATTAATTGTTTGCAAATATTGGCAGCTGTTTTGAAGTTGATAACTCAACTATATAGACTCTGCACTGTTGGTTCAAAACCAAAATACATTTATACAAGGACCAATATACAACAGCAATCTGTGTTGCTGCCGATAAGCCACATAAATTGTGATACACGATGGGGTTTACTGTCTGCATAGTAACGAGTGAGCTTACGCCTCATTTTACAAGAATATATTCAACATAACGCGAATATAAATTCCGTTAGCAGCACTTATTTTGCATTATAAATTTTAAGGAATCTACATTTGGAACGATATATGAGTCGAGCCAAGCCATAACCTCTATTTATAATCTAATCTACCGGTATTGGTATTTTCAGGTCAAACCGAGAACATTGGTTCCTGAGACCGTGAATTTTTTTATTCTATCGGCTTTACCATTGTTTCTACATGTTTATTTTTGAATTATGTTGGTTTGGTTTATAAATAAATTTTAAATATAAAGGAATCAGCAGTATAAAATATAACCTATTTACAGAGATTTCTGAAAATAATCTTCGCTAGCCATGATTTGATTCCATCATTTTCGTCCAGGAAAACCGAACACGCTCAAAAATATTAAGAGTTGTTTATATCGCTGTGTACGCACTTGTAAATCAGTGTTGTAGATTTTGTTTGGCTAATGACTTTAAAAGCTCCCGTACAAGAGCAAAATAAGAGGATTCAAGTCTAGTTATTTAAGGAGCCGTATAATCCAGTCTGTATATAGAAAATTGATCGATTTTACGTAAAAAAATAATACAGGTATCTGAAGGTTGTAGGTCATAGGAGAGGGATAGTAAATGATAAATACGTATAGACGTACAGCCAAATTTGCCCTATTTTTTTTAAGAAACAACGACTAAAATTGGAAAATTCAGTTTTCGGGCCATAGAATTTTCCAATTACATTTTAGAGAAACGCTGTATATAAAAGTTATAGGTATTAAAATGACCTTTAATTTCATTTTTTAAGCGTTAAAATCAATACATAAATTATCGAGATAATGGCGAAAACCCCTTTTTTGCACTATGCACTATGTGAATGCTAAAATTTTGCAATAAATCTTTTACTTTTGCCTCAGTTTTGTTCTAAACTATTTATTTTTTATGATCTAAATATTTGATAAATTAATGAAGCACCCATTTGTTTGTACCAAATAAAACAATTTCAAATTAAACATAAAAATGACTGATTCTTTCCGGTGCACTATATTTATTTTCTTTGTATATTTATTTTATTCGCATCAAATTATTATTAAATAATATTGTTATTAAAAATAATTAGTAATAAATGTATTATAAAAAAATCCACATAATTTTTTAATGAAATACTTATAAAAATAATTGATCTTTTGTGTTCTTCGATTTATATGGATTTTCTTTGCATTAAATTTTTTATAAATTATATTCATTATTATTATTATTTTTAATGTAATAATTTTTAAATTGTTATAAAAAATCAAACGTATGGTAAATGTATCCGAAAAAAGAAAAGGAAAATTTTTGTATTTTCATTTAAAATAACTACACACATGCTGATAACGAAGCCAGTTTCCAGCATTTATCATTTTCTAAACCCCTCCAATGACTTACAACCTTCAGATATTAAAACATAATATTTTTAGTCGCAAGCTCCTCTATAAAATCCTTATTTTACTATAAGGAACGTAACCAGGCTGCGACCAACAGCTACTCTCCGGACTATGTGCCCCGCCGAGCGCTGAATTACAAGTTACAAGTTTGGCGCGTTAAGTGTAATAATTGCATATTACCATCAAAACGCTAATGCTTCGATTGCAACAAACACCAGCCGAAAGACTGATCCTACTTAAAGGAGCTCTCTTGCCAGTCGTCACACACCACTTGCAGACTGCAGTTTCGAGCTGTTGGCTCTCGTCAGTGCAAGGTAGGCATGTGACGACCGGCACGAGGATCCTTTGACCATTTGGTGCTTCCCGGTATTTTTACAATAGCGACATGTAAAATAGTCAGCAGGCGCCATCTAGCGGTCCAGTGTATGTTGCAATCGAAAAATAAATAGCCTGACTGACAAATGTGCTTTTAGAGGGCGGAATATTAAAACATAATATTTTTAGTCGCAAACTCCTCTATAAAATCCTTATTTTACTATAAGGAACGTAACCAGGCTGCAACCAACAGCTACTCTCCGGACTATGTGCCCCGCCGAGCTCTGGCTCGTAGCCGGAGAGTAGCTGTTGGTTGCAGCCTGGTTACGTTCCTTATAGTAAAATAAGGATTTTATAGAGGAGTTTGCGACTAAAAATATTATGTTTTAATATTCCGCCCTCTAAAAGCACATTTGAACTATGCTAAGCCCAGTCAGGCTATTTATTTTTCGATTGCAACAGACACTGGACCGCTAGATGGCGCCTGCTGACTATTTTACATGTCGCTATTGTAAAAATACCGGGAAGTACCAAATGGTCAAAGGATCCTCATGCCGGTCGTCACATGCCTACCTTGCACTGACGAGAGCCAACAGCTCGAAACTGCAGTCTGCAAGTGGTGTGTGACGACTGGCAAGAGAGCTCCTTTAAGTAGGATCAGTCTTTCGGCTGGTGTTTGTTGCAATCGAAGCATTAGCGTTTTGATGGTAATATGCAATTATTACACTTAACGCGCCAGACTTGTAACTTGTAATTCAGCGCTCGGCGGGGCACATAGTCCGGAGAGTAGCTGTTGGTTGCAGCCTGGTTACGTTCCTTATAGTAAAATAAGGATTTTATAGAGGAGTTTGCGACTAAAAATATTATGTTTTAATATTCCGCCCTCTAAAAGCACATTTGAACTAACCTTCAGATACCTACCTGTAATAAATTAAATTAGCTGTTTTTAAACAGACTGGGGTAATAACTGCAATCATTGACTGAGTTTGATAGTTAACAAGTCGACGATGTACCATGAGGGTATTCTAAAATGTCATATTAGTCATTGCTGCAATTGTTCCTGATATAGCATTTGCAATTGACTGATTTATAGAGGAGAAATATAAGAATAACCGTAGATTTATCAAGGCCATCATTGGAAATCCAAAGCCCAATCAAGCCTTTTCACATGTTTTAAGCTGCATCCTGATTGTACTGTTAAATAGGTAGATAGAACACTATTGGTCACAGCATACAAGATCTTTGCGAACGTACTTCATGAAAGACTCAAGATATCCTCAAAGACATTGCGGGACAATATCAATGCGGCTTTACCCCTGGAAAATCAATCATCAATCAAATACATTCCTTAAGACAAATATTGGAAAAAACATCGGAATTTAACCGCGGTATATAACGCAATGATAGAGTTCGGAATACTAGTGAAGCTTGTCAAACTTACAAAAATGACAATGACCAATATTAGATCATGCGTGAGAATTCAAGGAGAAGACTACATTTTTTGACATAAAAAAACGGCCTCAGACAAGGAGACGCGCCTCTTATTTAATATTGCCTTAGAAAAGGCAGTCAGACAGGCCAATGTCAGGGTAAACGGAATAATATATAACAGATCAGTGCAGATCCTTGGATACGCAGATGACCTAAACATTATTGGTCGAAGCAAACGCGATGTAGAACAGTGTTTTATGGCTTTAGCAGAAGGGGCTAACGAAATGTGTTTGGAGGTAAACCAGGAGAGAACCAAGTACATGTTGGCAAGTAAGAACGCGGTACCAATTTTTCAACAGGGCATTCCATTTGGAAACTATACCTTTGAACAGGTTAGTCAGTTTACCTACCTTGGCTCCCTGATAAGCACAACAAACACAAATACCGCTGAAATACAAAGAAGAATTAACATCGCTAACCGAACTTTTTATGGTCTCCAAAAACACATCCGCAACAAAAACATCCAGCGAAGAACAAAAATAAACATTTATAAGACACTGATAAGACCAGTCCTTACATACGGGGCAGAAACCTGGACCCTCACGCAAAGCAATAAAAGGCTTCGGGGTATTTTCGAGAGGAAAGTTCTCAGGAAAATCCTCGGAGCAATAAGCGAGGGAGGACTGTGGCGCGGAAGATACAATTTTGAATTATATCAGACCTATAAAGACCCATACATCGTCACATTTATAAAAACACAAAGATTAAAATGGGCAGGACATCAAGCCAGAATGCCAGACAACGGTCTTACAAAGCGACTCACTATGACCACTCCAGAAGGCAGGAGAAGCAGAGGTCGACCAAGATGGATGGGCGGAGTCGAAGAACACCTTGAAATCCTAAGAGTCAGAACATGGAAGGAAGTCGCTAGGAACAGAACGGAATGGAGACGAATCTTAGAGCAGGCCAAGATCCACCAAGGATTGAGCCAAAGATGATAATGATGATGAGGTAAATGCCCAAAAATAGTTTTAAAAAGATTCTTCTTCTTTCGGCTATTTGTGAGCGCATGAATTTATGTATAATGGAATTTATCTTCTTTAATGTCCCAAAATCACAAAAAAATCCGAAAAATCGTTAAAAATTCAGGAACCCTGCCGTGTACTTCAGAGAATTTATAAATAGAATGCTCATTTGCTTCTGCCTACATTTATTTCATTGTTTTACTAATGTTACATTAGTAATAGCTAGCAACATCCATAAAGTGTCGCAACGAAAATAAGTGATGTAGGTAATTCAAATCTTTGTTTGACGTACCGCCTACGTAAAATTCATTCTCACACGTAATATAATCGCCCTCGCAAATCCTGCCTAACGGCCGTATTTACACGCATTTCCACACCTCCATTCTGCTTCTGCTGGTAGTCTAGTGCACGCCTACATATTTGATAAACTTCTAATTCACTTTGTGTCTGAGTTAGCCAAGGAAGAGAAAACGGCAAGCATCATTCTAATTCATATCGGTAATGATATAATTGAATTGCATTTTCTTGCAGCTTAAACGAATCAAACCGAAGTAAATTTATTACGATCTAAATAAAGTTCACTAAGATATATTATGAGATCCCAGATCTTACTAATCGTTTTAGTGAGTCAGACACAATAAAATAAAACAGTTCTAAAAATACAATTTATTACAGATAATATATTTACGCACGATTAAAATATTTAAAATATGTACAATGCAATAAATTGTCTATGGTTTTCTATGCTATGCTAGGGAAAGAAATTAATATTAATTTAAAACGATTATACGTATAATAAGAAAAATTATTCCAGCAAAATAATAGGTACAAAACATAACTTTTACACAAAAAGGAGTAGGTACACTAGCAGCTCCAGATTTCGAGTCAATGTTTTGAGCGTTCTCTTGATAATCGAGGGCTTTGCTGGACAATTTTTTACAAAAAAATGTGTGCCAAAGTGTGAAAGGAACTTTCTCAGATATAATCAAAAACGTATGGAATCGTAAAACCAAAATCTTATACCAAAATAGTTGCCAAAAGTCTAAAATATATCAACATAACTAAAAGAATCATACTGGTGCTGATCTTACACCTCGTCCAGATCGTCTACAATAAAATTAGCAAAATTTAATATCAAAATTAATCTCCAACATCGAGGACATGTATATTAAAAATTAAAAGAATGTAAGATCTTGTCCAATTTTCTCTTGGACCATAACTTCCTAATTTAATCCGATATAAAATCGATGATTCAATTAAATGTTCCAAAATATTCATTGAAATTTCTTAAACTTAGTTCATAATCTGGCAAACCCATACCGACTAGCCAAGAATCTGCCGTTTGACCAAGTTAACATAGCGAGGCTAATATTTTGAGTTCTGGATTGAGAGAAAGGAAGAGATTCACAAATTGGATATTCTTATACACTTTGATTTCACGAAAATAATCAGTGGTGAATCGACTTTACTACAGTTGGACAGTCACAGAACACTATTTTTATATTATCTTACAATAGTATATTTTACAACAGTAGTTGTGGAATATGCCATTCCAAACGTGTTTTAAACTATACTTTCTCTAACAAGATTTTAGAAATTTTGCAAAAAAGTTGTTTATTTACACAATTGTTTTATTCCAACACACTGTGTTAGAGAAACAATATTTATGCATTAATTTACTACAATAATTTATACTTATCATATTTTATGGTATTAATATTTATTTGAATAATTTCTATCTTCTCTGAACTACGAAGTTATGTAAAATGTTTTGGGTACTATAAATCAATCTCTAAAGATTAATCGTGACATCTGTTGGTGAACAGCGTAACTTCAACGCAAGTTTTTTTTAACATTGGTTCTCTGTCTTATATTGAAAATCTTTAATAACGTTTATAGTCAGTGTGGTACAGTCAATCATTTTTGGGATGCTACAAGTTCAGCCAAACTGAAGCTAGACTTTTAGAAATCTAGATTATCTAGAACACTACTTTACACTTTATATTTAATTGCCCATGCATATAAAGTTTGTACGTTAACAAAATATATGTCGTCGAACCTTCAGCATTCATTCTTAATTTGTCATGCGGGCGTCTTATATTTAATAAGACTTAGACAGATAATAAAATTTTTGATATACTGCTAATACTGCAATAAAATATTTGTTCCATTTGTGTTTAATGAATATTGTGTGCTGTGGTGTCGTCAAACTATAAAGAAAACATTCTTCTTGTGCTAGTTATTCTATATATCTTCGGAATACTATACATTCTATGACTATGGATGTATTATCAGCTGTTTGATGCAATTTTATTCCAGTATACTCAATCAAGGTAAGTGTGGTGTGCAAGCAGTTTGTTTTTAAATGGTCGTAAAACATTTAAAAAAAAAATTCTTATAATATCGTAGTTATGTGGATCCGTTGTACATCTTAAATGTTAAGGATAAATTCCGAGTGATCGTGTTTCAAATTCATTTCTATTGTATGTTATCTTACACTATTCTATCCTATCCTATCTTATCCGATAGATAGATAGAAAAACAGAGAAGCTGGTTATTTGGCCTTTACCGCCACACCTTTTTCAGGTCTATTGTGGTGCTTCTAGAATACATTCCTTATAGTACCTCATTCAGCCTTATCTTTTGTACCAGACTCCACAGCTCTGATAGGGGCCTTTTTGTATAGCTGTCCGCCCGATTTTTCTTCTCCGAGTACTCGGAATCTCAGTCTCGTTATCCCTTCACAGTGGCATAATACATGAACTGGGCTTTTCTCTTCGTCTTGACAGAACCTGCATGCTGCGTCCTCTACCAGACTGTATACTGAGCCGGCAGTGCCCATTTAGAAGGCCTACTATTATAATGGCCTTGTTTTGGCTTAGTAGATCTTTCGTGAATTTGGCCGATCGTTCTATAATGAACTCTTTGGCCTTTCTCTGCCTTGGGAGGTTCCTCCACCATTCCAGAGACTTATTTTGCATCCGTTCCTTAGTGGCTGCTCGTATGCATGGCATTGCCACTCCACAGAAGGGCCCAGGTCCTATTGGGGCTTTGAGTGCGCCTTCTTTGGCCAGTTCATCTGCCTTTTCATTTTCTCTGTGTCCCTCGTGCCCTGGTTTCCATGCTAAGGTCACTCTGTTCTGACTTCCCGGCTCTATAAGGGCCGTCAAGAAGTCTCACGCTAGTATTGAATTGATTTACATGGAACTGAGTGCTTTTATTGCCGCTTGGCGGTCAGAACAAATGGCAATCGATTGGTTAACAGTGCCTTGTCATATTATCTTCTTTGCGCAACAGTGTATGGCCATCACTTCAGTATGAAATACTGTTGTGTATTTCTCTAGACTTCTCGGGATACTGGTTTTTGATCTTGTCCCGTATATCCCGGCTCCACCCCCCTGTTTTGTCTTGGAGTCGTCAGTGTACCAGACTGTTTGTACTGTTATGGAGAGACCGTTTTACCAGTCTTCCCTGTCAGGTATTGCCGTCTGAAAGTTCTTACTGAAGTTATACCTTGGGACCATTACGTCCGTGGGCATGCCTAGAATGGAATCTACCTTCATCTCTGAGTATAACTTCTGGTATTCCATCCCGTGTTGCTGGCTAATTGGCGGTTGGTCTTGCATTAACCTGTGCACCACTGACCAAGCTTTGTCTTGTATGAATATGTGTAAGTGCAGCTGAAGGAGCAGTTTTTATGGCCCCTGTAGCGTACAGGTACAGTCTTTGTACGCCACTTAATAACCTTATTGCTCCCGACTGCACTTTCTTAGTCCACTATGTAGTCCACATGATCCATAGGTGATCATGGGTCTCATTACCCTGGTGTATAACTGCAGGTTCATTTTGGGATTTAGCCCCCAGTTATTGACATGGGTGGTGCAACGGCTTTGCTATTCCTCGACTTTTCCAAGGCCTTTGATATCGCCAACAATGCTTTTCTCTGTTCAAAACTTAATTATTGTGGATTAGATAATATTCCTCTCAGCTTCTTTAAGTTCGTATCTTAGTAATTCTCACCAGATAGTAGTTTTAGATAATGAATATTCTCAACTTTGGGCTTATTACCTCCCGCAGGACTCAGTACTTGGGCCTCTATTTCTTCTCTCATCTGCAGCAGACATGGAATGGAGGTTGGTAGTTTCAAGTGTCTTGTTTTTATACCATGGCACACATATTACATGAAAGATGGTATATGAGTTGTGTTATGGGGGTGGGAATGGTTGATGCTACTGATTGCTATTTTACATTGTGGTGGAGACGCGGGTTGCCATGAATCATCGATGTGCGTATATTTATATTTTTAATGCTATTTTTCATTCTGCCCTTGCGCATTTTTGGATTTTTCTAGACCTGCAACAACGCTACAAATTCTCTATGTGAAAAGTACTCGAAAAAAAATGCATTTACAACGGTTTTTGGCAGTGGTAGTGCCAGATTGCGCTGAAAATTCAACGTCTTATCGATCTTTGCGGAAATTTGTTTCGCAACAAATTATGACTCGGCGCAATAAAACACCACACACTACAAATCGTCGAAGTGAAAAACACATGAAAAACTGCATTTGCAGCGATTTTTGACGGCGATAGTGCCAGGTTGCGCTGAAAATTCAACGTTTTATCGATTTTTGTGAAATGTGTGATGATTTTTTGCGAAAATTTGTTTCTCAACAAATTATGACTCGGCGCAACAAATTCGTACACGACACGCAACAAATTATCTATGTGAAAAGCAACGCAACCTGGCACTGCCACCACGAAAAACCCTAGCAAGTGCATTCTTCCATAGGTTTTCCACATAGAGAATTTGTTGCGTATCGTGTGCGAAATTGTGGCAGCGATATCTAATTTGTTGCGAAACAAGTTTTATAACGATCAATTTCCAGCGCAACTTGACACTGCATCCTGCAAAAATCGTTGCAAATATTTTTTTTATGAGTTTTTGCGTGTCATGTACGAATTTGTTGCACCGAGACCTAATTTGTTGTGAAAAAAGTATTCGCAAAATTTAATGAAATTTTGAATTTCCGGTGAAACCTGGCACTACCACCTGCAAAAACCGTTGCAAATGCATTTTGTCATGTGTTTTTCAGTTCGAGACTTTGTTGCGTGTCGCGTACGTACTTGGTGCATCGAAACAATTCTACATAATAATCTATTTTCGAGAAATCGTTCTCTTTTTCTAGGACATCCTTAGAGTTCTCGCGATTTGTGCTTTTTCGTTCCTTAGGAAACATTTTTGCGTAAAATATTTATGCAATAAAATGAAACATCTATTTTTATGAGTAAACTGCAACACTTTTCAATATAAATTACAGTAGTCCACGTTTTGTTCCCAAAATCTTTTCAAACCTGTTATCTGCAAATTTTCTTCCTTACTGGTCTTGCAAATTTTGTGTTTCATTTTTTTATAAGATGCACCGGGAATCGTCCAGTCGCGATTGCTCACTTTTTAGGGCTTTTAGGCGAAGGCTACACGCTCGATATTTATCGCGATATTTGAGCACGATATTGGATCGTGATATTTATTGATTGCGTAAAGTGGAAAAATGATGGATCGTATATGGATCTCAGGATTTCTAGAAATCTTGAAATCCGCTGTCACTCGTCGCTTTAAAGAAAATGCCAGTAAAACAGCTACACATGCTTTGATTTCATTTTCTCTCTCCATTTTTACGAATTGGAACTGGCTAGTGCAAAAATTATAAAAATACTGACACGACAAATACTGTGCGTCTAGTGTCACTCGTGATTCCTCGTGATCCATCAATACATATACATCATATCGTAATCCAAATATCGCGATAAATATTAAGCGTGTAGCCATCGCCTAACAGACAGGGCGCGATCCGAACGCTTGCAATCTCGTGTTATAGAATAGTTATCACATTTGTACTCAGTATATCCCCTCCACACGGAGCGCAATCTGCGTTTTCGTTCCACCGAGATAGTCATGATCAGTTTCAAATCTTTTGGAGGGGTATACTGAGAACAAATGTGATAACTATAACACGAGATCGCAAGCGTTCGGATCGCGCGCTGTGGAGAAGAGGTCCTAAAGCTATCTGTTTTTTCCGGCCATTCTTTAAAAAATATTTAAACAACTATTTGATCATTTTTATTTATTAATTATTATTAAAAGCGATTTTTCAAAAGTTTTAATGCTATCTTGATTATCAAGTTCGTATTACAAGAAGCTATTAGAAAAAAAAAATTTTTCCTTAATATTTTACTATTAACGATGTGCAACAAATTCGTAACAAATTATTTTTATAATAAAAAAATGTTTGTGCACTTTTTAAAGCGATTTCTTTGAATGGTAATTTTATCTTCACTGTGAAGTTAGCATTACCATGTGTAATTTTTTAAAAATAAAGAGCTACAAATGTTTTCTCATCGCAACAAAAAAAACTACAATTAATGGGACCAAAACGATTTCAAAATTTTAAAGTGGTAGTGCTAACTTCATAGAGCTATAATAAAATTATGTATAATGTAGCTTTAAGCCAAACTTCGCCATTTAACTTGTTCTGTTTATATATACAATGCTGTGCAAATAAAGATTGTATCGTTCTATTTAATTTTTTTGTTGAAATTTTTCAATATCAGATGATTTCTTAAAAACAACTAAGATACGTCAGATCATAGTACCTTCGAACTTAACAATGATAAAACTAATATTTTCTTAGACATTCATATAAATTACTATATATTTTTGATTTTATTCTGTAAAATTAAACTTGTTCACAATATTCTAGAATTGAATAGTCGTTTTGTACTTTGTGTTGCAGTTCAGTTAGTTTAATTATACAAAGACCATTGGCCTCTGGGTAAAATAAATTGAATAATGGTTTTAACCGAGGTTAAAACGCCAAAACAATTAGCAGTCGAAACTTTTATATTCGAAATGAACAGACTTAACAGCATGTGTTGCATACTCTGAAAACGCTAGTCACTCTCATAATATGTGTTATATTTTTAGATTGTGTATAATACTTGACAACTGTGAGATTGTTACAGATTTTTATAATAGAGGCCAGTGAAAAAATTATATGTGTGATATCGATGTACCATGTTTCGTACGTGGTTTTGTTTACATATATTTCACAAGGCTTTGCGAAAGTAATAAGAGACCTCGTAAGAGACCCAGTCCCAAGAGACCATTATAATGGTATAGAACTAGTTCAGAGAACATAAAGGCGTAGTCCATGCAAGTTGAAAGATTTAAAACTACTTTAAAATTGCCAGAGTTTAGAGTAATACAGCAAATAATTTAACAATAAAATGCATACGTAACAAACAAAAACATAAATACATACATGCTGTAGAAATTATGAATTGGGACATTCTGAACCAGTATATAGTCGTCATTTTACAAGTTTAGTAGTTTTTTTCTTAAGTATTTCAATATTTATTGTGCAGTTCGCATCAGTAGCTAACTTATTATAATGTTTCACATCCGTATATCTTTTATATCATATTATATTATTAGCAAACATGGACAGCGAGATTCGCAATAGAATTAACGCTGCATCTAGAGAACTCTGGGGACTTAGAGAGAGAGTATTTGACAACCACGACCTTGCTTTGTCAACGAAAATGGCTGTCTACAGAGCAGTTGTCATTCCAACACTGCTATATGGATGTGAAAGCTGGGTCACTTACCGTCGTCATGTGAAAGAATTAGAACGTTTTCAGCAAAGACACCTCAGAAGTATGATGAAAATCCGTTGGTTCCATCACATATCAAACGTGGAAGTACCCAGGAGAGCAAACAGCCTTCCAATTGAGGTGCTTATTTCAAGAGCACGCCTAAGATGGGCAGGTCACGTTCATCGTATGCATGATAACCGCCTTCCTAAATGTACACTTTATGGTGAATTGCTAAGCGGTAGAAGAAGGCGTGGCGGTCAACGAAAGAGGTTCAAAGACGCTCTCCATGAAAATCTAAAATCCTGCGGTATTGCAGACGGGCAATGGGAACAACTTGCAGCGGACAGAACCGAATGGCGAGGGGTTGTGGCCAGCTATCAAGGAAATGTTGCTGCAAGAAGGCCGAATCCAAGACCTAACCAGGTCTATGTTTGTCCTGACTGCGGTCGACATGTGCTCTCCCGAATTGGCCTCTATAGCCATAGTCATGTGCACCGTAGATGAATGGGAATTACAATAGACTACACCTTTTACTTGTTTTTTATTGTACACAATTTATCGACTGTAACATTTTTTATACTCGGACTCGAGTAACGGCTAATAATAATAATAATATTATTAGCTGTTATCGTTGATAGTTGATTAAGCTTAGTGTGATACTCTAATCCAGTCAATCGGTGTTCAAAACTGCCGTTACAAAATTGCGGAAGTTTTTTTCTCAACGGTCTTATTTGTTTTTTGTGGTACTGAATCCAAATTTCCAGTTTGCTGCCTTGTAGGAGGTCGGCTTTACAACGAAAAACGCAAGACCTCCCACCTTTTTCAGTTTTTCGCTTATATCTCGAAAACTTTGCGTATTTGGAAGATGACCATTCAATATAAAATTAAAGTACTTGGACAAAATTTCCTAAAAAATACACTAGTCAAATTTGATTTTCTGACGAGCGGTTTCGGCACTAGAGCGCGCTGAAAAACAGCGATTTCTTGGCCCTTCCGCGAAAACGTAAAAAACGCTCCATTCCCACCCCCTACAACTCGAAAAATATACATGTTATTAACAAAAACCCTTATACCACTTGAAAGTACATTAAATTTTCTACAAGAGACGTCTCTAATATTAAATTTTCTCATAAGGGGGAGGGAGCAAAGCGAAAATTAACGAAAAATGCTTTGTGCGCCCTACAACCAAAACGACCCCTTCCACCTGTGTATCTCTCATCGGCGCTATACTTTCAATGTATTATCCTTAAAAGAGGTTGTTTTGAATGAATTGACGGCAAAGCATGTTTGATGAAAACATTAACAAGTTAATTATATTTGCAACATATCAGGTCCATGACACTGAATATAACGCTGAATATGAAATCTGTATGTAGTAATGTACATGTGTCATGAAATGAGTGAAAATCGAGCCTAGAAGAAAGAAGCATTTAATGTTAGAACATTGTTACAAAAGACAGATAAGTTGTATAGTGAAGTATGTATGGAGAAATAGTTATGCACAGTTGTTTTAGTCTTCCCCGTTTTGGTTGTTGGTGGCCCAGGCAATGTTTCTTGGGCACTAGAAGGTCCAAGGGAAGGGTCTTAGGTAATGGAAGGTCCAGGCAAAGGTTCAGGGCCAGGGGATCTTCACATAGATAGAAGAATAAAGAAGACTTACATTATTTCTTATTAGCAGAGTCGCAGGACCGTGGGGAAAAACCTGGGGAATGAAACCCAAAGTGGTTATGTGGATATACACTGCCATCATAAGACCAACGATAACCTATGAAGCTGTGGTTTGGTGGCCTAAGAGCAAACAGACTACAGCTAAGGTCAAACTCAGCCAAGTGCAGATAGTTGCCTGCTAAGCATAACCGGAGCTATTCGAACAACGGCAACGAGAGCTATGGAGGTAATGCTGTGTCTGCCACCACTAGATATATATCTTGGAGAAGTGGCTCTGACAACAATGGTACGCCTCAAATCCGTTGGCATACAACCAAATGTAGACTGTACAGAGGCCAGAAGTCGCCTATGGAATGAGGCTGTCGGGAAGACGCACAGGTATGCACAATTGGAATTCCTCCCCGGTTTGTCTTTGACAGATTACATAATACAGACAAATAGTGAGAACGAAGCTTCTGGCGACAACATCGGAACATCTTCACAGACGGATCAAAAAAAGAAAGATGAGCCAATTCAATATAAATGAGCTATGGATGGGCGAGTCGCCGTAGTAAAGACGGAACTGGCGGGCATAACCATAGCTGCAAAAGAGGTTGTCCGTAGACAAACCACGGACACAGAGATTGTAGACAATCATTACTAGCCCTGAGAAGTTACAAAATTACCAAAGAAGCAGTATGGGAATGTCACCAAGCACTTGTGGGTGCCTCCAGCATGAATAACATACTGGAATGCTGGGTGAAAGGACATGCACAGTGTAGTGGCAACAAAGTAGCCAACAGACTGGCCAAGAAGGCAGCAGGCCCTAAGTTAGCCTACTCTGGCTGATGTAAGGGAGGTGCTCCTAGGCAGCATCACCAGCTATTTCCCAAGATTAGGTTGGTTGGAGGCCTACAGGGAGAAAGTACAAGGGACCCTAAGTGCTGGGATTCAATAATTTTCATTGACTACCCTTCAACCAATTCCAACATTTTTCGTAATTTTCGCTTTGCTCCCTCCCCCCTTTATGGGAAAATTGAATATTAGAGACGTCTCCTGTAGTAAATTTAATGTACTTTCACGTAGTATAGGGGTTTTTGTTGATAACATGTTCTTTTTTTGCGTTGTAGTGGGTGGGAGTGGGCGTTTACGTTTTCGCGACAGGGACAAGAAATCGCTGTTTTTCAGTGCGCTCTGGCGCTAAAACCGCTCGTTAGAAAATTAAAGTTGAGTAGTGTTATTTTGTAGGAAATTTTGTCTACTATAATTTTGTATAGAATGGTCAATCTGAAAAAAGTGGGAAAATTTTGAGGTAGGTTTCTTGCGTTTTTCGTTGTGAAGCCGACCTCCTATAAGGCAGCAAACTTGAAATTAGAATTCAGCACCCCAAAAAACTTATAGAACCAGTGAGAAAAATACTTTCGCAGTTTTGTTACGGGAAAATCACCATTTGATGGGACTATTCATGGAATGCATTATTAGAAACAAATTGGAACTCATTATTTTTAACAGATTGTTCATTTGTTTACGTACTTCTAAAACAAACTATAGTTCGAACTACAAATTTTTTTGAATTTTAAATTTCTTATACTTAAAATTGATTTAATTTCCTTAGATGATTACGAGTGAAATAAATCTTAAAATTGTACTCTATTACATGTTTAGCATTTTACTTTGTCACATCTAAAACAAATGCTCTTCCCCGCTCTATTTTATGTGTAATATTTACAACTGTTTGCAAGAAAAACTTGGCATTTTTAATTGTTCTCCTGCCTTTACTAAACAACTGAAGCTGATGTTTGGTAGTTTTCTTCTCTGGTATTTACAATTATTACAATTACAATTCAGCTTTATTGTCTTGTTTATAAATTACAATTTTACATAGGTAAAAATACATTTAATATTTACATTAATAATAATAATAATAATATATAACCGAAGATATGTACCAGTATATATGCACACAAATACACATTTACATACGTACATTCATATTGTATTTCTACTTATGATTAAAAGAGGAATTTCACCTAAACTGTAGATCCAGTTTGTGTGTAAACATCCCCCCTTTAAAGTAAATGATGACATACTATTTTAGCTGTAAAAATAATGGATAGAAGGAACATCATAGTAAAATCACATTCATTGTGACAGTATGTTTTTATGTATGTTTGAGAACCAGTTGTGAGGGTATTAAAGAAAATAAATAAAATATGTCACTATGTATTATCATACATTTTTAATTGTTCAATACTTGTATAAATTTATCAGAGTGTGTTAGAATGTATGCTTTAGTTTCAATTTTAAATTTTTTTCTATTATATAATAAATATCTTATGGAGTCAGGTAATATGTTATAAAATTTTGGTGCATAATAAGTTATAAACCTTTGGGAAACGGATTTATTACAGAGTGGTATTTGTAGTAGTTCGTTTGTGATAGACCTAGTCTGATAAATGTGAGAGATGGCTGGACGTAATTCAGAAATTTTTGTTATATAATTTAGGCAACAATAGACATATAGGCTTCTAATATTTAAGACGCCGGTATCTTTATAAAGTTGAACGGTAGAGAACATAGGTTCTTTCCTAAAAATTATTTTTAAAATAGTATTTTGACAGACAGAAAGATTTCTCATGGCATTTTGGTAAAGTCCTCCCCAAGCAATTATACAGTAACGTAGAATAGATTCAACCAAAGACATATATAATATTTTTATTAATTTTCTACTCAAAATATCTCTTAATTGATAAAATTTATAGAAGAGTTTTCTCATTTTAGTCGTTAAATAATTCGCATGTTCGTTCCATTTTAAATGCTGGTCAATTATTACTCCTAAGTATTTTGTTTTATGTACTTTTGCTATTTCTGGACAGATACATTTGTTATTATTGATATTGCAATCATGTGTATGTATTTTTAAAATATCTTCTTCAGGTTGATCAACAGCTGAAGCAGAGAAAGTAATAAAATACGTTTTTGATGTGTTAAGACTTAACAAGCTGAGAGACAACCACTGTAACATCAAACTAAGACCTATTTCCGCTTTCCTGTAAACCTCTGTCCAAGTGTCGGCATAAAACAGTAAGGCAGTATCATCAGCATAAGAGATGACACTATATTCGATGGGCAAGTTACCAATTTCATTTATGTACAGAAGAAAAAGAATAGGCCCCAGTACAGTACCCTGCGGGATACCAGTTGTTATAAAACGTCCATTACTTATAATATTATTTAATTTTACCTTTTGTATTCTATTTGATAAATAGTCCTCGAACAATTTTAGTGGTTTACCCCTAATTCCAACACTGTCAAGTCTTTCAAATAATATTTTGTGACAAACCGTGTCAAAAGCTTTAGCTAAATCTAAAAATACTGCAAGACATTTTTTATTATTATTAAGGTTGTAAATAAGATTATTTGTTAATTCAAATACAGCATCCTCAGTATTTCTATTTTTTCGGAAGCCAAATTGCTTTTTATAAAGAATATTTTCATGTTCTAAGAAATTAATTAATCTCTGTTTTAAACATTTCTCAAATAACTTAGCAAAATTACTAATAACAGATATTGGCCTATAGTTTGTTAATAACTGTGGGTCTCCTGTCTTAAATATCGGGGTAACAAGAGAAGATTTCCAATCTGTAGGAATTTTAGAAAGCGAAAAAGATAAATTTATTAAATGTATCAACGGTTTCAATATATTTTTATGTACGTTTTTTATAAATATTGATGTTATTTCGTCTTCACCAGGAGCTGAATTATTTTTTAGTGTTCCAATATGTGTAATAAGTTCTTTTTCGTTTACAGGATTTAAATATATGGAATTATTTGTACAATTTTTAGGTGAAAATTTCTTATTTATTTTTGGTATTTTGCTTTGCATTTTAGAGCCTATATTTATAAAAAAGTCATTAAATAATAAGGATTTTTCTTTATTGTCTTTAATTAAATTACCTTGGTTATCTGTGATATCGATATTTTTTTTGCCTTTATTTGTTGATGTACCTGTCGCCTCGTTTATTATATTCCAAATTTGTTTATAATTTTTATTTGCATCTTGAATTTTTACTTTATAATAATTGATCTTTGCTTGTTTTATTATTTTGTTAAGTACATTTCTATATTTTTTATATTTAATACTAAGATTAGTAGAAAAGTGCTTTAATAATTCTTTTTTCATTTTATCCCTATATTTAATTGAGTTAATTATACCATTTGTTACCCACTGTCTTCTTTTTCTTATATTACTGTTGATTTTTATATGTTTTGTAGAAAGTTCAATATATTGTTTTAATTTATTTTTAAATATTAAATATGATTCTTCAATGTTATTATTATTTGTTACTTCTTCCCACCGTTCATTTGATAATAATTCATTTATCATTGCATAGTCTATTGTACTAGTAAATTGAGTTATTTGTGACGTTTCTTCGATTTTCTTTATATTATGAATAGATAATGCTATAGTGTAGTGATCTGTTAAACTTGTTGTATGTTGTACTTGTTTTGTATTATGCATGTCATGTTTCTTTATTTGTTGATATTCATTATTTTTACTAATTTGTGTAATTTGTTTGTAATTTGTTACTGTTAATATTTATTTTTATATCATATATGGCATTTTTGTACAATAATTTATTTCACATCCAATATTTCTTTTCTGACTGTTTCTATGACTAAACTAAACTAAATAAGTAAGAAAATGTCAGGGTAGGAGTATATTGCGATTGGGTTGTGGATTGTTGAGTTTCTTTATAATTCGATATTTTTTGTGGCTCACAATTTTTAGTGAAATACCAATAATTTGTATTTATAAGTATTTGGTTTAAGGAAAAAAATCTTTTTTATTTTTAATACTGCTATATTGTCACTTTAAAAAACTTAAAAACTAACAGCTGTCAAATGTTTGCTGCCTCAACACAATCACACTTTCGACTCTGAAATCTTAATAATTTTCTGTAGGAAATTAATTCAATTTCATTTCATTAAATTTTATTGAATATAATAATTTTACAAACTTACAATTTAACGTTAATGTTTACAACATTTATATTTTGATTTCTTTATGATCTGCCTAAACTATGGAAATTTGTTTGCAGTATCATAAAGGAATCCGAGAACACTTTAAACAATATTTGAAGATATTGGGTATAAAATATATAAAATTTTAATTATTGTTTTTTAATACTTTGATTGTATTTTATTTATTTATATTTTTTTTTTTTTTTTTTTTTTAGAAATAATAAATATAGTTTTATAGGCTATTGATTATGTCACAAAACACAGGAAATACGGAACTAAGACTTCCAATGGCTTTTATTGCATAAATCGGTCAATTGGTCATTTAAGATGAGAAAACCGCGGAGTGCTATAAAATTAGAGGGTACAAATTGGAGATAAGGGCGAAAATGCAACCCTTTCAGTTTCTTAAATATAAGTCGAAAACGAAGCAAAATTTAGGTATAGTTATGGCTTATTTAAAAAATAAAAAACAATTTTTTGTGCGAAAAGTATTAAAAAAACAATGAAAAAAGCAAAAAATCATTTTTTTTTTTTACTTTTTGCTTATAACTTTTTTTGAGCAGAGATAAGTATAGGCATTGCTTTGTTAAAAATGATGAAATTTACATTAAAATGGTGCTCTCTAAAAAAAAATGATTAAGATAGTCGTTCAAACTTAGCCATTTTTTTCTATTTTCATCACATTTACCTTGATATTGTTTTAAATCTTATTTTTTATAACAAAATTGATTTTTACTCAGAACAATGTTTTTCAAGTTAATTTGTTAATAATGAATAATTATTTTCACAAATGTGTAAAACTGCCATGGTTTTTTAAAACAAAGTAACAATAAATTATTCTTAAATATTGCTCTTTTATCTATCTTAAATATGAAGATTTGTAAAAATATATTTGAAATGAATTTAATTTAAAAAATCGGCAGCTACTGGAAGCGGCTGGAACCTCCCCACTCGGTGGATCTTTGAAGCCTAAAAGAGCATTAAATTGTGTGACAAAACGGCACTAAACGTAATCCGATCTCATCCAAAACCTTTTCAGATCTTCTGGGGCACTAAAAAAATACTCAACTTAATGAATTTACAATCATCTATGCGAGTTATTACCTACATTATCGCTCGTTGAATAATATACTATTAGGATATTAACTTTAACATCACTTGAACGACTAAGAAAGTCTAGTTATCCTAAATACTACAGATTTGTAAAGCAACAAACTGAAAATTGGTAAAGTGATAATCTATAATAAATTCACCAACGAAGGTACAGAAAGTATATGATATTGATATTGTTACATCTACCTTTAAAGTTTGTGACAATCCACTAAAAGTTACAAAAATGCCAAAATCTTATTAACATGACATGACACCAACGTTATCGGATGACAAACGATGACAATGACAATCGTCAAAATTTGCGCATTGCAATCCGATCTCTCGCGGCTGTCTTTATTAAATGAAACATTAGCATTTCAGTAATTTTATCAGATTTTAGAGGAATATTTGTAGTTTAATTCTTCGATTTGTCTGTATACATATTTAATAACGGCACTAAACGTAATCCGCTCTACTTCTAGAGCAGTGAAGAAACCCTCACACGTGAATTGACACGTGATGTAACGAGTTTCACGACGTAACGGCTACGCGCATCGATCATGTCATGCGAAATGCGATCTATGCCATATTTGCCTTGTTTTTAATTTTTTTCACGGAAACCAAATCGAAAGGGTGGAAGTGTGATATATCGTTAAAATCAGAATTTTAACTGCTTTTCAATGGTTCCATTGCAAATTGAAAGTAATTATAAAATAAACAACTTGTTGCGTCAAAATGGCACTAAACGTAATTCGATCTCAACCAAAACCTTTTCAGATCTTCTGGGGCACTAAAGAAACGCACACGCAAAGTTTCATTCAAATCCGTTCAGTAGTTTCGGCGCTATCGTGCTAACACACATACACACACACACAGACATTTTTCAAAAACCACTTTTTTGGGTTCCTAGGACCTCAAAAGCTAAAGATTTGATGTTATCTCAATTTTCGTTTTTGAACCAATTTTAGTAACCTCTCACAATTTTATTGTGGAGAGGTTAAAAATATATTAAAATGGCTTGCGGATGTACCACAGGTTGTCACGGAAGCTGTGGTTGCAGGAAACTAGGATTAATTTGTTCTATGTTTTGTACAGAATGTATGAGTGTCAATTGCGACAATATACAAGAAGCAGGGATTGCAGACGAGGATGACCTTGAAGACGTGGATGAAGATATTAATATTCAATTTGTGTGTGTTATTGAAGAGATGGAATGAAATGTTTATAATTTGCAAATAGTTTAATGAAATATTCTTGAATATTACCTGAATAAGCTTTATTGAATAAAATCCTCAAGTTTATTAAAATTATAATAAAGAAAGACAAATCTCTATATATCAGATAGATAAAAAAATCAATATTTTAATATAATTGATTGCCACATTGTTTAAAGAACCATCACAGTTTTATACATTTGTCGAAACATTTGTGGAAATAATTATCTATTATTAACAAATGAACTTGAAATACATTGTTTTATTGAGTAAAAATCAATTTTGTTATAAAAAATGAGATTTAAAATAATATCAAGATAAACGCGATACAAAATCAAAAAAAATTGCTGAGCTTGAGCGACTATATCTCAGTCGATTTTCATCGAAACAACTTTTTGAGACCACTATTTTAAAGGAAATTTCATCAACTCTTTTTCAACACCTCTGCTCAAAAAATAATTATAGGCAAAGAAGTATTAAAAAAAACAAAAAAAATGGATTTTTTGCTATTTTATTGTTTTTTTATACTTTTCGCAAAAAAAATTGTATTTTATTTTTTAAATAAGCCATTTTGGAAAATTTGATTCTCTACAAAAAGTTTCCTATTAACTATACCTGAATTTTGCTTCGTTTTCGAGTTATATTTAAAAAACTGAAAGGGTTGCATTTTCATCCCTATCTCTAATTTGCACCTCTAATTTAATAGTACTTAGCGGTTTTCTTATCTTAAATAACCAATTGAACGATTTATGCAATAAAAAGACTTGGACGTTTTAGTTCATTTCTATATGACAATCAATAGGCCTATTAAGGAAGAAATATGTGAAACAAGAGATAAGTAATCTTGTGTAGTGATCTATTAGCAATATTTTTTTTTAATATTATCAATATCAATATAATTTTGACCCGTAGTAAAATATGAATCGTTGAGTACGACTTTTGATACCTAATGCCAATATGACGGATATGATTTTTCAATCGTGTTTCGTAGTCATGGGATGGTTTAGGTGATTTTGAATTATTATTTAATGTTCACAGTAAATCGTGATAGGTATAGAGTTCTCTCACTGTAAATGGGCCTAACTCATCGTATAAAATTTTAGTAGGATAACTGTAACGCATTATAAATTATCATTAATAATTTTTTGCTTAAAATATCCTTTATTTGATAAAACTTGTGTAATGGTCTTCTGAGTCGTTCTGTTATATACTCACCATGATCTTTCCACTTTACATGGTGATGGACCAGTACGCCTAGATATTTAATACAATTTGTTTTCTGAATAGCTGCGTATTTACAGTTTGCTTGATTGTTACATGGCCTAGAGTGAATTTTTATGTTGTTTATTCTGGCTGATCAGCAGCTGTGGATGATATGTTACAAATTAAATTTTGTCAACATTCAGGCTCGGAAGACTGTTATCCAACCAAATTTTAAGTTTCCCCAATCCGCGTTCGGCTTTTTTATGTACATTTTCCTAGGACTCACGAATATAATAGCAATATCATCGGCAAATGATTTCCCCGTGTATACTTACTATTTGTGAAAAGAGTTGATATAACTAAAAATAAGATGGTATTAGATGTCCATTGACTGTTTCTGTCCTACGTTAAATTATATAAATATAAAACCATCATAAATGATCCATCAAATTCCTAAAATTTTTCTGATTTAAAAGTAAATTGAATTAACGCAGAATCTTGTGTCGGAGAGTATATTTTTCAACGCGGATATGATGTCTTATAAAAGCAAACACATGTCACGTTTCTCTGCACAATATAACATCCTTATTACATTTTTCTTCGATCGATTTTACACATTTATAGCCCGGTGACGTTCGTCCAGACTTTCAGTCTTCTTATCCTGCGAATGCATTGGAAACAGTATACAAGCTTTTGTGTAACGAGGTCATGTAACTAACGACTATTTTTATTTTTGTCCTAGTTATCTAGATGTCCTGCTCCAGATATTGCGTATACGTACTAGTTGAAGATAATGATAATCTTAAAAATGTATCGCTTTAAGTTGCCAAATGTTGATTTCTTTTCTCGTATTCTGGCAGAAGAGATTAACACGTCAGTAGGAGTTTATTATGAGGTTAATATTTAATTTTTCATTTATCCATTTGGGCGCTCTATTTTTGATATTCTGGAGTGACTTGAGCAGTGTTCGTAATTCAATCATAATTTAGTTATGAAATAACAGATCGTGTACTGAAACTGGATCTTCTAGGATTTTAATAAACCCAACAAGAATCACACAATAGCTGCATTATACCTGGGCCAATAATTCGAGTCGGTAATTGTGACCCACAAGAATGGAGCGGACAAGCAAGACGGCCGCGCACGCACTGCCATAAACATACTAAAAGCATGCACCGCTCTGCCTATACATGGGCCATCTAGCATTCCTTTACTGACTCGAATTATTGGCCCTAGTTTAGTCCAATCCATAGGTAAAAGGATGGATTCATGAGGTAAAAATAATATAATGCAATTTTTCCTTTTTAAAGTATTCGATGATACCTCCTGAGTTCAATATTTTGCAAACTCCGCTGATTATACCAAAATTACGTCGTTCGATATTTTGAATTTCTTTATGCAGTGGCAAGTTCTGCACCTCTAGACCTAGATTTTACCTGAAATTTAGCTTCATGGCAGTTAATCGCTTCCTTTATCCCAAGGTATTCCTCAAACTTTGTTTTACCTGCTTAGATGGATGTAAATACGAAGAAAGTATTTCACCAGAATCAAAATTATGATCATATTTTTCATTAATAAAGAATATAGCTGGGGTTCAATCCTACAATAATCAACAACAAAATAGAACTAACATCAGGAAGCATTTTTTTTTTTAATTTTCGCAGTTACAGAGCAGAGTATACATACTTACTTGAATTTTATTAATTAATTTAAATTGTTTGTGGCATCGAATCCCATAATTTTTGCTGAAAAGAATGAAATTCGTCACGTTAATATTTACCATTAATCATATAGCAATACTCAATATATGATAAAAAGGCATTATACATTTTATTCGCAGCCACAAGCGCATAATCAAATTTTATTAGAGTTACCATTTTAAAAATGCTGAATTCTCCCCAGAAATCGCGCTCTAGGCCCCATATTTTAATTTTTACGTTTTAGACAATCATAATTAATTTTAACCAAATAATGCAGTCAAAATAGGATTTGAAGTGGAACTTTTTCCATACGTAATTTTGTGGTTGTATCCTGTTGCGGAGTTGCTAAAGAGTACCCAAAAAAATTTTGTACTTCAAGGACACCCTGTGCTTCAAGTGTTAACAGTTTAAATTTTTAACCGCGTTTTCAACCTAAAAATTTGAATAACTCGAGATATATAGGTCCGATCAGGACAACATAAAAGAAACAAAATCTTTGTTCCGACTTCTCTTCATTGTGGGAACTACCCGTCACATTCTTCACCTGAGTTGGGGATCAGTCTTAGTAGGTGAGCTGCCTGTTATTAAATTTCTACAAATCTACGCTTAGTGTAGGTCTTAGGAGCGCAGCCATAATCTACAAACGTGAAAAACTGTAAAAAAATGTTTTTTTTTCCTTCATTTTGCTGCCTAGAGCTGCTGAGTGAACCAATCAGTTTCAAACTTTCAGAAAATCTGCCTTTTGATCTAACAAAAATACCCCGAAAATTTGATGCAATAATATTAAACCCAGTGTGCGAAATTGAATTTGTTATTTAAAATTTGAATTGACCGCCATTTTATGCCATTAAGTCCAAAACGGATCATTTTTTTTTTTAAAGTTAGGTCTCGACGCCAGTTTTTGATGCCATAAGAAAAGATATTTTTAAACCTATTTTGGCCATTTTTTTGCATTTGTTTAAAAACCCAATTAACAAAAAATGAATTTTATCGGCCATATTGAAAAAATTTTGACCAAAATAAACTCCTTTTTTAAAGTAAAGGTATTAAAATTTTCTTTATGATCTGATTTCAAAATTTTTTTTTTAAAATGACCGAATTTTTTACTGCTTCAAAAAGCTGGGATCGAGGCCTAACTTTCTTTAAAAAATGATCCGTTTTGTACTTAATGGCATAAAATGGTGGTCAATTCAAATTTTCAATAACAAATTCAATTTCGCACACTGGACTGAATATTTTTGCAATAAATTTTCAGGGTGTTTTTGTTAGAGCAAAAGGTGCATTTTCTGAAAGTTTGAAGCTGATCGGTTGATCCAGCGGCTTTAAGAAGCAAAATGAAGAAAAACCAAATTTTTGCCAGTATTGTCACTTTTGTAGGTTATTGTTGAGCTCCTAAGACCTACACTAAACGTATATTTGTAGAAAATTTAATTATAAAGATTTTGTTTTTCTTTTTATCCAGATCGGACCTATATATCTCGAGTTATTCACATTTTTATTTTGAAAATCGCGGTTATAAAAATTAAATCGTTAATAATGATTGGAGCACAGAGTCTTTGAAATACAAACATTTTTTGGGTACTCCTGAGCACCTCCCCAACAGGATCCAACCATAAAATTGCTTATGGAAAAAGTTCTTTTATATTGATTTTTTGTGCTATTTTTACTGCGCTAAAAGCCTAATAAATAATGAGAATCACGTTTTGCAAATTTTACAGCAAAAACAAATTATAAAATTTCATTTCACTTTCGAAATTATTATCTTTTGCAGTTTCCAAATTTACTTTTCGTTGTAAAAAATGGAATTTTACTCAAATATAGGAATGTCCTAAATATTTTCATATTCTTTCCTTCTTTCTATGGATTTTTTATGGCATGAAAATGAAATTGCCTCCAAGAGGATGAGATTCTGCGATGTTTGCACTGTATAAGAAATTACCATTGTTATCCCTGCTGTTATTGTGAACGATCCTTGATTTAGGTATCTGAGGGACGATTTGTTACACTTTCTAAATGGACTATTAAGACGTTCACTTGATGGGTTCGACGGTAGGCATGTGACGACCACACGAGGATCACTTGACTATTTAGTACATTTCGGTATCTTTGGGATAGCGACATGTAACATAATCAGCAGGCGCCATCTAGCGGTCTAGTGTCTGTTGCAATCGAAAAATAAATAACCTGACTGGGCTTAGCATAGTTCAAATGTGCTTTTAGAGGGCGGAATATTAAAACATAATATTTTTTCTTATTTTACTATAAGGAACGTTACCAGACTACAACCAACAGCCTACTCTCCGGGCTATGTGCCCCGCCGAGCGCTGAATTACAAGTTACAAGCCTTGCGCGTTAAGTGTAATAATTGCATATTACCATCAAAACGCTAATGCTTCGATTGCAACAAACACTAGCCGAAAGACTGATCCTACTTAAAGGAGTTCTACCTTGCACTGACGAGAGCCAACAGCTCGAAACTGCAGTCTGCAAGTGGTGTGTGAGGAGAAGTAGGATCAGTTAATAAGACCATAGGATTACAGTAATATACTCAAATATTATTGATTTTCTGCGTTTTACTGTTGTGTTTGTGAAAGTCTAATTTCCCTTATTGGCCCACTGGAATCGACCGATTCTTCATTGAGCTGCTTATTGTCGCTTATCGACTTTTGGGTAGTGTTGTTGAATCACCGTGAACTTGAACTGGCGCCCGAGTAACAAATAAGAAATCTCGAGTGTCAAAGTGACAGCCTTATTTTTCGCCCTGAACGAGAAAAACAGCGTCACACCAAGTACACAAAAATACACTAGAAAGGGTTCGAAACCAATTTCTTCGTTATATATCTTTTGCATTGAGAATACCTAGTGAATTAGTACAATATGACCTTGTCCTTTCACTTCTAAATATCCAAAGCTTCATAAACAGAGGTATATTGCCGAAGTAATCCTAGTATACAAACTATTCAACAATCTCATTAACTGCTCTGAATTGTTATTATTAATAAACTTTTATGCACCGCACAGACGACTTCGAATTTTGTATAGCTTTGGCCTGGATTATTACAGGATTCTTTATGGGACAAATAATCCTGTTAATAGAATGATGTCTAACTGTAATACAATCAATTTGGATTTTTTAAATATTAGCTTAATGTTCTTAAGAAATTTGTTTTCAATAATTAATGATAGCTGTGGTAGTATCAGTGTTGTACATATTAAATATGTATTATACATTTTAGGTATATAAATTTCCTTGGAATCCAAATTAAATTGTAACCGAACTTCCCGAGACATTTCAAGTTTGAATGAATTCTTATAGATCATGTGGCTTCTAATTGGCAGCCAAGCTTTATTCCGCTATTGTTGGAGATGCGCCTTTGATGTTACGCCAAACCATAAACCTTAGTATTCACCTCTTTTATTAAATATCCGCCGTCCTTTTCTCTCCATCTCAGGAGCTGCATTATCCCGGAGGCGGAGGCACCGCTGCAGCTCTTCGCTCACCATCGATTCAGATATGACGACCAATTTGACGCTTTCTAGATGCACCGGGATGCTCATAGAATGCGTTGGAATTTTCTAATAATCAATAATTAATTAATATTGCATTTCATGGTTAAGGAATTCATTAATCAACTTCCGCGTTAGTTCGTAGTTACTGGTGTGCATGTACAAGTCTTTTTTTTTATAAACAAAATAGTCGTATTACATAGTATTTTCATAAAAATGTGAGTATAATCTAATTAAACGGTACGAAGTCCAATTGATATGTTTAAAATATCAAAGATAACTATAACATATAATATTTAATTATTAGAGTGGAGTATAATGAAAATTTGCAGGAAATTGTCTTCCAATAGCAATTTTTTGCTGTAACTTGTAAATACAAGAAATAACAAAAAGTTGTGGAAATAATCTGAGCCTCGGAAGATATTTACTGTTATTTCCAAGTGTACAAGTACGAGCAAGCAAAACCAGCGAGTGTTGTAATCATCCGAGGGAATACAGTATTCATTATAGCGAGTTGTATACTATACTTTATCTACGACTAATTTTTAGGAATGAAAAATGATAAAAAAAAATAACTTTGCAGCAAAATGTATATTAATGTTGCTACAATTGATAAATTGAACAGATGATTAGAACTACTATTTGCAAAAGTAATATTTTTATCATCAATTATAGTACAGTTTAAGGTGGAGGCATCGGGATTGTACACCTGCCTTGAAATGGTGTCAGCTATGGTCAACTTATTTTTTAGGTACTGATCGATGTATCCTTCGGCTACCTGTGTTGATTTCCAGCCTCCATGATGTTTTAGGCCTGTTATATCGCCACCTCTGTCATTGTACAATATAGCCGAAAATCCTTCGATTAACAGTGGCCTGTATATCTATTAGGATTTGGTAATTTCAAATACATTGCCATTTGTCTTCCTATGATGGTACATTTATTTTTACCAATTCGTTGTAATGCAAGGTAATATGACCACAATGAAGAAGATTTATATATTTTTCCTAATTGGGCAAAATAGGCCAGTAATACGTTTCCCGCAAATAAAGTTGTCTTTTTTTGAATACGCCAGTCCATGAAGTATATTTTGTCGTAAAAGCGTTTTGACTTTTCTGGCAATAATGCAGATGTTGTTGCTTCCGCTTTTTGAAGAATATCTCGTGGTGTACAAGAAAATGCTTCTTCAATATCACTATCCACTACGTTTTCAACACTTTCCATCTTAAAATCGCACAATAAATAAACACGAACCGCTTTTTGACAATTATTTATTTTTATTGTCATTTTGTTTTAAAATGGTTTCCATGGTTGTTTTAATTTTTAAAGACATGATCTAAGTACCGTTTTTTGATTGTTCTACGAAAGAGAATAAAGATCGATTATATATTAATCGTAGATAAAGTAATTGCTAAAACAGGTTTTTTTCTTAAATTTTCTTCAAAATTTCTGATCCTATAGCTCGTACAGCCATTAAAAAACATGCGTGTTTACTTATTTTTTTTTAAAATACGCCTTTATTAAAAATACGTTAAAAAATCGAAAATATTTTTTTTAGCTACCTATCACCATTTTATAGATCTATAACAATTATTAAAAATAAAAGCGTGTCGCATTCATCACGTCACTTTTATCTCATGGAAAAAAATTTCTTATTAAGAATGAAAAACTTGGACTATCGTAAAATTCATCAGTGCCAAGAAATATACACACTTTTATTTTAGTCATATAGGATGGTGTAGTGGATTTTGTGAGTCGGACGAACATGTAAGTATTTTCTGACGCGACCAGACCACCTCCCCTCCCCGTTTTCGTGGATGCTGAAAACGATGCTGGTGGACAAAATTCTTTTTAAGCATGCACAACCCCCCAAACAGTCAAAGAACACCCCCCAAATTGGCGTGACACAAAGGAGCGCGGACAAACACCGGTTTATCTCCGTTTTTGATGATGCTGAGACCGACGCCAGCCTTGAAAATCATCCCCGATGCAAACCCACCCCCCCAAACAGCCAGAAACGTTCAGGAAAAGGGGGTGAAACGTGAAGGAGCGGGTTTCCGTCCGACAAACATTGGTTTACTCCCATTTTCGAGGATGCTGAAACCGACGCGCTAACATCTGCGTAATAAGGTTCTGCGCTGGTACCTTTTTGTCCGCTCGGATGCTGCTTAAGAGAGAAAGTCGCTCTGCCTGGACCTCGGAAACATGTATACGTTGAAGGCCTTTGTCTTTTTTACCAGGTTCCGTACATATGAAATAAGTACGACTATTGTCATCTTCTTCTTCTTCCATTGCTCTCAATTCCAACGAAATTCTGGAAAGAATTTTGAAAATTCAAATGAAAACCGACATATATGATAATGCAATAAAGGTCTCTTGATAATATTCGAGTATACATGCAGCAAATCAAAAAAAACATTATATTATATTTCATATTGAACGGAAAAATAGAGTAATTCTCGTAAATATACTGCATTTATGGAATAAAAAATCGTTGCACTTTGTACTTACTTTTTCAGAATTTGTTTACCAGAAGTTCATATAACATTACATTATAATACACAATACCCAATATCAAATTTATTGCCAATTTATACCACGATATGTGTTTGCACATGTTATTCTGACGAATACACAGAAACCATACTTAATTGCAATTAATTATTGTAGTGATGCTATTCTACACTTGTTTAGAGAAACGCTTACACAACAGTCTCAAAACACAGGATAATATGTTCATTTCATGGACGAAACTAAAGATACGAATGGTATTCCACAATGTAACCTTTTGTCTTGAAGACTGCGGAAAAATATCGAATAAAACTAAAAATGCAAATTCCGTAATGAAATTTGACATTGGGGCTCAAGATTAGAATAACATTTTACGATATCTTCAGCGCAAAGCGATATATCGGAAATGGGGCCCCATTTGAGGGGCTGGCGTTGTTTCAGTTTGTTAATTAAATTTAGTTTGATTGCCTCGAAGTGTGTCTCTTATATAAGACTGCAAGTGTGCCAAAGCTCAAATCCGGGTTTAAAGAAATAACGAAAATATCCGGGTCTCCTCATCTTATATGAGACATACTGTAGATAAATTATTGACTACTGTTCTTTTTTTAAACGGCAAGACCAATTAATAGTCAAAATTAGCCTATAATTTATCAACAATAAGCTTGATCGTTGATGATACCCTCAGATATAATGACCATTACAAATGTTTATATCATTTATTTAACCGTTTTGTAACTTCACACCAATAAACATCTCGTGATTTAATGGTTGTTAAGTTTTATTCTCTATTTATGATGCAAGTTTATTATTTCATTATATCACGTAAGTACCGGACAGAAATAATACCTACGCCCATAAGTGCACCTGTAACAGAAATTAACAGGAGCTAAAGGTACATGTACCTGTGGTATAATATGCTGTTTTCTAATTCTAGAGTGAAATTGTTTTTTAATGAGTTTTATTTTTTGCATATTTCATTTTCTTTATGCATAGTTGTTAAAGCTAATACAATTTCGAAACGTTCATCTACGATTGTACAGTTTTTTTAATATTTAATTTGAGGGTAATTAAATTGATAATTAGTCAACATTTTGCAAATCAAATCCTATAACGTAAGCTGATTGTTAACAAATTTTTGTTAGGTAAGTCGACCTTAATCCAATTACTAATTATTATTACGACCTAGTCAGGCCAGGAAAACGAGGTTCGAGATATTATGAATGCTTATACTGAGAGTAAAACAATAAAAACAACAAGTTAAAAAGATACAATTTATTATAAAAATAATATGCAAAGTACAGTACAATGCAAATTTGAGAGTAAAAATCTTATAATAAAATTTATAACAAGATATGTCAACGTCTAGGGTTTTCTAAGCTAAGGCTAGGAAAAATAATTAAAAATTTAAACAATTTTACAAGAAAAATAATATACAGGAATTACTTATCTTTTACAAAATTGAAGATTTTCCAGGCGCTCCGGACGTGAAGGTTTCTTTTGTTGATAGAGCTCCTTGTTTCACAAATCTCAGCGTCAAATTGTTATCCAGATGGGAGATTTTCTATTACAGTTAAATAGATTTCTCTATCGTAGTGTGCAAATCAGGGCAAAGTCGAATACGAGGGGGTGACCACTCTCAAAAATTGGATACTAGGATTTACTAGGTATTTTTGAATATTTCTGTATTTAAAAAGGATTTAGAGATATTTACCAGTATTTATATATATTTACAAGTACCTATTTACAGATATTTATAAGTATTCTCGATATTTGCAGTATTTATAGATATTTATGTATAGTGCGGGAAAGATGAAATTGAGAGGGGGGGGGGGTGCGAGGTGAGACGCTAAGAAGGCAGGTCCGGACTTAACTACATTGTGTACCTATGTCTGTTTACGCTTTTAAAGGACCACGCAATTTTCTTATGGAAAAGTGACTTGCGTTAAATTGGTTGAAATTTTGATATGTTGTGTATCTCATCTCTCTGATCAAATGTCTCAATTGGCACAAATTGACAAATTTTCAGAGTTTATTTGAGGTGTATGGGTCTGGGTTAAATCAGTATTCTTTTTTTTTGCTTCTAGGGTCTCACAGTGGTTTGAAAACACCTCATAACTGTCATGGTTTATTTATTGAAATATTACATCATATAATCTCAAACGTCTTCACGTCATATGACGTCATAGCATGTAATATCGTGTCATAGAACATCATGATTTAAATAACATTCTTTTCTCTTACTTCTAGGTGCTCAGATCACAATAAAATTCAAAGTGACCACTATGAGGTTCTGTGACACGACATGACCTGCTATGACGTCATATGATATGATAAGACAAACAATTATACTGTTTAGGTGTTATTAAACAAATCTGAGACATTGCTGCATTTGATACAGAGATAGGATACACAACATATCAAAAATTCTAACTGTACTCAAAATCTAGCTATACTAAATCGAAATCTAACCGTACCAAAATCGTCTATAATTAAATTTACAAAATTACTGTAAAAATTAACCTCTAACGTGAGCACGTGTCTATAATATTCTAAGAAATTCAAACTTACTCAGAACATACTTCTGGACGGTATTCGCTTATTAAATCCGGATTAATTGAAATTTCAATTAAAATAATTGAAAATATTTATTGCAAATATGTGAAATCTAGTTTATGATCCGGTACCAAACCGAGTAGCAACCACGTGCATTTTAAACTAAATTAATCACTTAGCAAAATTTTCAGCTTAATTTCTTGATCGAAAAAGGAAGTTTGAAGGAACTTAAATGATATTTATAATGTGTAACCATTTTAACCCACAAAAACAAAAGAGGATATGACAAGCTGACAGTCAGCTGTTATATAGTACCAACCTGAGAAATTTTAAAATTAAATCGACTGTTATAGACTTTTGGATCATTACTACTATCTTTATACTACAATTTTAGATTTTCTGTGATATACACTTCTATTTAATAAATTTAAATATTTTTCTAGTGGGGCCCATCTGTTGGCGGAATGCCTAATTTTAGGTGGTAATTTGGATAGGAAATTAGGGCGTGATGACATTTATCGCTGAATGTGTAATTTATCACGCTGGTATTGTCTAATTATTAATTTGTGGGAACCAGCGGTCACATTGTAGTAGTTGCAGGGCTGTATTATTCACTTACAGCCCATGGGCTGTAAAGTTAATATTGCGTACCAATTTATTTAACAGGAATTTTTGGGTAAATAATCTATCGCTAAAATGAAACGTTTTGCAAATGCACAAATATGAAGATAGTATTGTAAGTATCTTTATTATTTTGAAAATTATAATTATCCGTGTTATTAATAGTTAGACTTGGTATAAATTGTAAAATTAACGAATGTTTTGTATGAAAATCGTCACCGGAATAATATTGCAAAAAGAAAATTGTTTCATAAATTTTAATAAGTTGTACTGCTGTGCTCTTAATTGTAACATTTTACTATTAGAAAGCTATAATAAAGTAAAATATAAATAACACGAACCTAATAAATAGCTCCCACTTTCCTTTTAACTTGGTATCCTTTGGAAAATTGAATTGAATTTACATTCACTTTTATTAGTATGATCACATTCAGGAACAAAACATAGTTCAAACAACTTAAAAGAATACAAAATTTGATTAGAGAAAGACAGATTAGGTTTTGAACTGTAAAATTGAAGTTAGTTGCAATTGCATTGTTTTCCGCCTACATAATTTCAATTTTCACATTCATCATTTCCATTGGATGAAACTGTTGCTGTTTTATATTTGGCATTATTAAAATAAAATGAAAGATTTATTAAATCTTATATAAATACATATATTTTAACAATCGTGTGTATGTGAGGTTGGCACTGGAAGTTTTTAAATATTCCTTTCAACCGGGAAATTCAATAAAATGTATAGCAATGTCTTAGCATTATATTTTGTAGCCTTTGTGAACAATGTAATAAGGCTCAAATTCCAATGTTATTCGACGGGATGAAAATTTCTATGACAATAGTATCTTTGGATCACCAACTTTTGCATATAATCTATTACGGAGATACTGCAAAATGAAAAGAAATGAGAGTAATTCGGGAACAGGGTACGAAGATAAATTGCCTATGTGACATCAGCCCATTATGCGGGTGTAAAATAACTACTAACTGGGCTAACCTAACGTAACCCCTAACGCATTTTTAAATAGCACACATTAAGGTATCAGATTACATCCCTAATCACTCTGGAAAAATTTATATATACGTAATGCTAAATCCAGTACTTTCTTAAATAATTTATTCTGACGCTCTCCATTATATACTGTATACCGGGTGCCCGGTTTCACAAATTACCCCAAATTTTGATTTTTAAATGGAATACCCTGTATATTATTATATTTTTGGAACCCTTGAAAGTTTCTGAGTACGGTGTTGCCCCATAAGTGACATTTCGACTCCATGAAAAAAAATTTGACTTAAAATTGAATAAAAAACTAAAAAAAATTAAAATAAGAAAAAAACATCCACCGATTCTTTAGAACATCCGCTATTTTATGGTAAAAAAATTGTTCAGGCCAAATTTGATGGCCCACAAAATACACATTCTCAAATTTTTGTGCTCGATTTGATTTTTCTGACATCGCACCAGTCCATTACAAGCAATTTTTTCTGATCATGGCACTCTAGATGTACCAACAAATTTCGAGTCAAATTTTTTTCATGGAGTTGAAATGTCACTTATGGGGCATCACCGTAGGTACTCAGAATTTTTCAAGGATTCCAAAAATATAATAATGTACAGGGTGTTCCCTTTAAAAATAAAAAATTGGGGTCATTTCCGGTGAAACTGGAAGTGGAAACAATGACAGTTATGCCACAAAGTGTCTTCTTAGTCATATAACATATCTACCAAGTTTCATTCTGATATTCTTAAAAATAAAGAAAAAAATGGGGGTCTACCATGATCCGTTGACACCCGGTATAGAATATGGATAATAATAATATAATAATAAGTCTTTATTTAGCAATTGGCTAGTCAAATACAGATTCCTATATCTAATACTAATAAATTGCACTCCTATGTATATCTTAAATAACTGAAAACTTCACGCTTACATTTACATTTCGTGAAACCTTGATTGCCCCAGGAAGAACATTAAAGAGGCGAACCCCTCCGAAAAACAAGGATTTTTGTAAGGAGGTCAGTTTAACTATATCAATATTGTAATTTTCTTTAGAGGGTAAATTATAGTTAAGAAAGTTTAGTCTTTTAACGAGAAATTCATTTAAATATGTAGGTAATTGTTTATGTTCTATTTTGTAGATTAGTATTAGGTTCGCCCTTTTAATACTCTCCCAAATTGTCAACCACCCTAATTTTTGCAACGTGTTTTCTATATTTATTACAATTTAGTATATAAAATACGCATTGCTTTATTTTGTTGTATCTGTAGCCGATGTATATAATTTTTAGTACAGAATATTAGCAAAAAATGAGGTAATGATGTTATTACAAATTAACATTTTAGACCACTGTGATAAACAACTAGCAATATGATTAAAAAATGCGATTTTTGTACCCAATTTTTTACAGAGGTAATCTATGTGAGAAGCAAAACTGCGCTGGGGGTCCAAATTGACATCCAAATATTTAATTTCTGACACATAGTCAGTCGCATCGCTATTTATATCGATACCTAAATCTAATTCCATGATTTTTTTACAATTAGCCTTTGAGCCTATCACCATACACTTTGTTTTAGTCATAAGAAATCCGAAGTTCAACATTCAGAGTATCAACAATTTCTCTGAAATCTTTTCTTGCAACACAAATTATGGTATCGTCCGCAAATAGATTGATAAACGATTTTTTTAATGCTTATATGAATATCATTCACATAAATGACAAATAAAAGAAAACCGAGGGCAGTCCCCTGTGGAACGCCTCAGGTAATTTCAATTCTACTTGATACGTTACCCCCTATTTTTGTCATGCTCTTTAAATAATCATCAATCTAGTCTAAATCACTAATATTTACAACATATAACTACAACTTTTTAATAAGAATATCCCGATCAATTGTTTCAAATGCCCTTTGCAAATCTACAATTACACTTAGCACCACTTTCCCCTTCATTCATATTCTTTCTCCATGTTGAACACATACTACAGGATTATACATTTATCTTTCGACAATTTTTCATTTAACCCTAGCGCATTCGGCAAATTTTCGAATATGTTAACACCGTCGAGGTATACGCTACAGTGTGTAAAAGATGTATGATAATCGCCTAAATCAGCTCAGAGAATTAAATAAACAAACATAAAACATGTCCGCATTTTTTCAATGTGTAACCCCCTTCTGCACAAGCCCTGGCTTCTGGAATTGGGGGTTGTCTAATTTCTGTGGCGTTTATTTGTTATTACACAAGGGTTCCAGTTAAAACATATAACAAGCGTGTCACGAAAAATCTGTAAATTTAAATAAACTCTTTGCAGTGCCCTGTATAATTAAAGCTAATAATATTTTTAAAAGTTTAAAAGTGTGGGGAGAAGCCTTAGACAAATATCTCGAAAAGGTTTTTTTATTTTTTTTGATTGGTTAACTTCTTACCATCTTTACAGGGCGGCCAAAACAACACAAAATTGTAGCTCAAATTTTTATCAGACATCATGGTCTATTATAAGTCGTTTTCGAGAAAAAAAAAACACTTAATTCAAGCATGACTCATTGTATGACTGGTGGTCGAGAGGTGAGCGCACTTGCCTCTCACCCAAAAGTTCCGGGTTCGATCTCCGGCCGCGGCAGTGGAAAATACTGTGAGAGGGATTTTTTCACTATACACGGATATTGGGTGTGTGTCCCTTGTCTCTAAATTTGTAGCCCCCTCCCACACAAGGTTCTTCTAGAGCCTTCCGGGATAAAGGGGGTCGTAATTACCTGTGGTGTTATTTATTTATTTATTTATTTAAGCGCTTGGAATTTAAGTGGTTCGTACTCATAGTGATTTTTGCTAAGTAGGTCAATTTACATTGTATATGAAAATATGATCGACAAATGGCCTGTTTGTTGTTGGTTACTGACATTTGATGATAACTGCACACGTTTTTGTTATAAATTTTTGGAATAAAAATCATATTTTAAAATACTTTGGCTTACTCTGGGATTTACACGGCCGCAATTAAATATATACGGGGAAAACAAAAAATGTGAAAATAGTTCAATAGAAAACAACCTATACTTCTGTTTTCAGAGAAAAATATTGAGGAATATTGTTTATAATCGCAAAACAAGTCTAAAGGCAGATTTTCGTAAAAAAGTTGGTAGGATCGACTGTAGCTGATATCTCACTACGTAAATATTTTCAGATATGTATGTCATATGCAGATATGACACAATATCTATCTGCTGAAGGAGAAATGACAGAGGACCTACTTCGATCTTTAAGTTCCAAATGAAGAAAACCTACAGAAGATATCATGCAAAAAAACACGCCGTATATTCTCCTGGTGGTATAGAAGCGAGTACAAAAATTATAGTTTAAAAAACCAAAAAAACACACTTTAAATGCAAACCGAAATACAAAGTAAAAAATAATGTTTAAATATTATTGACAAAAAAATTCATTTTATTGTAAAAAGCGTGGGGTGATTGATATCAATTGTTATAAATATTTTATTGGTAGCTATTGATAAAAGTAGAATTCGAGGTAGAATTATAAAAATATAGTAGCAAATTTTTTTATAAATATTTAAACATTATTTTCTACTTTTTAGTTCGATTTGCTATTTTTTAAAACTATAGTTTATAAAATATATAATATGAACAGCGGCGCCTCCGGCAAAATATTAGCAATAGATTAGTCATTTTTTAATGTTATTTTATCCGGATGATCCTGGTGAGGACATCAGGAGAAAGTTGTCAAATTAGTGTATTGTCATCGGTCTTTGATAAGTATGCAAAGTTTTATTTTATTCCGACATTTTGAAGTGGGCGAGAATCATGTTCAAAGATTCCGTTACATACAAACAAACGTACAGGTGAATCTAATCTAAAGCGTGTAAAAATGAATAAGATCGTCTTTAACAAAGTAACAATTGATATTTCACGATAAATGTATTATGTATTTCTAACACGATGTAAAAGTGTCGATGATATAAGTGAAAACGCTTTCGGATAAATCCCAAGTTCTTACGGCTATAACTTCGAAACTAATCGCCATACGAAAAACATGCCTATATGTTACCTTTGCTTCAATAACATAATTGTGAAAATATCGGTAATATCTCTTTTTACTATAATCTTTAGTTGAGTGTAGTAGAAAAACCTGACTTCGCAGGAGGGAAAAAATATTTGTAGGTTAATTTTTAGGTGAAATATATCTTTTAAATATACAAATTGCTGACGCCTGGTCTATCAGTAGCTATAAAGTGTAGAATTGTGAAGCCTTAGATACAATTTCTTGAAACATGCCAATATTCTAAAATAACATTTTACCGTTTGAGACGTGAAACATGGATGGAGAATTTTAGATTTTATCAATTTAAACTACGTCAACTGAGAGAATTTAATTCAACAATATAAAATGTTAAATAGTGCAATACAGTTCATAGCACACAGGCTCTGGGTTTACAAATTAATATTAATGCTATAATGCCACTGCACGAAAACAAAAGCGCCATTGGAGTAACAATTAATTTTATCATATACGCCACGGGAAATTAGCACACTATCCCATTCATTCATTTATCTCAGCCATTTACGTGCCATTTATTTAACTTAGTGAAACGTTTAAGCACTCGTTCTAGCATTAACTTATACACGCCTTATAGTAAAAAGTTTTTAAAGAACTAGTAATATGGGAATCTGGCCTGCAAGATTTGATCAAATAAATACAGCATGACCTGTTGACCTGACCTGGCAAATATTGAGCAAATTAACGTTCTATTACGATCAAAAAGCGTCTATTTTAAAAAATGCCGGCAATTTCCGACAGCCTCCTAGAAGTTTATGGATTTATAAAGGGTGCGTCATTAAACTTGAGACAACCATACATCTCGACAACGATGCATTTGAGAATGAAATATTTCAAATGAAACTGTTATCTGAATGATTTTTTATCCAACTTCAATTTTGCATTATTAAATAGACTAGAAGTTTTTGAGCTTTTAAGACGTAACTTTCGAAAACTATCAAATGTAAAGGAGTTTAGAATAAAAGTGCGAGAAACAAAATTATTTGCAGAAAATACCTAAAATATTTTAAGTCCAAAATTACCACAAAATAGATATGAATTCAAAATAGTGAATTCTTATCAAACAGTAGACTGGTCAGGTCGGGCGTGGGAAAGCAAAGAGACCTTTTGCAGCAGGCCGCTGCAGAATATCCCCGTGTTGGGCTAGAATTCATCCTGCCTCGCGAGGTCGCATGTGACCCAGGCAGTCATCAATCAACGGCGTATCAAAACATTTACAACCTGTAGCGTCAATTGATGTAAACAATACTTTCTTGACAATTTAGATGATTGGGATCGATTGCAAATAAATTACTTATATTATTTCGGGAAAATAATGAATTTAATAGCCCCCCGTATTAATAATTACCATTCGAAATCAGATTGTTATTTGGAAGTCGGTTTATATTGCTAATTTCGAGTCTTAACTAATTTAAATAATTAACTCTCACGGTTTAAACTACTTGCAATCAGTTTGAAATTAAAACTTTACCTGGTTACAAAAAAGAACCGAATTGAATCGTCCCCGCTTTGATAAAAATATATTACTTCAGACACAAAGTTAAACTGAAAACATATACCAAATTTCCCATTTAAAATTAACTTCGCAACATTATCATTCTAGATGTAGAAACGATTTCCATGACTGACAATAAATTATATGGACACAACCAACAAACTGACGCCGGCGTAACCAAAATCTATTCTCTCATTCTCCGCTTCTGCGCCGGCGCTGGCCGATAAACAGATCTGACGCATGTCGCTCCGTTTTTAAATAGATGGTTTCGATATACACGCGCCCAGAAGTATTTTCAATACTAAAAGTTGATTGTTATATCATTGAAAGGGAATATTTAGAAAAACGGAAAATAAGGTGAAAATATACTTTTTTGAATATTTTTTGTCAATCAGATTGAATCTGCGGTAATTTCTTGATGAAACTTATTCAATAGAATAATTATAAATATTCAAAAGAATAGTTACAATATGCACTTGGTTTATTGTTTCATTTGTTTTGTTCAGATTTCTCTGACATATCTTTCGGCCTTGCGACCATTATCAAAGAGTCTTAAAAACTTAAGTTAGTTAATACGCACTTGGTTTATTGTTTCATTAGTTTTGTTCAGATTTCTCTGACATATTTTTCGGCCTTGCGACCATTATCAAAGAAAACTTAAGTTAAGTTTTTAAGACTCTTTGATAATGGTCGCAAGGCCGAAACATATGTCAGAAAAATCTGAACAAAACTAATGAAACAATAAACCAAGTGCGTATTGTAACCTATTCTTTTGAATATTTATAATTATTCTATTGAATATTTTTTGTACCTTTTTATTTTTTCTACCCTTTATTTCCATGTTGGAGCTATCAGAGAACCCAAAGGAAATGTTTTTAATCACGTTCCAGGTTACGGTTGCCTGAATGATCCTCTTTAGTCTAGAAGATCTGAATTTGTCTGAGTACGGGAGACAAGGCCCTACAGTTTATACTGCGATCCGAACCATTTTCTAGGGATAATTTATAATTCAAAAATTATTTTGCGATAGGTGGGGCTCAAATCTACTTCGCTAGGTGTGCTCAGAGAGAAAACTATACGCGCAAGGTAGTAGGCAGCGGACATTTTTCTGTCATAAATTTTAAAAATTTGTATCCAACTAGTTTAATGGCAATTGAATGAATAGTGGTTAGTTATCTGAGGACATTATCCAGCTAGCTTAGTAAAAGCAATAACTTCACTCCACTATTTCCTTCAAAATGATGAAATTTTTAGCACAGAGCGCAGTACGCTCCAAAGTGTAGAGAAAATATAGTAACTTTTATACCATCTGAAATCTGATATGTAATTGTTGAATATTGCTGGTTATGATGTTCTCTACCACTTTGTTCGTTTTGGACGTCTATGAATGATCATCCTGTACAAATCGATGTAAAACTGAATAACTATGTAAGCGGTGACTCGGGGGACTGCTGGATGAATTTTTATTTCATAAATTTTAGTGAAGTCAATTTTTTACAAAAACTTTCGAATATTATTATCTGTCCTGTAAATGCGGTCGTAAAATCTCGCATTGCCAACAAAACATCGAGAAGAATTATGTAGTATTAGTAACTGAAAAATGAATTTATTTGACTGTTGATTAATCTGATAATCCCACAATTTATGAGCTTATATTTTTGTCAACCAATAAAATATGTAAAAATGGGCAAACATACATATAAATCAATTTGCACCACTCTTTATTAAACATACATTAGGATGTCACGATTTAATATGTAATTAGCAGAGCAAAGTATCACGAGAATGGAATATATACATTAAACAACATATTATACACTATTATGTCGATATTCCTACATTATAAACTGTAATGGTAGCAGTAATTAGCTGTGAATGTAACCATTAGAATAAAATGGCAGGCATTGAATAGTTTGCATGTAGATTAATTCAAATTGATTTAATTATCTTCCATGCAGAGAAGCAACATGGTGTTAATCCAACTAACCGCCCTTATGTCACTGCAGTCCCGATATGAAATACTCTAGCAGGTTATGTCTGTAAATGTGAAATTTTTAATATACCTTATGTACATGAACAAGGGAGTCATTCCCGTAACCTCCCATTTTTAAATCTGTCTGGATGAGATTTTGTATGAGGAAATGGGGTATCAACTTTTAGCGGCCTCAACTCCGCATTTTTCTTTTGGTTTTACCGGAAAAGCTCCTAAATTTTTAGTTTACTAATTACAACCATAGAAATGTCAAGAAAACTGTTATTTGTTGATACGTATCATCATCTACTTGTTAAAATTTTGTGAACCATTTATGGCACTGTGAAAAATTTTGGCTTCTAAGTTATATAGAAATTTTTCATAAAACTTCGTTTTATTTTTGAAAAAACCGGTTCTTAAAAAGCAGTTTTAAACGTTAATTCAGGTCAGATAGTTTATTTTTTCGTTTTCGATGCGTAAGAAAAAAAATTTTTTATACAAAAAATACTACGAAATAGCTCGTAAAAAGACGAAAAAATGAGTTTTTCACAATTAAAATCGGTCAATAACTTTTGGCACAAAAAATTAAAAACCGCTAAATATGGCTATTTTTGCCATTTAATTACAGGGACTGTAATTATCGTAGAAAGTTGTTTCGGAGCTTAAATTGCAGCTTTTGTTGGTACCTACCTACTAAATTTCATGCAAAAATATTAATAGCGGAAATAGCGAAAATGTAAAAAAGGTGTTTACGAAAAACATCGTGGAAATGGTCAAAAATGGCCATAGAACGATTTTTCAAAAAGCTATTTGTTCCTGATGAAATTCTCTATAACCCTATTATCTTTAAATTTTCATAAGGATTCGTTTAGTACCTTATAGACTCATTGGAAAATCGGGCTATTTCTGAATTTTGGACGTTCGGGCGCTGTAGCCGAGTGGAAGTTCCGCGTGGTGGGGGAACTTCTGGACGAAATTCAATGTATTTTTTTAAAGTGGGGTATCTCGCTAAAATATTAATAATGAACATAATTTCGAGGCGTAATTAGCCAAATGCGTGGCTACGATTGGTGGGAGCCCATAGAACGCGGACACTCCTCGCCGGACATGCTCGATTGACGTATTGATATAGTAAGAAGTATGTAGGTTCGTCATGAGCAGTCCGTGGTGCAGTCGTTAGGTTGCCCGACTACATCCATCATATCTCTCAAAACTTCTACTCGTTCAAGCTTGACGATAGTCCACTAACAAAACACAACGCAAATTAGACAGCATGATGCCCCATTTCGGATAAAGTACACCCTACCAAAAATACCAGACGTTACCGATCTTCCGGCAACCTCTGTAGCCAAACTTTAACTATAACTTCCGCTTATCTTATCCATCTTTGCTGATGTTTCATACCTTTGTCTATCTTTAAATCTTTCCTGTCCTCCTCTTTCTTTTTATTTGTAACATTTTTGTCGCGTTTGTTTTCTCTTGTTTCCTTTTTGTACATTTTTGTCTCTAAATTCATTTCTCACCATTAAAATCTTTTGCCAAATCAAAACCTCGAAATCAAAATTTTTAAAATCAAAGTTTAGGCCAGCCCTGCGCAGCCCAGCATAGACGCATCTCGTGGAAGGCACCTCGTTCAAGTTAAGGTGTCTGCGTCAGATACAAAATTAAAAAATGTTTTGTGCGAGAGTTTTTAGTTTTGTTAAATCTTTTGTTATTAGATATTAATAATTTTAATACCCTCTTTTATCTGCGTTATTGTTTAGATTTTAAATTTTTATCCATTTTTGTTTAGCCAAACCAGGCCTATTCCGCCCGACCCTTCAATCCGTCACCGCGATCAACGCGATGGTTGCATGATCGGTTCCGGGAAAGGTTCTGGGGAGGCGCTAATGTATTTTAACATGAATAAAGTCTTATTGATTGATTGGTTGCCCGATTTTCGCACGTGAGGTTGAGGGTTCGAATCTCAACTTCTTACAGTTTTTTTTACTACATTTTGTTAACAACTAAAATACGTAATACGAATATTTCTTTAGGTTAGTTCGTTAGATTAAATATGTTAATATTATTTGATGTAGTTTGGAGTGCCCGCACTCTATGGGCTCCCATCAATCGTAGCCCCGCGTTTAATTCCCTATTCTATACGTAGTAGGATCGGCGAATATGCCTGCGGGAAGGAAGACTTCCCCTACCACGCGTCACTTCCCCTCAGCTCGATCGCCCGAACGTCCAAAATTCAAATGAGTTTTTAAGGTACTAAACGAAACCTTACGAAAATTTAAATAGGGTTGTAGAGAATTTCATCAGGAACAAATAGCTTTTTGAAAAATCGTTCTATGACCATTTTTGACCATTTTCACGCCGTTTTTTTGGAAACATCTTTTTTTATTTTCGCTATTTCCGCTAAAAGTTATTAATATGTTTGCATAACATTTTTAGAGTAGGTAGGTACCAACAAAAGCTACAATTTAAGCTCCGAAACAACTTCCTTAATTACAGTACCTATAATTAAATGACAAAAAATGGTCATATTTAGCAGTTTTTAATTTTTTTGTGCAAAAAGTTATTGACCGATTTCAATTGTGAAAAATTCATTTTATTCGTGTTTTTACGAGCTATTTCGTAGTATTTTTTTAAAATTTCTTTCGCATCGAAAACGTGAAGAAAACCTGTTTTCGGCACTTTTATGCCCTTTTTTCGACAGGTTCCAAATAAAATTTGCTTTCCAAAATATATACATCCAATTCCCACTATTTTTCTGCTAATTGTCACGTTCACAAAATGCACTGAGGAATTTTTCGAAAAAATGCATTCTCCTTCTGACCTGGGTTACGGTCCAAAGAAATTTAGCAAAAAGGTGATATGTTAACGGAAAATACTATGTACGTAATTATCGAATTAGAATCAAAAGATGACGGCATTTGCAGAAAATATAAAATCAAACTTTTATTCGGCCATAACTTTTTTTTTTCATTGCAAAAGAACGTCTAGGGACTCAATTTAAAGTTTATTTAATTATCTTAAATTTTTTTCATTACTATATTGCCGTAGGCGGCATTAGTTTACCGCTTTTTACCATTTTGCCAATGATAGTCAAAATATTGTTTCGCACTGATAATGAAATTGTGAGAGGTTACTAAAATTGGTCCAAAATCGAAAATTGAGATAACATCAAATCTTTACGTTTTGAAGTCCCGTGAACCCAAAAAAGTGGTTTTTGAAAAATATCTGTGTGTATGTGTGTTAGCACGATAGTGCCGAAACTACTGAATGGATTTAAATGAAACTTTGCATGAGTGTTTCTTTAGTGCTCTAGAAGAACTGAAAAGGTTAGGTTACGAAACCCGCTTTTTGTATATAAAATTGCAATTTCCACTTCACTACGTTAGTAACCATTGGCTTTTGTAAAAAATAGTAGTGTTGGGCTTGTTTTCTTAACAATTAGATTTTTTTTGATTCCAATGATTTTTTTTTTGCTGCACCGCAGTGGGTGGAATACATTTACTCGAAAATAGCAAACCCCGAATAAAGTACCACGTCTAACCTTAAATGTCAATTTATCATCGATTGAATTTTGTTGAATCAACCTATTTGTGGACATGTCTTGATAATAAGATAGTAATATTCGTCGCGAATCTGCGTTCATTTTTTGCATATATTATTATAATAATATGGCTTATACTATACTGGGTACATTTGAAGATGTTTTTATTATATCAACCGACTATTTTTTCGGTTTAATATCATGAACTGCGGTTGTGGTAACAGTATTGCATGGTTATTTTTTAAAATGCGGAAATCTCTTTGCCGCAATTGAGTCACTGCTGATAGGACTTTAAAATGCCTACAGAAACATTTACTTTGCAAATTAATTATAAGTATTGTAAACATAATTCTTAAGTAGTTTTTTTTCTTTTCAGGTAACGAATTTGATGAATACTACTACTAGTTACTCAAATCAGATCCTAGAACTCAATATAGTGAAATATTTGGTAAGTTTGTACACTAAATAACGACACCATAAATAACAACACATGGTGTAAATGCACCAATTTTGAGAAACAACAATAAGCTATACCCATTTTGCCCGTTTGAGGTTGAGGTTTATTTGTCCAACAGATAGGTACAATATATGTTACAAGGTTACAACAAAGTAAAATAAATAACTATAGGTAATTATTTTATAAAGATATGTAATTTTGAACATAGAAATAAATATTCTGAACGGTTATGTCAACCAAAAAACTAATGACTATGCGTGGATTAACAATATGTTACAGAGTTAAAAAAATATAATGATTAAAGTCATTTGACAGAAATCGTTCATCGTTCATCGTGTGTTCGAGAAAAAAACTATATACATGGTGGGGCAATAGTGCGTTGGACCTCGATATCGAGTTCTACGATAGCTAAAAATTTTTTAAAAAATTGCAAGTAAACTAGATAAAAAAATGTGGAACTTATTTTCGAACATACAGAGCGAGCCAAGACGAAATTACAGGATCAAGTGCCTTTTTTTAACATGGAATGGTTTGCATGTATATCAATCAGCATAGTTTTTGAAGCCTCTTTCTAGGCTCTATTCATTCCTGTATTAGCATTGAATATCTCCCAACCACTTGGATATAATGAATTTTTTTGTTGAAATAATGAAATCTGCAGATGGTTATTAAAAATATCACCAGCTTCAAGAACTTTTAGATGTGTATGCCCAGAGCTATGATTCCTTGGGACTTAAAATCAACATTGGAAATACTAAGGTTATGTCAACTCCTCATCAAGTGAACCAAATACACATTACACTTAACGGAAATTCTCTTGAAGTGGTGGATCAGTTCAATTACTTAGGCAACGTTGTTAATGACAAAGCAAGCATGGACAGCGAGATTCGCAATAGAATTAACGCTGCATCTAGAGCACTCTGGGGACTTAGAGAGAGAGTATTTGACAACCACGACCTTGCTTTGTCAACGAAAATGGCTGTCTACAGAGCAGTTGTCATTCCAACACTGCTATATGGATGTGAAAACTGGGTCACTTACCGTCGTCATGTGAAAGAATTAGAACGTTTTCAGCAAAGACACCTCAGAAGTATGATGAAAATCCGTTGGTTCCATCACATATCAAACGTGGAAGTACTCAGGAGAGCAAACAGCCTTCCAATTGAGGTGCTTATTTCAAGAGCACGCCTAAGATGGGCAGGTCACGTTCATCGTATGCATGATAACCGCCTTCCTAAATGTACACTTTATGGTGAATTGCTAAGCGGTAGAAGAAGGCGTGACGGTCAACGAAAGAGGTTCAAAGACGTTCTCCATGAAAATCTAAAATTCTGCGGTATTCCAGACGAGCAATGGGAACAACTTGCAGCGGACAGAACCGAATGGCGAGGGGTTGTGGCCAGCTATCAAGGAAATGTTGCTGCAAGAAGGCCGAATCCAAGACCTAACCAGGTCTATGTTTGTCCTGACTGCGGTTGACATGTACTCTCCCGAATTGGCCTCTATAGCCATAGTCGTGTGCACCGTAGATGATTGGGAATTACAATAGACTACACCTTTTACTTTTTTTTTATTACACACAATCTATCGACTGTAACATTTTTTTATACTCGGACTCGAGTAAAGGCTAATAATAATCTAGTTAATGTTTTTGAATCATTTTCATTTCCTAAAAATGTACAGGGTGACCAAAAATTATTTTTCAATTAAGAACATTTTAAATTGAATTTTCTCAATTTTGTCAAATAGAACACCCTGTATATTTTTCGACGATGTGATGTAGAAATGTAAAACGAACATTTTTTGTAAGTACTTCCCTATGGCTAATTGCAACCATTTTCGTTTTATAAATAAATGTTTATTTTTCAATTAAGAACATTTTTAATTTTTGCCAAATTTTTCAAATGGAACACCCTGTATGTTTTTCGACGATGTGATGTAGAAATGTAAAACGAACATTTTTTGTAAGTATTTCCCTATGGCCAATTGCAACCATTTTCGTTTTATAAATAAATGTTTATTTTTCAATTAAGAACATTTTTAATTTTCCCAAATTTTTCAAATGGAACACCCTGTATATTTTTTGATGATGTGATGTAGAAATGAAAAACGACAATTTTTTTTATAAATAAATAAGTGTCAAATTCAAGAATAAACTTAAAAAAAGAAGTTTCCTCAAATAATTCATTAGAAAAATTTATATTAGATGTTTGACGTGTTGCCCATTTTAAGTTGTCAATTAAATTGAAAATATCTCAAAAACTATCAATTTTGGGGCCTAATATCACAACGATAACTAATTTGAAGGTATATAACAGTTGTATAAAATGGTGGAATAATATACTGGGTGTTCCATTTGAAAAAAAGTTCTAAATGTTTGATGATTGATAAGTTGATACCCCTGTATAAAATCTCCTGTACATAAAAATAAATGTTTGCTCCCCTCAGACATTTGATCTGACCTCTATCTTTGCATTTATTAAATGATTTATCTTAACTGTCATTAACAAAATTTTTTTTATCTAATTTGTAATGCACTGTTTTTCCGTGAATTTTCATAATTTTTGCAATATCTTGGCAACGCCGCAACGTTTTCAAATAGAAAATGGTACTGAACGTAGAATTTTACGCTAAAATCAATGGTGTAAAAATATACGGGGTGTGTCATTTAAAGAAATCTACCTTGAACTTCTCCCACTTTATAGGCTACAACGTGCTTTTCAAAGCATTTTAGAAATAGGCAACAATGTGTGCCATATAGCTTTTATTTTAAAACATTTTTTCATATTCCTTATAATAGACCAGGTATTGGACTTCCTCGCACTAATGGGCCACACTGTATGTTTTTTTAAAGACGATTCAATGTTTTGATAAAACAACCAGCAAAATTCTCCTATACAAAAATTGTAGAAAATCCGTGGATTGAACTCAGTTGTACAAATTTGTAATCAATGTACTGAGCACGTAATTCGTATTTTCTCGCTAAATTGGAAAGTTTGGAAGCCAAATAGCCAGAGCATTGATTAAAAATTGGTAAAACTGAGTTCAGTTCAGAGATTTCCTACAATTTTTGTATAGACACACTTTGCTGGTTGTCTTTGTTTGCCCATTTGCATCAAAATAGTTACGTTATATATTCTCAGAATATTTGACGGCGCTTGCACAAGTAAACGTATATTATTCTTGTATCAATTGATTTCACGAAAGCAACTCCCGTAAAAAACGAGAAAAACGGTTACATCGGCCCATCAAGAGTACCGAAGAAGGATTTGCAGTGAACCTGTGAGTTGTGACATTCGTTTAGCTGGCGGAAAACTGCCATTTCCTAAGTCAGTTTCCGACACATCCGACTGTTGTTTTTGTAGTCTACTTTGAAATTTACATCGGGCATTGCGAGCAATGGCAACTTCCTGCGGCACTACATAGCTATAGTTTCCATTAAAACACATTGGCGTACCAAACACGGATGAAGTAATATAAATAAATTCCCTATTACAGAATCATGCTTATAAGATTATATTATTCACTCGCTTTGTTCGTATAGCTTGCCATTTCTATTATCAAGAGCTTCGATTGTACAATAAGTAGTATGGAAATGAGAGAGGGTCGGTTCAAGAACAAGAGCGGGAGCATGATCAAGATCAGTGATCAGGTTAGGTGTGGGAGGTAATTAGGGATCGGGGCGCAAGAGGGCGGGGCCTAGGAGTTGTGGTGGGGGCAATTACAGTGGTGGGAGGTAATCAAAGAGTAATTAAAGGTAATTTAGGTACAAGTAAGGGTAATTAAGAGTAATTAAGGGTAATTGCAGTAATAATAAGGCTTGTCCCGGGCCCATTGCTGTTGGGGATCGGTTCGGTTAATGGGGATGAAGTTTATCATGTCCCATTAGTCCGCTGGATGTTTCGTTGGTCTATCCTTCGTCGTTTAGAAATTTCGTAGTAATTTGGCATGTTTGGAGAATTACCGTTCTTTAGTCAATCTTTGAGAGTCCTCTAGGTAGGTTAAGTTGCTCCAAATATTTCAAGAACCTCTTCGTCACCATGCCTGTAGTCGATATTATGACCGGAATAGTCCGAACTTCCTCTAATCTCCATACGTGTTTAAGTTCGATAGGCAAGTTTTGATATTTATTTATCTTTTCCGTTTCCGTTTTCTGCAGGTGCTGGTCAATAATGGTGACCTTATCTTTCTTCTTGATCACCAGAATATCAGAGCGGTTGTGATCTAAAGTTCTATCAGACTGGATTGGTCTATCCCAGTACAGCATTGTTTCTTCGTCTTCTAAAACAGATAGAGGTGTGTATTTATAAAAGGGCGGTGGATTAGTAAAGAGTCCAAATTTCCGGGCTAATTCTCTATGTATAATCTTCGTCACCTCGTTATGTATTCCCAAATACATTCCTGTGGCCAAAGTAGGGCAGCCTCCTATTATGTGCTCGATTGTTTCGCCCGGTACTTTGCGTTTCCTGCAAATATCATTCACTTCGGAGACTTTCAGAATATGTTTTTCGTAGTTCTTGGTACGGATGATCCTGTTCTGGATGGCCGTTATAAATCCCTCTGTTTCCGGATGAAGTTATTATTATTATTATTTATTGTTGCACTTTTTCACATGCCTAATAGCTTTTCATTTTAAATTTTTTCATTAATCTGTATTTGGATAATTACATTGTTAACGAAAATTATGAGGAACAGGTTCCTGCAAGCAGTTTGGCGGTTTTATATAATATATTGTTTGTAGCAGAGGGGTTGGTTACGGCTCTGCTACGATAGAAAAATAAATGGACTGTATTTACAGCGAAATGAAAATATATATATTGTATATTTGGAAAGACGAAAAAAATAAGATAAAGAAATAGAAACTCGCAGAACACGATACCGACTGTGGGCAATACACTCTTCAACAGCGCCTGGCTTCTTCTCAGAGCTCTTGGGGCCAGAATTCTAAGATTCAACCATATAAACAAATTCTCCAGTTGCCCAATCCACACAAAAATTACTCCCAGGACTATAAACACAAGAGGCGAAAATGTTCTGGACTTGCGGCAAAAATTAGTTTTATATAATTTAAAAGCGATTTCAGACAACTTGATCTAAATTCGTGGCAACGTACCATGCGATTTATCAATAGTCTTTTACTTCCACGTCCAGTGGTAGTGACGTAAAAAATATTTTTTTTTGTTGAAATAGGCTTAAAATGCCATAAAACGTCGAGATTTTAAATTTGAGCGAAAAAAATGCTGTCTGTCGGTCTGTCTGCAACTTTTTTTTGTGCGCACGTTTATCGTTATCATATTGACTTGAAATTTGGTACACTTATGTATTTTAACGAGATCTGGATCTGATTATATTTTGATCTAATTCCGTTGGAGGGTTCGGGGGTAAATGGGGTAAATAAGGGTGAATAGGCAAAGCAAGCAGGTAAGAGTTCATAAAATTCCAATTTAGGGCATGTACGGAAAAGCCTCAATATTTTTTTTTGGCATCAGCCACGTGCGCTATCACCCCCAATACCACCCCCGCACTATTATGTAAGGGAGTAAAAAAATTAAAATGTGATTTAGTGTATACACAAGAACGAAACCGTTAGCGTTAGGCACCCTCTCTACCACACCCATTGCCACCCCCAACCTATTACTAAAGGGAGTGTACGAGAGCCAAGGGCCTCTAAATTTTTTTTATTAAATTCATTATATATATCCGGTTGACAATTTATAACGTTACTTAAATTGATGTTGGATGATTTAAATTTTTCCGTTTTATATATAAATGAACTATTTTAAGAAGTGAATTAAAAATCCACGGTGCTTATAAACAATTTCTGAAATTCCTCTAATGCACACAGCCACACCAAAAGCTAAAAGGTACATAGCTTAAATTATACAACCAAGTAATTAATTTTCTTTGGTACAACAGACCTAGTAAACTTATTCAAAAGGACGCCTCGCGCCTATTTAAATACGGTGATAAAACGAGTTAAATAAACACTCGCATTCAGAGTTATTCGTTCGTTTACATTCAAACACGACCATATCCCGACGGTTCAGATAACAAAAGGGAGAGATTGAGAAGCAGTGTGAGCCTAATTTGGGTACGGTATTTCAGCTTATATGATTGATGCAAGCAGTCAACGTTTTTTTACTAAAAATCGAAATTGGGTAAACAGAATAGATGTTCAAGGTCTTGCGAACAAAAGCTTGATTTGAACATGTACTTTTGTAGAACGATGTATTAAAACCTTGTAACAGATTACGCTTGGCTAAAACTTTTAAATATTTATTATTTGAGTTTTAATTTTTCTGCGACCTAGTAAAAAAGTTATTACGTTATGTTTAAATTTTAGATTTCTGAGAGTCATCTACCAAATTTCTTGTTTTCTCAGAACTCCTATTATGAATGAACAAGGATTTTTTTAAATTGGTATTTTATTTAATATTTATGTTTTAATATGGAGTGGACAAAATGATAAAGCTTAACTTTCACATGCAATTTATAAGAAATAAAAATTAAAAGTAAGTATACCATTGGAAAGCTGAATTCTTTTTCCTCTTTAAAATGTTACTTTTGTTTTTTTTTTCGTTTTTAATGGGTGCAAATTGTCTTTATTATGTAGCATCTGTGGAGAAATGCTTCATTTCCCTGTGCGACGCGCTTGAAATATTGAGCCGAACTAGCGAACTGTAATAATTTGTCATGCTAAGGGAAACATTTATTTAAAAAAACTTTTATACTACTTTTATGTAAAATTTCCCGCTCTTTCACGTGGTACTATCAGTTTTTTAAATTATTATTGTTTTTTGAGATATTAGCAAAAAACTGAATTTTTCCGTTTCAGAGGGTTGTTTATAAGGGTTCGCGGGGGTAGGTTTTGGTAAACTTTTTTGAGCCACTTTCTACTAGCAAAAAATTAGCCTTTCATGAAAAAATTAACGAGGTAACAATTAATTCTAACTTTTCATCAAAATTAGTCTCTGGCAACTACTGGGCTATAAGCTCGGCTATAAGTTATAAGTAATATTTAACTTTGTGCTTATATTGCATATACGAAAACGTATATGTATATTTTGAACCCCTTGTATTTCTGTCATTATTGAAGATAAAAAAAAATGTAGCGTTGCATATATATATATATATATATATATATATATATATATACGGGGTGTCTCACCAGGAACTGCATCAATCAATATAGGGAAAAAGTACGCACCAGAAAAATTTGAAAATTTAGGGACCTACTGATGGCAGTGTGGCCAATTTAACTAAAATAATTACAAGCATCCGGCACTTCCGGTTATACCAGAAGTCTATGCCAACTTACTTATTTTAAATGGAACCACTATATATTTTAGGGTTTTCGAAAGAGTCAAGCGTTGGCATACCCGTATATTTTATGAATACAAAAACTAATACCTTTAGTAATAAAGTACAGTATTTTATATTTTATAAACATAGCTAAGAGTTATTTATGTTATCGTCTTAGTTCGAGAATGTGCTGACAAACCAAGTTCTTTGTTAAGTGAGATGCTTATATTTCTTATAGTTAGTCGAATACAGACAAGCATGTGTACAAGACGGCCATTTCAAATTAACAGTGTTAGAACAAAATATAAAATATTAATCTTTAAAGGTGTGTTTTATTTCATAGTCTAAACAAACTAACAGGTTATGGGCCCAGTTTTACGCAAAAACTTCAGATTGTGAAATGAATTAAAAATTAAACTAATGTGTGTAAGAATTTAAAGAAAAGTCCCATTATTGACAAAAACTATATTCGCAGAAATAGTAATAAACCAGTATTAGTATTAATTATAACATTCGTCCTGCTTGAAAGTGAGTAACCGAATGTCCCCGCATCCAACATCAGATCTCCTCGGCTGTGTTTATATCACCGAACGTGCCTTTTCCTTAAACATCTCCAACTGCGACGGCACTATCCGGGTCCTGCTGATTTTTAACAATTTCTAACATGTGCAATTGTGACATTTCTGCCTAACCAAACACGTAATAATACATAACGTAACAGTGCGACGAAATATAAAAGCTTTTGATGGCGAGCGGTACAGTGTATGGAAATTACAATTTCGTGCTTTATTAACTAAGCTGAGTGTGCTTCAAGTAATAGACAATGAGATCCCAGAGGTGCCAAATGATGAATGATATCGTACAGAAAATATTGCTAAAAATACAATTATTGAGTATCTTAGGCCTAGGCTACGATACGAGCGGTGAGCGGTAAGCGGCAAATCGGTAAAAATACCGAACGGCAATAGGGTAAGCGGCGCCGGCTACAATACGGGCTGCGATACTCCTGCGGCAGTCGCAATCAGTTCATATTATGACGTCCTCCGAGCAAGTTATGCAGCTGTTGCTCTTATCGGAAAATACATTGCGATTGAGAATGTGTTTGTTACATCGACTTTTTAACACAATTTGCCTTTTTTTTTCATTAACTGGACCCTTTCTGCCTTCAGTTTGAATTTTATCATATTTATCAACTTCATCCTCACTCCCGCTACAAGATTTCCGTTTCAAAGACCCAATGTTTACGGACGACATTTCGAACTGTACTGATGGCGGCAAGCGGCTACCTCGTAATTTAATGTTTGGACACTGCGGCGAGCGGTACTAGATGTGCGTCGAGCGACACCGCCCTGCCGCTTACCTTATCCTAGCCAGGCGCAAGCGGTTCTGTACAAAATAATTTAACTAAAACTTTTAGCGGCGTCGCTCTGCCGCTCTGATAATTGCCGCTTACCGCTCACCGCTCGTATCGTAGCCGAGGCTTTACTGATTCTTTTCTTGGCTTAGCTAAATCTGACTATACCGCTAAAATGATATTAAATAGTCTGGATGGTATTTATATGTGGAAAAATCTAGTAACTTAATTAGTTCTACGCAAAAAATTATTGAGTTTGTAGTTACAAGGGGACACACCACTAATAAAACATTTCGCAATTTTTGAAGATCTAATAACAGAACTACTGGCAGCTGGCGCAAACTTAGAAGAAACAGATAAGGTATCCCATTTATTATTAACTCTTCCTTCTTGTTATGATAGAGTCATAACAGCTCTTGAGACTCTATCAGAAGATAATTTAACTTTGGCGTTTGTGAAGATTTGACTATTAGATCAAGAAGTTAAAATGAAAGGTGAAAGTCAAGACACTAGTGCCAAAGTACTTCAAACTACTAGTGAAAATGCTGACTCTTCTAAAACGTTTAAATCGGCAAAATCGACAAAAGTTTTTCAATATAACAAGAATAAATTTAATTCTCATAAATTCACAAGAAAACCTTTAACATCTCAATTCACAAAATGTCATCATTGTGGGCGAAGAGGCGAGCAATATGAACATCGAAAACCAACAGTCTAAACGATACAATTTAATCAGCCAAGTACAGCAAATAGTGAAACTCCAAATTTTGCTTTCATGACTATGAACAGTATTAAACGCTATTTGACGAATAAACTCTGTATGGTAGATTTAGAGGAAATCAAATATTTCATTAGTATTAAAATAGATAGACATGATATGACAATTTCATTAGATCAGAGTGCTTACTTAAAGGCAGTATTAGAAAAGTACTGTAATTCTGTCAATACACCACTTCCAAATAAATTAAACTATGAGGCTCTAAACTCAGTGAGAAATATAACGTTCCTTGTCGTAATCTTGTAGGTTGCTTGATGTATGCGATGTATGTACTAGACCTGGTTTGAGTTTGTCTGAAAATATTCTAAGTAGAAATGTAAATAAAAATAATAGAGTTATGGCAGTGTTTAAAGATATTTGTAAGGTATATAAAAGGTTCCTTAGAAGTTAAGTTAAAGTTAAGTTACAGGAATCAGTATAAAAATCTTTTATGTGGTTATATAGATTTCGATTGGCGTGGTAATGATATAGATAGAAAAAACACAACTGGATATTTATTTAAGTTATATGACACCTATGTGATTTGTTGGAATACAAAAAAGCTTTAGTAGCTGCATCATCCACTGAAGCTGAGTATATGGCAATCATTTCGAGGCACTTTGGCTAATATCTTTAGCAACTACTCTTGATTTTAGTTTTACAGAACCCATCATAATTTATGAGGATAACAACGGATGTATAAGTATAGCAAATAATCCAACGAATCACAAGAAATCAAAACATATATATATTAAATATCATTTTTCAAGAGAGCAAGTTGAAAAGAAAGTAATAATGTTAAAACATGTTCCAACAGGTGAATAGCTTGCTGATATACTGACGAAACCATTGTCAGGAGGAAAATTTTTGCAATTGAGGGAAAGACTCGGTTTGGCATGTGATGATCGTGTAATTAACAATGCATATGTAGATATTATAAATTGAGAGGTTACTAAAATTGGTTCAAAAACGAAAATTGAGGTAACGTCAAATCTTTACGTTTTGAGGTCCTAGGAACCCAAAAAAGTGGTTTTAGAAAAATGTCTGTGTGTGTGTATGTGTCGCCGAAACTACTGAATGGATTTGAATGAAACTTTTCATGTGCGTTTCTTTAGTGCCTCAGAAGATCTGAAAAGGTTTTGGTTGAGATCGGATTACGTTTAGTGCCATTTTGACGCAACAAGTTGTTTATTTTATAATTACTTCCAATTTGCAATGGAACCATTGAAAAGCAGTTAAAATTCTGATTTCAACGATATACCACACTGCCACCCTCTCGATTTGGTTTCAGTGAAAAAAAATTAAAAACAAAGCAAATATGAAGCATAGATCGCATTTCGTACATCACGTGTCAATTCACGTGTGAGGGTTTCTTCATTGCTCTAGAAGTAGAGCGGATCACGTTTAGTGCCGTTTTTAAATATATATACAGGCAAATCGAAGAATTAAACCACAAATATTCCTCTAAAATCTAGTAAAACTGAAATGCTAATGTTTCATTTAACAAAGACAGCCGCGAGCGATGGAATTGCAATGAGCAAATTTTGACGTTTGTCATTGTCATCGTTTGTCATGTCATGTTAATGAGATATCGGCATATTTGTAACTTTTAGTGGATTGTCACAAACTTTAAAGGTAGATGTAACAATATCAATATCACATGCTTTCTGTACCTTCGTTGGTGAATTTATTATAGATTATCACTTTACCAACTTTCAATTTGTTGCTTTACAAATCTGTAGTATTTAGGATAACTAGACTTTCTTAGTCGTTCAAGTGATGTTAAAGTTGTTAATATCCTAATAGTATATTATTCAACGAGTGATAATGTAGGTAATAACTCGCATAGATGATTGTAAATTCATTAAGTTAAGGGTTTTTTTAGTGCCCCAGAAGATCTGAAAAGGTTTTGGATGAGATCGGATTACGTTTAGTGCCGTTTTGTCACACAATTTAATGCTCTTTTCGGCTTCAAAGATCCACTGAGTGGGGAGGTTCCAGCCGCTTCCAGTAGCTGCCGATTTTTTTGTTCTGATTATCCCCCAATCCTTGTAGCAAATGCTGGACTATTTAATTTTTTTAATCCAGATTTGGCCTCTCTTATTATATATACCTAAAGATATCTAATTTAGCTATTATTTTTTTATTTTTGTATAGTATGATTAGTTTTTGAGGGGGTGTGTTGGCATATCCGTATATTTTATGTATACAAAAACTAATATACTTAGTAATAAAGTACAGTATTTTATATTTTACAAACAAGAGTTGTTTATGTTATCGTCTTAGTTCGAAAATGTGCTGACAAACCAAGTTCTTTGTTAAGTGTGATTCTTATATACTTATCTTATAGTTAGTTGAATACAGACAAGTGTGTGTACAAGACGGCCATTTCAAATTAACAGTGTTAGAACAAAATATAAAATATTAATCTTTAAAGGTGTGTTTACAAAGTTTACAAAATGTAACGTCAAAAATGGAACATTTGGTATATTATAATGAAAATTGGGTCCTCCACTCCTCTCCTTCATGATAAAAAATGAATTTTAATTTTTTAATTTTAGCACCTTGGATTCGCGATATCTCGCGAATCAATGGTCTGACGTCGATGAGGTTGGGAACAAAATTTGCTTATTTTCTTGAGCTTTTCTTTTTTGGTTTGAAGATTTTTTTCGTCAGATCAAAAGGCGCCGAGTTATCTTTGAAAAATCATTTTCCTATACGTTTAACATGTCATTAACCCCCCCCCCCCCTTTGAATTCCTCAGAACAAATGTGTCGGAATGTTGGCGGGACCCAACTTTACTTATTGGCAAAAGAAAAAAAATCACAATCGGACGTTTCCTTATTCCAAAGCCAGATCTGCTCCTCTATATTCCCTTTTTGAAATTTTAATATAATTAACTTGCTTTATTCATTTTGTTGAAAGTGATAAGTTTTTATTTATACTCGGTATTGTTGTTTCGTAGAACCAGCCCTGTCCCATCCAGCCCCTCAACTACCACAGCACTAAACACTATGGTTGATTGGCTGGCTTCTAACCAGGCCCTGGGGAGGATATTTGTCGAATATAAATAAAATTGTATTCGGTTCAGTCCTTCCTCATTTTCTTCATAATCTGGAATTTGAATTTTTTCACGACGCCAATACATCTATAGATGAGAAAATAAAAAGTATTATTGTCTGCATCGAGTTTGGCCTTGAATTCTAGAGAAAATAGACAATAAATCATAAATAGTTCATTCTGAGCTTGTTTGGTAAATTTTAAAATTTCACTGATGCTGAAAAGATAATTTGTAAACTTTATTCATAATAAAGGGGCGAAAATTACCCCCTAAAAAAGCAAAGGTTCTAAGACCCATTTACTATCAATTTATAAGAAACAAAAAGCGAAATTCATATTGCCCTACTCTTCTCGGAAGTATCTTTTGAGTGTTTTTATGTTGCTTGTAAGTGTGCAATTATAGATTTGAATAAATCAATTTGACCGACGCCAACGTCTTATTTGTCATACAAAAATACTTAAAATTTCTGTCAGTTTAGAAGTCAATCAATTTAAGAAATCTTTAGATCTTTTTGCCAGACTAGATACATTAATGCCATTTTTATATTTATTTATCAATAAATCATGAAAAATAAATATATTTTGTAATGTCTAGTTATAATCTTATTGAATATTATTCTCAATTGCTATTAAACGTACATAATCAATTCAACATTTTAATAGTATGCCATAAAGTTTACCTCAACAGTATTTATCAGTTTTAATTGTCTTGTGAGTTAATTTTTTTCCTCATGATTATATTTAAACTGTGATTGCTTTTGTAATTGTTATGCATGATTCGGTACATCATTTGTTTGGTCGTTTATTACTTGGAAATAGAGTATAGAGTAGCGGGAGCTACTATTTATTTTTTTCCCGCTGGCGCCATCTAGTTGTGAGAAATGCAAACTAATGTAGTATTGAATCGCGGAAAAGTAGTTGCGCTTCGTTTGAACAGAGGGTGCGTGTGGTGGTGGATTTGAAGAAAATTGACTATTCCGCCCCAACCATGTGACATATAACGAGAAAGATAAAATTGATATGAGAGGAATCTTGGACTACAGGTTTAAAGAACAAATATAAATCACTGCTATTTTTCAAGAAAGTAACAAAAATATGTGGTATAGTTTATTGCAATAAATATTTTTTTACTTATTAAAATTTAAAAAAGGTGAATTAATTCAATATCATGTTAGTACAGTGAACTGATGTGAATTACTTGTTTTCGGCGACAACTTTCCAGGGGTTTTATTGTTGGCTCCTTATGTAATTTGGCCTGATTACGAAAAAAGTGTTTCTTTCAAAAAGAGAACTTCAAAAGTTATATGCACTTTTCTAATGCACTTCCATGAATTTTATACTTATATGAGTAATATATCGTGTTTTAATAATCGAACCGCAATAACATAATATCGGCTTGTTCACAATGAAATTCTGAAGAAATCTAGGCGTGTCCGCTTGCCAATCCGCCCTCTTAGGATAAATTAAAAAACGCCAGAAGTGGTCAAAAAATTCTAAATCGGATATGCTTGCGATGAGAGGGAGTAATTTCAGCAAAGTTGGTAAATTGATAAAGTTAAAAATTATATTTTTAGGTAACTGTCGCAAAAAATGACGTTTATCGAATCTGACAGCATTCCTAAAGTGTCATTTCTTTGTACTCATTTGTCAATCTTATTTTGTTGGCCGCTTTTACTTCACGGCCGCATGTATCATTAATTCAAACATAATATCTAGGGAAAATTTATCAAGTGAAATTATGCAGGTGCAGAGCCAAATGAAACTTCAAGAGTGTATTAATTCTAATGATATTACTACTCATTCCTCTGAATTACTCAATACTCCGTTATCTTCACAAAAAAAAGAACAATGGAGTGAAGTATACAACAATACGGTTAATATGTCTGTAAAAGTTGTTCCTAAGACTATAAACTTACATGTATACCGTGTAGATACACAAACAGCAATTACAGAATTAACAGCCTTTTTGAAACCTACTTTTCCCGAGGTTAACTGTGAATCATTGGAACAGAAATATCCAGATTTGTACACATCTTATAAAGCTACGATATTCGAAGAATATTTTAAAAAGCCATGGATCCTCAATTTTGGCCCAAAGGAGCTTGTGTTCAGCGTTTTTTAGTGCTGCGAAAGATGAAAATGGAAGAGAAGCAATAAATTTTAACCCAAATATGTTATTACTTAATGCGCAGAGTCTGAACTCAAGTAAAGTTGACAATTTATATCTGGATATATATAATTATTTAAACTTAAATATTTTTTGTTTTAATGAAACTTGGGAAAATAGTGACTCAATAGGTACTCTACATATTAGCGGGTTTAAATTGACTAGTTTTTATTGTAGATCTATTTTTAAAGGAGGTGGAGTTGCCATTTGGGCTAAAAATAATCTAAATGTTAAATCTATTGATTTAACATCTTATTGTAATGAAAAGCATTTTGAGCCATGTGCTTTAAAATGGAAACATAACAATATAAACACGTTGATAATAAATTGGTATAGATCTCCGTCTGATGGTATTAATTTATTTTCTGACTTAATTGTAGATGTTTTAAATAGTCTAGTCATGCCAAATATGAATGTTATTGTATGTGACGATTTTAATCTTGACTCGTATACCAATACAAAAGATTTTAATTCATTGTGTAATGTCTTAGCCTGTTTTAATTTAAGAAGTGTAGTAAAGTGGCCCACTCGAGTAACTGCAACCACCTTGACTGCAATTGATCATATTTTTATCAATTTTGAATCTAATATATCAGATCATAGAACCGTTCTTTTCGATTTAGATATGGTAGAATATGAAAATAATAATAGTATACACGGCACATCATTTTTTAAAAGAAGTTTTAATCAAAATTCCATTTTAAGTTTTAGTAAGGCGATTCATAATGAAAGATGGAAGGATGTTAACGAGGCTTTTACATATTTTAATGACACTTTTATGTATTATTTTGAGCTATATTTTCCACTTCGGAAATTTTATAATAATGTACCAGCAGATAAAAAAATGGGTAAATGATGAAGTAAGAGTATCCAGTTCACATTTAAAAGATCTGTCTATTTTGAAAAAGACTTATCCGGAATTGTCGACTGCTTATAAGAACCAGAAAAGGATCCATCAGCTGCTGATCGAAAAAACTAAGAAGTCTTATTATCAAGATAAAATTTTTAATTCAGGAAACCAATCCCGATCTGCTTGGTAAGTTATGTCTGAATTATGTAACAGAAATAAAAACCATAATAATATTTCTATAAATAATGATGGGGTCTTGTATGAGGAGCCAAGAATAATTGCCTCACATTTTAATGATTTTTTTATTAATACACCTATAAATATAACCGATCAAATTCTAAAAGTAAATAATATTTCTTCTAATAATAATGACAATATGATTATACAAACTAATTCCTTATTGCTCAATCCATTTAGTACAGAAGAAATGTTAAAATTACTGACGAAAAAATGAAAAAGTAAAAAATCATCTGGTACAGATAATGTACCAATGTTTATAATTAAAAAAAAATTAAATTTTATCATTGAACCAATTACTTATATCGTTAATATGTACTTTGAAACTGGAACCTTCCCTCTGATGGCTTAAAAACTGGAAAGGTTGTTCCTGTTTTCAAGAAAAGTGATCCAAATTTATTAGAAAATTATAGACCGTTTACAGTGCCTATTGGATTTTCTAAAATATTTGAATATTGTTTTATGGATCAGTTATTCAAGTCTCTCGAAAAATATCAGATCTTAACAAATAATCAACATGGATTTCGAGGTGGAATGTTGACTACTACTGCTATACAGTCATTTTATGATAATATTTTAAATTTTCTGGAAACAGGCGAATGTCCTGTTGGAATTTTTTGCGATCTCAGCTGAGCATTCGATTGCGTCGATCATAAACGATTATTATATAAACTGAGTTGTTATGGTATGAGAGGTATAGCGCTAAACTGGGTTCTAACCTATCTTGAAAATAGGAAACAACGTGTTAATATAAGATATAAAAATTCAAATGGTTTAAGTTCTGTTACATCTGACTATTCACTTTTAACAATGGGAGTTCCACAGGGTTCCGTTTGGGCCCCGTGTTATTTTTATTATACGTAAACGAAATAGATTCTGTTTCATCTAGTACTCATTTTACGATGTATGCCGATGATACATCTTTAATCATTTCAAACAAAACAGATGAAATTTTAGAATTCAATTGTAACAATTTATTTAATAACCTAAGCGAATGGTTCTCTAAAAATTCATTACATTTTAATGCTGATAAAACACAGGTTTTAAGATTTCACACTAATCAAAAACATTGTGAATGGCTAAATTTTAATATAAACAATACGCTTTTATCTACTGAAGCACCAACAGCTAAATTCTTAGGTATACAGTTAGGAAACAACCTTAACTGGAAATCTCAATGTGAGGCTGTAATTTCAAAACTTGCATCCATTACCTATTTATTTCGAAATATAAGAACGGTTCTTTGTACAGAACAACTTATCTGTTTGTATTATGCACAAGTTGAATCTCGACTGAGATGCGGTGTTTGCTTCTGGGGAAACTCCACTTTTGCTTCTTATGTTTTTATCGCGCAAAAACGTATTTTAAGATGTGTTGCAGGCGTTCCGTATACCCATCCATGTGAAGTCATTTTTAGAAATTATAAAATGTTTGTACATTTTTGAATTGTGTATATATATTTTTAAAAATCAGTCAAAATTTATTTTAAATAGCCACTATCATAATGTTAATACCAGACAAAAACAAAATTTTCATGTTCCTTTTGTTAGGCTAAAAATTACTGCCAAATCTCCTAATTTTATAGGGCCGAAATTTTTGTAACTTATTACCTGACGATATAAAATGTATTAAAAGAGAAAGTTTATTTAAATCTAGGCTAAAAGAATTTTTACTTAATAAATGCTTTTATTCTGTATCTGATTACTTTTATGTATGTTAGTTTGTAAGTTATAAATATATATAAATATAAATAAATATTATTAATTATTCATCCGAAGTTTGCTTGGCCTCGGCCGCAAATTTCGAATTCAGCCGAGAAAGATCAACTTTACGGCCTTGTGATACACAAATAACTATTTTTCAAAAAATGATTTTAGTTTTCAAAAAAAAAAATGCATTCAGTTTTTTAAACTTTTTATTTCATCCCATTTCTATGTAAGCAAAATGAAATATACACATACAAAAACAACTTCTCAAAATCTACATTATAAGAAAACATCAATTTTGAGCAATTTCAGCAAAAAACTATTATGAAGTAGAAGTCCTTGGCCTCCTCTATGTGTAATTTAAAAAAATTATGCATACATACGCAAAGCATAGCAAGTTAAAAGTAAAATAGACGGTACTTCATGCGTGCCACTGAATGTAATAGGCCCAATCAATGAATTTTATTTAAGAGCCGTGACTTCATGTCGCTAAAGCAATACTTGATATTAGGCAGTACTGAAAATTTCAGTTTAATCCGATCGCGGTTTTCAAAATACATGATTTAATGAGATATTTTGAAACGCGATGCAACCAGCTCCATAACGTCACGGGATATGGAACCGAAACGATTGCGCTCAATAGGAACGCCGTGCCGGTCGTGCATTCCACTTAATTTACCAAGTTTTTTTCCGCGTTCTGCCGGTTATATTAGGTAATATCTTTTATTGTTTCTTTTGTGGTGACTGAGAAATGTGTGAAAAGAATTAATAAAAACTTACTAATAATAATAACATAACTTCATAGTAATTTCGCTAACCGCATCGGATTTAATTAAGTTTGATAATATACTATTTCTTTCTCGGAAACTATGAGTGATAGAGTGGATATCGCTCTATTTTTACACGCTGTTTAACTCGCAATGTAGTATTATCATGTTTGTCCATATCTTGCATGCTTCATTTAACACACTTCCTGACATAATCAATTGATGAAATTTTGCGCAGTTACTAAGTTCGGATGGCAATACAGTATTCCACCGTTACGTTTGCAAATATCCGTACGTAGGGGGCGCGGGGGTGAAACTTTATTAAATACACTATCCAACCGGCACTTCCAGCAAAACGTACAATACAAAAGGTTTTTTGCCTTATTAATGACTTCTACGGGGAGCGTCACCATATTAATGTATGAGAATAATTTAATTAAAGCATTACTAAAAAGTATAAAATAACAAAGGCTAAAAAAAGTTTAAAACCTTACTTTTCTTACAAAGTCGTACTAAAAAGTAAAAAATAATTTTTCATATACGACTGCAAGAAAAGCAAGGCGTGCTACTTTGTATGATTGTACGCATGATTGTATGAAAGGGGAAATACAAAGTGCGCACGTCTTACATCGACGAATTATTTTTTACTTTTTAGTACGACTTTGTAAGAAAATCAAGTTTTTAAAAGTTGTTTTAATTTTTTTTACTTCCTGCAATCTTTATGAGACCCTCTCTATCTTTTTTATACTTAGCAGAATAACTTGTTTGAATTTTTTTTCTGGTTATAATCAATATTTTCACGGTAACAAGCAATTGAGCAAATAATAGTGCACCAAATAAAATTTTCGTTCAGCCAATTTTAGAAAAATGTAAAGTATAAAGATATTCATTCTGGCAGATGCACCTCCCTCAGAGGTCTTTATGTGCGTTGCTACGGCATTACCCCAATAGCGAACTACATCAAAGAAATTTCGCAGAAATTTTATACTTTCAAACTAGGTGATAGTCGTTAACTAACAACATACAACAAAGTAGACAGCTTAATGTCTCCTTCGGAATAAAGCACACTCTACGTTACCAAGCGTTACTCATTTTCTGACATCAACCTTTCACCTACTATAACTTCCTCTCACCTTATCCTGTCTCTCTATAAAATATTAAACATTTAACTTTTTCTTGCCTTCTTCTTCACTTCTATTTGTCTATTTTTTTGCTTTCTAAGTTCTCCAAGATACAGACAAAATACGAATACAATTTTTTTACTTTACCAAACTGTATCTTGAAAACGAAAAGAGTTAGACCACTACTTTTTGGGTTAAATCGATTTGCTTTGATGTCAAGCTAAGCGTTGTCCCAATCTTTTCAAAACACCCTGTATATTGTTTATCTTTCGCCGAACCGGCTCTACTCCATCCAGTCGTTCATCCATCATGGTTAATTGACTGGCTCCGGGTCGGGCCCCGGAGGTAATATTTAACCTTGATAAAGCTGTGTTAATTGATTGATTGATTGTTTATTAAATGTTAGGCAAGTAAAAGATCCCTACTCTTCGAAAGAAAAAATGTTCGGTAAAATTCCTAGTTGGTGTAGATTTTCTGCTGGCATCGGTGATAGGCCTCAGTAGCGGGAATAGGCGGACGTATTCTTCAACTCTCGTGTAGCGTGAAAAACAACCACTTTTTAGTGTGTTTTTTTTTCATCTTGTGGTCGTTAGTAGTTTTTTAAATAACACCCTGTATTTGGTGTATAAAAATAAAATTTCTATGAAACTGATCGAAAAAATGAATAATTTTATTTAAAATTTTTAGGACCATCCAAGAAATAGTCCATTTTCATATAATAACGTCTGTAATATGCAAAGTAATATTACGAATTTTATTTCGTATAAAAATCTTTCTTTATCTTTATCATTAAAACCTAACGCAGTAAATCTCGTAGACTCTTTATTCGTTTTATATATTTGCAGTTATGTAACGTTTAAAATGAACATTTTCAATTTATTATACAAATTCGCATTTAAAAATTATAACATGACCTATTTTATAAAGAAGAGCTGGAGCAGCAGGCAAGCAGATATTTTCTCCTTATGCAAGTTTTATGAGAACTTGTTAAAACTAACGAGCCTTCCTAAATCTCCTTTGAATCAAGATTGAATACTCCATGCCTATGACTATTTAATCCTTACTTTTTAAATTTTGATCCACCACTTTGAAGGTTCACTAGGGAATTGGTTTAAAAAGCTCAAATGCGATCATCCTTAATACTGACGAAAACTCATTTCAACTTTGTGGTTTAGTCTTCCGCGTTTTTAAATATTAATAAATATATAAACAAAAATAACTGTATATGCTATTAATCTAGTCAATGAATATATTGTAGAGTGCATGGAATATGCGAGGCTTTTTGACTTCAGGACTTTGTTAGGAGTAGTTAGCAGGTAAACACACTAAAATTCCCCTGCCCTGGGAGGTGAGCTTACGGCGGGAGGCGGGGTGGAAGGTCCCATTTTTGAGTTTTTCGAGTATATCTCGGAAACGGGTGGTCTCTAGAAAAAATATGTTCTAAATAAAAATGAAACGTAATTAAATTTCCGATAAAATTATTTCTATACATATTTGTCGAATTTCCAACACGGATGCTTTAAGTGGACAGATGAACTGAGGGAAGAACTTCTGCATTGCTATGAAAGCAGTGAGTCCGCGCGAAGCGGATGCATGCTCTGTGGTGTGAATAGAACAGACCAGAACATAGCGCCTTCACGCCACAAAATCTGCGTGCCTATGTATCCCACCTTCGCAGTAGGGGCTACGTGAGGGCTGCTCCTGGACCGGTGAATGAGATGACCGAAGGGCCGCCGCATTCATCGGTTGAGGACGTAGTTCTCCTCGTTCCGCCAAGAACAGAGGGCCGCAGTACCAGACGGGGATAACACCACATAAAAACTCCCGGGCCACAAGACCTGGCCAGAGTGGATGAAGAACTTAGTGCAGCGCCACCAGAACGGGCTGACCTCTGGTATTAAACTGTGCCCTGTATGCCGCTGTTCAACGCTTTTCTCGGGTGGAGAGACAAAACACTGCTTCCCCACAGGAGGGGCGGAGCGGTGCATACAAAGGATGGAAGCCAAGATCCGGTCGGTGAGGCAACACGCATCCCGTATCCAATGTGTGATGGACTATATGGCGGCCAACAGGCCGTTCACGCCTAAAGTGCGTCGACTAGCCGCCAATTTAAGACGCGCCCATCACACACTCAATGAGACAGTGCTGCGAACCACCAAACAGCACTATCTCGACAGGATACGGATGCTAGTGACTTGCAAAAAGTCACTAATGAGGCGGGCGAGAGGGCTTGCGGATAATAAACTGTTCCGCCAAAAACACTCGCGCCTTTTCCAACCGCCTCCGCGTGCTGTAGACAATCCGCCGACTGCAGATCAGGTGAAGAACTTCTGGAAAACGCCGTACGAGGAGAGGCTGCCACCCAACCGAGATTCTCTGGCTCTGGCAAACTTTGAAGTCCTTTGTCAAAGGTTTCAGCAACCACAGGAAGTGTGCCAACCAATAACTCCAGAAAAGATTCGCAGGGCTCTTGAGGGCTCTAAGAACTTTGCTGCTCCAGGTCCGATGGGATAAATAACTTTTGGTGGAAAAAGTTATCTAGCAGCCGCCACCATTTGGCCAGAATTTTTAATTCCTGGTTGAATGGGGAGCAGCAAATTCCTTCTTGGGTTGTTGAGAGGCGGACAGTGCTGATCCCCAAGAACGGCGATTTGTCCAACCCAAAGAACTACAGACCGATAACCTGTCTAAACGCATGTTACGAGGTGTTTGCATGCGTGTGCTCCACGCAGTTGAACCGGTTTACGAACGGATATATGAGCAACGAGGGTCGAAGAGAGGTGTCGCTGGCTGCAAGGGGAATCTGCTGATCGACAGATGTGTCAGGCAGGACTCCATGCAGTATAAGCGGAATCTCTCTATCGATCGACTACCGCAAGGCATTTGACATTACATCGCATGAGCTCATTGTTCACATGCTCCGATGACTTGTGGTACCCGGTCCCATAGTGAGACATATTGAAGAATTGATGCCGCTCTGGAGGACTCGCTTTACCATAACATCGGGTGACGATAGAGTCCAAACAGAGACGGTAACATTCAGAAGTGGAGTATTTTAGGGAGATTCCCTCAGCCCCCTTCTATTTTACATCTCACTACTATCATTATCCGTCTCGCTCCGGAAAACTCGTGGCAACAACTGCGGTACCCCCGGCGATAGGAGGTATAAGGTCACTTATCTATTTTATATGGATGACCTTAAACTTTATGCCTCCTCAGAAAGGGATCTCCACCAATCCATCAGGGTGGTACAGGAGTACACGCTGTCGGTATGCAGTTCGGGTTGGACAAATGCGCACTGGTCCATCAAGAGAGGACGATGCGATGACTACGGAGAGGACGCGCAGCTCGTGGACGGCAGCATTTTGCACCATCTAGATGCCGGAGAGTCGTACACTTACTTGGGTGTCGAGCAACGCTCTACCCAAGAAGTGAGTGTACCGCTCTCCGCGGCAAGTATCAGAACCTACTCCGATTGATCTGGTCTTCAGAACTGTCGGAGAAGAACAAGGTGTCTGCTACAAATATGCGTGCCGTTCCGATCCTTCTCTACTCTTTCGGAGTAGTGAAATGGATTAAAGAAGAGCTGCGTCAACTCGATGGGAGCATGCATCCTAAATCGTCCGTTCCACGATTATATCTCCCACGACATCGGCTAGGCCGTGGACTCTTGAGCTTGGAGAGTCTCCATAGCAGGATGGTTCTGGATGGAGCATGTAAAGTCATCAGGAGTTCGGATCCCCTCTTCTGCATGGCCCGAGACCATGAAAATGCAGAGATAGGAGCTTTTCTCTTTAAGGCAGCACGGAGAGCAGCCGATGAACTTGGTCTCATCTTCGACGTCGAACGGGTAAACCTCGACTCTGTCACCGAGTTGGAACCCGTTCGACTAAAAGCCTACATTAGAGCTGCAGAACACAACATCCTTCTGCAACTCCATAAGGATGGATAAGCCATTGCATGGAGTCGTCTATAAAAATAGAGAAGACCTCGGCTTATCCGAAAGGCTGATCTTCGTCTTTTAAGGTCAGCCCGGCTGAAGTCTGAGACCGAGGGATTCATAATGTCTTGCCAGGATGGTATGGTGTATTTAACACCCTCGTCTATCGTAGTCGTGTCATGGGTATGGAGATCCCTGATGTCAGCTGCAGGGCCTACCGTAGGGCGCCGGAGACTGTAATGCACTCACTGTCGTCTTGCCCGACATACGCAGTCTCGGCCTATATTCACAGACACGACGCAGCATTACGAGTGATTTACTATCATCTAAGGTACTTATATGGGACAGATGAAACACCCCGCGCTCCGGGGAATATTGAGTCCGTTGTGGGGAATGAGAAGGGTCTAATTTATTGAAACTACTCGTTTCCCACCGTCAGGAAAATACAAGCCAACAAGTCACAGAGTAGGGTGACTGGTTTTTTGAAGAAAAAAAAAGTATCACTTATATGTTACCAAAGAGAGGCGATCTTACGCAACCTAGAAATTTCCGCCCTATTACGTGCCTGTCCACTATTTTTAAAATTCTTACATCTATTGTCACCACCAAAATCAATCACCTCATTACCCAACAAAACATCTTGTGCCGCGAGCAAAATGGCTGTAAACTAGGCTCCAGGGGATACAAAGAACTACTCGTAATAGATAGCATTGCAACAAAACATGCAGTAACAAAGCGAAGGAAGATGTCAGTCGCGTGGATTGACTACAAGAAAGCCTTCGACTCGGTCCCCCATTCTTGGTTACTTGAAATTCTGCGCGTCTATAAAATAGAAAATAACACTATAAAGTTGTTAGAAGCGCTAATGAAAGGCTGGAGAACCGAGTTTTCCGTAAGGAATGAAAACGCTTCTTACATAACAACGGAAATTCAGATAAGAAGGGGCATTTTTCAAGGCGACAGTTTGAGCCCCACATGGTTTTGCCATGCTCTAAATCCACTCAGCAATATGTTGAATAGTAGCACCAACGCATACTCTTTGAATCGAAACAACGACTGTTTCACCTCTTCCATATGGATGATTTGAAGATTTTTACAGCTGGACACCAGCAAGTTCAGGGATCCTTGGAGTTAGTGGGATCATTCAATAAAGTCGTGAGAATGGAAATGGGCCTTGAAAAATGTGCTGTTCTCCAGGCAAGATTCAGAGTCGATTATTCGACTCTAATGGACGGCACCACCATATCAACAATGGCCGAAGAGGAACGCTACAAATATCTAGGAATTCTACAGGCGGCTAACATAGACCACGCCCAAAATAATGAAGAAACTGGGGATAAGTTTATTAAAAGAGTAACCACCATCCTCAAAACAGAACTCTCTTCTAAAAATAAATTTAGTGCTCTTAATACATGGTCTTTTCCAATCATCTATACACTTTTGGCATTCTGAAATGGTCATCAACAGAATGGCAAGCATTGGAGAGACGACTGAGAACTACCCTAACGAAGTATGGCATACATCATCCTAAATCTGTCATTGAAAGGTTATACCTGCCACGTACAGCAGAGGGCCGAGGATTGGTTAACCTGGAGATAACACACGAAGAACAAAGAAATAACCTTAGGAAAATCGCCATTCTTCAAAGCTTTATGTACAATTGATCAGAAACTATCACCGCTAAACCTATCTGTGGTGGAACCTCAAACAGAGACAATTTCTCTAAAAGATCTGGAAAGTCAGTGGTAAGGGAAAGCGTTACACGGCAGGTATTACTCTGCGCTGCATCAAGATGCAGCGCAGAGTAATACCTGCCGGTATCAGTCCTCAGTCCTTACCTGACGTCGGGATATTTGTATACTGAAACAGAGGCCTCGCTTACCGCTATACAAGACCAAGTGGTGCCTACTAGATATTATAAGAGGCACATACTTCGAGAAGACTTGGGGAACTCTAAATAGTAGTCCCGCATATGTTCAAAATAAGGCAGTCGTGGGCTTGGAATGATTGAAGCAAACGACGCATTTCATCTGTTAGTACATCTAATATGGATCATTGAACCACTTCTTGGCCGACTCAGATACGCGTCGTTTACCCCCTGCACCCCGTCAAAGGGTGAAATATTCAAATGTCTGTATCTCGGTAACCGTTTGAGATACCGCGCCCATTCAAACGTCGGACTGTTTATATTTAAGAAGTGATTAAAAATGTTCATTACAAAATATACACATTTTTTAGTATTTAGCGAGATATTAAAAAAAACTAATATTTTTAGAACAACCCCTTTAAATATTATCGAATAACTTGAAAACGGACAGTCCTAATAGAAATATGCATCGAATAAAAATTATTGCCTATACTTTTAGCTTTACTTTGGTGCAGACATATCTGCACTTGCAGTCATCCAAAGTAGTTTAAATAATTTAAATAGTAGTAAACTTAATTATATTCCCTGTGTATTATAAGGAGGGACACACACACACAGCTGCTGTATGTAATAAATTATTCGAACAATCTGAAAACCAGATTTTTGTATATTTTGTTTAATTGAACAAAACAATATGTTGCCTTATAAAACAACCAACAAAAAAAAATATATATATATATATATATATATACGTACATACCTATATAAATAATCCTAAGACTAGCAAGGGTAAGTGTATGTTTACAGATTGTAAGTTTTCCCAAATGTTTTTAAATTTGAACTGAAATTCTCATTGTACGAGTCTAATAAAATGCAAGTGTTATAACACAATTTCTTCTTCTTCCTCACTTGAGTCACCATTGTCCAAATTAATACTTTCTCTTTCTAAATTTTCACAAAGTTCTTCTGAAGCTTCGCACTCACACATCTCTGTACATTTCAACTGATTTGTGACACATTTGCATCGTTTAGTATTGCATAAAAGCTGGACTAGAAATTGACTTCTAGTTGAGTGAAATGCAATAATCCCAACCGCCATTTGTAATGGATAATCTCTAGATTTTCTCTTGATAGCAGATTTGTATTTAACTTGTCTGTTTGACAGCATTTCGAATAATAAAACCTGATACACCTTCATAGCTGATTCATCACAATATAGTTGATTATTTTCATTGTCACCTTTAATGCACCACTTAAAAAATTGTATCATATTTTCGGGAATAACATTTTCAGTTTTTGACGATGTTAGAGATCCATCAAATTTCCAGGATTGTGCATTTGTTGCAAGTCTTCTTAAAATCACAGAAGCGTCGTAAAGAGTCTTCAAGTCCCTATTCATTATCTCTGAATTTGTTTCAACCATAGAGTTGAAGGTTCTGTCTTTTACACTCTGTAGGCATACATTTTGGGGTTTAGAAGGATTTGTTGCATTGAAAAAGCATACATCTTCCTGAAATTCATCTATTATCGAAGCTTTCAAATATCTCCTTTTCCTTCGAATGTTGGTGGGCAAATCATTGGAATTACATACTTCGTTGTATAACGTTTCAATGTTCTGCATATTAGTTACAATACCAGTATACAAAATATTTACTTACTTAAAAATTCTACTTCCGTTGCAGTTGCTTTGTGTTCAAGATTAGTTTCTGGTATATTGCCAAATTTTCTAATAATGTTCACCACATTTGTCACCCAGCACTGTCCGTGATATTTTACGTCATATGCGTGAGCGTCCATTTCAGATATAAATCCGGATAACTTGACTTTGAAATCATCATTGTCTCCCAAACGGACTGCATCTCGTAACCTTATCCCCGATTCATCAGTTGCGACCTTATGTAGAGGATATTTTTTGGTACCTTTTTTTATTACAGAAGAAACAATAACTATTGTCCAGTTTTGGTACATTTGATCTTAAAATATTTTTTATTTGAGAACCAGAGGTTGACGGAGCCACCACCTCCGAGTTTTGCAAACGCTATAAACTTTTCTTGTGAGTGAGTTTGCTGTAGCATGCTGAATGCCATGACCCCGAATTATTTTTTATTTCTTCCGATGTTATTTTGGAAAATATCTACCTCATATGAATGTAATCAGGATCTACCAGGCTAATTCTCGTTTTCATATATCCTATTACCTTATCGTGTCCCGCAGGTTTAGTCACCAGTTTTGAGTTATTTTCTGATTGGCAAATAATGCACAGAGCAAAGTTCAGTTTGGCACGAGATTCCATTACTGGAGATATAGCAAATATAACAAATATTATATATTATTATAACAAATTAATATATGTATAACAAATTAAGTTATAATACACCACAAGAACTAATCAACACTGTTCATACCAGTCCAGGGAGCACCGCACCAACTCGACTCAACGTACACTTGCAATCCAACATATTACATTAGTAGACCTGTAAACATGCGCCCGAGCATGCGGTCCTCCGTTATATATATTATTTAAGGGTGCGTTACCAAGGCCAAATGGTGCGTAAAATATCCTCATTCTTATTTTACATTCATCTCAAAAACGAGCCAACAGAATTCAGAATTGATTTCATTATGTAAACTAGCAAACTTAAGACAAGGACTTATTACATTTTATATTGTAATCCTAGTTAAAATTAAGTTTTCAAAATTTTCTTCTCCTTGATCATTCAACGCGAACGTACCACTCATTCGTGGCAAATTCACCATACATTATTTTATATTCTACAATGGGACTTAAATATTCAAATAAAATATAATACGATGTAGTATAAAATAAAATAACATGAAAAAAAGTGAAAAGTCTGCATAATATTTGCTTATATTAAAGTTTAATGTCGAATACGAAATTGCTAAATTTCATGTAAAATAGTTGGGCTAGATGGCAGCAGCATAGCGATGGCATTGCTTCACGTACGGTAAAGCAGGGTCGGGCTCATAAATTTCCATTTACAGTGTTGAAATAAAGCTTAAAACTTGGTTTAATTATTTGGATGTTAAGAAACATTATCATTAAAATTATTGCTGATTATATATTTTTGGGTACTTTTTATTTATTAAGATTAACAGTAGTTTGATCTCTACCACAATACGAAAAAATCTGTCCAAATGAAGTAATGGCTATTTATATATATTTTTATTTTTTCCTTGTTTCTCTGAAGAAAGGTAGGTAGTTACCGAGTAGTTACTATGTTTTTATGATCAAAACATTTTATAATAAAAAAATTGAAAAATATGCACTAGTTGTATTCATTATATTAGAACAATACAATTTCATTCAAATAACTTACTGCACAATTACTGGATTAATATGTGAATAATAGGTATATTAAATCTTGGAAGGAATTAAGGTTATAAATTATGTACGATTGTCGATTTTAGTAAAACTGATGTCTGCAAAATAGTTCTAATTTATTTTTGTTCACACATTTTCAGTAACTATCTGTTGGTGACACTGCTATTAAAGATACCATTACTATACATAGTGTACAATAATTATACCAAGGGACAAAGTGCATTTTTTATCACTTGAGTGTGAAGGATTAATTACAGGAGGAATTAAAAAGCATTTTCACTTTGTGGTATATTCATACAAATTATTTCATTTTTTGCACTCCACAGTCTAACAATGCGCTACTGCTATTGTAATAATCATTTTCAAGGAATAAAGTACAGATCTCTTATACTCCTCGAGGGACAGAACCCACTTTCTACACTTTAGTCCTCAAAAATGACAATTAAAATAGCACTCTTAGATCATAGAATACTAAAACATTGTTTTTGAAATGGGAAATGCTCAAAGGTAATTATTTTATTTTCCATTGTAGTGCTGATACTTATTAAGGTTGTACAGAAAAGTTTCTAGATGGCTCACTAATTTCCTCTTTATTAAATAACTATAAACATTATTACACGCAAACATGAATAATATCTGTACATTTCTTGGTGTTCTAAATACGTACTATCATTTAAGCTATACTTATATCAAATTATACCAATGATCTTTTTTCTATGAACACTAAGAAAGTTACAGAAAGATACTACAATAATTAAACTAGGTATACAATATTTCATATTTGTACATATCACAACAATGTAATAAATCTAAATCAATATTTACTTCTTCCATGTCATGTTTGCCAGAGAACCTCTATAAATTGCCATTTCATTGAAATTTTAAAAAATAATGTTTCCATTTACACTTTTCCGTAAAGTTCGTCCAAATCACCTAAAAAAAAAACAAAGAAAACATTGGAATGATAAATAATTTTCACTATATTTGAAATATTGAACAAGTTTTTATTGAGCAAAATTACTTCCCTAGGGTTATTATATTTCAGCTCCAATATTAAAAGATGTAATGCTCTGTCTTTGTCATGAATTTGATTTATCGAGGCGCAGGCTCCACCACCCCTACACCTGGCCCTATCCGCACCAATTGCAAGATAGTTTAATGTTTCCACTTTATTCTTTTTCATAACCCAATATGGTGGGAGATTGTCTGTGACGCATTATTATTCTAATTAATCTTTGTTGCATGCCATGTCTGATAGCCTCACCAAAGCTGTTTCCCCATCAGCTTCAGTCGCAACCTCTTTACTACTTTTCAGTCTTTTTATGGCTGCCTCCACTACTTTGGATTTGATCATTTCAAGTTTGCGTTCGTAATCCTGCTGCCAGTCATTGTTTGACTCGGAATGCTCCTTTTTCAAAAACTTTTCTCAAAATTAGAGCCAAAGCACGATAATCTAAGTGTAATATACCATAGTTAGTAAAACGTCCTCTTACTATTACTGTGACCTGCATGTGAATCCAGTTCTTTACAGGCATCTTATAAATAAATAGAAAAAGGTGCAAGCTCCCCTACACCTAGCCACACCAATTATACGAAAATATTGAAATGTTTCCACTTTCTTTTTCAAATATTGATAGTGTTTTAAGAGACATTTTGCAACACATGTATCATTCTAATTGTCCATAATAGATTATTTGTAATAATAGATTGTTTGCACACACCGATTGTCCCCGAATGTCCCCGTAATTAATTACTATCAAAAAAGAGAATAATAAGGAAAGAGAAAATCATAAACTATAAATGTGTTTCCAATGATGCTCGTATATGTTTTCTTTTAGAGAGTCCCATGAAGAATTTTGGTTTTTATCATTTCATTGGCTGACTTCACTTATATCTCCTCTCCTACATCTGGACTCTAGTAGACAGGAAACTGTATTGTTTTGCAGATGGATTAAATATATAAGTTTCTTTGTCGGTGGGTTATTTTGTATTTAGTTGGCATTGTGCTGAATGTAAAACCTACAACATATATTCAAAACGTATGTACTTATACATTTACAGTTAGTTTATGGATTCCATACCCATTTCCAAAATTCTAGGCAGTAAATGGATCGGATTTGAACTTTATATTCCTATTTGCAATTGCTTCCAGCATATGGTTTTCATAAAATTCTTTCAATTTAGGTAACATCACATTTTCCCATAACTTTTTATCTTTAAGAATAACTTCAATATAAAAGGGTTGTTGGTCATTTATATATATTACGAAAAAACATAAGTCTTTATTTGCTATATTTAACTGCCCTTGGATCTGAAACAGTCATATTATCAAATGCTCCTGATGTACCTACTATAAAATTATATTTCACCTGGTAATAATAATTATGATTTCTCTTTAATTTAATTTTCCCATCGGTTACATTTACACATAAAGTTTTATCTGTTTTAGCAACTTCTTCCAAGGACTTGCCAGATTTATAAACCTTATATAAACATTTAATTTCTATTATTGCATTAGCACCTACAAGACCTGTAAATAAATAACTTGATATATAGCTTGAATTATGTAAGTATGTTTTAATTAGTCTGTATACAAATCAAAGAATCGGGATGAAAAAAGTACGTAATTGAAAATTTAATTTGAATATTCAGGGTCAACCACGACGATTGTACAGGGCCAATTGCCATTTATTTTTAATAAAGAGCTATAAATATCAGTACTTACATTTTTAGAGAAGACTCTTTCTAGGCTACTTTCATTCCTGTATTATTATTGACTATCTCCCAACCATTTGAAGGTAGTGAATTTTTTTGCTGAAATAATGTCATCTGCAAATGCATTTTAAAAAAATCAGTACAGAATAATTTTCACTTCCCAAAAATATACAGGGTGGCCAAAAATTATTTTTTAATTTGAACTTTTGGATTGAATTTTCTCCATTTTTTCAAATGAAACACCCTGTATATTTTTCGGCCATAAGATGTAGCAATGAAAAACTAACATTATTTTTGTATATCTCTACGGCTATTTGTAACCATTTTCAATTTATTGAGCAATAAGTACAACATTTAAGAATAAACTTAGTAAATTAGAAGTTTTTTCAAATAATTGAGCAGAAGAAATTACAAAAAGTGCTCCACATGTTGCTCTTTTTGATTGACACATCTCTTATGCGTCTTTGAAATGAACCGTTTTTAAAACTCCCGGCGTGATCGACCAAAGAGCAATGTCATTCTTTTCGTCACATTTTGGAATGTAGAATAGTAGAAGCTTCATTACAAAGACGCGTACAGATGTGTATCAATCAAAATGGGCAACATGTGGAGCACTTATTATAATTTTTTCTGTTCAATTATTTAAAAGAACTTATAATTTTTTAAGCCTATTCTTGAATTTATTGCTCAATAAATCGAAAATGGTTAGAAATAGCCAGAGATGTACATACAAAAAAAAAATTGATTTTTCGTTCCAACATTATATAGTTCAAAAATATATATTTGAAAAAATGGAGAAAATTTAATTCAATAGTTCCAACTTGAAAACCGATTTTTGGGAATTGCATATTTTTAGGAAGTGAAAATTTTTCAAAAACATCACGCAAATGACTCGTAACTGATATTTACAAAAAATTTTCTTAAAATCCATAATGCCGACTGTAGCGATTTTTTAACATGCATCTGCAGATAGCATTATTTCAACAAAAAAAATCACTACGTTCCAATGGTTGGAAGATAGTCAATAATAATATAGAAGTGAAAAGAGTCTAGAAAGAGGCTTCTAAAAATGCACTGACATTTATAGCATTCCATGAAAAAAAATGGCACTCAGTCCTGTACAATCGTCTTGGTTGACTCTAACTCGAGTGCACTATTGCTCCAACCGGTATGCTTTAGAATTATTCATTTAGTGAATCTGTATATAATAATATTTTTATAACACTTGTAAACTAACCATCAGGAGAGGCAGCCAAATATTCGTATTTTTCGTAAATGAATATGACTGCTTTTTGAATTTTTGCCTGGGGTTTCAGTGCAACAAACTGTTGTAGAGCAAATGCTTCTTTAATTTTACCATATTTCATAGCATCAGACTCAGCATACTTCAATCCTAATATAGGTAGTCTTTAGTAGATTGTCTGGTTTTGTTGTTTTACGTCTGTTTACGTTTTTCAGTGTTCCCAATTTCTATCGGTGTAACCTGAAAATAATATTCAATAAAATAAAACTAAAAATCGAAAGCATAAAGGAGCAAAAACTACATTATATCAAACATACGGAACTGGCCAGCATAACCATAGCTACAAAAGAGATTGTCCGTAGACAAACTACGGGCAAAACAATTAGGAACTACACAGATTGTAAACAATCATTACTAGCCGTGAGAAGTTACAAAATTACCACAGGAGCAGTATGGGAAAGTCACCAAGCACTTGTGTTGCCGACAGACTGGCCAAGAAGGCAGTGGGCCAAAGTATCTTTGGACCAGGCCTGGCCAGTCTGTTACCTATCACAGCGATAATACAAATAATTAAAGAGAACACCCACAATGAATTCAAGAAGTTGTGGGATGAAACAAACAGCTGTCAGCTTACTAGGGAACTACTAAAATATTCCAACAAGAGTACAGCAATGAACTACCTGGCGGCAATTGTTAGGTTTTAAACTGGACTAAGAACTGTTACGTTTAACTGGGGCTAAAGTTCTTAACCACCAGCTTTTTGATAAGACTTCTAACCCTACCACACCTCGGCTAGGAGAACTTTATTTTGATTTTCAAAACAAATGCAAAATTCTGTACTTATGCTTGCCAAGACAAGATCAAACGTAACGTAACACAATGTCCAGAAGGAACCTACGTTTTATAACGGGAATCCAGACTGGACACTGTCCGTTAAGAAAAGATCTACATAGTATGAGATTAAGCGAAACACCTCTCTGTAGAGGTTGTGAACAAGAAGCTGAGATGGTTCAATATGTATTCTTGGCCTACTTTGACCGATATAAGGGAGATGCCCCTAGGCAGCATCACCATCTATTTTGCAAGATTAGTTCGGTTGGAGGCCTAGGCGAGGGTCTACCTACAGGGAGGATGTATAAGGGGCCCAATGGGACCTAAGTGCTGTGGTTTAATAATTTTTATTGACCACCCTCCCAACCAATTCCAGAACCCTTAACCGTTCATAATAACATTTTAAATCACTCAATTTTCGATGATGTATTATTTTTATGTTGGTATGTCGATATCAGATTTAATGTATTGCTTATAGATTCCACAATTAAAAAGCACCAAAAGATATATAGTCAAAATGAATCAAAATACTTACTGTACCAGATGCTGCGTTATAATCGTGACCCAAGTTGTGACTATAAGAGTGATGACTCCATCCACCATCTACATAAACTTTGGTCCAGATATTATGACCTCCATCAACTTGATTTCTTTCTAATGCAAGCGTGTACTCTTCCTTGCTGACTCTTCAATGGATTCCCACAAATACGATTTCCAATGATCTCCAAGTTCAAATTCAATTTTATTACCATTAATAATTTCTTTCAATGTTTTCCCTCGTTTTATGTTCTCCCTAGTTGACATCTTTTTATGTGGACTTGTGACATCCTAATCTTAGATGATCACAATAACCAATAATGAAGTACTTTCTTTTATCAGTAAATCTAAAAAGAAAAATATAAAAATGCATTTTTAACTTGAAATATTAGTCCAATCGCTAAGAAACAAACAGTATGTATTTAGCTACTATTTATAGCTCGCTTGAAAACATTGCAAATACTCTCTGACATTTCACAGCAGCATCCTTACTTTCAATGATGATCAATTATAAATGTTTATCGAACAAATCACCCCAGGCCTCCCAAACTATTACTCTATGTGAGCATTTATGATGAAAGCTGGACATAAATTGAAAAGATATCCCGTGTCGCATTTTTTTTGCAAATTGTGAGAGGTTATTCCATGATGATTAGGCTAAATTTCAGATATTTTGCATTTATTTCAATTTCGCTCAAATTTCATATCCAAAACCAAGAAAATCGAGTAACGCGTTATCTGAGACCCTGTACAAGCACATGTGAATTCTTAGGCTATGCCGCTTTCGTTTCATTAATTATTATTATATTCACAAAGGCACTACTCATTTGAGAAATTCAGTGAATAACAAAAAGAAACGTACGTATTATAGCCTCAGAAATATATGCAAGCACAATTTGACATTTTACGCAAAATATAACCTACTAATTATTGTAAAATAATTTCAGTTATCACGATCTAAATTTTAAATAATATATTACTTACCTAGTGCAATCAATGAATCAATCGTCAGGCAATAAATACACAAATTTTCAGTATTTTCACACTTCAATGTATATTGCACAAATATAAACGTATGTAGAGTCCGTAAATGACCGTAAATTGAAATTCTTGGCCTTGAGAGCTTCAGTATCATGCAATGTAAATAATGTCTTTTATGCCAACTAAATACGCGCAACCCACAACACTTCAAGATGTTCTCTGTGTCACCGAGGTTTTGTCTGTGACTAGTACATAAATAAACAAAAATCGCTTCGCGATTACAATGCGTACGGTCCTGTACATCGTCTAGATTACTGGGCTTCTGTGTTATCGATAGGACAGTGCAATTCGATTACTTGCTCCGATTGACTGGGGGCATGCAAACGCACTCTTAAACCATCTTGGATAACTGCAAGTGCAGATATGTCTACACCAAAATAGAGCTAAAAGTATAGGCAATAATTTTTATTTGATGCATATTTCTATTAGAACTGTCCGTTTTGAAGTTATTCGATAATATTTAAAGGGGTTGCTCTAAAAATATTAGTTTTTTTAAAATATCTCGCTAAATACTAAAAAACGCATATATAGTCTAATGACCATTATTAATTACTTCTTAAACACAAACAGTTTGACGTTTGAATGGACGCGATATCTCAAACGGTTACCGAGATACAGTCATTAAAAAATTTCACCCTTCGGCGGGGTGCAGGGGGTAAACGACGCGTGTCTGAGCCGGCCAAGAAGTGGTTCAGTGTTCAATATTACATGTACTAACAGGTGCAATTGGTCGCTTGCTTCAATCACTCCAAGCCCACGAAAGTACATATGCGGGACTACTAAAATGTAGAATGTGCAATGCAAGTGAGAAATCCATTCAACATTTAGCACCTACGGCCTACCTTAATAGGCATAAATAACAACGCGGCTAAAATACTCCATGCATATTCAAACCGACCACCCAATAATGCACAATAGTCCTGATATTTTAGTTATGGACAAAATAAATCGTAACGTCAACCTAATAGATGATAATATCAAGAAAGCCTACAGAGAAAAAATCCGAAAATATGAAGACCTTGCCATCGAAATAAGGAATTTATGGGAAGATGTAAAGATTAAAATAGTACCTATCGTCATCTTTGCAAACGGAATAGTCCACGAAAATGTACAAAAGCATCTAAAAGAATTAAATGTAAATATGATCCACCTCACACAGATGCAGAAAGCCTTAATTTTAGGCACAACATCTATTATACGGAGAACTCTCTCCATTTCGTAGCCATTGCACTGCTTTGGTCTCACGATCCGGCAGTGTGAAATAAACCAGAGAAACCTGTGGAAAAATAGTAACAGTCTTTAAATGTATCGTTATGTTGCTCATTAGATCTGAGATTTGGTATAGAATCCATGAAATAATTGTTGATATCATCAGCATTACAAAGATTTTCAGGTAGATTCTGTGGACTGTTATCCTTTACTACTCTCCATGACTTTAAGTTAGTCCACATTTGTTTAGGATTACTCGTAGTATTATTAATATGAAAATTGTAAAATGCAGTAAATTAACTGTAGTTAAAATTTTTCCTTTGCAATGCATAGAGATGGCACTGCGATGCAAAATTTTCGATGGCTGGAATCTTGAAACATGATTCACACGATTAAGGGTGACTAATTTATGAATATTTTCGATTCTATTGAAAATTTTGTAAAAATCAGCCGTTTTGGAGCCACATGAATTTCTTTCTTCATTCTTCCAGTACATGTAAATTTTGGTTAACCCTTGTAACTTTTTTATTAATAATTCTAGAATGTCGGTTATTTGAAACTTTTTTCATTGTAAGGAAATTGTCCAATGTTCATTAAATTTTGTAGGGTACAAATGCATATCCATATAAAACACGTTGTAGTGTTTACTAATAATAAAATGCATTTACTATGACATTTATCTTAAGAATGATTGTGAACTAAAAATGTTGTAAGTTATCATTCTGATGCCATTTTCAGCAGTTGGCTTTTTGCTATAAAATTTTAGTTCGTTGTGCTCATATTTTTACGAGTGTTTTATGTTCTTTCTTTTTAATTGCCCGTAAAAAGATCCTAATTTGTGAAATGTCTCAACGTTTTTTTACTACAGTCGGAAAACTCGATGTAGCTTAAGTATGGTGATAACTTCAGAAGATAGTTTAATGAAATAATTTGAATTATAACGTGAAATAATAAAGTGTCTGATTTTCATGTGCTTGGTTAAAATATCACTTAAAAATTGTACAAAAGTTGTACACTTAAATACATACTAATTTTTTCCTACAGAACTGGCAAAGGACCGCGCACCAGTGGCGGTTTCTCTGAGGAGGCAGAGGAGGCCGGGCCTCCCTACTTATGATTTGCCTTTACAGTTACTTTACATATTTACATTATTATAAATATAAATATACTTTATGAAACGACAAATTTAAATTAACAGAAATATTCCCTAAATTTGCGAATTTAAACTATTATTATTATAACCGGCAACGCTGCACAACTGTAACATTCTATCCATGGTGACTGGTGAGGCAGGCCTCCAAACGCTTCTAACATAGCTTTCGCGTTTAGAATGGTTCAATTTGAAACGTTTGAAGCTACCCATTAAAATCTGCTCTCAAAACCACGTGCCGGAGGCCAAGCTCCGGACCAATAGGAACAAAGATTAATAAACATCTGACTTTTATTTTCCCGCTTCCTGAGTCCAGACAGTCGTACCGTTTACCGTTTAGGTTAATTGAAAGTAAAAGTGTCTGTGGTGGTTGTATTTTATTAAGTGCAATAAATTCATTTAAAATTTTTGTTTAAATATTGATAAAACGTCAAAAATGGAATTAAACGTAAGTACAAGCAATAACAATGGTAATGTCAGTATCGGTGAAGTGTTTAAATCTGTAGATGATATTGTAAATTTCCTTTTGAAGAATGTTCATTTTAGTCAATTAACATATGATGACAAGATATTTATAATAAAAACTTTAAAAAGGCCCCAACCTACCATGCAAAATCTCATAGTAACTTCAAAACATAATCGTTCTTTTTGTGTATAATGGTATGATAAATGTGAGTGGTTAACTGGATGTCCAGTACAAAATAAATTATATTGCTGGTATTGTTTACTTTTTTCTAATGACCCAGAGAACACTGTTTGGTCAAAATTAGGATATAATGATTTAAAAAACTTACCCAGATCAATTGAAAGGCATGCTAGGTCAAAAGGACATTTAACTGCTTCAATAAAATTCAAGTTATTTGGCAAACAGAATATTTTAAATTCTATTGATCAAGGGCACAAACAGTCAATTGTAGATCATAATGTAAAAGTTAAAGAAAATAGAGATATCTTAAATAGACTAATTGATACGGTAATTTTTTTATGTTGTCAAGAATTGGCTTTTAGGGGACATGATGAGAATGTGCATTCAGATAATAGAGGAAATTTTCAAGAGCTTATTTCTTTTCTGAGCAGATACGATGGCAAAATGGAACAATTTTCAAACGAAGCTACAGTTTTTTCGGGAACTTCTAAAGCTATTCAAAACGATTTAATTGAATCAATTAGTTGTGTTGTAGTACAAAAATTTGAAAGCGAATTAAATGAAGTACCTTTCTTTTCTTGGCAAGCTGATGAAACCACAGACATCAGCTGCTGTTCACAGTTATCGGTTGTTTTCAGATATGTTATTAAAGGGCAAGCGGTTGAACGATTTGCAGGTTTTTACAATGTTAGTTCAGGTCGAACCGCAAATGATTTATTTAATTTTTTAACAGAAAAATTTGGAAAATATGACTTAAAAAATAAACTTGTTGCTCAGACATATGATGGGGCATCAGTTATGGCTGGTCACTTAAATGGCTTACAGGCAAAAATTAAAACAATGGCCCCTCAGGCACTTTTTACACATTGCTATGCGCATACGTTGAATTTAGTATTGAGCACAGATAGCATCAAAGAATGTAAAATTTTTTTTGCCAACTTGTCTGGATTTTCATCATATTTTTCAAAATCAACTAAAAGAACAGAGGTACTTAATACCATAGGATCTGACCGTTTACCGTCAAATGTGGCAACAAGGTGGAATTTTACATCTAGAGCAGTTTTTACAGTATTCAAAAACAGGGATAAGTTAATAGAAGTTTTTGATTATATTTTGACACATGATGATTTCAAACAAGATCAGCCAACTTTAAGAGAAGCTGTTGGCTTAAAAAGACATCTTAAAGATCCTCATTTTCTCTTTCTTTTACATACTTTTAAATTTATCGTTAAACACACCGATGTTGTATTTTCAATTTTACAAAATAAAAGCACAGATATTTCATACGCCAGGAAACGTTTGAATGCATTAACTATTACATTGCAAAATTTTAGAAATAATGAAATTCATTTTAATGATCTTTACAACCAACTGTCTGAAGATTTCCAAAGTGGTGAACCGGCGCCAAAGAAAAGAAAGACAACATTAAATCTTCAAGATTTGAGACTGAATTATAAACAGATTTTCAATGAAATTTTGGATACAATAATTAATCAACTACAGATAAGATTTTCCGATTTAGATAAATTAGAATTTTTCGATTTAATAAGAAAAGATAATTTTCTCTCATATTCAAAGGAATTTCCAAATGATAAATTTGAATCATTATTAAAACAATATAACCTTTTTGATTCAATAGCACTAAAAAATGAATTAACAACTGTATATGCTGACAAAGAATTGTTTCAAAATTGTCAAACCCCTACCGAAATGATTTCATTTATTTATAATAATGACTTAATTTCTTGTCTAACAGAATTTTATAGATTACTTACTTTAGCTGTCACAATTCCTGTTACGTCTGCTTCAGTAGAAAGGAGTTTTTCCGCCCTCAGACGAATCAAATCATTTACTAGAAATACTATTGAGCAAGAAAGATTAAAAAATATTTCTATCATTTCTATCGAAAAACGGCTTGTTAAGGAACTAACACAGAATAATACATTTTATGACGAAGTAATAGATATTTTTGCCAAACAAAAAGATAGACGGATTTCATTAATTTACAAGAACATTTAGACATGTAGTTTTTTTGTTCAATTTCTTTTTTGTTTAAAATTTAAAAAACCACCACAGCAATTATTCTACTTCTGTAGATTGTAAGTATACTACCAAGTATATTTTTATTTGTGTTGTTTTTCAGTTTGTTATTATTTAACTATTTTTAATTTGAGAATATTTTTATTTATGTTATCGTTTCAGAGTTTATTATTTATTTCATATTACTATATAATTGTTTTGATTGTGGTAGCATTTGTGCCATATTATTATTACTATTATTATATTAATAATTAACTCCCTCACCTATTAAAAGCACCCCTACCCCACAATCCCTTCCTGGCAAGATATAATTCAGACCTCCACGTTGGTTCTTGCTGGACGGTAGAATTTGTTTTTTACTTTATACTTTGATACTTATCATAAAACAAATTATACTGACTAACATGAAGAGAAAATTACTAATATTTGTGTAATGGTAAAGTTTAAAAGTTGACCTTGATATTCGCAAAATTTTCATCGCGGCGCACATGTGTATACCTCCCGCCCCTCGGAACCACCCAGACCTATCTATCCCCTGCCTCCCCAGTTTAAAAACTGAGGAACCGCCACTGCCGCGCACTGAACCTAATACCCAGTCAAATTGGATGAAAATGCCGTAGAATGTAGTTTATGATGTCATGATCAAAAATCTTAAAGAAGCGAGATAGAACATTGGACAGTTTTCGAGTTACAAAGGGTCAAACGTGAGGAAGACGAGTTCATCGGATTATTGATTTCACGGAGCATGTGGCTAATACCATACATAGTTAAATGTCACAAATATTATAGTTGTTATATAGTAAGGTACCTTCATGATGTGCGCAGTTTGAATAGTTTATGTACAAGGTGTGCCATTTAACTTGATGCAGCCACATACCTAATTGTAGTACATGAAAAACTCTTCAAATATAAGTTGTAAATAATTTAATGCTGATTTTAAATACTTCCTCATTTTTGCGTTTACTTCAAATAATAATTGTTTTAAACGTCAAAAACCTCGCGCGTGTCGTTTTCCAAAACGAAATAATCCGACGGTGCAGTAAGCTATAGCTATATTTAATAGCAACAGTTTTAAACTTCTCAAAACAAATTACTTCTTAACTTATAAATTATTATCTATTACAGTCGTTATGCATAATGTAGTATTATCAACGACATATTTAAACAAAAACATGAATTATATTGGTTTTTACAATGCTTTAAATTAAATATTTATAATTAAATAATAAATAGTTCAGTATAGCAAATATAGAAAATTTCAACCAGAATATAATTAATACCATCAATGTATCTATTACAAATTTGGTGCTACCTATTATACGAAACACCACTATATCACGATCTTTATTTGCTGCCGATGGAAGTTTGCTGTTAGCAACTGAAAAATCAAAAATAGTGTCGAAATTAGAGGAAAAGGCTTTTGTATTACGAGAAAATGTATAAGACTCGTTTGCTTTTTTCCCTAAATATACGTCTGTATTCTTTTACCCTCTCACTTATACCAGTCGGATATTGCTTTTTAGGTATTGAAGAAAATTTAGATTTTCGCGCATATCTTGTAGCTTGTCATTATACCAATCTATCTTTGATTTTTCAGAAAACACACTTTTTTCTTTTATTGGAAAAGCGATATCAATTTGTTCAACGAGAATATTCTAAAAAAAATTAAACCTTTCATCAGTAGTCAGTTTTTCGGCATTAGCGAAATTCCAATCTATTGTACTTAAATTATTAAATAAATTGTTAAGGCCTAATCTAACCTAACCTACCTGGGTTATAGGCCTGTATCTTATTTTATTCAGCTTTGGTAGCTCTTTCGCCGTGTCTAGAGTCCCGTCGAACAGTTACCTATTGCGCTCCCGTAATGTTTAACTCTAAGACAATAGCTTTATGGTCTGATAAATTTGTATCGATTGCATAGGCCGTGTTATGAAAAGAATTAAAATTTAGGAGGAAATTATCGAGACAGTTGTTTTTTCTTGTTAGAAATGTAACGACTGACAATAACAATCCATTACAGTATCTCTTGTAGTATAAGGTTCTTTCCCAAGAACAAGAGTAGTTAAAGCGTGAGATTTACGTCATTCCAATTCTTTTCCTTAACTTAATGTAATAACGTAATGATTTTCTGACGTTTGAAGAAAAATTACATTTCGTTATACTTTACAAAATTTCATTTTGCAGTCAAGTCTCGAGAACTTTCGTAGCATTTCCAAAAATTCTTCCATTACTACGTGTCGCACGCTGTTCATGCAACATATTCAGATTTCGCTGCACTTCCACAAAATCCCTTCGAAGGAGATTTTTGCTGACTACAAGCAAGATAATCTTTGATACGTTTAGATAGGTTCTTTGACACCGTCACATGCATATAAGTAGACAGGTCTGTAGCCAGCGTGATCGCTTACCGGAAATGTGCAGTGAGTATGATTTTGTGACTTTCATTAGATATGAATGTCCGAAAACATCTGTTACGCAAGATATGCCAAAAAATATGCATATCTAAAATTGTATACCCTTGATTGTCTCCTTTACTTCTGCATTTTCGGAATTGAAACTTTGAGTAATTTAATGTAAGTGTATAGCATGATTTTATGAGGCTACTTTTTGAAATAGCCCCGGGCCTCCAAAACCCTTAATCCGGCGCTGATACTCGTTTATTTTAAAATACGAATTATTTTACCTATTTATGATGATAGGAATTCAGAAATCGCATATAAACATTTTTATGTAAATGTACGGAGGCGCGATAATCCGTGAGCATTTTTCTTTCACAAAACAAGAAAAACCCTTCTATTCCGGCCTAGACTTGATATATTTTTGCATAATATTAGAGAGCAGTATTCAAATTTGTCTCGTTATTTAAAACACGTTTATGAAGAGTCGATTCTTGACTTTAAAGCGTTCACAGGAATGTATATTCATGCGGCACAATTGTAGTTTATTTTTTTGCATCATTTTGCATGTTATTGTTTTGTTTGCTTAGCTAATTTGAATTTTTTGTTGCAGGTAAGCTAACACTTTACAATTTACGTAAGTATAATAATATAAGATACCCTACGTGAATTGAGAGTATTATACAAGTATTATATTTGAAGTATACCAAGGAATGCAGAAAAATACAGTTGACGTAAATGATAATACACTAAATAGGCAATGACATCCATATACTGGGTATCAACGGATCGTCGTAGACCCTTTTTCCCCTTATTTTCTAGAATATCGGAATGAAACTTGGTAGATGTATTATTTGACCAAGAAGACATTTTGTATCGTAACTCGTAATTTTTTCCCACTTCTGGTTTTGTGAACGATCCATCTTTACACGTCTGAAGGACTTTTATTATATTTTCCAAAGTGGATATTAAACGTTCACAAAGAAGGGTTCAAATCGACTGTTTAAGACTGAGAATAATACAAAATCTATACTTACTGTTCATTTTTGCTTAACTGCTTCACTGATGGTCTCAATTGGACGTCGTAACACTATAAATCTAACACAGTAAATACTAACACTTTCTTAAATTTAAACCTGAAAAGGAATTTTGAAACACAAGAAAAATACAATATAAAGTTAAAAAATATATATATTAAATCTTTTAAAAAATTATGTTTTTACAAAACGTTCAAAAAAATTTAGTGACTAACTGTAGTCTGGCCCGTGTACAACACATAGTGAGGAACGGAACGACTCATAATGTACCAACTACCATCCAATGTTTAGTTTTTAGCTAAGGATTACACAAAAAGATTCAGTAAAAAGTTCAATGTTTATAAATATTTTAGTGGGCTTTTACTTGCCTGTCTATTGACGTATTTTCAGTTCAATATCAATTTTGGTCGCTCCTCGGAGCTTAAAAATGCTTGAATCGCAACGACTTTGAATTATATTTTGCAATTATAAGTTCATACGTTCAGGCAAGGCGGTAACTATATTTTTTTTACACCAAATCACTGAGAAACCAGTTTAGGACAAATATGCCTAAAACCCATCATTTTCCCATCAAAATCGACTGCTAGAAAATGATGATAGGGAACCCTCGACGCTAAGGGCTATTTTTGCTAAAACTGTCGAAATACTTTAACTAGAGACTGGATAACTTGTCCTCATATTTAACACAACGCATGAGGTGCAGTGCTTAACAACTGGATTCGTAAAAAGGTTTTTATTTTAAAAATTTCCGTGCTTCGGTTTTCGTTCTACTTTCTAAATTTTGTGGTCGGGGCGACAGTCCGTCCCCGTGCAGCGACATTTAGTATACTTTCTAAAATTACACTCCTTGATGAGTTTCTGATATTTTTGCATAAAAAATGCGCCGTACAGCGAAAATGTGATTGAATGTATAAAAACCTCTTCCAACGGCATTTTTACGTGAAGCATGCTTTTCATGCGAATTTTGTTACAGTTTTGAAAAGTTCATCGCGGGTTTTGGCGTATTCTTTAACAGTTTCACCGGAAATGACTACAACTTTTGACTTTTAAATGGAACACCCTGTATATTATTATATTTTTGAAATTCTTGAAAAACTCTGTGTACGGTGATACCCTGTAAGTGATATTTCGACTCTATAAAAAAAATGTACTCGAAATTTGTCGGTACATCTAGAGTAGCATGGCCATAAAAAATGGTTTTGGGCACATTCACAGATTCCTTAGAACATTCGCTATTTTATGGTAGTACTCTACCATTATGGTTCCATTTGAAAAAATTAAGTTTTGTTAAAGAACTATTCAGGCCAAATTTGATGGCCCACGAAATACACATTCTCAAATTTTTATGCTCGATTTGATTTTTCTGACATCACACCGGTCCATTACAATCAATTTTTTCTGGTCCTGGCACTCTAGATGCACCAACAAATTTCGAGTCTAATTTTTCCATCTCACTTCTTTAGTCCTTTAAATATTTTTCCAACAGAAAATACTCTTGTTTGAGATCAACAAAGCGATTCGTTTTCGAGAAAAAGTTATTTTATTTATAAGGGACAAAGACCCATTTTCGTCAAATTCAAGTCAATAGATTGAATCGCTGAACCTGCAATATCATTCCAGGGTTGTTCCAAATGTTCATTTCGTAGTGATTCTAACATATCCTGCCTTCTTTCTGCCGGTGTTTTATACAATAAATTTATAATATCACTCCAAAAGAATAAATATGGTAGATTTAAATCAGGAGTACCTGCCACCCAAATTTTAAGAAAGTCGCATATCGCTATAATATAGGAGTCATGAAAAGTGAGATATAGTGTATAACTTACTTTGTTCTATATTTGAGTAAAATTTGATTCAAATGGGAAAAAAGTTATAAGGATGTCTACACTGTAGAGAATAAACACTGTAAAGAAAAGCTATGAAATCTTAGGTAAGGATTGCGTAGTGGACATATACCATCCTTCGAAGGAGATGTAAAGCTGCTTGTCCATTGTTTATTACATATTAAGTAAAAGACGCCTACTTTTCGAAAGAGAAAAGGTTCGGCAAAATTCCTGGTGGAGGATAGCTCATCCACAGCTAATAAGCTAAAACAGGTATAGAGTTTTAATACAGCTTTTTGAAATATTGGCACATTTTTCAATATACTCACTTAATATATTGAACAATGTTTCGCAAGGAACCACCACAGAATCAAACAATTAATTCCCAGAATCTCGACCTAATATATTATAAACCTTTCTTAGAATACTTTTGTAACTGCTTATTTAACACGTAAGTTTTGCATAAATGAACTCAACATAAAACCTTTTAGCAAAATCTAAACCTTTACTTGCATATCTTGTAATCTATGGCTTTGATGAAGTTTTCAGCTTCGAAACAAGTAACGAGATGCTGAATTGTTAATGAATCGTTTACATAAGCTACTTTATGGAACAGATTACAGAGGCTACGCACAATTTGTAATTTAAACAATATATTGTAGGCATTTACACAATTTTAATGTCTGCCGGCACTAAATAACAAAAGACAAATAGGACGACATATGACGAAACTGCGTGGTTTCATAATAACAGACCGGACAGAAAGTTTCAGGCAACTTTTGATTGCTTTTCATGCGCCGACCTTATATACAACATGGAACTATTGTTTGAAAAATTATGGGGCTATTTTCCACACGCGCTACTGTCGTCTACAGACGAAATATTGTACTAATCAGTGGCAACGTTTTTAAAATGTTTGATCTGAAGTGCCTCTTTTATGGACGACCATAACAATAAAGTGACAACGGGAAAGTTCGTATTTATAATTGTCTACAGCCATAATTCATAACTTATTTTCGACATTTTTAAAAACAATTATAATAAATAAACGAATGAATTAACTATTTTTCATTTCTTTATCTGAAAAAAACGTTCTTTACCAATCGCCCCTCACTATTTTAAAAATGGTGACTTTTGTTAAAATACTAGGAAAGTTAACAAACTCGGTTGTTGTAAATAAGCGACAGTTTTTTGGGAAAAAATGGTTTTTTGAAGCATTTAGCTGCAATTATAACAGTAGCAACATATGTGACAATGACGAAGTAGAGAGAAATGGGCTGTAGTCCAATTTGTTTTTATCAGATTACATTTTCCTGCTTTGTCAACATAGTTTACGTTCAATTTGAGTTAAAGAGATAAGGCTATTTTTGATTAGCGCACGCAGATAAAAATACTGTTTTGAATTAGGATTTATTTCTCATCCCCCGTCGCTATTAGGCGTATAGGGAAATCCTAAAAATTGTGCAACACGGGTGAGAGTGTTATCTGATGGAGTGTGATTGTCGATGTTATGGATTTAATTATTATTTACTAGAGTTTGTTGGGTTTTGGACACAGGTAACCTAATAGTAGAGCAGTGGGGGGAGGGGGGAATGACATGTTAAATGGAAAATGGTTTTTCGAAGATAACTCGGCGACTTTTGATCTGACCGAAAAATCTTCACACTAGAAAAGAAGAGCTCACGATAATAAGCAAATTTTGTTTGCAACCTCAACGACGTCAGAGCATTGATTCGCGAGATATCGCGAATCCAAGGGGCAAAAATTAAAATTCATTTCTTACCATGAAGGAGTAGAGTGGAGGTCCTAATTTTTATTTAATAGAAGGGTATCGGCGGATATTTTGTTCGGCCGGAGGCTGGGGGCGGTGGGATAATTAAGAGGGGAGGGAGAGGGGGAAAGCGAAAATATCTCACATGCTGATAAAGCCCCGTGTAATTGACCTATCGCGATCAGACCGACGTACATTTTTTTATTTTTTATTTGCTACAAGATAGCATTCGCATAAAATGATTTTGTTCGCAAACAAATGCTTAGTGAACGAAAAAAATTGCACGTTTTTTCAAACAGTTTATTTGCCGTCCTCTAGCTCCCTTGCTAATCATTTTACCGCGTTCTGGCCAATCGGAAATTAAATACTAATAAAAATGCTATCAAGTAGCCAAAAGGATTTTTCCCCCATCGCCATCGTGCCAAAAAAGCTGTTTAGAAAAAAAACGTGCAATGTTCTTGCAATTAAAGAATCAGCAAATCAATATCTTCACCAACTACTATTATGTAATAGTGTTCCAATACAGTTTTTATGATGAGTACATCAGCATCATTTTGCACTTGCTTGTCAGAATGTATGCAGCTTCCAAGTTTTCTTTTAACACAGAAATGAATCTACTTTTGTTTTTTTCATTGGTTAAAAATTTATCTTGTCTCATATCAAAACTATACGCCTTTATACTCATCCAAACAACAAGGTTGTTAAACATATTAGGAGACAAGATTGTTTCGTTCCCACCATAAAAAACCCAATGAGAAGCTGGTGTGTAACGCACCAGAAAGCGGGTTTATCCCAAGAATTTGTTTAATGTTATGAAGTAAATAAAGACGCAGCTTTAGTTAAAAAGATTCTAGTTTAATTCATTTAATTTAATTCATCAGTTGCAAAGTAAATAAACCTGAATAATACTTACATAATATGTATAATAATGTTACATATATCTGAACAGCAGCACGGGTATATAAAAGCGCGTAGCACCGAGAGTAATCTTTGCATCATCACACAGTATATATATCAAGCTCGCTTGATGCAATACATCAAGTAGACGGTCGTTTACACTGATTTTAGCAAAGTGTTTGATCGGGTCTCATAATATTTTGTTGGAGAAATTATCTGGTTGCTGGCTCCGGAGTACCTCAGGGTTCAAATTTAAGTCCCTTATTGTTTACTTTGTTCATTTCGGATATTTGTCATAAAATAGCTTCCTCAAAACTACTTTTTGTTGACGACATCCATCCATTCATTCTAGACGAACAGATGTTTTAAGCATTGTGATATGTAGGAAAGGGAAAAGGCACAGGTGAGAATAGACTCACTCATTGTTAAGCCTGAGAATGCCTTTTCCCTCGAACCTTCAGTTGTGGAATAAACGTGCGTATATGCCGTGTAGTAGTACGATAGAAAACGATTAGGAAATACCGTGAAGATAAATTGAAAGAAATATAAAAGTATATGCGGATACGTTATTATTACATAGATATAAATGTGCGTGAAAGTGTTTCCGTAGATATGAAGACAATAGGTGATTGTTTCATTTGCGAAAAGACGCTTCAAGAAGGTGAAACTGATGTGCAACTAGAAAGAGGTTTGGTGAATTTAGTAGCCGTTAACAAAGCTCGATCGGACGATAAATATAAACAGCTTCAAAATATTAGAGCTAAATATATATAAATTCAATCTTGGCGAGGAGAAAACTTGGAATCAACGGAATGGGGTTGTACGAAAGTAGGCAATATCTTAACACCCATTTATTCCACCGAGTTACCAGCATTAATTTTCAACCCTTCAGTAGTATCCTGCAGCTGCAAGAAGGATTGCGGAAAACGATGCAGCTATGTTAAAGTTGGATTGCGCTGCTCAACAATGTGAGTAGGTATGGCGGCGGTTGAGACAGACAGTGACGTTACAGAATTGGCGCCAGTCGTTAAGTAGTGAATCTGCATTACCGACCGAAGCGCGGGACATTCAAATCGTGTGATCTGTATTACCGACCGATGAAAATTCAAACTGTATTACTGGTCGCGGGAAATTCAAATCTTCAGGAAATTCAAATTTAGCGGGAAATTCGAATGGTTAAGGATATCCAAATTTAGGTGGGAAATCCTACTATGTACATATTCAAGCTGGAGAGAATTTCAAATCCTCAGATAATTCAAATTTAGCGGGGATATTTAAGTAGTTAAGGATATTCAAATTTAGGCGGGAAATCCTACTACATGTCACCTTACTAAAATTTTATAGAGAGATATTAGGTCCTAACCTAACTCTCGATGGTGGTGTGTCCAAGTTCTTGAGAGAAACGTTGGCTAGCTTACAGCCGGAGCTGGCCGTGCGGTTATTTAGAACTACTCAATATACAACTGAGCAGCTCAGGGCGCCAGTAACCTAAATTGCCCTACGTTTCCAAGTAGTGGCTTAAAGTTCGGTTACAAAACTTCAAGCACCCCAAATAGAAATATATATAATTGGACCACGAAATCGATATCAGGTGTCAATTGCCTTAATTTTCTCTACTGAATATATTTTGAACGCATATTCTACAAAAATAAATGATTCCCAAAGTATATAAAATCTACTTTAATTTTCTACCATTCTGAAATATAATACATAAAAAAAACATAAAGTTGTAAGCTAATAATAATGAATGCCCGCTCGTGAATGTTTAGGTTGAAATATATATAGATATATAAAAAAAATATATATAGTGGTAAACCAATGATTAAATGTCCGCACGTGATCACGGTTGGCGCACAATATAATTTATTTAAAAAAAATGACGTAATAATTATATCTGCAAAATGATAGTAAATACCAAAAAAAATTAAATAAATATATTAATACAGGTCAAGATTTTGTTAAGACAAATGAATTAATCACTGAAATTTAGCGCAAGGGCCTAAAAGACGGCCATTCAATTAGTAGCAGACAAAAATGCACTACTAATATGTAATAGATTATTTGGTACACAAATGAATATGAATAAATGCAAAATATTAAAATAGTATATAGAAAATACAGGAAATTCAAAGAAATACAGCTTATCTGCTTAATGTCGTCCTCGCACGAGATTACTGCAAATGGCGGCTCCAATGGTCGATCGTCCAGGACAGCCGGTATACTGCGTCTATTTCAGAAATTCCAAAATAACGAACTGGAACGCAGGAACTTCAATAGGTCTTCTAACGGTAGCTTGATATCAGAAATATCCCAAATTAGAAACCAAAATTACTGCACCAAAAAGTGAAAGAAGCCAGGGAAAAGAAGAAAAGCCCTATAACAAGGATTCACGAAATTACCATTAACCAGTCATTTAAAAGAAGAAAAATGTAATAACTTACGTAGATGGAGGGTGGCTTGAAGTAACCAAAGCTATAGGCAAGAGCTTGATTGATTACCACGTGTTAATTAGGGGTAACAAATGCCCTCAAATCCAGCAATACAGCCGATATTGTGCGCCGTCCAAAAACTTACATAAGCACACGGCCACAATATAAACACAATCTTTCTAATTATATCCAAAATGAACGCCTCAAAGTGTTAAACATATAGAAAAATGTGGATTGCACTCATTAACACACCAGGAATACGTGGTAACTGACTCGAACGCCTGCTTTTATCCTTCGCTCACAAAAACTTCGCGATAAAATACGAAAAACTATACATGATAATGGCAGAAATATAATGGCAATACCTATTAATTATATATAATATGATGCTTATTTTTCCGGATATTCCTTATATTAAGACAAGCTTGATGTATAAAATTGAAAGGATTCAAAATGACCAATACGAAATTTTAAGGTGATTATTTCCTGATTTTCCAAATATACGGTTCCGTAGCGCACCGCTGGTTGCATACTTTTAGGCGCTCTAACTCTATAAAATTAACATATAAATCCAAGGAGCGGCATATACAAGGGGTTATATTAAAATTAACTAAATTAAACAAAATTGAAACGTTACAATTCTTCCCCCACTTTAAGATTTTTTTTTTTCCTAAAAAAAAATCTTGGAGGTAAATTCTAAAATTACTATTCATCAGGCGGGTGTGCCTTTAAATCTTTCGCATGCCAAACTCCTCTATATTCGTTGTTTGAATCTTTTAACTCATACGTCCAGGGCGAGAGACGTTTAGCAATAATAAAGGAAGAATAAGTAGGTAAAACCATGCTAAATACACAATTATTTACACTTCGACGCTTGGCGTCGGTAGGCGTCGCGGTGCAAAAATTGTCTAAATTATATAAGAAAAGGGTAAGCCACAAAAATTACACCAAAATCACATAAAATTGCAACTTCGACGCTAGGCGTCTCGGTGCAAAGATGTCAGATTTATCTACGAAAATAATAAGCACAAAAAATTATATCGAAATTACTGAAAATTACAACTTCGACGCTAGGCGTCGGTGGCGTCGCGGTGCCCAAAATGTATGAATTGACAAAAAAACAATAAACAGTTAAAATTACACCTAAATCACACAAAATTTTAACTTCGACGGCGGTGCAAAATCTAGGAATTTCCTAAAAAAAACAATAAGCCGTTGAAATAACTTCTAAATTCTTGAAAATTTTAACTTCGACGCTTGGCGTCGTTAGGCGTCGCGGCGCTTAAAAGTTCAGAAATAAATTCTAATGCTAATTTTACCATAAACAGTAGCGAGAAACAACAGATAAGCTGTATATATCATAACCTTATGAATTAAAACTAAGGTGGGGAAATTTTACAAAAATATAAACAAAAAAAAATTTTGACAGCAAAAAAAAATATGATCAGGCCCCACGTTGGGCGCCAAATTTTGTCACCTTACTAAAATTTTATAGAGAGATATTAGGTCCTAACCTAACTCTCGATGGTGGTGTGTCCAAGTTCTTGAGAGAAACGTTGGCTAGCTTACAGCCGGAGCTGGCCGTGCGGTTATTTAGAACTACTCAATATACAACTGAGCAGCTCAGGGCGCCAGTAACCTAAATTGCCCTACGTTTCCAAGTAGTGGCTTAAAGTTCGGTTACAAAACTTCAAGCACCCCAAATAGAAATATATATAATTGGACCACGAAATCGATATCAGGTGTCAATTGCCTTAATTTTCTCTACTGAATATATTTTGAACGCATATTCTACAAAAATAAATGATTCCCAAAGTATATAAAATCTACTTTAATTTTCTACCATTCTGAAATATAATACATAAAAAAAACATAAAGTTGTAAGCTAATAATAATGAATGCCCGCTCGTGAATGTTTAGGTTGAAATATATATAGATATATAAAAAAAAAATATATAGTGGTAAACCAATGATTAAATGTCCGCACGTGATCACGGTTGGCGCACAATATAATTTATTTAAAAAAAAATGACGTAATAATTATATCTGCAAAATGATAGTAAATACCAAAAAAAATTAAATAAATATATTAATACAGGTCAAGATTTTGTCAAGACAAATGAATTAATCACTGAAATTTAGCGCAAGGGCCTAAAAGACGGCCATTCAATTAGTAGCAGACAAAAATGCACTACTAATATGTAATAGATTATTTGGTACACAAATGAATATGAATAAATGCAAAATATTAAAATAGTATATAGAAAATGCAGGAAATTCAAAGAAATACAGCTTATCTGCTTAATGTCGTCCTCGCACGAGATTACTGCAAATGGCGGCTCCAATGGTCGATCGTCCAGGACAGCCGGTATACTGCGTCTATTTCAGAAATTCCAAAATAACGAACTGGAACGCAGGAACTTCAATAGGTCTTCTAACGGTAGCTTGATATCAGAAATATCCCAAATTAGAAATCAAAATTACTGCACCAAAAAGTGAAAGAAGCCAGGGAAAAGAAGAAAAGCCCTATAACAAGGATTCACGAAATTACCATTAACCAGTCATTTAAAAGAAGAAAAATGTAATAACTTACGTAGATGGAGGGTGGCTTGAAGTAACCAAAGCTATAGGCAAGAGCTTGGTTGATTACCACGTGTTAATTAGGGGTAACAAATGCCCTCAAATCCAGCAATACAGCCGATATTGTGCGCCGTCCAAAAACTTACATAAGCACACGGCCACAATATAAACACAATCTTTCTAATTATATCCAAAATGAACACCTCAAAGTGTTAAACATATAGAAAAATGTGGATTGCACTCATTAACACACCAGGAATACGTGGTAACTGACTCGAACGCCTGTTTTTATCCTTCGCTCACAAAAACTTCGTGATAAAATACGAAAAACTATACATGATAATGGCAGAAATATAATGGCAATACCTATTAATTATATATAATATGATGCTTATTTTTCCGGATATTCCTTATATTAAGACAAGCTTGATGTATAAAATTGAAAGGATTTAAAATGACCAATACGAAATTTTAAGGTGATTATTTCCTGATTTTCCAAATATACGATTCCGTAGCGCACCGCTGGTTGCATACTTTTAGGCGCTCTAACTCTATAAAATTAACATATAAATCCAAGGAGCGGCATATACAAGGGGTTATATTAAAATTAACTAAATTAAACAAAATTGAAACGTTACATACATACATCAGACATAGGAGATTATTAATTAGTGACCTTGAGTAACCTTTGAATACTTTACAATATTTTATTATTAGGAAGATATGGGATATATAATTATTAACACCTCAGCGCCACCTATCGGCCAACTCACAAACTTTAATATATTTATATTGTAATTAATCTCTAATTGCCATGGGCAAGGATGTTTAAATTCCAAAATTGTAGAACAGTTCGTCGATAAAAGAACCCTCTTATGAGTAAAATTAGACAGATTTTTAGTGGAATATTCCTACAGGGGAAAATACTTTAAAAACGCACCGAGAGTTCTACCTCAACGGGTGGGTTGGAAACGAGCTCAAATTAAAAAACGCATCTTTGTGGAAAAAAGGGAAAATAAATAAAAATCACTTGCGTCAAAACCCGCTAGACATGCATCTTTAGAGAAAATTCCACTCTATAAATTCATTTGTGGGCATTTTCTCGTTAAAGTAACCTGTTTTAAGATATTTATTACGAAACTTCGTGTAAGATCGATTTTTACCTGCACTCTCCAAACTACCCTTCAGTTTGGACGCTCATGCTGCGAAATAGGTGAGGATAAGCTACAAGGTCAATAGGACATTTTCTACACAGAGTTTAATGAAAGTAAAGTAAAAGTGAAAAACCAGCGTTAAATCCCCGTTAGGGGTGTTTTTTTTTAAAGTGACTTTCCGGTCCTGAATGGGGTGGGAACTTTTCTAACCCTAGAGAGTACACATCTCAAATATTATTTCTCTATAAATTATTACTTCTAAAATGTCTAATTTACGTGGACTATTATCTACGACTAAATTTTTACCATTAAAAACCAGGAGTGTATTAACTTGCGCGTAGCATGGCACTAGATTTAAATCATCCAAATTGTCAGAAATAAAGGATGGGTTCTGTCCCACAAGAAAAAATGTCATTATGAAGAAACGGATTACAATGATAAATACATAGCTCGGATTCTAGGGTATTATTAATTACCCACCCAGCAAATAAAAAACGATCATACATCAAATCTTTTTACTACATTTTTCTTCCAGGAATTTGCAATAGAGAGTATCAAATAAAATAGCTGAGCGAAATCCGTTACGATGTATTTATCTCTGCATAAATTCTTATTCAACGACACAACTGGTATACAAGAAGACAATGGTGTACAATAAGAAGTGAACTATTTTACATTTAGATGACTGGAGACGAAAACTTTATGGATAAAACCTTGCCCAGAGCAGAAAACGATTGGGATAGCAGCATTATTTTACGAACGCTTCTTTAAGTAGGGTAACTTTGGGGATTGAGGAGATTTTTGCAAAATTTAATACGAGAATTTTTACTGCATCTCGCGTTTCTGTATCCAATAGTGGGTGATTTTTTTTAAATTTCTTTTATGATTTCATTCTTGTCTTTGTATCCTGGTTATCTCTCACTTAAAATATTTAACACAAAAGTCTGAGATGCGTGTGTATACTTAGACATTCTCCGATTTTCCTTGTTCCCATTTATAAAATAAACTCGTCGAATTTAATTCGTGGCCTAGATTTTTTATATAATTTTATTCAAGTTTGAATAATAAAGGCGCATGTCAGTTTGATAAAGTACGTTATTTTTTGTATGAAAATTTCTGTCACCTTCGTGTTCTAATCATTGCGCTAGTGAATAAAATGTGTTTTTATTAAAACATAAATAACTATTTTAATATCTGTTATACATTATCCTGGTTATAGAACTTTTTTCACATAATTTAAACCGAAACGGTAGAGACACTTGAAACTGTAGTACTTGTAAGTAACAAAAACAATGTAATCAACTTTATACCTAAACCTATATTCTACAAACTGGCTGCTCTATTGCTCGTCAGTACAAAAGTTGACTAAAAGATCATATCTTTCATTGTAAGTATTTACACGTTGGTAAATTAAATTAATTTTAAATCAATTGTTCCCTCTTAATTAGCTTTGTCCCTGTATGATATATGGCCGTTAGTCCTTTCACGCCAACGATTTTTAGTTTCCCCGCCCATCACTGAACTCTCCAGATTTTGTTGAAATTTTCCATTTTACAGTTTAACGCTTATTTAAGTTAGGAGACAAGCTAGTAGTAATTTCGCAGCAGAACATCGGTGTTAAAGGACACATTCTTCAATAATGTACATGAAGATACATTATACCTATATGAATATATAACAAAAATTTATTATTATTATTTTGTGTGCGGTATGATTTATATTAAAGAAAAACAAATTCGGATTCGTTGAAAATCTGGTAAAAAATAACTAAATCCTCTGTGGTACATGAAACTGACGTTATGGAGAATAATATTTTTTAACTTTATTCTAAGCCTGTGCAAACTTGTGCCAGGACCACCTTAAACGCAGTTTCATCCCAATAAATAAAATGCAAATAAAATAATACATTTAAAAGATGCATTGGAATCAACATAAACCCATACAATATAGTAACCAGTACAATAATGTCAATTTATAGGATTATTACATATTTTTTAAAAAAATGCAAACACGAAACTGGTATCTGGAAGCACGGAAATTACGTCGTGATTATAAAACATACTTTATTTGAGGACAAGAACTGAACCTATAATTTACTCTTAACTTAACAAGGCCAAAGTTTTATATAACATAAAAACAGAGTATCTACCAACAGCAAAAAGGACGAGAATTTTGGAAAGCAACCGAAAATCTCAAATAGTAGGTAAAAAAAGTGGCCAAAGACGAGTATAATTTCACCGCGTAGTTAAGTAGTATATGGCGAATCTTTTAACGGGATAATGTAAAATAAAATCATGAGAACATAAATAATCGCATTTTTATGCTGTTTCTTGAAAAAATAATTTCTATCGCTTGCAATTGAATAAGAATTGTAATTACAAATGTATCTTTTACAATATTCAGCTATTGCAGTGTTCACTCATTGATTGGCTTTTCCAAATTTTCTAAAAATTTCCAAATTTAGATATTTGCACGTAATTTTAAAGCAAAATTCATGTATTAATTATTTTATTTATTTATTTACATACACAAACCCAACAGAATTTACACTCTATTTACAGGGCCGGAAATTAACAGACAGATAGATTATGATGATTATGGTATATATTCCAGTCGAATTGCGGTGGGGGTTCGTATCATCAGTTACCAGAACAAAATATATTTTAAACCAAGTCTTTCTGGTCCCTGATTACGATCCAAAAGTTTCGTATATCTTCAAGTCGTCAGCATATGAGAAACAATGAGATCGATGACGACATCGTTGATGGAAATGATAAACAATAGTTGGCCTAATACCGACCCTTGTGGAACTCTTGATTGAGATATAAATTCGATGTACAAACCGAAGGTTAAAACCAAAAGAACTAATTTTGTTAGCAAAACACCATAGTCCAACCTATCAAAAGCCTTATTGAAGTTCATATAGATGACATCGACTTGTCCACCGTCATCCATAACTTCAATTTAGTATTGTGCTATATAAAGTAGGTTTGCTATCGATCGTTGAGAGACAAGGTTGTTGCTTATTATACTTTAGTGAATCTGACAATAAAACCGGTTGTTTTTATCGTTTTTCTGTACAATTTCTGTTTCGCTAACTTTTCAAAAAAAAAATTTATGTACGTGCATATCTTTTTTCAAATAAAAAGTCGTATAATCCCCCTTTTTATTGTTTTTTGTAAATATCACAGATGGAAGGTGTTAGATTTGTGACGTAAAATGCAATTTTTGTGTACTCAAATTTTCGAAAAATACTTAGAAAATGAGTGACAACGTATGAATTTTTTAATATTTATTTTATTTATTACTTCATATTACATGATTGGGCAAATCAAGAATAAAGGACTCAGGAGAAAAACCGGGGTTTCAGCATCCAAATTTCATAGACACTTTGTTGATTTAGAACGAAAATGATATGGAAAAATTTTGATATTTAACAGTAACACGAGACACATGATTCTCATTAATAAGGCCATCACCCGTTTACATGTCAAGCTAGATTATGTACTTATTTGCAATTTGTTATATCATTAATAGACGAGTGGAAATTGGAAAAGCCAAGATGTTCAATTTTGAAGAATTGTTAAGAACTCTGTTTTAGCAAACGTCCCCTTAATTCTGTATGCTTTTAGCCCTACATAAATTAGTATTGATTTCATATTAATTAATTACATTTCCTAATTATATCTATATTGGCAATTTGAGATTAATAAACAACGTCACGTGAGGTGATCAAATATTTACTTCGCCGTAATAAATGAATTGCACCACCGACAAGGCTTAAACGATATTAACTAGAATTAGTATGTGATTTATTCTGACTAATTTTACTAGGGCCCTATATATAAATTTCGAATTATGCAATGTTTAATATCCATAGTATTGGAGTCTCAAAGGAAATAGACCAATTGAAACAACGGCCTCCGTGGTATAACGTGATAGAAATAACATTTGCGTGGTAAACTCTCAATACAATTGCGCCAGCGGCGTGCATTTTTACCATTTTCCATCTATGTGCTAAGCATGGAACGCAAGTTAAATTTCTAATTTGAGACTAATAAATATATTTTGTAAAAAGATATATTTTAAATTTTGAAAAAGTAAACGACTACGACCTTGAGGAGTTGTTTCCTTGGATGCATATTTTTATTTTTTGATTATATAGAAAAATATGCTTTTTGATGTTTTATTAGGTCTTATCAAAAATACTTTTGATAAAGGTCTAACAAGTCGAAACACGTGAGTTTTAAAAAATATTTTAATATATTTTAAAAAGCACACTATTTCATTAAAAATATTAAATAATGTTTCGCAAAGAAGCAATCACTAAAAATAAAATATGCAATAAGATAAGAGCTAAGCTACTGAATTTTTTAAAAGTTCTCTGAGAAACTTCTTTAAATTGTATGATCCGTAGTCCTGTTCAAGGTGCTGGGTCCCGGTCTAAACAGGCTTTCGGGCTTTTTTGGAATGCGGACTATTTTACAGGAATGGCTGTCTTTGATGTCTGAGAACCACTTCACAGAACACACTACTATACTAGTCGATTCGGGATTAGGTAACCATGCTGGCATCATCAGAACAAGATTAAGACTAGATCTGATGATGACTAGACGATGCTAATGATATACGTGCCGGGTAGTGTGATCGATTATAGTGTTCAAGTCGTTTGGTGTAAAAGTAATTCTGAGAACTTTCACTTTGAAATGTCCTGAATTAGCGCTATATAGTATAAACTACACCCTGTATAATTATAATCAATATTTGGTGGTTATGTCGTTGTAGTACATCCATTTTCTACATAATTGCAGAATAAATCTTCTTAATTAATAGTAATACACATAGCGAATTAATTTATTAAACCTTAGTTCAAATATGCTTTTAGAGGGCGGAATATTAAAACATAATATTTTTAGTCGCAAACTCCTCTATAAAATCCTTATTTTACTATAAGGAACGTAACCAGACTGCAACCAACAGCTACTCTCCGAGCTATGTGCCCCGCCGAGCGCTGAATTACAAGTTACAAGTCTGGCGCGTTAAGTGTAATAATTACATATTACCATCAAAACGCTAATGCTTCGATTGCAACAAAGACCAGCCGAAAGACTGATCCTACTTAAAGGAGCTCTCTTCCCAGCCGTCACACACCTCTTGCAGACTGCAGTTTCGAGCTGTTGGCTCTCGTCAGTGCAAGGTAGACATGTGACGACCGGCACGTGGATCCTTTGACTATTTGATACATTCCGGTAGTTTTACAATAACGACATGTAAAATAGTCAGCAGGCGCCATCTAGCGGACCAGTGTCTGTTGCAATCGAAAAATAAATAGCCTGACTGGGCTTAGCATAGTTCAAATATGCTTTTAGAGGGCGGAATATTAAAACATGATATTTTTAATCGCAAACTCCTTTATAAAATCCTTATTTTATTATAAGGAACGTAACCAGACTGCAACCAACAGTTACTCTCCGGGCTATGTGCCCCGCCGAGCGCTGAATTACAAGTTACAAGTCTGGCGCGTTAAGTGTAATAATTGCATATTACCATCAAAACGCTAATGCTTCGATTGCAACAATCACCAGCCGAAAGACTGATCCTACTTAAAGGAGCCCTCGTGCCAGTCGTCACACATCACTTGCAGACTGCAGTTTCGAGCTGTTGGCTCTCGTCAGTGCAAGGTAGGCATGTGACGACCGGCACGAGGATCCTTTGACTATTTGGTACATCCCGGTATTTTTATAATAGCGACATGTAAAATAGTCAGCAGGCGCCATCTAGCGGACCAGTGTCTGTTACAATCGAAAAATAAATAGCCTGACTGGGCTTAGCATACTTCAAATATGGCAAGAGAGCTCCTTTAAGTAGGATCAGTCTTTCGGCTGGTGTTTGTTGCAATCGAATAGAATAGAATAAACTTTATTGCTATAGATCTTACAAAAAAGACATTAGCATTGTCAGGGTAATTAAATATTAAAAATTATTACAATACAGTAAAATATAAAACATTAGAACACAAAATATATAACATGTATAAAATATATAAAAACAAGGAGAGCAGCAAAAAGATAACGCACAACTAAAACAACCCTAAAACTAAAACTGTAGAAAACATTATAATCAGTTGCACTATTGAAGTTACTAACAAAAGTTTTATGCATTTAAAAAATCACTGTAAGAGTAAAATGTATTTTCAAGTAAATACAATTTAAGTTGATTTTTGAAGGTATGAATGTTATTAATAAATTTTAATTCTTGTGGTAAGGCATTGTAGGCTTTGATAGCGTTATAACATGGACTTTTTTCATAAAAACTATGGTGGTGTACTGGTATTCTGAGATCATTCCCATGTCTTGTTGTCATCAATCTGTACATTAGCATTAGCGTTTTGATGGTAATATACAGCGTTTTCCCCCCGAAGGGTAGAAAACGACTTATTTTAGGCCTTGCCTAGGCTTGACCCCTTATGAGATTACCTCCTTAACCTTACCTCGGTATGCAGTGTCATTTCCCCTCTTTCTATGTTCCACGCCTAGTCTGGCTCCCGCGCCTGTCTGCTGCGCACCTCGATCGGGCGCACGGGATTCTTCTTTAATACCTTTGAATAAATTGTCAAGGGCTTACCGGGGTCAAGCCTAGGCAAGGCCTAAAATAAGTCGTTTTCTACCCTTCGGGGGGAAAACGCTGTATATTTTAGGTCCTGTGCCGTCGGCTTGACCCCTTATGAGAAGTGTTTAGGATCTGACGACGACGTGGAAGCGTACTGTGATTCCAATAAGATATATACATATATATTTTATATATACATATATATAAAGAGAAATTAAAAGAAAACGAACGTTTATTAAATATACCTTCAAAAACTGTTTTAAGTAAAACGAAGCATAAATTGCTGTACCAAATAAAAACAAAGTTTCTACTTAAACTAACTTTAAATAAGCTAGACAGGAAAAAAAAGAGTCTATTCGATCTAACTAAAGGCTAAATGGGAACGAAAGTATTTTGTACTAAACTGTTTTTCTCAGAGGATACCTGCACACGATCTAAATCTTTATAGTAGTATTTAAAAAAATTTGCCTTATCCTTCCAGTTCCCATTACTTAAAATAACATCTAATGGAATATTGTTATCAAATCTGGATGAAGATACAGCCGATCTAATACTGCCTGGCGTGTAATTAATTCTTGCATCCATAAAAGCCGTCTTTATCCATCCTACAATAGTTGTCCTAGATGCAGGAACTACCCTTCCCCGAGAGGAAATAAAAAGATCAACTAAGTCATGCCTTGCAGATCTCCTCTTTGAAGACACCTGAAGAAATGCCTTAATCCAATAGACCGGATCTAATTCACGCTCTGAATTTTTTAATAGCTTCCATCCTGATTGCCTTGAGTTCTTCTTATCAGTTTTAGAGCCAAATATAGGCCAGAAAATTACTGACTCATCACTAACAATCATCGAATCATTATCCATTCTTAATAGCGTCAAGTCGTGTATCCTACGGCCTGACGCCAATAACAAGATCAATGCAAGCCTGCGAGATGTTTGGAAGAGGCTATTTTCATCCACCCTATCTGATCTCATCCAGGCTATAAGATGGTTTACGTCCCATATCCTTTTCTTGTTTGAAACTGGCTTGCTAACTTCGATAGCTTTCTGAATTCTCCTAACCAATGGATGGTTAGATATCTGATCACTTTTATCAGCTTTAGCAAATGTTGCTATAACCGACTTGTGTAGCTTTATCGTAGCGGGTGCTAAGCCTTTAACAAGATGCAACGAGGACAGATACTGAGCTACTGTAACTGTATCCGGATCATTTGCTGAAATATTTCTTTTCCTACACCATATCACCCACTCCTTCCAAGGGGAAGCGTATGTTCTGAGAGAAGATTTGCGCCAAGATTGTTCAAGCAAATTTATGTTTTCAGCTGACCACTCAGATATCAAGGAGGCCCACCCCATACCTTCCAGGCTTCCAATTTTAAGTTTTGGGCTTGAGGTAGAGGCTTTTGAACGACCGCATCCACCAGGTTGAGGTGAAGATCTTCCAGCTTCACGGGAGGAGCAACTGCTCTTTGCTTCACATCTATCCTCCAAAATACCTTCTCCCAATTGGGAACAATCAGAATAAACATCCCTCTTGCCGCATTTAGATGACTCAAAACTCTGGGAATCAAACTGGGAGGTGGAAATAGCCACGCCAGTCTGTAGATCCAATTTCGACTGAATGCGTTTGTGAACTGGGCCTGACGATCGTTCACATCCCGTGATACGTAACAGTTCACTACCTTGGAGAGGTTGCTCGCAAATAGATCTACTTCGGGTGTCCCCCACATTTGAAATATGTGATCCGTTACGGTCGGCAGTAAGTGCCAATCTGGAAGGGGGCGGTTTCTGGACAGACTGTCCGCCACACTGTTGTAAGGTCCGGGTAAATACTGGACAAGTATCGTTATTTTCCAACGATGAGCCAGGTTCAGAACTAAGCGACTCATCTGCAGCAACTTCGCTGATTTCATCCCTCCTTGATTTTTCAAATAGGACACCACTGTGCGATTGTCCGATTGCACCAGTACAGTTTTGGTCTTCAAAAAACTTGCATACTTTTTGAGCACCGCGTAAACAGCAAACATCTCTTTGCAATTTATGTGCCATAACTTTTGAGATGCTAACCACGTTCCTTTTATCATTTGGTTCTCTATCTGAGCTCCCCATCCGAGACCACTCGCGTCCGTGGATATGAATACCTGTGGGTTCTTGGGAAATAGATGAGAGGACTGATCTATATTTCGTATCCACCAATGGCATTCCGCTAACGCTGCTTTTGGAACCCTGAATTTTAAGCCTGGCTGGCTCTCCGGAAGCAATAAACTTGCTTGAAGCATACTTCTTGTGTTTAGTCTTCCTAAGGGGATTACGAACGAAGCGAATCCCATTTTTCCTAATAAACTTTTCGCTATCTTGTAGCTCCACCGACGCGAAGTAAGGATTCCCTTTAAGTCTTTTTTTATAGACTCTTTCTTTCTTATCGGCAGAGCTATCGTGTCCCTCAACGTGTTCCACTCGATACCCAGATACTGTATACACGTCTGCGGTTCCGACACAGACTTTTTCCTGTTCACTTGCCATCCTAATTCTTCCAAAAAGGCAATGGCTTCCATTGTCTGTAGCCGAAGAACGTCTAGATCCTGGTTGGACAATAAAAGGTCGTCTAGGTAGACCACTATTCTCAAACCTTTTTGGCGAAGACATCCTGCTAACCAGTTGGCAATTCGAGAAAACTCCAGAGGCGCCGTCGACAGGCCGAAAGGCAAACAGGTCATTTGATAAACCTTTCCCTGGTAAATCATTGATAGGAATCTCCGATATCTTTCTTTGATTGGGATATGGAAATATGCTTGGGAGATATCTATCTTGGTCATAAAATCTCTGGCCTGTAAGAAGTGAGAAATTTTCTGATGATTTATGAGTCGAAAACTTTTTGGGTTGAGATACTGATTGAGAGCTTTTAAATTGAAAATTGGTCTCTTGGATCCGTCCGATTTTGGGATTGAAAACATTTGGGATACGAATCCGGTTCGAAAATTCGATTTTTCTAAAACACCCTGGCTGAGCATCTTTTCCATTTCCGTATCCCAAAGTGGTGTCGCATAGGTTTGATGAACGGTTTCGTCCAATAAAGGCAAGAGTGGGGGCTTTTTGACAAATGGCAGTGAATAACCTCTTATAGACTCTAAAATTCTTTTTGGAGCTCCTAATTTTATCCACTGATGTAAATGATCTCTTAACTGCCCCGCTTTGAAAAGAGATGGGGAATAGTCATTGTCTTTTTGATTTTTTGATCGAACTGTCATTCCTGGAAAAGTAACGACGCTTTCTACTCTCTGTTTCTCTAGACTGGATTCGACCTTTTTGCTCAGTCGGCAACGTTTTGCTGAAAGGCTTTCTCCCCCGATTAGGTATCCTGATCGTCCTCGCTTGAGTTTCGTTCGCTGCTCGGCTAAAACCAGTTGACTTCCTGAAGGGGGGGCGAAATGTATTACCATGTTGTCTTACCAAATCTGCTAGTGGTTCGACAGTAAACAGGTGAGTAGTAGAAGGAAGTATATTTTCAAGTAGAGAGCTCAACTGAGAATGCTTTGGAAAGAAGCATTTTCGTCTTTGCTCTATTACTTCTGCCCTTCTTCCGGAAACATATTGCAAGACATCATCTGAATTTTGCCTGAACTTTGAATCTGGGCCGACAAGGGATTCTTGTACATCCCTCTTTATAGTAGGGTGCTTAGCGATAAGCAGTTTTAAAGCTTCCGAAAACGAATCTCTCTGCAGCAAAAGACCATGCAGAATAGTACCCAACGTCAAGTCGGTTTTTGTCAACTGTTCATGGATGGCACTATGAGGTGCCATGTGTGATATTTGGCTATTAACCTGCAAGGCATTAAATACAGGTGAGGCCTGTAACTTCTCTTGTACATCAGCGTATCTAACTCTGTTAAACGAAGATTTCCCTAACCTAAGACAATCGATTCCTTGAGATTCGATGTGAGGCTTTGCGGGAGGGATGGACGGCTCCTGTTCCTTTGTTTGCGGAGTAAAATCAAAAGGAATCCCTTCATCCATATAAGAGTCTTCTAAATCCATATCTAAAAGAGGTGGAATTCTTCCAGGAGCATCCTCACCGTCCGAGTCTTCATCTTCCGCTTCTTCCGCGACCGGGTACGCCTCCGACCGTATACCATCTAAAGATACATTTTCTTTAAAATTGTCAAATGATTCCATAAAGGACTGAAACATGGTCTTCAGCTCGTTTATTAATTTATCAATAATGTACTCTTCTGCTCCTGTACGGTACTGTTCGGTATGTCTAGGTACACTCACACATCTACTTTCACGTTCAAATCCCCTAGCATTTTGACTTGAATCGTCACCATCCATACTTCCAACATCGGATGAGAGTTGTCGGGCCGCTTCCTTTTGGCTAACCATCAACGGTTTTAAATCGCTAAGGGCTGCTATCACAAGCTCATTTTGAGCCGTTGATCCCCTTATTCTAGAAGCCAAACTCGAAGGTCTAATAATCATTCCTATACAAAATGGCCATCTTAGCATTTTAAGTTTCAATTCCCTATACCCTTTTTCCGGAACGTGAGTGGCATCCGGGTTAAAGGCTTGTATCAATCCTACTGTAGGCAGGGCAAACCTAATTTTGTTTAGAATGTGGGGGTCATAATCCTTGCCCAGAAGATCATCCCTATTAAACTCAAAGGCTTTCCACTGTTTCCAACCCTCTGGTAGATGCCTAACGGCCAATTTAATTATCCGTTCCAAAATAACCTTATCATCTGGATCAGAAGGTTTTAGCTCGTCTAATTCTTCCAGAGTCCGGAGGTTGGTATCCGTCATCTAAAAGACAAGAGAAGACTATCACTTTGTCTCACTTCTAACTTCAACCATTCATTCATTTTTTTTTTTTTTTAATAAAAAAAACTAAACAAAAAAGAACGGGACTGGGGAGGCGCCGCTGCAAAACTAGAATCCGACTACAATGCCGCACAGATGGCCGGCGCTCTCGTAGATTTGGTCGGCGCCACCCCAATAATGGCCGGCGCCTCCGGAATATCGGGCGCCGCCGCCGGAATACTGGGCGGCGGCGTCGCACCGTTGGCCGGCGTCTGTCTAAAATAGGCGGCGCGGCCCGTTGAATTGGGCTGCGCCGCTCCTCAAGTTGAGGGGCGCCGACCACCTGTGCCGCTCCGGATTTCGGGCGGCGCCTCTATCCTAGTAACAGAATCATGTATCGGGCCAGAAACAGCCAAGAAATTCTAGACTATAAGATATGGGCAAGACTTTGAGTGCTTGGACCATAAACAAAACTGCTGCAAGCTGTTGAAAACGAGCTGGCAAAACAACATTCTTTAAACATCTGACCATCACATTCACCTAAATATAACTTAAAAGGAAAACTACCGTTTCTTACCTTCAAACGTTTAAAATATCACCAACTAACCACTAATAATTATCGTGAATACTATGTAAATAAAAAGGCTGAGGGGCCGAATAACACATACGCACCGAAACAATATCAAAGCGTACTAAAGAAGAATCCCGTGCGCCCGATCGAGGTGCGCAGCAGACAGGCGCGGGAGCCAGACTAGGCGTGGAACATAGAAAGAGGGGAAATGACACTGCATACCGAGGTAAGGTTAAGGAGGTAATCTCATAAGGGGTCAAGCCGACGGCACAGGACCTAAAATATGCAATTATTACACTTAACGCGCCAGACTTGTAACTTGTAATTCAGCGCTCGGCGGGGCACATAGCCCGGAGAGTAGGTGTTGGTTGCAGTCTGGTTACGTTCCTTATAGTAAAATAAGGATTTTATAGAGGAGTTTGCGACTAAAAGTATTATGTTTTATTAAACCTTGTTCCGACTAAAATTTTCATATTTTTCCGAAAAACTCGACAACACCACGTCAAAAGCAAAAATCTGGAGGTCGTTGGAGAAGCTGAATTCATAAATGTAAAAATATATAGGATGTTCCATTTAAAAAAAAATTACCTTGAAGATGCTACTGTAGCGAGTCACCCTGTATATTTCAAAATATTTTTAAAATGTGCGTCTTTTATACCACTTCCATAATAAATAATTTTCCAAAGTCTTCTAATAAGGCCGATATTGGACTGTGACGCTCTATTAGGACACCCTGTATATAAAAATAGTTCGTAGTGAATTTTTCTGAAATTTTAATATGATGTGGTTGTATGGGTTTTAACCGTTATTCGGTTGTAAATATCCCAAATGAATAATAGAATAAATAATGGACTGTATTTCTTAAAATCGAGTGGCATAAAACTCACCTCTGGGATTTCTGGTGCTCCCGGTTCTGCCGGCCGGCTCTTCCTTCTTCGATGCACAAATTATACACCACATAAATTTTAGACACAACAAAGTTAGAACAATTATTATTGAGCGAATAATATACAAAATTTTGCGATGAACAAGTGACTTTTTCGTCTTATTCGAAGTTCGTTCTATACCACCTTGCAAAAACGCGAAATGTAAAAAACTCTGAAAAAACTTAAATGATAGGACTTAAATATATATATGTAGGAATGAATTGGATAGACAACCAATATTACAAGGCTAATATATATGGTTTGCAAACACTTACAAAAATACACACACAATACAAAAATAATTAATAACTACGTAACAGTGGTATTCGACTAATTGATCGAAAGCTTCCTAAGGCCTAAACTCGAAAAATTGACGGTTTTCAAGAAAATCGGTTTCGAGGTCGGTCCTAATAAGATATTGTGAAATGTGCATACGCAGGTTCACAGTATCAAAGGAACTGAACTTTTTTTGTTGTAATTAACTTGTAATAAACACTTTCAAACATTCATTTAGTAATAAGCAACAAACAATTTAACAAGGGAGTAATACGTATTTAATGATAATGGTAGACCATAAGCATGCAAATTATAAGTAAAAAGACTGGCACAACGAGACATGATTTGGATTCAATACGAATGAGAGACATGAATAATAACATGCCTCAAAAAGGATTGTGCTGTTGAGGTCTATTAGTCACATCTAGAATGTTTTCCAAAAGCGCTGCACCTGGATGTTTTATGTTCAGGGTATGCCGAGCATATCCTAGGAGCCATAGAACACTAGGCACATGTTCGCAGAGTTCTAGCTCTAATCTTACATGTTCAGTAGTCATTTTCCTCGTCGTCGTTATCGTCTTCTCTATCTTCTTTATAAGCCATCCAGGTTTGACATTTGGTAGCGTTGCGAAATGTGGAATAAACTCTCAAACATATCCAGTCCAGGCCCTTCAATAAGCTCGTCTAATTCAAATACATCCGTCGCTTCTCTCTGGAACCTATATTGGATATAGGAGGGAGACAATTGTAACTGGTATATCTCAAATGTAGTATGTTTAAGATAGTCTGTGGAGTGTCTAGAGAAATGTGCTAAATGAGGCTGGTTCAATCGATTTCATCTTGCATTATGATTTCGAAGGTTTTCTACCTCCTTCCTCGCATCATATTCATCATTTCCTTCATTCCACGTGCTAACCCGACGTTGGCTCCATCCATTTTAATCAACCCCCTCTGTAGCGATTTATGAAATTCTCAGCAATTTGGTAAAATGGATCAGTATCAACATGTTACATGAAATAATGTTTTGAAAAAACTTGAAAATAGATTTTATGTGGCCGTCCCTTCTTTCCACTACCCATTTGGTCTTTGTAATCAGCCTCGATTGATTTACCTTCTCAGTATCAAGTTGAGATATTGTCCTGGTGAGAGCAGTGCAGGTATTCCCAAGTATTCTACAATTCAAATGATATTCCGATGGCCTCTATTCAATATGTAAATGTCCCCTGGTTCAAGTCATTCCTGCAAACCATAGGCGTATCTTTCTATTCCATTTCTTAACACCGCTGCGTCATTATTGTGGAAATCGACAAAATCTGGCCCATAGACATCTAAAATGTATCCATCTGGTGCAACAACTAATGTCGGATTTATTAAATGGCGTTCCTTATGCCTTGAATAAGATTGTCGCAACGCCCTAAAGTAGCAACTTTTGGGAATATAGCTGGACATGCTATCAATATAGACAATTGCAATCGGATTAGTAATATCAGGATTGCAGAGCTCATCGGAAAATTCAGTAATATATTTTTCAATGTACTGGTATCTTGTAACGACGCGACAGTTCAACCAATATTTTCTGGTACAAAGCACATCATGAGAGATTGCCTTACTAAGCTAATACTTATGCTAACTGCTTGTCGACTTGAAGATCGAAAGATTATCTGTAAAAATTCATCACTTAGAACTTGTCACGGCGCAGTGCATGCTCGTGTTGGATTGGTCTACATACGGTAAATAAAACTCGAAATTATTGTTTTGAAACAGGACTTTATTAGTCCAGTGGAATTAGCATTTTGTCAACACCTAAATCTGAATGGATAATTGAGAAGTGATTCATGAACAGGGACTATCAAAGATGATATGTACATACTCTCTGGATGAAAACCCGGTGACATTTGTTTATAATAATGACCCGAATACTTTAGAGGAATTTAAGAGATTGCGGAATAAAGTAAAACTAGATATTAGTACCTCTTATGAAAGCTATGTACGGTCAGCTAAAAATAGTATACAGCGTGATCCAAATAAATTCTGGGCTTTTATAAAAAATAAAAAAGAGTGAACCAATATCTCCAATAACATGTTCTATGGCGATCTATAGCTTGATAATCCCAAAGACATTCTATTCTATTTAACAGGTTAATTACAAAGGTAAGAAAAATAACCATATGTACTTACATAGTAAACAATATAAGTATATGAATGTAAATAAATGTTTTGTAGATTTGAAATCTACAATTGTTTCCTGATGTGCTGTAATAGAACGGAGATACATAAGTTAATGTTAAAACAAAAACATGACTGATTTTCTAAGACATAAAAATATGTACATAAAACAATGTGAAATAATTTAGCAGTTATACAAAGAAAATTCTGATAGTTCACTTACATAAACTGAATCAGAATGCTATGCAGATCGTGCTAAATACAAATAAAATACTAGTTATTATATAAGATTGTTAAATGGACATAGGCCACGTAACAGTTCATATAATTCCAACAAGACATTCCACTAACCACTACTTTATTTAATCCTTAATTACAATAATTAATCGTTATTATAACACACTAAGTACAACTATAGACATTAATACAATTCACAACTTATTACTGTTCTTATTTTGTCTGTTCACTTGTTCGTCTAATATAAAACTGTTATCCGTGCGCGAAATCCACTCCTTATATATCTGAGGCGCTTTATTCTCGAACGTTCCAGTCTATCCTTCGCGGCCTTTCTGGTTCTTCTCATATATTCTATGAGACAGTGCGTAGGCGTACACATAGTAGTTATATTTGGCATAAAATAAACAAATAACGAAACCAAACGCGGTTTTAACCGAATTCAATATCGATGTTAGGTCCAATTAATTGGACAGCTCGATTTTTAGTAACTTTTTTGAAGGTGGTTCAATTTTCTACAAGAAGAGTTGATTTTTCTTTTTCATTTGATTACAATTTTTGTTAATGTTTTCTTAAAGTTGACATTTGGGGTAAATTAGTTCAGTAATAGTAACAATTTACTCTCTTAATATGGTCAACATCCGAGCTACAGTTTTTGAAATGAAAATCAAAGAAAAAGTTATTGTCTTAAAGAAATAATGTTATTTATTTGATATTTGCGGTCAGCGTATTATACGAATTTCTGTGCAACATTTTTTCTTTTGGAATAACTTAACATTTTTCTTCCGGCTATCATTATTCCAATTAAATTAAATCAAATAGATAAAACTAAATTACATAATAATCTTTATTGTTGTAGTAGCATGTAATCGTATGTAATTCTTAATTTGCCAACAAAAATTACGCTGTTCAATGTCGGCTCGAATCGGGTCTTTACTAGAGCATTAGATTAAGTGTTATAAAAACTCGATTTTCTGTTCGCTTATAGTAAAGGTCGAGTCTCTATCGGATGTTGATTTCACTTATACCACCGGGAGATTTTTTCAGACGATGGCCAGGGGGAAAACTGAAAACCTCGATATCGTGTTCGGTAAAATGTGTTGAAATACGTGGAGGTTATTGGTAAAAACGGGACCTTTCATTCCTGAGGGACGTATATTGTATACGCCGTTGACGTTTATATATTTTTTAAATTGGATCTTCGAATCGAGAACCAAGATTTAATTTCATTAAGTTTGTACTGTTAGAGATGTTGTTGGAGTTTCTCATTTCGGAGTTAAACGCGATTTCCGATGATTAGATTAACGTTGATTAAAAATCTTGCATTATAAAAATATTATGTGTTTTATCTATTTCAACTCCAGTTGCAATGTAGGAGCATATATACCGATATAAATGCAGAACTTATGTAACCAATTATTACGAAAAAATGTAATGCAAGTAAAAATTTTAAAATATTTCATCTTAATTTATTGGCATTAATTGAGAATTATTACAAAAAATATTGCCAAAAATCAAATGCGTCTTCCAGATATTGGAAAGTTCTGTAAGTATTAGAAATAAAATGAGATATGTTACCAGAAATTACTAGCATATTACTTTTTACAGAACAACTTATCACAGAAACTTACAACATACAGTGAGCTCCATAAGTAACAGATAAATTCATTACCTACGTAATTAACAATTTATGAGTAATATCCTAAAACGCGTCAATTTTTAATTCTAAAATGACATTTTTTGAGCATAATTTTATACCTCCCCCGTTATTTATGGACCTCACTGTATAATGTGTATTTTTGTCTTGTGTGCTGTAAATTTTATATTATGTTTGTAATACTGACTAAACATATTATTAGTGTTATACCATGTAAACTTTATAAACGATAATTATTATCCTTTGAACAATGGAATATATGTATCACTATTATTTAAAAATTGCGGAGAATATTGTTCTATTTGATATAGAAGTATCTCGGAAAATAATGGCCAACTTTAGTTTTATAATAAAAAGAGAAAATAACACTTAAATCAAGCGTTTTAATTAAAAAAGTCCTATTTTAAATCAGGTTTCTTGATAAATTTTTATTTAATGCGTGTTTCCGGAGTAAAACACCGCAAACCGTCACTCCATCCATAATACGAACAATATAAATTGTTGTATTCTGTTCAGTTTCTATCATACAGCAAAAGATAAAGTTTTATTTTTGGTATAGTGCGCATTTTTCAAGTACTTAATAGATGAAATATCGCAATTCCGCTTGTAATAACCTGTCCTGAAATTGGTCCTTTTAACTACAGGCTAATCATTGGTATCTTTACAACAATTTCCAAAAAAAGTAGTCCGTCTTGCTGTTTCAGGGCGAATTTTCATCCATTTCAATTGTAGCGAATAACCGGCTCCTTCGCCATTTATTAGAATAACGTTGTCACAACAAAATCAGTCTTAGTTGTTTCATTTGCATCAAAAACTTATACTGCGCTTCGTCCAATTTAAAATACACAACATAGCACACAATGAACTACATGCTAATTTTCTTTAAAATAATTATTAATTAACTACTATATTAACTTACTAACTGTTATATGAAATACACTACTATGAAAATACCACGGCAGATAATTATGACTTTATTCATGACAGGCTACTAGCTACTGATATAATAGAAAAATTTAAATAAGAAACTCACTTGGTCATGATGGTATACGTTCGGAAACGTTAAAAGAAATAGCATAGAATATTGCATTACCTATAACTTTTGCTATATATAAAATTTTTTCTGAAATGTGAAATTTCTGTTATGTTATAAATAGGAATAATTAAACCACTTCAAAAAGGTGGTGAAACTAATTAACTCATTAATTATAGACCCGTTATTTGAACCAGCTATTACGTCCAAGTTAACAAATTTTTTGATACTTTCAAATAAACAATTTGGATTCAGTGAAGGCAGGTCTACTGAAGATGCTATATCCTTTCAAAAACAATTGCTTTATAAAGCTTTTATTGAGAAAATACCAAACTTGTGCGTTTTCGTGAACTTCGCAGTTATTTATCTGAGCGAGACCAGTACCTTCAGATGATGTCATCACGTTATCAACGAAACTACCAATACTAACGTTTGGAATCCCGATTCATTTTATTCAACATTTATGCAAATAAATTCTTAAAGAAGGAATCACAGAAAACATAAGTAGTTTCACTGACAACACAGCTATTATTTGTAAAGGAGATACATGGCAAAATTTAAAAACTGTTTCTGAAAACGATTTTAAAAAATTAAAGCCACGGTTTGATTATAACCTGCTCACTGTAAATTTTAGCAAAACCCATTTTTCCCATTTACGTCTTATATAAATTCCTTGCCTTACTTTGGATGTTTAAACATTTATAAGAACACACAGATATCAGAAACTAATTTGACAAAATACCTAAGTATTATAATCGACAAACGCTTTAGATGAAACCTACAAGTATAAACAAAGGTATTTGTGCACATTGTTTTCATTGGTACAAACAGAAGTTCAATGTGGCATTCTAGGATGTAGAAACAATGAACAAAAGCCAGTTGATAAATTTAGCTGTATTTTAAGGATTATTTTAAGCAAAACTATTGCTCTGAACCTAGGGCCAATAAAAGAGTGGGCATAAAAGCTACTGCTACCTTAGCACCAAGTATCTTAAATATGCTACCTTCTGAAATAAAGAGCAGCGCCAATATTCAGATTTTTAGAAACAAAACTTGGCATTTAGCTCGATGAAGACTGCAAAATTAATATGGCCATAAGTATAATAAACAATAAAAAAATCCCCAAATTAATTAGGTAATTAAACTAGAATTATAAAAAATATAGTCAAGAAATCAACCAAATGTGGACCACCTCCTAAAAAACAACGTGGGCTTATCGAAAATGGCGCTTAAATCTAGTAAGTAACTTACGTTAAAATATACTAATTAAACTATTCTTTATATACACACAAGTACATACACCTGCTCAGTGGCTCAACCCCTATGTGTTAGGCTTGCAACCAAGGAGTTCCGAATTCGAGTCCTGGCGAGTGCATGGATGTTCAGTGGCGTTTTACATGTGTTACCGAGTTGTTAGCAGTGAAATGTATGAAGTTGTGTGAGATACAACACGGCTAGTCGTTGTACCACTCCTGAGTTCGAGTCTCAACTGATGGCAATGTCATTCTGTGTTTTCCCATGTTTATTTAAGAAAAATGGGAACACAAATTATGTAAAATTATAAAAATATGTAAAGAACCTGTACAGAGTTTTAGATGTAACATTATTTTTATCCTAATTATACTGTTTCATATGGAGTAAAAGTGACATTTTTTGTAGAGGATGTACTTGACGAGTGAAGCGAGTCCGGTAATAACAGTCCAGACAAAAAACCATTTTACTCCACATATAATACTGGTTATATTTTCTTTGAATACTTTTAATGCTGCTCATAAGCGGCAGTAAAAACTTTTCTCTTCAAACGTCAAGAATTCATGACATTTCTTACTTGTTTCATGACATTAAAGTTTGATATTTCATACGGCTGTGCTGTCATTAGCAACGGACGTAATAGTACTTTTTCTTCCGCTCGAGCGGACTTTTACTTCCGTCGCATATCTAAATTTTTTTATCTTTATTTTTTTTATAGCTGATCGACATTTGAAGTAAAAATAACACGTCTTATTTGCATATGAAGCCACTTTTGTGACTCGTCTGTAATTCCTGTAAACTACAGACTCGTCACAAAAGTATCACTTTTACTCCTAATAAGGCAATATATTATTATTGCGGCTCAGAGCTCGTTACCATCAATAAAAGATTAAGTAAGCCGATCAGAGGAAGAAATTAAAGTTTAAATTAAAAAAACTCGAGACAAAAGTCCTGTATTTTGACGTTTGAAGAAAGACATTATTATTAAGTTTCAACATTAACTCTTTGCAATTCCGCTATTAAAAATAGACCACGTATAAAATATTATTGTTGTAACTCAAACTATTCCAGGAATATCTAAAAAAGAAACTTCTTTGGCGACCTTCATAGGAAGCTTTCGGCGGACCCCTGTCTACAGGGTGCACTGTAAATGCACTGTAAGTCCACTCCTAAAATGTATAAAAGGGTTTAATTTGGATACAAATCGTTTTTTAATGTTAAAATGTAGATTGTGCTGTGCTGTAAAGAAATTTTTGGATGACAAGCACTTTAATGTTCAATTAAATTTCGTTATATAAAATGTTTTCGAAAATCCAGCACTTTTTGAGATATTTGAGTTTGAGACCGAAAAATAACATATAACCTTGTATACATAGTTACATCCATAACAAGTTTGTATATAATTTTTTATTTGGTGGTAATTTTTCACTTTTTATTTACTTTTTAAATTTCAATATGTACGAAAATTGATTTCTGTTTTATGTTCACTAAGAACAAGTGATAGTGATAATCGCTTCTCTATAACGAATCTCCTTTATAACCTTTTAACTATAATTTTTAATGGTTTTGTGAAAACAAATAAAACCAAACGCAATATTAGGACACTAAATATGGACACTGTGGACGAAATTCCGAATATAAATTTCCCCAATCAATTATTATTGAAAGGGCAATTAAAATTCCATTACTCAAAGGAGCGAATAACAAATGAATTCAAATCAATACCTTTACCCTTTCCTATTATACTCACATGACTTTTTAATGAAATTTAACCTTTTCACATTTTTTTTGTCAATACAATCATTTATTATTCATCGATGGATATTATTAATTACCTTGCTACATTCAGCCTAAATTTTTCAAAGACGCAATTTTGTTATCGAAACAACTTTGTACAAGGTACTTACATTGAATACATTCAATTACTTTGTCTTAATGTCAGTTACAATGAGGTCAGATGTAATGAGTGTAGATATCATATATTATCATTGATGGCATTTTAATTATTGATAGGTTCTATGTTGAAATATTTATTAAATATAATCAATAACAGTATCGCAAAATTTAAATTCTCATCTAGTACAAAAACTGCACTTAGCAAGTGAGAAAGCCATATGCATGATAGAATTTGGAGTTTGTAGAGCAAATAATTTTGCCAAATGTTAGTTGAGTTTGTCATTGCTTAAAGTAACTGCGCATTAAAGTAATTTCTCTACCAAAGAACAGGCTGCCTGATATTGGAATAAATTATTTCCTGAGCTATATAAAACATTAAGTGCAACAAAATGTTATTAATTAGTTAAACGAGTGGTAGTGGCTATTAAAAGTACAGTTGGTAAGTTATATATTTATGAGAGTTTGTGTTATTAGAACAGTCATTATTAGAATAGATTATAAATTATGATGAGACTGAAACTGTTTCGTTTTTTATTTGGGTCGTAATGTTTGAATAATGGCTTCTTGTATAATAGCACTTATTTAGAAACGTGTAACTGTCACCTGTGCTTTTCATTATTCTTATTGTACCTCTACTTTAATTACAGGAGATATGATTGTTGATATATTTGAGTGATTGGTCATTTATTTATTTGATATCCAAATTAGACAATGCTTCCATTAATTAATTAATTCATAGGATTTATTTTTATCAATATGGCAGGCAGTTTTTATACCAGGAAGAACTGTTATTTTGAAAAAATCTGTCTTCATATCTTTTTGAAATCATCCTGTTTTGATATGAACTGCTTGTTTATTCATTTTTTTCGGATGCCTTGTTGAAAAGTGTTTGGAAAAAATGTCGTTCAGAATAACTTCCATCATTATGAACTGATTGGACACATAATGTTTCATGAGGAACTGTACATATTTCCAGGGGCGGTAGAGGACCACTTGGGTATTCAGAAACGGCCATTGAAATTTTCCTGTCGCTCTTAATTTTTGAGATACAGGGTGATAAACTGATTTTGGTCTAAATTTATTTCAGCCAGAACGTCCTTACTATTGATCGGATTTTGTTTAAATTTTAGACACTTTATGCACTTCACGCTTGATAGATTGCTATTACATTTTTTTTTAATTCCAGGGCCGGACTTTTTTAATTTGTTTTTCCGATTTCTGTAAAAAAGATCACTCTGTATATATATATTTTTTAACATTCAGTTGCCAATTATAAAAGCCCATACATCACTAAACAAAACCGTGTTATTAGATTTTTGTCGCATCTTTCTTGATCTGTTTACAAGCGATTGAATTTGGCAAAATGGGGAATTTGAAGAAAAACAGCTGTTTTATTTAACATTTTCCTTTTATTATAATTATAGCAAATCCAGATAGTTTGACATTTCTATGTGTGTTGTCATAAACATTAGAACTAGTGTACTTTTAATGGTTAACTTAGTCTGCAAATAATCATGCTTTATAATTTTACAAATGAGAAATATATTTTCTATGTTTATGGATTGTGTGATGGTAATTGCAGACAAGCCGCAGAGGAATACCATATTCGTTTTCCTAACAGGAGAATACCAAATAATTAGACATTTTCAACTGTATATCGCTATGCAAGGAAAAACGGCAGGTTTCCATCATCAAAAGTGGAACGAACATTGTTCGAAATGTTGAGGAGCAAGAAAATATCATTAATATTGTTCAAGAACATCCAGAAGTAAGTACCCGACGAATAAGTGCCCAATTAGGAGTTCCTCATGTGCGCATTTGGAGGACTTTAAATAAAGAAAGATTACATCCATATCATATTCAGCAAGCGTAAAGGCTTCAACAGGGTGACAATGTAAATAGGTTAGAATGTTTCCAGTGGATTATTGATCACAGACCGAGTAAATATAGAACTTTATTCACAGACGAGGCCCAATTTTTCGGTAAACGTTTGGTGTGGTATGATTAACAGCAACCTAATTGGCCCGTATATTTTTCCGGCAAGGCTAACTACATAGGTGTATTTAGATTTCTTACAAAATATTTTACCTGGTTTAATGCGAGATATTAATATAAAAGGACAATACTTCCAGCATGACGGAGCTCCTCCTCAGTTTGGTATTGATGTTAGAAGGCATTTGGATAATGAGTATCCAAACAGATGGATTGGACGTGGAGGACCTCATCCTTGACCGGCTACATCATCAGATTTCAACCCCGCTGATTATTTTCTATGAGGATCTCTCAAAACTCAAGTCTACAGTGTTCCAATAAACAGTAGAGAACAGTTCAGCGAATTATCCTCTGTGGTGACCAAAATAGAAATAATCATGCGCAAATTAGAAAATCTATTGGCAATTTAAATAAACGTCAACAAAAATGTATGGACGCTGTATAATATAATATTTTTAATTATACTTTTTAAAATATTTATTTGACCATTTTTATTCATTTGGACAATTAATGTAATGGTGGAGTCAGACAAGCAAAATATAAGGAATTGTTTCCAGTGTCAAATATTTTTTTAACATGTTAGTTACATCGAGTTATCGGCCATTTTGTGGAAAATCGACTATTTTGGTCGTCTAAATATAGATGAGTATATCTCGGTATGTGTAGGTCCAAAAAAAGCGAGAAAAATTGAGGCTGTTCGTTATGATATAGTCCGTCAGCGGTTACAATATGAAATTTTTATCTGCACACGTAACCTCAAAAAAACTGAAAAATTGCTAAATTTTGTTTTTTTGGTTATAACTTTGGATATTTTAAGTGAAATTTAATGAATTTTTCAGAAATTGTACTCTATAGTGTGAACAATAACTGGTTAAAATTTCAAATCAAAATATCGAATACAAGTCTCAAAAATTTACTTCGAATTTTAAAATTGATTGGTCAATAACTTTTGTGCATCGCATCGTATGAGGTTCTTTTTTTAAAAAATGCACTTTATGATGGCGAACAAGAAAAAAAATTTAAACTTGGAAAAATGAATTAGCATTACCACATTCCAGAAGAGTCTACAATGATGGAGAAGAGGACTCTGAGTATCAAAATAATTTGTCGTAAGCAAATAATATGCGGAAAACCACCCTTTGATGATTTACGGGGGGTGATAGTGCTGAATTTCGAGAAAAATGTATAATTACCATATATCTGCTTGATAAAATTTCGCGACAAAAAGGACCAAAGGTGACAAAAATTAATATTTTTTTGCGCAGTTATCCTCGCTTGTACTTTATTTACTAGAATGTAATATTTTCGTCCACAATAAATTATAATGAATTATGTAATCACAAGTGAAAGAAACACTTAAAGGAGCTAAAAGCTCAAGCTTTAGGTCGAGCATCTCCGCGATAGGCCCCTTTTCTCATCGGTTGACACTTTCCGTGACAGGAGATGAAGTTGTCAGGATACATTACACTTCATCATTTAGTCTGACGTGGTCTGTTTTCGAGTTTAGTCCATAATAGTCGTGGCCAGATTAAATAAACTTTCTTTAAACTTTTTTAATTATTTATTTAGTGCACTATAAAGGGTATTTCTAAATTAAGCAGCCTGAATTGTATAATAATGTTATACGCACTAAATTATGTATGTATTGTTTTTTTAATTCCTGACAAAGTGGCTAATAAGGAAATAGGCCTATAATTATCAACTTCTTTTCTGGCTCCTTTTTTATGTATTGGAATAATTTTCGTAGTCTTTAGAACGTCAGGAAAAACACTCATTAATCAATAAGTTAACTAAATACGTTACTGACTTTATCACAAAATCATTGTACTTCTTTAATAAATTTGATGTAACATTATCAAGACGCAGAATCTGTCGAGTTTGGCCACTACATTGAACTCATGATACTGAAATCTCCGTTTCAGATGCTTCCTCTAAATATAGTGTTGGATGATAAATCCTCGTTGATGGTTTAGATTTATTGTCACTTCCAGTTAGCTGATTATTTTACTGCTTTGGAATATTTATAAAAGTTGTTTTGCAATATTAGCTCAGAGGCAGACTGCGAAAAATTTCAAAACGATTTGCAAAGAGTGAATGATTTTCACGACCGTTGTCTAATGAAGCAGTTTCTTCCGGGTCGGAAACCATAAAATCGACTACGAGGACGTCAATATATTATTTATTTATTTCTATAAAATATCCAGCGGGTATCAACCGAAATTACAGGATATGTATAACAGCAAACTGTAAAGTAAAACAAAGAGGTGTAAAATACACGATGAACATAAAACTAAATAAACAGCATAAATAGAATAACAAGACACGAATAAACAAGTGAAAAAGTAACACGAAAGGAATAATCTAATCTAATGACAAATAAAAGAGAGGAAAAAAAAATATAAATATAAATGTAACTATAACATAAAATTTTAAAAATTAATAAAGCGGCTATATAAATAATCGCTTAATATCCTTTATATTACAGCAAAGTATATCAAGCTGGAGCTCAATATCCGAGTAGTTACGTACCATCTGATACAATGGAGAGCATTTGTAGATGTTTGTTCTGTGGGTGTGGATATAAAACAGGTGGTTGCTTCTAACATTAGTTCTAGGGACATGAAAATCAAGTCGTGAAACTATAAAGTCGCAGTCCAGTTTGTTATGGAGTACTTTATACAATATGATGACCGAGTGCATAGCTCGCCGGCTAATTAAGCTACTCATTTGAAACCGCTCATAAAATACCTCTTGTGGAGTGTCTCTGAGAGGATAGGAACTGTCTAGGACGAACGTGGCTGACTTAAAAAAACGTCGTTGAACTTTCTCGATGGAGGCGACGTGTATAGAGTATATTGGACTCCATACCACCGATGCATATTCCAGCTTGGACCTTACAAATGTTACAAACAACAGGCGCAATATGTGGATAGATTCAAAGTCCTTCATATTGCGAATTATAAAACCGAGACTCTTATATGCAGCAGCTACAGTGGTACCAATATGGTAATTAAAAGATAGTTTGGAGTCAAAGGTAACACCAAGGTCGACTATTAAGTCTGGCCGACTAAGGATGGAACCATCAAGAGCATAATCGTGTATAAGCAAGTCTTTCTTACGAGAGTACGACATTACATTGCATTTGTTGATGTTGAGAGGGAGATTATTATCAATACACCAGAAGTTTATTAAATTTAAATTTCTTTGCAATCGTGGAACGAATTTATCTCACAAAGTATCTTTAAATCATCTGCATATAGAAGAAATCTCACTTCCAATTTGGTAGCAATATCGTTAATAAATATCACAAACAAAAGAGGCCCCAAAATCGAACCCTGGGGAACTCCAGATGTCTGGGCAAAATCAGCAGAGCGTTGACCATGGCATTGAACAAACTGGGTTCTACCGGTCAAGTAGGACCTAAACATGGCAGTCAGGCCACCACTGAGACCGATATTCTCCAGCTTGCTCAACAGTAAATCATGGTCAAGTCTGTCAAATGCTTTGGAGAAGTCAGTGTAGATAACATCTACCTGACTTCTTCGATTAAGGATTTCGTTAATAAATTGCATCTTACATATTAAATTAGTGGCAGTGGAGCGTCCTTCAATAAAACCGTGCTGTTCTGGTAAAATAATAATTTTCAGATGACCTGACATAAAAGTATGAATTAACATTTCAAAGACTTTGGAGAAATTGCACAGGATAGCAATTGGCCTGTGATTAGCGATTTCATTCTTTGAACCCTTCTTATAAAGAGGAGATATTCTGGAAATTTTCAAGATGTCGGGAAAGGTACAGGTATGTAGAATTAAATTAAATATTATACACAGCGGTTGTGAGAAAATGATGTCGCAGTCCCTAATTAGGAACGCTGGTATAAGGTCAGGCCCACTGGTCATTTTAGGCTTAATTAGTCTTATAGATTTCCGTACTTCCTCAGTGGTGATATTTTTTATGTGAAATAAATTATTGTTTGCAAACGATAAATTGGATCGACTTCAGACGAATTAGTGTAAGCGCTGGAAAAGAAATAGGCAAAACTGTTTATAATTGATTGGGGATCATCTAAATGACGTTCGTTATAAGTCATTGATGTTGGAATAGACGTGTTACCTTTCTTAGTATTGATAAATGACCAGAAATTTTTTGGCTCAGTTTTAATATCTGACTCTATTTTGGCGACATATCTTTTATAAGCAGCATTTGCTTTAGTTTTTACCGTTGATCTTAAGGCTTTGAACTTGTTGTTGTGGATAACTTTTATTGGTAGGAATTTTTTTCGGTACATGCTTTAAAAAAATTGAGTTTAACGTATCATAAAACTCACAGACTGCTACATTGACATCCGAATGCAAAGTTAAAGGCGTCCAATCAACCACGGCCAGTTCTTGATATAACGCCGGGAAGTTTGCTTTTTTAAAATTAAAGCCTTCGTTGCTTCTCTGCGGAAATAAGTTACTTTTGCTAAATGTGGTTTCAACAATTAAAGCAGGATGGTGTTGATCTTCAGAAATTAAAACGTCGGGTGACTTAAAAACGTTGCACACACAGTTGGAAATAACCAGATCAAGGAGTTTATTACTATAATTTAATACATTGTTATATTGATTAAAATTTAAAAAAGTTGAAAAAGTTAAGTACTAGATTGAAATTACGACTAGAGGTTGAATAAATTCCGGAATGTTAAAGTCACCCATAATTAAAATGTTCGAGCCATAAATGCATCGAATAATTTTTCATAATTATCACTAGTGGTCTGAGGTGGTACATATACCACAAATATATATAAGTAGTTATTATTCTTGCACGGTTTTAACTTTACAGACACAATATCGATATAAGAGAGGTCATCAAATATATCTCAGCAAGATTTAAAGTCAAAAATACAAGCATTTAGCTTTTTATTTAGTGCAATTAGACAGGAATACGCGCTATTATCCGCGAATCATTAGGGAATCACTGGAAATTATGAAAAACGTGAACAACTTTAACAGAGAGGATGGTGGCTGATGCTAAAAAAAATTTTGAGACCTTTGATTTTTCGTAGATGCCTTAAATTGCAATTTTATGAACTCTCACCTGCTTGCTTTGCCCATTTACCCCATTTATCCCCGAACCCTTCAAAGGAATTAGATCAAAATATAATTTAGTTCTAGATCTCGTTATAATACATAAGTGTATAGTCGAGGCAAGAATTCAAGCGATGCACGTCACAGATCGATTCTAAATAAATGAAACAATACTGCTAAGAATTAAACTACCTATTTCTGAAAAAAGCTTAATAACTTGGGTGTCAAGGATTACTCTTTTTAATGTAATTAATGATTAAAAATTATGTTACTATTAAAATTTCTTTAATGAGATCACTCGTGACGTGCATCGCTTGAATTCTTGCCTCGACTATACCAAATTTTATGTTAATATCATTAACGGTTCCAAAGTAAACGTGCACACAAAAAGTTACAGACCGACAGACAGATATTTTTTCGCTCAAATTGGACGTGGAAGTAATTATATTCTTCAATTAATTTACAACGTGAAGTTGTCCCTCAACAGCTTTCTCTTGAAGAGTTTTTTTTTTACATATTCCAGAGTATCCAATTGATGACTCATTTGGTTTTATTTGAGCTAAACAAAGTGCACATGTATAAGTCTGCTATAATATTAAAATTTACATTACAGACGACAACACACTAATCACAAACAAAGACGAAATAGCGTCCAACTTTAACCAGTTCTTTATTGACATCGGCGAAAAAATATCTAGTGACATTTTTAAACACGCACTAAACCTGACTTTAAACAACAACATAAGCCAAAATCTAAACTCCATGTTCCTGGAAGATGTTGATGATACTAAAATAAAAAATATAATATGTTCCCTCAAAAACTCTTCCTCTTCTGTAAAAGATGGAATACGGTAAAAACACTAAAACTGCTATCGGTTGACATCTGTCAACCTCTAGCACATATTATCAACCTTATCTTCAAACACGCAGACATACCTGAACAATTCAAAAAAGCATAGTTGTCCCAATTTATAAAAGTGGCAACAAATATTACATGACAAACGTCCGTCCAATTTCGTTGATAAACAATATCGCAAAAATGTTTGAAAAATGTCTTGAAAAAAAAAAAATAAATAAAGTACTCTCAAAAAATCAGTATGGATTCCAAAGAAATTTAAGCGCAGAAGATCCTCTCCAGTTACTAACAGAGAAAATTACAGCAAACTTTGAAAATAACGAAAAAGTCATAGCAATATTTTTGGATCTAAAAAAAGCCTTCGATACGGTGTCACATTACTGGACAAACTAAACAATATGGGAATTAAAGGTATTGCCCATAGCTTATTAAAACAATATCTGTCAAATAGACCTCAGCAAGTAAAAATTGGCAATGCTCTTAACACTAATAAAATAATAAAAACTGGAGTCCCACAGGGTACAGTCTTAGGTTCTACCTTATTCCTGCTGTTTACCAACGATTTACGGGACAGAAACTTGGGTGCAACATCATATCATATGCAGACTGTACTGATATGTTCGGGAGACACCTGGAACTTAGCGGGACAAAAGGCGACTGAGGCAATTAGTAAAGTCAAAAACTGGCTAGACACAAATTTGTTAAAACTAAATATAGCAAAGACTAAATTTATGACCTTTTCCCCAACGAAGGCAAGACTACCCCAAACGGTGCAACCTATTCTTATAGAAAGAGAAACGAATAGTTAACATCCTAAATACCACTACTATCAAATACCTCGGAGTTACTTTCGATAATCACCTAAAATGGGATAACCATATTACATGTTTAAACGAGAAGCTAAGAAAACTAATATATAAATTCTATAACCTGAAAAGTATACAATAGCAGCATAAAATACAACTCTCCAACCTCTCCAGATAACACAAAATTATATACTACGGACAATTTTTAACAGGAAAAGTGGAGACAACTGTAGAAATATATTTATTGATAATAAGTTACTGATTGTTAAGAGATTGTATATGCATGCGGCTTATACTTACAACAAGAAACATACATTTGGATCGCCTGTAAACCATCAATATGAAACAAGAAATAGATCTAAAAACGCTTATCAAACTCCAAAATACAACAAAACAATCTGCCAGAAACAAATCAATTTCAATGGAATTAAATTATACAGCCAACTACCCGAACACATTAAAGTCCATAATAAAAAGAAATTCAAAAGGACGTGTAAAAAGTATATAACCGACAATTATACCACACTACTCCAACTATTGGCCTAACAACAAAACAAATCTTTCCCCGTTACTTCCGACTCTTGTAACGAACCAAGTCGAAAATAAAGGTAATAATATATAATAAATTTAAATGTAATTAATTATATATTCTCCTTGTGCTCCTCTGTCTAATTATTTCACTTTATATTATAAAAACCTATAAATCGTAATATTTCTAGAAAATGCAACGAATTATTAACGTATGAACAAAACGTTAAATACTGCTAGACACAACACGAGGTCCCCTCAGGTGTCATAACATGTCAAACAACAGCACTTCAGCACTCGCAAAACAACAATTTTATTTGTTAATTAATTTTTCAAAGTAATAAACTGCTTATTTCATATAAAAACTAAATTTTCAGTGTGCAAGAACTTTTCTCAAAATTCTATTTTTCTCATTTTCTCAATCCGAATTGGATCTGGATGAAGCATATTTTTGAATGCAACTTGTTTTATAAATAATTCGATGAAATTTTATGATTTTTAAAAATTATCCTGCATTTAAGTTGTATATTATGTGTCAATTCCAATGTAATATATATTTGGTGTTTTAGCATTATTTTGTTAACTGCGAAAGATGAAACAGAAAATCGAGACGGAAGTTATTCATGGATTATATTTTCAAGAGTTTTGTGGTTTCAAAATTTACTTAATTAGGTGAAATATTGCATACTGGTAATAAGAAAGGTACGTTTGAATCATGATATATACATATTTGCTGATAGATCAACACTAAAAATCTGTGAGGGTATCAATGTCCTTTACAGTGCGTCTTTAAATATTCAACGAATCTGCGATAAAGATAAACCTTCGTCATTAAGATGGAAGCTTCTCCCTCTCAACTTATTTTTTATCTGAGGTTTTCGACTTTACCGTAAATGTACTAGATTTATCTCTAATCACCCCTTATCAGTTTTAATTTACGCAAGGGATAAATAAATATGTCCTGATTTTCCTTGTAGTAATTCTAGGGGCGATTTCTTAAAATAACTGACTATCTAATTAGGTAAAGTGTCTTTAATTATTCCTTTGAGAATTCATATTATGATTTACTCATTGATTAGCAACAAACGGACGTCCGAACATTTACTGCCAATTTTCTTTATTGAAATTTTTATTGTTCGCTTTTTGTTGTTTAGCACATTTTTCAATAATTCTTCTCAAATTTTAAACTTTTTTCCATTCCATCCCACAAATTCCTTCGTAATAAATTTAGGGATAAATATTTTTAATAATTGTCTATTTTTTGCTTGGAAAATTTTCTTGCGTTAGCTATTAACATTAATTTGTTTTAGGATCAGAATAACATTATAAATATCAAGAAACCCGGTCGGGTTTCGCAGCTAATTTTCGAGCGAAACAGGACCTTATTCATATACACGAAGAAATTGATTTCCGTGCCATCTGGATATTCCTTTTCTTTTATAAAAAGAAAATAATCATTTAACATTGGTAATTACATGAATTGTTTATCGTTTCATCTTTCAATACCTCTCTTTAACTTTTCATCTTATTACGGCATTGCTATTGATGTTTGAATTTTGAGATCTGTCATTCCGGTTATATTTGTGTACAAGACGGAAGTATGACGTCGACTGATACGGAAGTCGCTTAATTTAATCCTGACAGTGGCATTTAGAAATAACTTGAATATAGACACAAACAATCTAGTATAAACATAACCTAAAAATGTTTAAACATAGTGAAGTTAGGCGCGAGTGGGTTCTCTAACCTAAGAATCGAACATTTAAGTAGAATTTTTTGCAAGCACCCCCACCCCCCCGGTCAGGGATACATAACCTCGAAGAGGTTTAGAACACTTTTTGTAGAAGGCGTTAATTAAAAGTATATAAGTAGAATTTATTTCAAATAAAAATAATGCTATAATCTAGTCAACAAGTACAGTGAAAAAATTTTTTCTATTACATATGGAATGTGTTTTGTGCTGCTGATTTTCTTGCATAATTCAATGGGTATCCCAGTCAGCAAAAAAAGTACCCCTACTACGGTAGTACTACTAGATGTAAAGACAAAATAGAGATTCAAGTAAAGTAATCAATTATTTACCTACGTTTGGAAAATAAAGTTTTTCTCCAACAAGTCCCGTGCTAGATTCCAGCTGTGAAATCCAGGTTCAGATTTTTGGTTGTATTGTTATGAAAACAATGTTGAAACATTAACTATACATGATTTCAACAATTTATAACCTGCAATATTTTGCTTTGGATATCATTTATGTATTAATAAAATGTATTTCACAATAAATCAGGTTTAAAATTAGCTCTACACGATTTTAGAAGTTTCTGATCGGTAATATTTTATTTCTTACCATCTATCAGTGTATACTAATAGGAAAAATAGAAAAAAAAAACTTAGTTTGTTAAAGTGAATAAGGGTAAAAATTAGCTCTACACGATTTCATAAATTTCTAATCTGTATTTTGTTGTGGTAACAGGAACGCGATTTTTGTTATATTTTATTCTCTACCATCAATGCACATTAATAGGAGAAATTTTAGTCTGTTAAAATAAAATAAATAAGGATAAAAGTGAGCTTTCACGATTTTACGAATTTTTAATCTGTATCAGAAAGTAAAGGTGGTCAGAAGGTGCAGAGGATTACGATAGCGGTAAAGCGCTTTTTGTTATTGTCTTCCAGTTTGATGTAAGCAAAGTTATGTTGCTTATCATGAAATATATAGTCAAAAAGATAAACATGAAGTCAGATATTTTCAATATACCTATCCTATGATACTTGCATAAGATACGAAATCTGTGATTTAAAAAAATAATTTCTAACTTAACTTGTACTAGCCATAGCCTTTCACCTAAAAAATTCACAATTATTTAAAAAGATAATAATAATTCGTAAAATATTCTTCACAACTAACAGTATTTTATTAGAAAATGATAATTCTTGCAAGATGGAAAAGTTGACACAAAGTAACGTATATTTGAATAGAAACAATACAGAGCCCCTGTCAAGCACCTCTTTCCGATCCATTCATTTTCTCCTTAAACACAGATTTCAAGTTGACTCTTTTATCGCCAAAACAAAGGCTCCAAATTCATTATGCCCAGCAAGAAAGAAAACCTAATGACGCAATAGCAGACATTGTAGCGCAAAGATTTAAAAGCCTCATTTTCAAGCTAATGGTAATTGTTAATGTTCTTTTCACGTTATTGGTCAATAACTGAAGCCGTTATTAAAAATTAGTATATCGTTGAATTATTACAAAGTATAATCATACTTTGTACATACAATGAGTGAAGAGAATGTTTATGGAACAAATAAGCAAAATTGTTTGATCGTTTTTCTTTTATTTTGCAGAATAATTAAATCATGATTTAAATATTATATTATATATATATATATATATATATATATATATATATATATTGGCCACTGTCATTTGTCTGTTCCACGACCTATGGCATACTGATGAGAACTAATAAGTTCGAAACCGGTCTATGCCTGGTCGGGGAGTTGACAAATGACATTGGCTACCATTCATGATTTGCAAGGTATAATTCAATGCAGGTCGGGGTATTTGCCCGCTGAGTAGTTGTTTCCTGCAAATCATATGTAATAACATATATATATATATATATATTAAAACAATTTATTGATTCTTTACGAACTAGATCATTATTTGCGCTACCTTATACGAATTACAGAGTGGCAGTTTTAAAATTTGTACGATATGTATCCGAAATGTCGACATGAAGCCTTGCTTAGAATCCCGTCGGTGTAATAAAGAGATAATCGAATACTTTAGTTTTAATCCCATCAGCCCTAGCTTTCCCAACTCAATAGTATTATTAAATGGTGGTCCGTGTATTTAAACTATGCGTTTCAATTGTACCAATGATAGTTTACTTTGATCTATGAGTTTTCCAAGAACCAAGAGCTGTTCTGTTGACCATCTTCAACTTTTATGGTCCGTAGTCCTGTTTAAGGAAGCAAGGGTCCAGATCCTAATGGTAGAGACGTTTTTGTGTGAAGCGCATCTCGCTAACCATACCAGTATCATCATTAGGAGATAATTAAAACTGAAAACCAGTCTTATTAGTCCTCCGATTATGTCGACTTGGACAGCGAAACGCGCGTCGAATAGTGTATTCGTGTGTAATGTTCAAATGTTTTGACGTTTAGTGAAAGAGATTTTTAAAGAGAAAAGATATTGATTCCTAAAAAATAGTTCTCATATGAAAATGTCTTCATATGGCATATGACTCGTTTGACCAGATACTACTCAAATTAGGGATAATGCATAAACTAATTGGGATGAGACAGAAGCGGTGGCACATATTTAAAACCAACTAACCAACGTGTTTAACGAAAGATTATATTCTATTTAGCTTTGGAATATGTGATAATGCAGATGTACATTAGAAGAGAAAACCTGTTAACCAGCAAAACCGCGCAGTTGGCCTACGCAGATGACATCAATATTATGAGACGAAGGGGGGTAGAAGCAGCACACTAAGCCTATTCTTGTATGCCAAAAAAAGGTTAATACGACAGAGACAAAAACAATAATACAAAAAACTCACAAAAGTGTTACGTTTGAGTTTGTCACTGCGAATACAAGAATTTAATGTTGCAATTGTTTGGTAAAGTAACGGAAAGTGTTACTTAACAGTAGCATTTTATTTAATTATTTTTATTTAGTCGAGTAAATTTAGTCATTAACATCACTTGTAATTTTAAATTTTAATAATCACATACAACAATAGTTCAACACTAAATATATATAAAAGGATATAATTGTCATTTTAATTCACACATTAAATATAGCTTGAATTGTTTGTTTTATTATATGTATATCGTATCCATTTTTTATTATTAATAAAGCGTAACCTTATATATTTTTCTTTACGTTGAATTCGTCTTGACAGAGTCTAACTATTAAACATTCAACTACTGGGAAGTCGTACCTTAGTTTACTAATAGCTTCTATTTTACACAAGGTATAGCCTTGGCTGGCATGTTTGACTCTAAAAAGATTAAGCGAACATTAGTTTTGTACATTATAAACAAGAAAGTATCCTACCTGTACATTGTACATGCCTATATAATATTGAATTAGGTTTGTATTGGTTATACAATAGGTATATGTCGTCCAGTTCTTGCAGTTTCCTTGTGTGCCCAGAGTACCTGAAACATTGAAAAATATTAGCAACTATAACAACCACAATATCGTAGCACTGTAAATGTCGGGATAATTAACGTGTTACTTCGAGTACCTACTTACCGTAGTATTCAGTAGTATACAATTATTGTGGTTTATTTTTTGTAATGTTCAATTTCTAGTGGAGCTTAAGTTTCTGTTGTCAGGATGGCTGTCAATTGCTGCTAAGTGTATTCAATTAGTTATCGTACCCTACCCCAGAGGTTCAGTTCCGTTGTGATCTATTAAATTTGATATTTGGATTAGTATGAACGTACCCTTACAGACTTTAGAGGGCAACATTAATCTAATAAATAAACTGATAAAGTCGATTGTCTTTTATTGTTTACTTTATCTTGGGTTTATATTTGGGTGTACGTTGATTCCTCTTGGTCTGCTGGTTTATATCGCACTTTCACCACGTGCTGTCTGGATTCATAGGTTAGATACAAATTTTGGAGGAAAGTTCGACTTAAGGAGCACCTGCCGCTACTGCACTGCTAACAAAAGAAGAATGTTGGTTTCACACAGAAATCTTGGAGCCTACACTTCCCTACTCTTGTGTAATAACAATAAGATACGTTTTTCAGTTTTGTTGTCTCTGGCTCTATTAATAGATACGTATTTGTACGGTACCTATCTACTTTAGATCTGGTACTGTAAATAATGCAAATTTTTTGGGTTAAGAGGGTTTGTAAATTACATGCAATTGCATATAATAAATAAATAATAAATAAACACCACAGAAATTAGACAACCCCCAATTCCAGAAGCCAGGGCTTGTGCGGAAGGAGGTTACACATTGAAAAAACGCGGACATACAACCATTTCCTCCGACAGTGCCAGTACCGGAGCCAGGATTCGAACCCGGTGGTGCGATGTCCGTGTAATTAATCGCGATTGCCACCTCGCGCCTTAACCCACTCGACTATCGACCAGACAAATTACCTATCATATGATGTTAAGTATTCTTACTATTATTTCGTTTATATTGAAATTTTAAATAGTATATACAATTATGTTCGTGGGAGATTTGTGTGTATAAAAGAAAATTCATCCTGTGAATAAATTTTGTTATCTCGACTGATTTTCTTTTATTTTGTTGATACTTGTGCATCATTTGGTAAGACAACTCATCGGTTGAAATAACTGTTATTAACTTGTTATTTTCTTTAACTTAGGGCAACAACGGTTAGGCCTATTCACTTGTGGAACGTGGAACTCAAACCCTGGGAGGAGGAGGATTCCTAGCCGAGGTGTGGTAAGGTTAAGGTGATCAAGAGTCTTACGTACATAAGGTGATCTTAAAAAAAACTAGCTAATAAACCGTAATAGAAGAACCATAACTAAAAAAGCCTACTTTTTCGCAAGGTCCACATACTTAAATCCAAAATTGCCCAAAGCAATAACAAGCGGATAGTCTACAAGGCAATAATAAGACCTATCGCAAGTTATGTAAGCGAAGCGTAACCGTGATGGAAAGAAAGAAACAGACATGCTCAATATCTTCAAAAGGAAGGTACTGGGACCAGTTAAGGAGAATAATATCTGGAGAACCTGGTTTAATAATGAACTGCATAGCCTTTCAAAAGAGTTACATTTGGCAGGGCATGTGGTTAGAATGGAAGGTACGGGGTTGAAAAATTCTTTTTTTTTAGTTTCCAGCAGTAATTATCATTCATTGAAAATCTGATATGAAAACTCTCTACATATACTATTGGCCGAATTCTAATCAACTAGTACATTAATGAAGCTAAATCTATTGAAAAGTTACTTTTTTACGAGAAATTAACAATCACAAATAATATAGTAAAACCTTCACACTGAATATCAAGGAAAAGATTATGTAAAGATAATCTGCCCTACGAGAAGTCAATAATAATTTGAAAAAAAATTATAACGGAAACATTCATACTTTATACACCTAGATGTTCTCTTTAATTATCTGTTATAGCCGTGATAGGTAACAGACTGACCAAGCCTGGTTCAAAAACATTTAGGCCTGCCGCCTTCTTGGCCAGTCTGTCTTCTTTGTTGCCACTACACTGACATTTCCTTTCACTCAGCATACTTATATGTTATTTATGCTGGAGTATCCATAAGTGCTTGGTGACATTCCCACACTGCAACTTCTCAGGGCTAATAGTACAATCTGTGTAGACCCTGACTGTTTTATATTCCGCATCCTGCCCCATCCCTCTTTTTTGATCCGTCTGTGAAGGTGTTGATCACACCTTCACCAACAGCCTCGTTTTCACTATTCGTTTGTATTGTGTAGGGTCTGTCGAAGATGAACCGGGGACCATCTGTGCACGCCTATAGAAGAGGAGTCTTTGTGACAGCCTCATTCCACAGGCGTCTTCTAGCCTCTCTTCTCCATTGTACCATTGTTGTCAGAGCCGAGTCTCTTAGATATATATATCTATTTGTGGCAGACACGGCATTACCTCCATAGTTCTCGTTGGCGTTGTTCGCATAGCTCCGGTTATGCTTAGGCATGCGACTCTCTGCACTTGGCTGAGCTTGACTTTAATCGTAGTTTGTTTGCTCTTAAGCAACCAGACCACAACTCCGTAGGTTATCATTGGTCTTATGACGAGCTTCTTTGGGTTTCATTCCGTAGGTTTTCTCCACGGTCGGCGGTTGGTCTTGCGACATTGCTCATGACAGATATCAGCCTTCTTTAGTCTTCTAAGTGAAAATTCCATGTTAGTTTGGCATCTAAGATTACTCCAATGTATTTCACTTCCGATGCGAAACTTAGTGTTGTATGCAGGTGGGTAGGTGCCTTCAGTGCTCCTAGTTTCCTTCTTCTTGTGAAGAGAACCATCTCCGTGTTCCTGGGCTTGACAGACAGAGGGAGTGTTCTCTGCACCATTTTTCAATTCTTCTTAGGGCCCCCTGCATTATTTCACAAAAGATTTTGGAATTTTCCGCTAAGCGTTATTGTTAAATCATTTGCGTAGGCAATTGTGTAAAATCCTTCTGAGTTGAGGTGGCCGCGGCTCGGGGGATATCAAGAACGATGTTCCATGGCAGTGGTGATATTACGCCTCCCTATGGATAGCCTCTCGCGACCATCCCTCGTACAGAAGCGTTCAGATTGTTTTATAATAATAGTTCTTATTTCGAATAATCTATGTACCATTTACAGGATTTCAGATGATGAAGAAAAAATGGTTTGAGGTTCTTCGATAGAATGTTTATTTATTGAGACATGAAGTAAGCGAGATATGATATATACTCTTTGTTGTTTAAAAATTTGTAACTTTTAACTTACCAAATTTATTTTGAGATAATAAAAGCATGCTAGCTGATCAGAAATAGATCAACAGTATGTACAAATATTGTTCAAGTAGGAATAAACTGAGACAAAAAACGAAACAAAAACTTTACGACATAATTATTATCGCCGCGGGCCATGGCGCTAAGTTGAAGTACATAGATCCCAGTAAATAAAAATGCAAACAAGAACTTTACAACATAATTATATCGCTGCTGGCCATGGCGCCAAGCCTGACATGAAACATTCCCAACGCACATTAAAAACCTATAAAGGTAAACGAGTCAATTTGCGAAGAACACAAAAAAGAGTACCGGTTTTTTAATGAGGTCGTAAAGTTTTTGTTGGGTTTCTTCTGTCTCAGGATTTTCCTACTTGAACTATAACAATAGATTATTTTTCCTTTACTACACCTTTTACTTGTTTTTTATTGTACACAATTTATCGACTGTAACATTTTTATACTCGGACTCGAGTAACGGCTAATAATAATAATTTTTCCTTTTAGTCGCAAACTCCTCCATAACATCCTTATTTTACTATTAGGAACGTAACCAGACTGCAACCAGCAGCTACTCTCCGGACTATGTGCCCCGCCGAGCGCTGAATTACAAGTTAGAAGCCTGGCGCGATAAGTGTAATAACTGCATATTACCATCAAAACGCTAATGCTTCGATTGCAACAAACACCAGCCGAAAGACTGATCCTACTTAAAGGAGCTCTCGTGCCAGTCATCATACACCACTTGCAGACTGCAGTTTCGAGCTGTTGGCTCTCGTCAGTGCAAGGTCCTAACACAAGGATCTCACTTGACTATTTAGTACATTTCGGTATCTTTGGGATAGCGACATGTAAAATAGTCAGCAGGCGCCATCTAGCGGTCCAGTGTCTGTTGCAATCGAAAAATAAATAGCCTGGCTGGCCTACGTTTCTTATAGTAAAATAAGAATTTTATAGAGGAGTTTGCGACTAAAAATATTATGTTTTAATATTCCGCTCTCTAAAAGCACATTTGAACTATGCTAAGCCCAGTCAGGCTATTTATTTTTCGATTGCAACAGGCACTGGACCGCTAGATGGCGCCTGCTGACTATTTTACATATCGCTATCCCAAAGATACCGAAATGTACTAAATAGTCAAGTGATCATCTTGTCGGTCGTCACATGCCTACCTTGCACTGACGAGAGCCAACAGCTCGAAACTGCTGTCTGCAAGTGGTGTATGATGACTGACACGAGAGCTCCTTTAAGTAGGATCAGTCTTTCGGCTGGTGTTTGTTGCAATCGAAGCATTAGCGTTTTGATGGTAATATGCAATTATTACACTTAACGCGCCAGGCTTGTAACTTGTAATTCAGCGCTCGGCGGGGCACATAGCCCGGAGAGTAGCTGTTGGTTGCAGTCTGGTTACGTTCCTTATAGTAAAATAAGGATTTTATACAAAAGTTTGCGACTAAAAATATTATGTTTTAATATTCCGCCCTCTAAAAGCACATTTGAACTAGTTTATTTTTCCATTGATATTAAGTTTTGGATATTGAGTGTATTATTATACTATCTTTTCATTGATTTAGTATTGAGATCAACAGTATATGTAGAGAGTTTTTCATATTAGGTTTTAAATGATAGTATGCTAGAAAGCAAAAGAAGAATTTTTCAATAATTATTATAACAGAAATGAAAGATGTCATTTTTGAATACCAGATAAGAGGTTGCTAAGATAGCACAAAGCAGCCAAATGCACGGAGGCCAGCGGGAAGATGAAATACAAGAGCATGCACGCGACCTTCTATTAAGCCAAATCGAGAAGAGAACGATAAGAAACAGGCAGGCATGAAGGCACAAATTAAAGGAAGCTAAAACCCAATTTGGGCTGTAACGCCACAAAAAGAAGAAATAATGAACAAAATGATCGCCAGCCCTCAGCTTGGGGCTGTTATTGCAGTGGTGAGAACTCGCACGCTTTAAGGGAATGAAGATAAATATGTGGTTCTATGGGTACATGCAACTATATACAACCAATGATATTAAAGTTCGTTTACCATAATAAACATGTGCAATAATCTTCGTAGAAACCAGATTTTTATTTAATAATCTTTATCTGGTCGACAGCCGAGTGGGTTAAGGCGCGAGGTGGCAATCGCGATTAATCGCACGGACATCGCACCACCGGGTTCGAATCCTGGCCCCGGCACTGGCACCGTCGGAGGAAATGGTTGTATGTCCACGTTTTTTCAATGTGTAACCCCCTTCCGCACATGCCCTGGCTTCTGGAATTGCGGGTTGTCTAATTTCTGTGGTGTTTATTATTATTTATTATTATTATGAGCTGAGACATGTTCCTCGATATTTGCACACAATCTTTAGCGTCTGTAGATATCAACGACATTTGAGTAACTCCAATAATGTTTATGATTACTTTTATTTTCCATTGTAATACATTTCTCTATAAAACCCAGTTAAATCTTTAAATTAAAAAATTCCTAATTCGTGTACATTGTCGAAAAGTGTATTTTTGAAAATATATTATTCATAACGTTCTTAAAAAGTTTACATCGCATATTTTTCACAGCAGTAATTTGGTGTTTCGTTATCACAAATATTTTAAGTTATTAATGCAAGTGCATGATTGTTTATTTTACTCACATTGAAATAAACATTAATTATCAAAACTAACTATTGGCCGGTGTTAATAAGGGTAATCAAAACTGATGTTGTTAATGAACATATGGATACGGATGTATATCGGCATGTTTTGATTATACCAGATATTAATCACCTATCCTTACCGTAAACCACAGTTTACTAGGTTAACTACATCATGCACTAAGCTGGCTGAATATTATGCCAGTATTATTTTCCTAGTATATGTACTACCCAATACAGATACAGTTAAGCAAACTTATGTAAGTTGGCAGCTGTTTTATTGATATTTGCTAATTAAACAAATATTGGTTTATAGTTTCTATCAACGCATATATTTTGTGTTCAATTACATATTTAAGTGCAATACGGTAGCTCAGTAGGTGATCACGCTTAGCTTAACAAACTAAAGACCTATCGCACTATTATGTACGATGACCAAACTAGAAAATATTGCTTTGCGATTACTAAATAACTACATTAGAAACAAAAACATCATCCCTAAACAACAATTTTTCTTCAGAACCGTGCATATTACCATTCTGGCTATTTCTAAAATTGTGCGAGATGTCCTCATAAGCTATACAAAGATACAATGCACCACACTGCTCTTGCTGGACGTGGGAAGGCATACGACAGCGTGGCATAGCGGCCTCGATTACAAGCCTAAGGAGATATGCACCACTCTCGTATTTTCCGTCTTTAATTAAAAACTTTCTACATGATAGATACATTATTGTTAAAATAAACAATGAATTTTCAACCAAAAAAAGATTGTCAACGGGAGTCCAGCAGAGGGCGATTTTATCCTCTCTATTATACAACCTTTACCTTTTACTCCTCTACGTGGATGATACCGTGATCGTCCGTCGTTCTATGCACACACTGTTGCACAGAATATCCGGTGTCATCTCGCAAAACTGACGGACTTCTACAATACTTGGAAGATACGCATAAGAGGACAAGACTGTATCACGCTACACTGTAAACTTACCAACATAAAAATCATCACAAAACTTAAAATAAATGGCAAGACAATTGGGGAACGGGACACGGTCAAATATCTAGGGGTAACCCTAGATAAGAGGTCGCGTTTCGGACCCCACACCGCACGGACCATAAGCAAGACCTACGCGACGCTGAGCAAGCTGTACTTCTTGTAAACCGACGAATCAAACTTACGACAGACAATAAGCTAACCTTGTATAAGGTTATCTTAACACCGATTATGACATATGCCTGTGCGTCCTGGGGACCTCATCTCAGACGCGCTGTGCATAAGATTTCAGATACTACAGAACAAATTACTCGGACTACTTATGAACGCGGACAGATACACTCAGGGACTTCATCATTGAGACGGCGCAAAAGTTTTTTGCAACCAGAACACAGCAATCGGAAATGACAGGATATTTATTACAGACAGATGACGGCACAATGACCCACATCACGCACATAAACTTTTTACGTCAAAACTTACCTATTTACAGAGAACGACGGTGACAATAAATTATCACACAAGACAGTTGACCACACAGAAACTTGACAAAACACATAGAGGACTTACCCTCCCCTTCCTTGCCCACCACCTCCTTTACTCCTGCACACAGTGCAACATATAATCCACGCCGACATTCAAATCTTAAAACACATAAATTTTACACAGAATTAAAATCATTTCGTTTTATATATTTGACATCTTAAACCTTCTTCTTTCATTCATATAAATAGGTAATGGGGTAGTGAAGCGCAAGTTATAGCCTCTCCTACTCAATTGTTAACCTCACCTTCGCGATGAGTTCAATTTGAACTTGGTGCACCCTGTTTTCACTAACGAGGCTCTAACGACCGAGTAAGGGCGGAATAACCCTTACCTTTTGCCGTGAGCACATCCACCTTCTCACGAAGAGTGCGGTAAAAATAACCCACCGCACACAAAGGTTGCTTTTGGAATCGTTTGGTTACCCCATCGTCGCAGTCTCCTTCTGTGCCATGGGACCACACCACTCGCCTTCCGCAACCGAGCTGGTCAGCTGCATACCTGCTCCAGCTAAAACTTCAAATGCAGCTTCGTTTTCAGTCGATTAAGGCTTTAAAAAAATGATGGAGCGTTCAAGTGGGACAAAATCATCCGGAGGTAAAATACCCTCCCGATCGGATCTCCGGGGGAGGGTGCCCACAGGGACACCTCATCGAATGTCGAAAAAACACCGACAAGTTAAATCCAACAAAACTAATTCTTTCATCTACGGCGCTTGGAATGTTCGTACTTTGAACGACAGCACTCGCACTGATCGGCCTGAAAGAAGAACTGCTCTAACAGATAGAGAACTTCACCGACTCAATGTTGACGTTGCAGCTCTCAGCGAAACTCGATTTTTGGAGGAAGGCTCTCTCACAGAAAAGTACTACACCTTCTATTGGAAAGGTCTTCCCACCAATTCAAGAGGACAATATGGGGTAGGATTTGCCGTTCGGAATCAACTTGTATTCAACTTAACACAAGTACCACAAGGCCTATCCGAACGTCTAATGCTGCTACGCTATGAGCTATCAGATGGCAACGCGGTAAATCTAATAAGCGCCTACGCTCCCACTCTGGATGCAAGTCACGAAACCAAGGAAAGCTTCTATCAACAGCTGGAAGAAACCCTCTGTAGAATACCTAAAACGGAACGACTCGTTATTCTTGACGATTTTAACGCTAGAGTAGGGAGAGATGCAGACACCTGGCCAGGCATCATAGGCAAGAACGGTTTAGGCAACATGAACGCTAACGGTCAACTACTCCTAACTAAATGCGCCGAACATGATCTAGTTATAACAAACACCATTTTCCGACAAAAGGATAAATTTAAAGGCACCTGGCGTCACCCCAGATCAGGTCACTGGCATCTACTGGACTATGTTATCGTACGTAAGAAGCATCTCAAGGACGTCCAAATTACAAAGGCGCGCATTGATAGCGAATGTTGTACCGAGCATCGTCCTGTTGTCTCTAAAATGAAAATTGTTATGAGACCCAAACACCGAAGAACTCAAGTAAAACGTAGAATCCGTCTCTGTATTAGTAAATTGCGTGACCAACAAACCGTCGAACAGCTAAAGCAAAAAGTTCAAGAGAATTTGAGTGCACTAGAAGAACCCAATTCTGTAGATGTCGCTGCTACCTGGACACAAATTAAAGACAGTTTAAAAAGTGCGAGTGAGGAAATTCTTGGCACTGCAGCAAGTAAAAAACAGGAGGACTGGTTCAATGATAATCAAGCTTTTATACAAGAACTTCTTGACCGCAAACATATTGCCTTCCAAAACGCTATCTACCACCCCAACGACTCATCAAAAGCTGAAGCTTTCACCCAGTCTAAGTATGAAACGCAACGCGAAATCAGAAGAATAAATAACGAGTGGTGGGCGAGCAAGGCCAGAGAAATTCAAAGGTACGCCGATTCACACGACTACAGGAATTTCTTTCAAGGAGTAAAAGCAGTAGTCGGAAAAATATGTGCCCTATTAAAGATTTAAATGGAAATCTCCTCAAAGAAGACCAGGAAATAAGAGCCCGATGGAAAGAACACTACTCTAACATTCTTAACCAGCAAAGTCAAGCCGATCACGATATTATAAATCTTATCCCTCAATATGACACCTTCGAAGACTTAGATAAACCACTAACAACGGAAGAGATCTTAACCGCCATTGGGCAGCTAAAAGATAACAAATCTCCCGGCGCCGACTCACTCCCAGCTGAGATCTTTAAAGCTGTGTCGTCAGAGCTCATACCCTACCTCAAAAAACTGTCTGATGTCGTGTGGGAAAGTGGTCAAGCTCCGCAGGAGTTTCGTGATACACTTTTAATCAACCTCTTCAAAAACAAAGGGAGCGCTGCGGACTGTGGAAATTACAGGGGTATAGCTCTCCTGGCTGTTGGAGGGAAGATACTCACTAAAGCGATGGCAAATAGGCTAACACCTGTTATGGAAAAGTTACTTCCTGAAACACAGAGTGGCTTTAGACCAAACCGAGGCACATCGGACCTAATCTTCACACTTAAACAGCTTCAAGAAAAAGCACTCGAACATCAAGGAGAAATTCACATGGCCTTCATTGATTTAACCAAGGCGTTTGACTCGGTGGACAGGGAAGTGCTCTGGAAAATTATGCTCCGCTTAGGTATCCCTAGAAAATTTGTGGAAGTATGTCGCAGTCTACATACAAAAAACAACGCCCAGGTTATGTATAATAATGAGGCAACCGAACCTTTCCAAACCCTCACTGGAGTTAGGCAGGGATGTGTCCTGGCACCCCTACTCTTTAATTTGTTTACCACTGCTCTAACAATTATTGTTGACAACAAACTGACAGTCAGAGGAATAGGTCTCAGATACCGTTTTGATGGCGGTCTCTTTAACATAGGGCGCTTTAGAGCTTTCACGAAGACACGCACACGATTCATTTGTGATCTCCAGTATGCGGATGACTGTGCACTTTTAGCCTCTACGCCGGAAGAGCTTCAAGAACTTTTAGATGTGTATGCCCAGAGCTATGATTCCTTGGGACTTAAAATCAACATTGGAAAGACTAAGATTATGTCAACTCCTCATCAAGTGAACCAAATAGACATTACACTTAACGGAAATTCTCTTGAAGTGGTGGATCAGTTCAATTACTTAGGCAACGTTGTTAATGACAAAGCAAACATGGACAGCGAGATTCGCAATAGAATTAACGCTGCATCTAGAGCGCTCTGGGGACTTAGAGAGGGAGTATTTGACAACCACGACCTTGCTTTGTCAACGAAAATGGCTGTCTACAGAGCAGTTGTCATTCCAACACTGCTATATGGATGTGAAAGCTGGGTCACTTACCGTCGTCATGTGAAAGAATTAGAACGTTTTCAGCAAAGACACCTCAGAAGTATGATGAAAATCCGTTGGTTCCATCACATATCAAACGTGGAAGTACTCAGGAGAGCAAACAGCCTTCCAATTGAGGTGCTTATTTCAAGAGCACGCCTAAGATGGGCAGGTCACGTTCATCGTATGCATGATAACCGCCTTCCTAAATGTACACTTTACGGTGAATTGCTAAGCGGTAGAAGAAGGCGTGGCGGTCAACGAAAGAGGTTCAAAGACGCTCTCCATGAAAATCTAAAATCCTGCGGTATTGCAGACGAGCAATGGGAACAACTTGCAGCGGACAGAACCGAATGGCGAGGGGTTGTGGCCAGCTATCAAGGAAATGTTGCTGCAAGAAGGCCGAATCCAAGACCTAACCAGGTCTATGTTTGTCCTGACTGCGGTCGACATGTGCTCTCCCGAATTGGCCTCTATAGCCATAGTCGTGTGCACCGTAGATGAATGGGAATTACAATAAACTACACCTTTTACTTGTTTTTTATTGTACACAATTTATCATCGACTGTAACATTTTTATACTCGGACTCGAGTAACGGCTAATAATAATAATAATAAAAAGTAACTCTGGACAAACATTAATAAATTAATATAATAAATAGTTCATCGAGGATCCTCTACATAAACAGCTTGCTGGATAATAAAAGAAAACGCGCTTTTAAATCATCAGGAGAGCAGCAATTTTAGTGGATTAAGGCAGAATAGGATATCTTGAATTGGCATTCTAGCGGCCGGCTTGTTTCGTATTTATTTCAAATATTTGTAACGGGTCGGTGTTACTCGTTCAAATGTAAACAATGAATGATATTAACGAAATATCCTTTTTAAACTATCGAACTTAAAAAAACAAGTAAAGCTGTTTTAATTGCTAATGATAATTGCGCCTAGCTTTCTCTCTATACATAAATAACGAAGTGGGTTCGAACCCCACAATCCCCCCCTCCCCAATTACGACGTAATAAACGACTGTTGATAAACATTTATAAAACAAACATTTAATATGTAGGATCACTTACTAAGTATATCATAATAATAGAAGGTTGCGGAAATATGGCGTTTGTAAATGTAGCGATTTAATATAATTTTGTGAAACAAAACGAAGCCTGAAAAGAAAAGGGAAAAGTGAAGTTAAAAAGAATGAAGACATTGAAGAATTATACAGCTAGTAACAAAAATAATATTTCTGATTCCTAAAACCTAGCAATTTCCGCCAATCGAAGTTCAAGTAAACAAATATGTGAGTTCAAATGTGCTTTTAGAGGGCGGAATATTAAACATAATATTTTTAGTCGCAAACTCCTCTATAAATCCTTATTTTACTATAAGGAACCTAACCAGACTGCAACCAACAGCTACTCTCCGGGCTATGTGCCCCGCCGAGCGCTGAATTACAAGTTACAAGCCTGGCGCGTTAAGTGTAATAATTGCATATTACCATCAAAACGCTAATGCTTCGATTGCAACAAACACCAGCTCGAAAGACTGATCCTACTTAAAGGAGCTCCCTTGCCAGTCGTCACACACCGCTTGCAGACTGCAGTTTCGAGCTGTTGGCTCTCGTCAGTGCAAGGTAGGTATGCGACGACCGACATGAGAATCCTTTGACTATAGTACATCCCGGTATTTTCACAATAGCGACATGTAAATATGTGAGTGTTTTATTTTAAATTTGTAGTCATGTATAAAAAAACGACCTAATCTTTGTTTTAAAACATTTTAAACATTATGTCCTATTCCTAAATGCTAATATTATAGATTTGAAAACGCGCCATAAATCAACTCACAATGTGACGTCATGCGCAGACCTGAACGAATTTTGAACGTTTAGGTATCATATCTTGTCTTTAACTGTATCATTGCATATATCTGTGCAACTGAGACCACTTGTCTTGCATTTGCATTTCGTTTCGCAGCCGCATTTACAGTTGCAGGATATGATGTGCAGTACCCGCTCCGGTGCTATATCCTCTTCAGTCGGGATGGATTTTAACTGACCTGCATGCACCATCCGTCCCCATTTTTTTTCGGCACGAGATTTTCCAGCCATACTTGAACCTAAATTTAAATATACGGAATGGGAAATGACGGAATTTGGCCCTTACCTGCTTGTAAACTCGGCTCGAATGTTGTTTAGCCGCTGCGGATGTAGGTGGAAGTGCAGCCAAGTCAAATGCTGCCTTGACGGACTGATTAGCAACTGTTCTTCGATACAGCCAATGCCTGGCGTTGTTTAAGCTCTCTTTAACATCACAGCCATACAGCACGAGAAGAAAATATTCTCCCGACTCTGCGATTTTCTGGTGTGTAGCGTTCGGTTGATTGAAGACAGACATTTTATCCTATAAACAAGCGTCGTTTCGGAGCTTCTTGAAGAAACCCTTTTTACCTTTTCTGAAGGGGCAGAAGTGGTATCGCTTCCTGTTGCTGCATGAAGAAACAGGAGGTGGTCACGGAGATCTCTAAGGGTGGCGATCAATTTCTCACTGCTGAAGAGCTGGGGTTCTGCATTGTTTTTTCCTGGTACCAACATTTAGACGTTACTTCCAGGGTTGGATGTCGTAGCCATTAGAACGAGAAGGTCGGTGTCCTCGCCTATTATTACTGATTGTGCGCCGTCGTTGGCAGCTTGCAGTGCTGCCTTCATTATCACAGTATCAGCGACATAGGGGCTTGAATGTTTAGCACTGTCACCATAGCCACCTTCTCACAACCGTATCAATAATTTAGAGAACAATACACCACGATGGTGCCTTGAGACGGCGAATTTAAATCCTGTGCATTTGCGTTGTGTTATTTCTTTCCCGAAGAATGCACTGGGTATTTATAAATAAGAAAGGAATGTTTAGTTTTCCTTTTTATTGTGGAAAAACTAATTAAATGAATAGCATTCAATGTCAGTCAAAACAAACAGCTGATACCATTCGACCCTTTATTTCGTTGTTTTTTTTTTCAACTACATTTTAACCCAGTGTAACCTATTACTATCGCTCCTGTTAAATCATGGAAGATGTTAATATGGCAATGTAGGGCAGAAAAAACAGTTTGACGCAAAGACGAACAAAATCGGACGTTTTGTTCGATCGCTAAGCTCAGAACTCAAAAATTCAACATGGTAGCGGTTTTTCCTAGATGGCGGATTTTGCACAAGTGGGACTGTTTGGGACTTTTCGAGCAGGTTAAGGCGATTTTCTGTCTAATTTGACTGGAGTATAAGGGCGAGTTAACGAAATGCATTTTATGGGCTGTTTATAAAAAACTCAAAGCCAATCGACGCGTACTTTTTACATCTTATTTACAGTTACTAAACGACGATACATACCTATAGTATATTCAAGAACGACCGCGCTAGTATGTCCGTGCATAAAAAACTAAAATGTTTGCCTGAATTTTAAACTGATTTTTGCGCATGTGTTCTTGCGTTGATGGCTTATTAGTAATTAAACACTCGACTACCACATATATTATTAAAGTTACTTAAAAAATAATGATTTAAAAGTAAATCCTTGTTGGACAATACCTATATGCGGTTCCTAGATTGCTGTTTATTTTATTCTAGCAAAAGTGGCTATGAAATTGAGAGGGCGAACACGCGAATCGAGCGTTACCCTACTTCCCAAACCGAATATAAATGCTTATTTGTAGCCCAAACAGCATTTCAGATATATTTTAATATATATCACACCTAATATATAGCACCCTTTGTAATGTTCCCCTTACCAAAAATTATCATATTCCGTTATTGCAAATGTTTTCTTGAATTTTTTCAGAACCTGCTAACGTATATGTATGTAAATTCTATTAGTGTTCAATACTGTAGGTGATACGGAAACAAATACGAAATCTGTTTACGCTCACGAGCGGCACTAAAATTATTTGAAAAAAAAATAACAGTATTAATTTAATTCATATTCGCCGCTTTAAAAAAAATTAGCATATTATAAACTGATTTTTTTGCATCACGACTATTCTTGTGAGGTATATCCCGGACACAAAAATATCACTTTTACGCCATATAAAACAATATACTATATTTCAGATTCGGTAATTTTTGTTTTCCGGTATGGTGTTGTCCGATGTATTTGTGTAATATAAAGACACACTTATATTTATATCTGTTCAAGGCACTGGGGAGTTTCGTGTATTGAACTGCACACTTGAATGCCAGTTAGTTTTAGAGTGTAGTAATACCACTTTCTCTACTAGCGGTATGATATAGGCTCCAAAGTAACTTCAGTGAAGAACTTTCTTTCTAGTGTGTCAATTTGGTGGTCGCCTATTCCTTTCTGTAGAATGGATGACTGTTAGTGTAGTAACATTTATTTGGAAAAATAAAATAGTCCAAAGCCTAAAAGTAGAAACAGAGATACTCAAAATAATAGGCAAGACTTAATTTCACAATTTCTGATGTATTACAGGAAAATATGTTCTCTACAATTGAAAAATTAAGTCACAAATATCTCAAAGTATTTATATACAGTATAAATTGAGATAGTATTAATTTATTTAATTGTGAAGATAAGCGTGTTAAGCGGTTTTGTATTCTATGTTAAATTAATCTTATTAATTACTTGAAAATATCAATTTTATGAATTATTTTCTACGAGCTGAAAATTACTTATGCAAAGAAATCAAAACAAAATGGCAGAAGCTAGACAGGTTAGGAACAAGCGAATGTAGACATCGAAAGTTTATATCGGAAAATAGTTTGAGGTTAATACAAAACAAAAGGTGTAAAAATTAATTCCGTTAAAGGCAAGCAAATGTTATAATTAAAACGCCAGTTTTTAGTGGCTTCGGTTGCTTGGAACCACAAGGGTTGTTATCTCTTGAAGCAGGAAAAATAATTACATATTGAAATAAAAGAGGGTAGCGGTAAGGTCCACAGGAACTCAAATTTTAAATGTTCAGTTATAATTAGCTGGTCTTTGATAAAGAAGAAATACATTGGAACAGCAGTTCTTATTTATTTTATAGGCTGAGCATATTGTTATATGCACACCCACGCCCTCTTACGAAGGAAGGTCTAGTCTCTGGTGGTAGAGTGAAGAGAAACCTGCATATTAGTTGGTTGCCGGTAAAGCAGCGCCTTCTCTGGACCAACTGACGAACCGCCATTGTAGAAGTTTCGAGGCTATCCGAGACGGGTTCTGGAAGAAGGTGAAAAAATTCGAGTACGTTCGATGCGTTTATATAAGGAGTTAATTCGTTCGAGCAGGGATACATTCCTTTGGAGATGTGATGGGGCATGAGCTAACGAGTAAATCTAGCCCTAACATACTGCAAAACTCAATAGTTTTTGAGATATTTCAATTTTTTTGTTTTTCTCAAAAAAGTAGATCTTAATGTCTTAGAAGTTAATTTCCGAAAAATCTACTTGACATTTTTAAATTTATTTTTACTGGATTACTTGTCCAATATTATAGATATCCGTTTGAAATGAAAAATATCCGGAAACATTTCGATCATGTGAACATTTAAAATAAAAACTTGTAAAATTTTTTTTTTAAAATCAGTTATGAAATTTACCTATTAGGTTTTTTCAAAAAAATATTAATGTAGCACGCGTACAAATTATTATAAAAACTTCCTTATTTCAATAGCTATCTAACTAGGTAGAAATGTTTAATGTACCCTTGATAGTTCTAATAAAAAATTAGTAAAGATAATGCTGGTGGCGGAATTTATTAAACGACTAATCGTTCATTTTCATTTAAGTCAGCCAGTCCTTGACTTTGACGTTTGTGCATATATGTCCATTAACTGACATTCTTATCTCCGTGTCCCTTAAGTTTGTTGGTCTTGTTAAATTAGTTGTCGAAGATTTTGATTTTGCTCGTAGTTGTTGTTATTAGTTGTTGTTATTGTATTTTCTGTGCCATGGCCGCGTATGTCAACGCAGAATACCTTGTTTGTCTATGGATACTGTGGCGGCAACGCTGCTGAAGCTCGCCGAGAATATGGTCTTTGGTACCCTAACCGCCGCTTACCAAATGCACGTGTATTCAGTACGGCATATCGATATATCGCTGAAACTGGCTCCGTGAAATGTAGAAGAAGTGACGCTGGTGCTCCTCCCGTTTATGAGCCAGATGATAAGGAAGAAATATTGAGGTATTTTGAGGAAGACCCAACTATTTCAACTAATAAAGTCGCAAGACTAACCGGAGCGTCACAATGGAAAGTTTGGTCTACGATACGTAGAGTTGGATGTCATCCTTACCACTATGCCCCTGTCCAAGGCTTGGAGGAAGGTGATCCTGGAAGGAGAGTGGAATTCTTCCGCTTTATGTTAAATTCAGATGCAGAAAGTGCAAATTTTTTAACAAGTATTTTATGGACGGACGAGTCGAAATTTAATCGCGAGGGTATAACAAATTTCCACAACCTACATTATTGCGCAGAGGAAAATCCCAAGTTAACACGTGAAACTAGTTTCCAAATGAAGTTTTCTATTAATGTGTGGATGGGAGTCATTGGCCACTATTTAATAGGGCCACACTTTCTTCCTCAAAATTTAAACGGGGAAATCTATGAAAATTTTTTAAGAAATGATCTGGCGGTGATTTTAGAACTTGTTCCTCTCGAAGTCAGACAGCGAATGATGTTTCAGAACGACGGTTGTCCAGCACATTATCGGCTGACAGTACGACAGTTACTTGATCAACGTTTCCCTAACCGTTGGATTGGAAGAGCAGGCCCAATACGTTGGCCAGCGCGAAGCCCTGACTTAACACCCCTTGATTATTACGTATGGGGTCATATGAAGGAGATGGTCTGTGCCACACCAGTCAATACTATAGAAAACCTTAGACAAAGGATAGTCGATGCTGCCCAACACATAAGGCATAATCTGACAACCAGATTAACAAAGACTGAAATAAGAAGTCGCTGCCGTGTCTGTATACGGAATAGGGGCTCCCATTTTGAGCAAGACATATAAAAAATAAAGTACAACTTTGAAATTAATGAAGAATTAAACTCTACTTTTAAAATGTTTTTTACTGTTTATCTAAAAATAAAATTCGTACTACTTGTGTTATTTTTACTAGTATTTTCTTAGAACTATTAAGGGTACATTGAACATTTGTACCTTGTTAGATAGCTATTGAAATAAGGCAGTTTTTATAATAATTTATGCGGGTGTTACGTTAATATTTTTTTGAAAAACCTAATAGGTAAATTTCATAGCTGATTAAAAAAAAAATTTAAAGTTTTTATTTCAGATGTTCACATGATCGAAATGTTTCCAGATATTTTTCATTCCAAACGGATATCTATAATATTGGACAAGTAATCCAGTAAAAAAAATTAAAAATGTCAAATAGATTTTTCGAAAATTAACTTTTAGGACATTAAGATCTACTTTTTGAGAAAAACAAAAAAAATTAAATATCTCAAAAACTGTTGAGTTTTGCATAATATATGTTAGGGCTAAATTTACTTCTTAGATCATGCCCCATCACATCTCCAAAGGAATGTATCGAATTACCAGTAACCCTGTATATTAGATGAACAGTTCAATTCTGATGTGAGGAAATCAGATAAAGAACAGTAAACAATTTGTGAATTATAGTATTGAGACTATAGTAGAATAAACTTAGTGTGTACTAATGTGTATAAGGACTATTTATTGTAATTTAAGTGATTAATAAAGGAAGTAGTGGTTAATGAAAGTTCTGGTTGCAATTATTTGAACCTACGTACATTGTGTTTACTGGAGATTGTAAACACGTAACAATATTTTAGATTGCAGTTATATGATGGGATGAGAATAAGATGTGAAACCATAACAATAATACCCATGGATCAACAAGAAAAAAAATGACCAACGACACCTATTAATTATTTCCACATGCCTTTAGTTAAAACTTTACTGCCTTGATTTTATTGTTATGTCAGATTGAAAGTTACAGTCTCGGTTACAGTAATGTTAGGTTTGAAAATGATTACGGAAAAATGCGTAAAGGATACAGAACGAACACCTTTAAGTTTCTTACATAATGCAAAGCCTTAATTGCAAATTTTGTTCAAAATTGTTTCTTGGTGTTTCCGAAGTATGTCTGTTGCTCATGAAGACGGTTTTTCTATTATTTTGGAAGAAGCATAACATATTCTAAATTTAGTTTTTCCCGAGAAAGAAATATTTCTCAACTCTTATGTTCTCATCACTATCACCCTGCCCCTCCTCCGGTTAAAATTATAAATGTTTTAATTGAATTCTTTCCTTTACCATTACCTAAACATGGGTCAAATATGAATTTATCCATGAAAGAAAGATAATTTGACCTTATGTCCATTATCTTTCCAGTCAAAGTTTGAAAGATTTTTATTTTTTTATTTTTTAACCATTATCCATATATTGGTTGAATTTATCTAGCCATCTAGACAGTCATATTTAGCAAGTACAGATGTGTTTTAAGTTAATACTACTAATTAAATAAATCACTAAAGTAAACTAAAACTGCCGTGTTGTGACAAATAGCTTACAGTAAGGCTGCTAAGGACCTAAAAGATAGCTGCTTAATTGTACGTTAAATCTAAACAACCCCAACGTTTTACTCTCCTAATTAATTTCCGTAAACAATCAAGAAACGGAAACTTTATTCCCGAGTAAGATGCAGTGTCAGGTAGAAAAGCTACTTTTATGCTAAAAAGTTTTCCTTGTAAATATTTTAGGAGAAAATTAAGAAGCAGAGGGTGGTCCCATAATTAAACTTTATATAAATTATTTTTATACACAAAGCATATTTTTACGTGTCCATATTTCTCGGTTATTTTCAGACGTAAAATATTAATAGACTTCATGAAAGGAACCTGGAATGGGACATTTCTAAATGAAATACACTTTCATTTTATATAAGATTCACACAATATTACCTGCAGATTTAAAATTATAAAGAATGAAATGGAAAAATGGAGAATAATAGGGAAACAAATTTTGTTATTTTAGGGTACCTTGAAATTACATCGTTTTTATTTCACTTTAATGTGTTCTATTTGGATAGAATATATTTTTTAAGATAAGGCTGATTAGTATTTGTGAAAACATAACTGTTGTTCCGGAAGGGTGGAACGGGATGGCGCACCTGCGAGCTTTCGCTGTCTGTCAGGCAGAACTCAAAATTCTTTTCTTTTGACAAATAATTTTGTTGGCACTGCTGGTTCATGACATGATTATAAATGCCTTTTCGCTCTTAGGTAATAATAAAAGGGGACAATTTAAATTATCATTATTTTAAATATAATGGGCATTGGCTTTGACCATTAAAATAAATATTTCCTTAATTAATATTCAAATCAAGCATTTGATACAGTTATCTTCCAGTACGGTAATTTACCGGAAAACAATTTATTAATTGTAACACTAATAAATACTAACTCATATCTCAAAAAAATCATTGTGGTATTGAATAAAAATAAATGTCCTTACGTTTAAATATAATTAATCTACAATAATTAAATTAACATTATTTTAAATAAAATTGCATTAAAATTATTACTATCATAATATTTTAATGTTATGTAATTCATTATTAGTAGTGACACATGCCTGCTGCACATCATTCGCATTGAAATTTATGTATAATTGCGTGTCGTCACCGTAAGCCTGGACTTTACAGTTTACAGTAGAGGTTATGATATCTGACGTATATATTATAAAAAACAACGGTCCTAAAATGGACCCTTGAGGTACTCCAGAAAGTATATTTAGATTAGACGGGAGTGGAAAATGTTCTGAAATCTGTCACTCAAATAGGAGGAAATTAATTGTAAAGAGGAAGCATCGAAACCAAAATATTTAAGTTTAGCACATGACAAGTCATATTATCTGAAAGTTATTTGTGGCATTCTACGAATATTCTTTTCTATTATTTGGGTTTTCTACCACATGTATTATTATCTTCTTCAAAAACAAATCACCGAATCTACAAAATAATGGAATTATTGGAAAAAGCCTCCGCGCCCGTGACGTTTACGTCAAAGGAACAGTCAGAGGTTATGTTTTGCAAATAATATAAATCGGAATAAACACAGAAAAATAATGTATTTTGTTGACGTTTCGGAAAGTAGTCTCTTTCCGTTTTCAAAGCTTTTTTTGGAAGAACTTTTATTTTGCTGTGTATGTCAAATACACAGCTTTAAGATTCTGTTTATGTTATTTCCATAGATACTTACAGAACTGATATTTTCTTTTAGATAATGTTGAGTTTGTTTAGTTCTTCTTTTAACATTGTTAGCCAGGTTGTGCAAATATCTACAGAACAATTCGATACGCACTTATCTTCATTTAATAAGATTATTGCTGATTCTTTAATTTTTCTTTTTTTGACATGTGCTTCTTTTGTTAAAATTTTTGCCGAGTCCCAGTTTATTCTATGTCCGTTTTCCCAAGCATGTTCACAAATCTTTGATTTCTGAATTTCATTCTTTCTAATGTAATTCTTGTGCTCATCCAACCTCACACTGAAAGGACTCACTCACATAACATTTATCACATTCTCGCGGGATATTGTATATATAGTTTTAGCAGAATACAGCAGAATTCAAAAAAGTAAATCTGATGATATAAAATTTTTTCAAAAATTTTCGAAAAACAGGTAAGATACTAATTATTGATAAATCCGAAAATGACTTTGGGTTACAATTTTTTGGGAAAGGCTAACCAATAGCAATTTTCCAATCACTTGTAAAATAACTTCTCTATGCGACAGTTAATAACATGTACTAGAAATTTATCAATAAATGGGCTACAATATTTGAACATTAAGATATTTATATGATCAGTACCGGACGCATTCTATTTAATATTGTTAAGAATTTTATTAACCTCTTCGACACTAGTCATAGTAAAACTGAATGATTGGCTAACCGTTATTAAATTGTTATTGTAGAAATTAATTTTATCATCACATTTATGTGAGACATTTTGAACAAATGAGGCAAAATAAGCGTTAATTGAATTTGGATCAGAGAGTTCATCTGGTATGTTATTAAAATTACTTTTATGAATGTTAAGCTTTTTTAAAGTAGACCAAGTTTTCCGCAAGTCTTTTTCAGCACATATTGAGTTTAAATAACTTTTTTTTCATTCCTCATTGCAGTCAACGTGAAGTTAAGCAGTTCTTTATACCTATTTCAGTCTGCAATACTTTTAGTTTGCTTATGTCTTGCTTTATCTCTCTTTCATCAAAACCTCGAGATTACAAGTAAGCTTTGGGTTAGTAACCCTAACAGTTTTTAGAGATAGAGGTTTGTTAAAATATGGCCCTTTCTCCGGAATTTAGTTGAGCTAGTAGCCCTGTAGCTTCATTTTTAACCAAAGCTTTCATCCTTGCGCCTCTCCTCGTAGCCTGCCGCCCCGGGCCCCCCATGGCCCTAGGGTAAATACACCACTGGTTAGAGTAATGATATTTTAAGAGTTTAACATGTTAGGAGAAGAATAGAATTTTATTTTATGGAATATTGAAGCGTGTAAATAAATAAATATAAATATATCTTGCATTTGATTTGATTTAATGTGGTGATTCAATATTTATAGGAACCTCTTAACTGTTTTCGCATGTAGAATCAGTTGCAAAAAAAACTAGAGTTGTTTCCTAACACCCCGTATAACAGAACAGTTCTGAGTGCCGTGAACTATGCGGTATATAATTTAACAATCTATTTTAACATCTGTACTACTCTGTAACAAGGCGGCAGAACGCTTAATAGCTGCATAAATTAATAAATTAAATTCTGATTCTAGTAAAATAAATCAATTTAGTAAGTAACATGCGTGCAAGGTACAAACGAATCTGAATCTCTGTTTGACATGAAGAATATTATTAAATTGAAAAGTGGAGTGCCTTTTAGGTTTAAATTAACATGAGAATTCGTTTTGGTTAATAGATTTTTTTTCGTACGGTCAGTCGCATCTGCCAAAGCCTCGAATATTTTCCTAGTAGATTTTTCAATTTAAACACTTTTCTAGTGTAAATAAATCCTTCGGTAGAATCAAAGCGACGAAAATCGTGGCAAAATCAAATATATTTGTATATCCAGCAGATAGCCAACCTTCGCGATATATATATATATATATTTTTCGTAATTACGTACAATTAATTATTTTTAACAGGTTCTAAAACCAATTATTTTGGAAAGAGCTATTAGTTGAAAATAGATTACTAGCCCAATAAAATGGGACGAAATTTGTCGACTTGGATGAAATAATTCAGAACGGACAAAAATTTTGGGAACAGGCTTATTTTGTGATACTTTTTAACATATTAAAATTCCCCACCCATAGATACCGGCGGAGGAAGGGGAGGGGGAGAAAATAAGTAAAGTAATCTGTTTTTTGTAATAAACTCGGAAATAATCAATTTTACTCTAAAATATGTACATATGAAAATTATAGGTAATAAAATCCGCACAATTTCATTTTTTTTTAAATTCGTACGACCTGCACTTTATTGAAAGTATAGACACTATAATTAGATCCATTAATATGCAAAAAATAATAATTATATTCCACGCCATACAAAAAATATAAGTACTTTTGAAAATTTTTATAAGATAAGATAAGATAATTTATTTGACCAAGTTACAATAGAGTTTTTGGCAAGTCTAGAGCCCAATAGAGCAGTATAACAAAACACTATAAAACATGAAAATATAAACATAAATCATTGTAAAATATTTGGACAAACAATTAGAAATACATAAGGATAAAGTATTTCCAATATACAATTATACATTATAAAATACAAGGAACAAAAAATATGGAGCAATTTCATAGAATATATCGACTATAACACACTAAACAAGTTGGAACAATAGTAAAAAAAACAATAAAAAATGTTACATTAAATGTTAATTCGTGTGTTTAAAAATTCTTCAGTAGAATAGAAACAATTGTTTAAAATGTGTTTTTTTATTGTATATTTGAAACTATTAAAATTAAGAAATTTTATGTTATTAGGAAGGTGATTGTATAACTGAAAGTTTAGAGAGTTCTTTTGTGACTTAGTTAAACGAAAACGAGGCTGTCTGAGTTGATTAGCAGACCTGGTGCTATACGGATGAAAATCAGAGTTTGAAGAAAATGAGTTTATATTTTTATGAATTTCTTGTAACGTAACATAAATATAAAGAGAAGGAACTGGCATTATACCCAGGCTTTTGAATATCGGTAGACAATGATCCCTCCAGCCCGCATTAACAATTAATCTGACTGCTTTCTTCTGCAAACGAAAGATTTTAACTGCATGAGCAGAACCACCCCAAAGAAGAATTGCATAATTAATGTGAGCGTGGAATACCGAAAAATAACAAGCTTTTAAAGTCTTAATACATAGTTGATTTTTTAGTCTACGTAGCATGAATATAGAACTTGCTAATTTGTGTGATAGTTGCTCTACATGTTTATACCAACTGAGAGTGTCGTCTAAAACAATTCCAAGGATTTTAACACTGTTACCATTAATAAGCGAATTATTTGTAGACAAAACATGTTTCTGTGTTTTGTCTTCATTTAATTTTAATTTATTTGAAGAAAACCAAGCAGCCGCTTGTTTGATTGAACTAATGCTGTCATCTGTTAAATCCTGACTGTTTAAATTAAAGTCAATAATAGACGTATCATCGGCATAAGCTATGCACTGTTTAGGTGACATGAAGTGAAAAAAGTCATTAACATATAATATAAAAAGTAATGGCCCCAAGACAGAGCCTTGGGGCACTCCATGCTTAATCGAAAGTAACTCAGAATTTACATTGGCCACAGAGACGCACTGTTGCCTGTTGTTCAGATAAGAGGAGAAGAGATTTAATGGCAGACCTCTAATACCATAGAAACTCAATTTTTCCAAAAGAATAACATGTGAGACACAGTCAAAGGCCTTGGAGAGATCGCATAAGCTGATGGCCACATGCTCTCTCTTTTCAAGACCTCCGACTATGTCACTCACTAAATTAAAAACAGCCATGGTGGTGGAACATTTGCTCCTAAAACCAAACTGCCGGCAATTTAAAATCTTATTACGATCTAAGTAACTCACAAGCCTTTTTTTAAGAATGATTTCTATAATTTTCCCAAAAATGGGGATGATAGAAATGGGACGGTAGTTGTCTACAACATTAATATCTCCTTTTTTAAAAAGAGGCAAAATTTTAATAACTTTCAAAACATCAGGGAAATGTCCTTCAGTAATACAAGAGTTGATAAAAACTGTGAGTGGATGTAAAATTATATCTATGGTTTGTTTAAGAATTACACTATTTATACCATAAATATCAGTACAGTAAGAATTTTTTAAGCTACTAACTGCTTCTCTGACCTCGAATGATGTTACCGGTTCAAGAAAAAAAGAAGATTTAACATTCGGCAATTTTTTTAAATGGTCAATGGCAGAGGTGTCAACTGAAGGTAATAAATTAATCAATTGTTCAGCAATTGAGGAGAAGTATACATTAAATGAACCTGATGAAATATCATGCTCAGGCGAACACGAACTAGATTTATTATTCTCGAAATTTATTAATTTCCAGCTATCACGTACCTTATTCTCAGACTTAATTATGTAATTGTCATATGCCATTCTTTTTGATTCTACAATTTTAGTTTTATACTCATTTTTTAAAACGTTGTATAACGTAAAATCTCTGGTACAGTTGGAAATAATTTTAATGCTGCAAAGTGTATCCCTCATTTGCCTAAGTGAGTCGCCAAACCACTGAACAGGTGGGTTATTGTTAATTTTGCATTTCTTAAAAGGAAAATGTGTATCAATAAAAAATGAAAAGGTGTTTACTAAGAACTCTGATAAAAAAGTAGCGTTGAGCTTTGGGTTATCAAATAAACTCCAATCGATATTTCTTAACGATTCCTTAAATTTGACCATACCTTTGGCATTAATGGATCTTCTCCAAATGTCTCTATTAGGCCTTTTACCGTCTTTAATTACCATAAATTGACCTAAGTGGTCAGATAAACATGAGTCGACAACACCCGTCTCATGACTATCCTCTACCAAGTTTGTAAGAATGTTATCTATACAAGACCTTGAATGAGATGTAATCCTTGTAAAATCTGAAATCGTGATATCAAGGCCAAAAGATGATATTAAATAGGCTAATTCAGTTAAAGTGGGAGAAATGTGATTGAAATTTATATTAAAATCCCCGGCCAGTACAATTTTGTTATATTTTGTTGAGCAATATATCAACAGTTGTTCCAATAAATCAAAAAAAATATTTACGTCCCCCATTGGGGATCTATATAAATTTATGAGGACAGTATTAATGTGTATAATTTCAATTGCACAAAATTCTGCATTAACGTGACTACAAAAATCATCAATTTGAAGTAGCTTAAATTTAATACTGTCTTTAACAAAAATGGAAACACCACCGTGTTTATTCTTATCTCTACAGAAGCTATATAATAACTATGAAGAGGTTAAGGGAAATTATTTGTTCACTGAAGGGAACTACAGATCCTGAATATATGATTGGTATCAAAGTTTTAAAATATGCTTTTGAAGTAATAGGAGATCGTTTTCTTGATTTAATAAATACTTTGCTGACATATGGTACCTTTCTTGGTGCATGGAAAACTTCCTATGTTATTCCATTGTCAAAGGTTTCAAATTCGTCGAAATGTGAAGACCATAGGCCAATAAATACAGTGTCAATAATAATTTAAAAAATGCGGAATGACAGTTAAAGACCACCTTATAATTTTTTGTGGGATTCGCAGACATTATTCCTGTGAGTGTGCTATTATTATAATTGTATGTGATGAATGGTTTAAATGTTTAGAGGGTAATCAAATGGTTTTATTCATATTTCTTGACTTGAAAAGGGCATTTGAAACACCAAGTAGGGCGTTGTTAATATCCAAACTAGAGGGAGTAGTGAATAATAACATGTTACATTGGATTAAAAGTTACCTAAGCAACATATCACAAAGAGTTAGATATGAAAACTAAGTAACAAATGAGCTACCGTAGAACGTGGCATTCCTCAAGGAACTACTCTTGGTCCCATTCTATATACTCTTTATATAAATGTTGTTAAGTGTGCAAATAACTGTAAAATGTCCATCTTTGCAGATGATACAACATTGTATATAAGTGGTAATGATCTTAACCAGACGTATATAACTATAAATATTTAAGTGAATAAATGGTTGAGTGAAAGTAATTTAAGTCTTAATTAACAATTATAAGTTTAAACAAGGTAAAGAAATTGTACCTCGGTATTATAATAAATGAGAACTTAAAGTTCAAAAAACATTATATATTAAGTAAAATGTCAAAAAAGGTTTATTTTATAAGAAAAATATATAACAGCTTAACGATAAGCACAAATATCTTCTCTCTCCACACATTGCATATTGCTGAAGTATTCTTTTAAATTTTTCCAAAACGAAATAAACAAACTGCAAAAATTGCAAAATATAACAGGTATACACCAATAAAAAAATATGCTAGAAGTATTTAATTTCATGAATATAAAGCAAAGAATAATATTTAAAACTTTAGATTTTATTTATCAGTTGAAGAACAAAAAGACTGCTGTACTTATGTATAGTATTCTATCACATAATGTTACATGGCCTATGTCCATTTAACGATTTTATATAAAAACTGGTATTTTATTTGTATTTAGCACGATCTGTATAGCATTTTGATTCAGTTTTTGTAAGTGAAACTGTTTTCAACTAACAGAATTTACTTGTATAACTGCTAAATCATTTCACATTGTTTTATGTACTTATTTTTATATCTTAGGGACTCATTAGGGACTATTTACACTCATATACCTATATTTCAATTTGTATATTTTTGTTTACTATGTAAGTACATATAGTTATTTTTCTTACCTTTAACTTTCTAATTATCCTGTTAAATAGTATATCATATAAGATGTAATATATTTGCTGAATCCTCACAAGACTGTTTTACGTTTTACTATTTATTACGGCAGTTTATATTTTTGGTTATGTATAGAATAGAAATTACAAATTGTTTCGATCTAAGTCAGCTGTGGTATGTGATATTATAGATTCCTTTTATGAATTCTGTAATTTGTTTGAGTACGGGAATCTACATAAGGCACATTGTTGCGCTTAACTCAACAATTGACAGATGGCCATACCTGTACCATTTCTACATTTTATAGTTTTCCATATAATTAGGGGAAATAGATTTTTCAAGTTTATCTGGTGGCACTATTTTGCAGTAAGTAAAACTCATCAGAAAATCATTTGCTTGCAGCTTTTGTACTAATTCGAACGTATATAAACTTAATTGTGGACTTCAGTAATTTGATATAACATTTTATATCCGCGTTAACAAGCGTTTAACATCCAGGTAAATTTCATTTATTAGTAATTTAAAATTTCAGTAATTTTCAATTTTTGTCTTTGATGCAATTTGAATTATTTTTAAAATAAATTTAAATTCAAGTTCTATTCTTTTTAATTTAATAAGTAGTTAAAATACTATATGTACCACATGGTTTTAAAATATTTTTTTCTTTCGTTTTCATTTTTTGGCAATTTATAGTTTACGAAATCGGCTTATATACTTATATATTTATATATTCTGTATACATTTCTGCAGAGCTTCTACATTTTTGCATAGCTTTTGCCCAGCTTATGCATAGCTTATCTTTCTGCATATAGATAAAATTTTCTTCATATTGAAAATTTTGACTTCCTTCTTATTTTATGCTTATTCATTTACTTTTCAAAAACCACATAGTTGGTTATTTTTCCTACAATTTTCAAACTCCAGTTCATTAAGAGACGTAAACTAAATTGTGAAGAAAACCTTTAGACTCCATTCTTGCAAGAGACAATTGTTGGCCTGGAGTGCTGTTCCAGAACCAGTCACCTCAACAATACTCAATCTCGGAATCTAGGATCCTGGTATTAAATTTGTGTATATATATATATTAAATTAATATATTTAAACTATCTTTTTATTTCTCTTACCAGCAATTTCAGTCTGATCTATAGTAGACTGGTTATTCGAGAAAAAGATACAATTTTACTTATTTTCACCATAGATGGTGCCCAATTTAACATCAATTTATCTTTGTCTCCTTTTTCTCGAAATAAACAGAAATCTCATTTATGCTGTACATTTCAAAAAGGGTAAGTTTCTCCACTCTTACGAATACTCTGGATCCACGGCTCTTTGCTCCGACTTAAACCAGCTAGTCGTCCGCATATGTTGCCTCAATTTTTTCCCAAAAATAAATAATAAGGGAAAGGAGGTAACAATAATACAAGCCAAAGCATCATTATTAGATAAAATTGTATTATACCATAAAAGTCTAAATATGTTTTAATACTCTACCAACAGAAATTAAAAAATGTGAAAATAATTTTAGATTTAAAGAAATGATAAAAAACACGTACTTAATGATTATGTATGTCTGTGTTGTCTGCCATAATGTAAAATGTAACCGATATAGAATGTAAATTGTTGATGGTATTAAATTTATTGTACTCATATTATTCCTTACGTTTGTAATTCTATAAGTATGCTCAGGAAGAATATCTGAACAATAGAAACTTTTTGAAGGAATTTCAGTGATGAAGCCAAGTTTACTATACATGGAGTGATGTCTCATAATTCACGGTACTTGTGTACCGAAAATCCTGATTGAATCATAAACGCAAAGAGGCAGTACTAGAGAAAATAAATGATAATTTGATGATAGGTCTGGTCTATTGCAGTCCGTTAGCTACGAAAAACAAAAAACTCGTCCAACTATTAAGTCATGAGGAATGGTTTGACTAGGATCACAGCATTATATACGCCATAGATAAAGATTTTAGTAAACTTCTATAGAAGTTCAGAAATGTATAGTTATGGTGTTAAATTTTAGTCAAATTTTAATATTAACCCAAAAATTGCTTTCGGAACTTAGTCCATATGGCCATGACAACAAGCTCTTATATCTATTCTAACCTATACAAAACATTATAAATAAATGAAAAATGCAAACGAACCATAAGCAATATAAACAGGGATACACTTTTTACACTTAGAGGTCTTTCAAAGTGACTTAATATAAACTCACATCCAGTTATGTTTTTAAATGCAAGTCGTCAAAAGAAAATTATCGTAATGGTCGGTTGTCACTACCATTAAAGCGGGTGAAAATAATTTTGTGTAATATTATGTCAATATTACGAAAATCAAAAAATGTATTGTGGTAATTATCATAATTTTATTACGAATTTGATTAGTATTGTTGCTAATGGCTTAGTGATCTCAAAAAATACATACTTTTTCAATCATCTGATAATAAAATATTTAATCCCGATGAAGGACACAGCCTGTAGGGGTCATTCAGTTGCTTTACTCGGGACAAAGTTAACAACCCATTCCAGGCCATTCAGGCTCCTAAATCTCCAGGATAATAACAATAACAGTTATATACTCAGCGTTAAATGTCTCTTTGTTGTTATATGGCGCACGAGCAACGAGTCAGGAGCAATGGCTACATTGGTCTGGGCTAAGATACGATTTCTCTTTTTTTTTAAGGTTTAGTTCCAGTTTCACACTAAATAACGGTAAAAAATATTTTTATTGAATTAATTGCAATCTTACAATCAAAAGTATAGTAAACAAGGTCCAAAAGACATTAATTCTTTAGATAACTAGTATATAAATTGCATAATCGAAGTTTAATTGACCCGAGTGTATACGAAATATACCATGGGGATTTGCGTGAATGGCAGGAACAATGTTTCCTTCCCTGAATTTTAAAATAAAAAATACTACTTGTAGAGGAGGCACATAAACTGTAAAAGAAATATTCGCTCCCAATGTACTAGTTGCATGAAATTGCCATGACACAGTTTTTTTTTTTTTGGCTTTGGGTCATGAACCATGCAGCCAGTTACTGATAGCCATGACACAGTTAAAATTAGTACAATACCACAAATCGGACTTTTACAATATTGTCATTTAGAAAAATATTTCTAATAATGTAATACTGCTAACTGCATTAACCTCAAACACATTGAATGAAACCCAAATTTCAATCATTGAAAATATACTGCATGGACCATTGCAGAGGTAGATGCAATTAAATTGTTAATTAATGATAGATGTACAGATGTGAAGTAAGTTATTATAGCACATAGGTAACTGAATTTTAAGCATCATGCTTGTATAATTATTTTGCCGAGCTCATTCTGGCAACATAAAAGGTTTTCCTTTATTCAAAGTACTCCAGGCACATACTAGCGTCAATAGATACCGTACCCGACTGACTTCGATTTTACGCCCGATTTCTGCAATTACCAATACGCAACAGACACGGGCTTCAATGTTATACCTGCGAATTTGAAAAGTTCGAACGTTTCCCGTAAAATTTATTATTGTAAATTGTAGATTGTTTCAGAGCTCGTTTGGCTCTGAGTAGCTTTACTTCACTTCGACCTAAAAGATATTTGGGAATTACCCTACAACTAGTTATTGCCCAGGATTCCAAAACTTTTTACGAAGCTTGTGATTTTCCTGGGGGTTAATTTCCCTATGTCTTCAGGCGTTAATTCCACCTGCTCTAGAAATTTTAGCGTAGTGCGGATTAATACCTTGCATTCACAAAATATATATTCCGCAGTTTCAGTTGCAGTATCGCAATATCTGCATTTGTCATCTACTACCTTGTCCATATTCTTGAGATGGAGCAGTGGCCAGTTAGAAGGCCTGTTATCAGCCTTAATTTGGACTTTTCAAGTTCGAGAAACCTTGTGGCATTCTTTGCCGAATAAGTTATAAACTTTTTCGCCTGTCTTTGGCCTGAAGTATTCCTCCAGTAGGACTTTTTTGTTACTTTTCCCATTTTTGGATTTCCATTATGTGCCCCTTGGCCTGGCCACAAAACGGTTCAGGTCCAATGAATTGTGCTTCAGCTCTTTTTTTCGCAGGGCTGTCAGCAAGTTCATTACCTTGTACTCTCTCATACCCTGGCACCCACATAAAGATAACCTTGTTGTTGACCAGTTGCTTCAGGGATTGTTTACATTCCCATGCAATTTTAGAATCGAAGGTATAGGACCTTAGAGCGTTTAATGCTACCTGGTTATCTGATAGTATATAGATCTTTGCCCTATTTAGGCATTCCTGGGCATGAATTTTTGCCTGGAAGATGGTTGGGGTGTTACCGAGGGCTTTTGGTAGCCTACATTTGGGCTCTGCTACCCCCACTCCTACCGCTTCAGCCATCTTAGATCCATCTGTATACCGGATGAGTAACTCTTGTTCCAATCGCAGTACCTCCATCTTGCTCGTCTGCAACCTCTATAGCCAAACTTCAACAACTATAACTTTCGCTTACCCTATCCACCTTACTCCGATATTTCGTACCTTTACCTACATCTTTAAATCCTTCCTGTCCTCCTCTTCCTTTATGTTTGTGTTTCTTTTTGTCTCATTTGTTTCCTGTTTTGTTTTTGTGCATTTTTGTCTCTAAATTAATTTTCCATCAAAGTTTTAAACAAAATCAAAATTTTCCGAAAACTAAAGTTTAGGCCAGCCTATGCGCAGCCCGTCATTTGCACGTCTCGCAGATGGTTCTTCGTCCAGATTGAGATACTAGCGTCAACGGTCAAATTAAAAACAGTGAAGTGCGCGAGCTACTAATAAAATGTGTAGTTTTAAGTTTTGTTACATCTGTTTTTTAGATTGTAAATTTTATCACTTTTTTTAATCTGCATTCTGCGGAAGGAGCCTAGGTATAGGTTTTAATTATTTTAAACCCGATCTAAGCCTAGTCCGCCTGGCCCTGCAATCCCCCACAGCGATCAACGCAGTGGTTGCACGGTCGGACTCGGGTTAGGCCTTGGGGAGGTACTTACTTGTATAAGTTAATGTCAAATAAAGAAGTATTGAATTGAAATTGCTCGTCTGGCGGTTTTCGATCAGCACGTCAAACGAACAGTCAAAGTCCTGTTTGATTGGCATTGAGTCAGTAGGTTTGGTCATGGACTTAAAATGTATTAGCTTTAAAATCGCCTAGTTTAAATTTGAATGCCTGATGTAGTCTTAAGGCATTAAGTGCTGCCTCCTTCCTCACATGCAAGTGCAAAGGAAGTAGGTCGAGTATTACCTGCATAGCTACTGTGGGGCACGAGTGCATTACTCTTATAGTCCCTAAACAGGTAAGGCGTTGCAATTTTCCCAACTTGTGCTAATTTTTCTTCTGTTTTTGGCCACTATACACATGATGCGTAGGTCACCATAGATCTGACAACCGATAGGTAGGACCAATCATTTTCGGCTTCAGACCCCAAGTCTTACCAAACAACCTACGGCACATCCAAATGGCCGCTGTTGCTTTAGTAAGTGCCCTTTCTAGATGTGGGTTCCAGGTAAGTGTTTGATCCTGGATTACTTCTAGATACTTGACTTTACTGGAAAAGCATAGGATCGTTCCCGTTCAGCATTTAAAATTTATTATAGTGGATGTGCAATATTACAATTTATCCACTTTAAGGCCTTTTATATGAAAAATATGGACACATACTAACCCTGAAGGCAAATTTTGATGAAGTAAAAAGTTTCACAATCTTTATGCTCGAAGAAATTATACAACTCCCTCTAATAAATGTTAATATTTCAACTCGACGAGGCGTCTGTAGTTGGTATATATGATAGACCAATTATCAGTGACCAAATGTCAATACATGTATAATTTTTACCTACATTAGAGTAAAAATACTTTAACAGATATCATTTTGAGATATTTTGTCTAATTTCAGTCTAATTATGAATATGAGTATGAATATAATTAGACTAAGCATTTTAATTCGCCCTGCGCGGCGAAAGGTGTTGCCTTTTAAAAATTGTTTTTAGCCGCGACGACTCACGTTGCGGTTGATCGACTGGTCCCGGGACGTGCGCTGGCGAGGCCACATTTGTAATTTTAATTAAATGTGTTTTGATTGATTGAGTCTAAGTATGAAATTAAATAGATATCTTCAATTGTCATATTTTTCATATCATTTTATGTACGTATAAATTTCCCTTCCTGGGTTTTACACTAAATTCTTGCCTTTTTAGTCTTTTTTAATTGTTTATGCACCTGAATTTTCTTGATATTTCACTATGTTTTGAGGAAATTTCTTAAATTCGCTCCAGTTTAGTTATATCTCATTAAGGTTTTTACCGATTATTTTTAAGTTATTCACTGGAGCGACACCCGCACTCGACGGGCTTCGATGGGCGCTTACATTTAGGATTTATGTCACATCCGATATTTTGAAGAATATTTTATATTAACATAATATCTAAATGTACGAAGTAAATCTCAATAGCCAGTACAAGAAATAATATTCAAACGTCAATAGTTTTAAAATAAAACTAGATCAGTAATACGATAACAGTGAACTCGGTTATTAAGAAAAAAAGTTCTCTTCTGTATATTAATATATCAATTTGCATTGTGTGGGTTTTATCTGTGATTGTTCAATTACTATAATGGTTATAAACTGATAATGCAGCTAGATTATCTAGTATTAGCATTGTATGGTTGCGGTGTTCGCTTTTTATTTTTCCATCTACTCGCACATAACAGGAACGCCATACGATCATTTGAAAAATATATAAACAGCAGTAGTTGTATAATCAATTTATTTACGGATAGAGGTAAAATGATACTTAATCGTTATGTACGATCTAAATAATCACAAAACAATTTGACACTTTATTTACGAGGAGATTCAAGGGACAGATTTGTCCGCGTTTACTTGTTGAAAAGTAATTTGAACCCGCACTCGTGCTTCCGAGCATGGCTTTGTGAAAATATTTGCAACTGTAAATATTTATTTGGAGAAAATGTTTAACTTTTCGTATAGTTATTCAATAATAACGAACTAAAAAACGGTTTTACCTTGCAAAAGGATGGATAGCTGTGATTTGTATGTTTTATGAATTGGGATCCTAACGCTGTCATCCTGCCAAACTAATCACAAATAAACGATTTTCCAAAATACCTCATTACCAGTGAAGATACGAAAATTTCCTTACAATAACCTGGAAAACCCGAAAAGTCAGGGATATGAAATTATTGATAAAAATTACGGAAAAGTTTAGTAATTTGGATAGTTTATTAAAAAAATTTCTAAAAATTAGGGAAAGTGTTTTTAAGTAAAAAACTGCTAATTATAAATTTCAACTTTTCATTTGTTATGTATTTCTATACCTATGTATTTTCGAATGTGGTACCAATCGAATGACAAATTGTATTCAATTTCCTCACGGCTAAAAAATTATTTATAGCTTTGAGCATTGCAACTACAAAGTGTTTTTCCATACAACTTCGATACAATTTGAAACGAGTCATTGACAACCTTGAAACGTCAGGGAATTTGATTATAATTTTGATATTGGATGTTCAAGAACATTTTGCAGTTTTTGGATTTAATCTTAAGATCCATCGTAAAAGGATGTGGCAAGTCTCAGATTAAAGATAATTGAGTTTTCAATATTATATAGAGGCTTTCGTTGTGGGACGCATTGTTTTTATGTAAATTTTTGAAATGAATCTTAAAAATGTCTTTGCTTATGTCTTAAAAATGCTGTTGAAGGCGCACATGGCTCGTGCCACGGCTTATTACGACAAGTGGAAGATTCGAGTGAACGCTGAGAAGTCTGAGATGATAGTCTTCACACGTCGGTTCACTGAGAACAAAATCATAACACCCATTTCGACCAGGGGAAACAAAATTCCAACAAAGAGATGCGTGAAGTACCTGGGGATGAGACTTGACCAAAGGCTGACGTTCAATACTCTTATAAATGAGACAATACGGACGGTCTACTCCTTGTCCAGGAGTCTGTATCCGCTCATGGTCAGGGGTAGCGGACTCAACAGACAGAATAATAAACTGTTGTACAGGATGGTGGTCCGGCCGTCCATCACATACGCGGCGCCGGTATGGTGCAGCATACCGGCCACGACAATGAAAAAACTCCAAGTGTTTGAACACATTTATGCGCCTCATATCGAATTCAGGAAGATACACCTCCCTCAGGGACCTATACGCACGCTGCAACGACATAACCCCGATAGCGCGCTACGTCCAGCACATCTCTCAAAACTTCTACTTATTCAAACTGGGCGACAGTCTGCTAACAAGACACATAACGCAAATTAGACAGCATAATGCCCCATTTCGGATCAAACACCCCTTACCGTACCAGACGTTACCGATTTTCCGGCAACCACTGTAGCCAAGTTTCACCAACTATACCGTTCACTAACCCTAACCATCTTTCACTAGTATTTCATACCTTTCGCTCATCTTTAAACCTTTCCTGTCCCCCTTTTCCTTTCTATTTGTGTATTTGTTAATACCTATTTTTATTTTATTTTTGTAAAAAGGAGTTTAGGTTAAGTTTATTGTATTGTTGTTTCCGCCCACCCAGGCCTGTTCCACCCGATCCTGCAATCCGCCGCCATGTCAGCACGGTGGTTACACGATCGGTTCCGGAACAGGTCCTGGTGAGGCAACTGCTTGCAGTGTTAATATTAATAAAGACTATTTGAATTGAATTGAATTAAAAATGTCTTCAAATGGATAACCAGTCAATTATTATCGGAAATAAATGTGTCCACTGTTCGGAAAACTTATAAAAAAACCAGACGAAAGTTAATGATGATAATATCCAGTGGTCCCAGATGTCCTAAAGACCTCGAGAACCCTAAAATTTCGAAGGCATTAAAAAATTTAAATAACTAATATTTAACTAATAAAGAAATTAAATGAGTAGAATAGAGTTATACTGGAATAATAAAATTGAAGAATTACGGGATCAGTAAGTAAGTTTATCACCCAGAGTTATTCTGAGTTTGCCAGAAGCCAATGCCAATTTTAAATGACCTTACCTATCGTCCCCCTTCCCCCTCTATTGTCCTGTGACTTATGGGAGACCTTTTATAACATATCAAGTTATTAATATATTTTTTTAAATTAATCTACCATCTGCATTAAAATATCTACAGTTTAATAAAAAAATGAGCGCGTATTTCTTAAAGCCACTCCTAAACAAGTTTGTTCAGTAGTTCTAAAATCCTAAAAAAGATAATCAAATCATTGCTGGGACCCCTGAATATTTGTCACTCTTTTGGCTGAACTGTAAATAGAACATCCATAGTATATTATCTCTGGAAAATCACTGAAAAGACCGACTACTTGCAAAGTAAAACTACACTGCTATTGGACTACATTGGATTTAACAAAATATTAACTTTTAAATTTCAATAGCACGTGTAAACGACTTTGCCACAGGTTATATGCGTATATTCTGTGACAATGCTACTATATAATAATTGATTATATAGCTAAATAATGGTTGACGCAAACACGTTCCCAGTCTACATTATCTAGAGCTTATCTGACATCGATATAACATTTTCTACCGATGTCTCCTATATCCTATGTGTAAACCGGTCCTGCATATTTAAATATAGTTACATATCTCTATTTCAAATTATCAACCTATTACCTTATTAATTATATAAAAAAAATTTGAGAGACTTATGAACAAAAGATTATTGGAATTCTTAAATAGCTGTAATATAATACATCCAAACCATCATGGATGGAAGTGGCAAATCAATAAATTACCGCAGTATCTGACATAACTAAAACAATTGCGGAAAATTACAGTTTGGCATGCGACTTCTCTAAGACTTTCGATAACGTAAATTTAGAAATAATTCCGCTAAAACTAGAATTCTATAGCATACGTGGTGTAGTACTAAAATGGTTTCAGAGTTACTTAGTGGACAGAGAACAGCAAATAACTTTAAAGAAACCTTCTGAACCATCACAGCAATCGCATTGGGAATACGGTAGAATAGAAAGTGGGATACTTCAGGGATCAGGCCTAGGCCTACTTCTATTTCTACTCTATATAAACGATCTGCCATCTTGTCTACCGCACTCATCGGCAACATTTTTCCTGAAGATTCACTTATTTTTTGGAAAATGCGATAGATCAACTAATATTTACCGTATGTAAATGAAAGGTAAAATGAAATTAAAATTAATTTCTAGAAAACATATTGTATAAACTTTAAGGTGGGAATATCCAAGAGAGAGAGAGAGAGAGATCCGATAAGGAAATATTTATTATTTTTGGCTATACCTTTTTCTTCAATACATATATTGGTAAAAAAGTATAAGACTACGTAAGTAAAACTATGACAGGTGTAGTGATATGAATTTTCACTCAATAATTTTAGTTGTTTGCAAAATTAGTTAATTTAAAACTACAAGATATGAAGATTTGCACTATTTTTTAATTTACAACTAAAATTATTGAGTGGAGTGGTCTTATACTTTTTTTTACCAATATATGTATTAAAAGAAAAGTTATGACCAAAAATAATAAATAGTTCTTTATCGGATCTTTCTCTCTCTCTGTCTCGTGGATATGCCCACCTTAATCAAAAAAGAAAAAGAACGGATATTACAATTTTTGCAAACTATAATACGAAAATGGAGGAAATAAATTCGCTTTGCTTTACGCTGGACAGTCGAATGAACTGGAAGAAACACATTTTAGCACTGAATAAAAAATTAAATAGTGCATGTTATTGTTTGAGAGCTATGGTAAACAAAATATTTTACCACGCAGTTTTCAGTGGCCTTATTACTTCCACGCTCAGTGGACGTTTCGGCAGAATCTCATCTGCCATCTTCAGGTTCTCACTGAAAGCTGCCTGCTGCTGCTTCTCGTTGCTCGAATTGAACTGACGTTCCCCGCGTTGTGCGGCTCCTTATATATGCTCCAGTCTAGGGCGCGCCTGCGCTTTTGGCTACGTGTTACCGATCCCCCACCACCTGTGGTAGACGTAGCGGGCGCCTGAGCCAGCCCGACAGTGGCCTCGCTGAAACGTCACGCTCCACGTGACTTCTCGCCGGTGGTCGGGCATCCTCGTGTCCAATCGGTGCAGCAGAATGCCGTGGTTCTCCTTGATTGGTCCGCACTCGGCTCTGATTCCTCGTGATAGGTCGGTTTCGGGCAGGTTGCTGTGCTTCTTCACTATTTGTCAATACTTGAACCTGCCTCCTCGTGATTGGTTCGTCCACGGTGGATCGTTGTGTGTCTTCGGTTACGTATTTTTCCACAAGAGCGGGCTTCCAGGAACTGGGCAATCTCTGCGTATCATCTCGTTTATTAAGATTTTGTGGTCTTTTTTCGAAATAGACTTCGACAACACCAGAACAGTAGCTAATATCGAGCATCATAGGTCAAGGATTACCAGAGAGGCCATAGAGATCGAAAAATCGAGATTTTAATTTTGATGGAAAAAAAATCTGTCTGTTTGTCGGTCTGTAACTTTTTTGTGCGCGCGTTTACTCTGGAACCGTTTATGATGTTGACTTGAAATTTGGTACACTTATGTATTATAACGAGATCTGGAACTAGATTAGATTATATTCTGATCTAATTCCGTTGAAGGGTTCGGGAGTAAATAAGGGTAAATAGGCAAGCGTTTTGAACAATATTTCGTTCCACTATTGATGATGGAAACCTGCCATGCTCCCTTGCATAGCGATACACAGTTGAAAATGTCTGATGATTTGGTGTTCTTCCGTTAGGAAAACGAATATGGTATTCCTCTGCGGCTTGTGTACGATTACCTTCACACAATCCATAAACATAAGTAATATCGGGATATTCCTCATTTGTAAAATTATAAGGCATGATTATTTGCAGACTAAGTTAACCATTAAAAGTACACTAGTTCGAATGTTTTTGACAACAAACATACAAATGTTAAACTATCTAGGCCTACTATAATTATAATAAAAAGAAAAATGTTTAATTATTCCTATTTTAAAACGTACCTATTTATTTAGACGCTACACTTTTTTTGAAAAAAAAAAAACTTGGTTTTAATTTTTTTTTTTGCATATTGAACATTATTTACCGAGTTTTTTGTTTATTTGGACAATTAATGTAAGCAAATGAAGCTATTTTTCTTCAAATTCCCCATTTTGCCAAATTCAATCGTTTATAAAAAAATCAATAAATGTGCGACAAAAAATCTAATTACATGAGTTTCTTTAGTGATGTATGGGCTTTTCTAATTGGCAACTGAATATTAAAAAATATATATATACAGGGTGATCTTTTTTACAGAAATTGGAAAAACTAATTTAAAAAGTCCAGCCCTGGAATTTAAATAAGTATATAATAGCAAATCTATCAAATGTCATAAGTGTATAAAGTATCTAAAATTAAAACAAGATCCGATCAATAGTAAGGACGTTCTGGCCAAAATAAATTTAGACCAAAATCAGTTTATCATCCTATATCTCAGAAAATAACAGCCACAGGAAAATTTCAGTGGCCGTTCCTGAATACCCAAGTGGTCCTGTACCGCCCCTAGAAGTATGTACAGTTATTCGTGAAACACCCTGTATATTCACCATCCATAGATTCTGCCTATTTTCCAGTGTATTCCACTAATTGTGCATTTTGATGCATCATCACATTGAAATAATAATCTGTTTAGATCTAGCTCTAGTTCTCATTTTCGTATGCAATTTTTATTTTCATTTTCCAAAATTTTGGGTTTATGACTAGGTTTACCAACGTCAATAAAAATATAATGGAATACCGACAAATTTAAATGATAAATTTGGAGTGACCGAATCTAACCACAGTCAAAATGGAACTTTTTTTACAAATCATTGCTTTTCTTGCCAAAAGTAGATTAAATAGATTCCACATTTACGAAAACTACACTATTTCCTCTAGAGTGGCTATGAGTGATCGCCTAGACTTAAGAAAATATTTTTTTATACAGGTACCTTATCGTGTACTTTGTAACAATTCTCAATTTTGACCATTAATCTATATTTTACGTTCATCTCCCACACTACACCACCTAATTCGAATTGCCATTCCCGCCTTTGTCAAACTCGTGTTTAGCTTTCTTCTTGTCCTGCAATTTCAGTTTCAATAAATATGAAGATTCATTGGTTATGAGGTTATCTTATGTTATTGAAGTGCCAAGTGTAAAAATCTTAAAAAATACCCACGGCACTATCCATCTCTATTATCTGAGATGGGTAGAGAACCGTTGTGAGGCTTAGATCTGTTATTAACTTGATTACCCCACCCCCAACTGTCGCGCCGGTCGTTGGAAATATGAAAATTATTCAAATTGACCAGTGACCTCACAGTAAATTGCATTATTAGTTAGCGCAAGATAAATTATCCCTTGGTCCGCGTGAAATTTTATTTTTGTTAATAATTTTGTCAATTGAATTTTCCTCGTCGGTGTAGGACAATAAACACAGAAATTTTACACTATGTCGACGTTTCGATTTATTTTTAAAATCTTCTTCAGGAAAATAAATCGAAACGTCGACATAGTGTAAAATTTCTGTGTTTATTGTCCTACACCGACGAGGAAAATTCAATTAAAAAACCTAAGGATACGAAATAGATAATAATAATAATTTTGTCTTCAAATGATAAATAGAAAATATAAATTAATAAACTCTTTTCTTTTCAGGTGAGTGTCCTACTACTTACTCCATCTACTGTTTAGGCTTATTATGGGTTTAGAGGAATTGGTAAGTAATTTCTATTTCCATAAACTTATATGGCCGTGGGACTATTCCTGATGCCAGTGAAACACACCATCGCCACAACTATGTGATCTTATGCTGGTAAGCACTTACTAAATAAATCCATTGCATATTCCATAATGAAAACTAAAGATTTGATTTAATGATATAGGTACATACTTATTAAATCTGTCCACAACAAAATAGAAATAGTAAAAACAAAAAAAAGACGAGAGAGTTCTAATATTTTAAAAATTTACCTCCCATCAGTTTGAGAAAAGTTATTGCTTATTGAGACAATTCTCAAAGCAAAGAAAATGTTTATGGAATAAATAGTATACAGTTGTGAAGCAGAAGCTCTTCGTCATTTCTGTTATTTATTTATTATTTTTTTAAATAATATCGTTTCGTTATTTGCGCCCTCATTTTTTCAATCTGTAGAAGTCGGTACTTTCGCTGATGTTCCCTCGGCGACTTTTAAAATTGAGTGCCAACATTTTTTATAATCTGAAGAAATGTCTAAAATTGAAAACATGAACTATTAAAGTTGTTAGATAATACAGAAACACACTTGGTGATCGTGGACACTACTTAGCCCGGATAGGTGATGTAGCTTGCCCATGACAAAAAATTCATTAGCTCAGAAATCTCAGGGCGTTAAGCCCAAGTTTAACATAAATTATTGGAAGTTTTTTTATTTAACATAAAATCACTGAGAGTTCCATTCTTAGTAGTCGCAGACGAAATAGTGACACTTTCTATCAACATGAGATGTACTATATTACAGTATTTACAACTTATGGTTCTCTAATGTGAACCTGGCGATGTGTAGTTATATTCTGATAAATATGATACAAAATAAATAAAGGTAAACTGAATTCCAAAAATAATAAAATTAATATTAAATAAAGTTCTTAAATTTCTAAACACAAAAAACGATAATCAATTTAGGCATATACATTTTCTTTTATCTTTTTACGAATTCCAGGCAATAAACTGAAGAGCGGAATAACATAAAGGCCCTTTTACATGTTCAGTTCAGTTATCAGTTCCCTTTCCATTTCAGTGAAATGATAAGGAAAACAAATAAGTATAAATTAGAACTGAACTGAATATTTCAACCTAGATATCATTTTAAGTGAAACAGAAAGGGAGCTGATTACTAAACTGACCGAGCAAAAGGGCCTATTAGACAAGTACACGAAACATGTTATTATTTTTATAGGTTAGTTCCTCCGTTTTTTAAAAAATAAATCTACTGGACATATCTCAAAATCATAAAACTCACGTCAACCACAAAATATATAAATTTAACCGTTGGTTACATTACTAAGGATAAAAAATGTGAAATGTTCTGAAACGCGTATATATGTATGTGCTAATTAGTTAACTATCAAGTTCAGCTTGCTCAACCAAAAAGATAACCGACGGTTGTGAATCCGGCTATGAATCTGATATCAACTGTAAAAATTCAATATGGTGGCATTTTTCTTATGGATTTATGTAAAGCTTTATACAAAATGGTTTTTGGCATCATTAGTTTTGAAATTAAATTTGAAAATTAACATGATGTCCAATTTGTTTTAGTTGATTTTCGGCCCATTACTTGGAGGCACCATTCGAGATTATTTTTATGAATCTTCGTGCCACTCACGACTCGAAGAACTTGGCTATCGTCCTATCGCCTCACATGATTCGGGGAGCTTGATTATTGTGAATAAGTCGTCCAGTGCGCAGTTATTGTGAACGATCCATCCTTCAGACACTTATCGTGTCTGAAGGACTTTTACTACCCTTCCTAAAGTGGATATTAAAATGTTCGCCTGAAGGGTTCGAAACGACTGATTCAGACAAAAAGTACAAAAATTTATGCTTACTGTTTCTTTTGCTTAACTGCTGTCACTGATGGTATCAATTGGACGTCGTGGCACTCTCTTAAGTCTAACACAGTAAATACTAACACTCTCTTAATTAACCTGAAAGGGAATTTTGAAACACAAGAATAAGATTATATTTATAATTCAAAAATATGTTCTTTAAAAAAAAATTTATACAAAATCTCATGAAATGTGTATGATAATAATAGTCTGGCCCATGTACCACACATGGTGAGGAACGGAACGACAAAGACAATGTCTCCAACTATCATCCAGTGTTTAGTTTATATATAGCAAATTACACAAAAAAATTCAATGTTTGTGAATAGGTGGGCTTTTGCTTGCCTGTCTATTTACGTATTTTTTAAAATTATCACAATGCCAATTTCGGACGCTCTTCTAGAGCTTAAAAATGCTGAAATCGCAACAACTTTGAATAATATGTGGCTTTTATATATTCATACGTTCAGGCAAGTCGGTCCCATGTACATGTGAGTACATGGTAATACAACTGTTTTTGCCACCTAATCACTAAGAAACCGGTTTAGGGCAAATACACGGAAAACGATGAAAACACATCGTTTTCCGCCAAAATTGATTGCAAAAATTGTAAATGCACCCTCAAAACAATTTTCCTTTCACGCTAAATTCCCTGTCAAATTTTGACTAGAAACTTTTTAATCCCTCCTTATATTTAATAAGATATAAGAGTTGCAGTACAGCATAACGTCGGTTGATAAAAAGACGTTTAATTTGGAAATAAAAGTCGAATTTCTAAAATGGTGGCGCCGGCGTGACGTTACGCTCCGATGCAGCGACATTTGTAATATTTTTTAAAATTACATTCCACGGAGCTACATTTTTATTTTTATATAAAAAACACTCGGAAGAGCGAATCTTTTTAATACTTCCAAAAACCATCATCCGAGGGCAGTTTTACGTGGAGCACGCATTTCATGCAAAAATGTTTCGTCGGATTTCGTTATAGTTTCGAAAAATTTCTCGAGGGTCTGGCGTGTTCTTTAAGATCGGGAGAAAATCGTTAGAGCTGAAGACATCTTACAGGTTTTAAGACGGAGAGTTCTTGCGTAAGCCTCTGGCAGAATATAAAAATATTTTTAAACTGCTATAAACAGATCTCAAACAGGTCTAAACAGCTATAAACAGATCTTAAATCACAGACTCCTGATCGACACATGCCATCCAGTTGATGATGTCATTGAAAACCCCAAGTGTTCATCTACTTGGTGGTAGCGTACAGGCTTTGCTATACTACTGTTGCTAATGAAAGACTACGGTATAAAATTTTGATAGGGTATTTTGACCTTAAAGAGTCGATATTTTGCATCAAACTATTAGCCACTTTTCTACTATGCAGCGCTAAAGTATTGATAACATATATTTTGGCTATGGAACCATCGTTGAGGATTGCTACTATTGCTTGTAAATTAACTATGTGCTAGTAATAGTAAAGAGGACTTTGTAAATTGTGTCACTTCAATAGAAGACTTTTTCACTTATTTTTTTGACTGTACACCTATTTCCCATAGAAATTGGCTTGTGTTGCTCCACTTCTATCCGAAACGATTTAGTTCGTTTGAATTTTATGCGGTTGCTGAAAAGTACATGTAGTTTAATCGTGACTAATATTACCGGTTCAGTTCTTCTTGAGCAAATGCACGAAATCCTTACTAGATTTGCAACAAATTTAATATTTCACTCAAGACCGCTTTACAGCGAATATAGCACTTTCTGTTGGCGCAACTTATTACAGCTAGATGTCTTGCGACTTTATTTTATTGTTGACAATTTTTAATTAAATGTCTTGTTTACTAACAGATATACCATCTTTAGTAAATAAAAGATAATGTTTTTAACCTATGAAAATCTTAATATATCCGTTTTTTTCATATTATTACTTTTGCACTATGACACTATTGATAAATAAATGAAATATATATTTCAAAGGAACAAAATTTTTAGTCAGTTGGTTGTATAGTTAATTGTGGAAGCGTTTTTCGTTACTGAAATATGCACAGGATATTGATTTGTCAACACCTCCTCTAGGAATTATTATTTTATACCTATTTATTTTGTACCGCTGTAAGGGAATTAGTTTAAACATTAATAAAAATATTAATTTGTAGAAAAACCGAATAATCATACCAGTTGTAAAGTACAGATGCACTCAGGTAAAGAGAGAGCGACGTAAGGAACTTATATAGCCGTGCGAACCGAGCAGCACATATTTTAGTAGACGGTCGTCAATCTGACGTCACCCTTGCAACGTGATCCTTCCGGTAAAGGGAATAAGTGAATATATCCGACAGTCAGTTCGCTAGCTGCCTTTAAACACAAAACACATGCCTGCTGCTTGCTCCGGTCTGCGAAGAAAATATTCCCAAAGTCCAGGTGATTGAATTATTTTAACTAAGTCGCGAAATATTCCAAAATATTTAGTCCGTTTGACGTCACGTCGATCCATCGCGCATCTTTTACCGCCATTTCTCCCATCTGTAAGTATTGGAAGGAAATAATTAACTTCATTTCGTGTTAGCAGTCAGCCAGAGAAACTCATCGGCAGCAGACGTGTCCACTCCGAGAACCGAACCCAGGTACAATTAGTTATATGTCATTCCGAGCAGCAGGATTTTGGCAAAATTCGTACTATGTCATCTGTCTGGCGTCTACTCCCAGTCCCATAGTAAGTTGTTTCATTTCAGTAAAGAACCTGAGAAACCCTGCAGATTTCATTCCATTCCGATCACTCCACCGCAGCAGACGTGCCCGACCGTATCCACAAGAAGTAAGTAAGTAAACTGATGTACTACAAGTACTGTATATCACTTTGCCCTGTGTCATCGTTTATTCTGTGCTAATGCTTTATCGCATATTTTTGTGTTACTTTTTTTATTACTGTATATTTTGCAGCTTGCTAAGGTGTCATCCGAGACATATAGTACTACTCTTTTAAGTTTGGTCGAGGTAATCAATTAGTAAGCCCGTAAATTTGTATATGATAGGTTTAATTGAATATACTGATATTGTTGAAAAATTCAGAGTTTCACTATTTGTGTGTGAACGTCTGATTTCCCCAGTTGACCCATTGGAGTGCCGTTTCTTCACTTGAGCTACTCAACCTCGCGTATCCGGCTTGTGGGTAGTGTGTCGTATCGCTTAAACTATTACTGACGTCCGGACTTAAACCGAAAACTCATTTCCGGGGCTCGAGTATCAAAGAGTGACCCTTTTTCTCCTCGTCACCGGCATAGGTGGAGAAAAACGCGTTACAATATCACCAAAACAGAATTAGGTCCGATTTCTTCAATGCAATAGTCATTGACACAGCTCATTAAATAAAACGGTAGACAAATTACGTCTGAATTTAAAATGGTAGAAAGAATTTTATGTTGAGTATTTTCATGAATATCAAATCTACATAACCCAAAAATATGTAAAATTATGCAGTATTTTGTTTTCGTTGGCATTTATATTAACGTCCTTGCGGAACTTAACCATAGTTAGTCCACCACTCCACCAGGACACAACAACCTTTTTCTGCGACACTACCATCTTCCATAGAAGAGATTTGAACGCAGGAAAACATTTGCTTACATAACCGAAGTCTAGTTCATGCTTCCGTTCGTGTAACATATTTTACACATCACTAAATATTCGTAGCATAGCCAGGATTCGATCCCGAGCCTAGCACGTATGTAGTGAGACATTGAGTGGATATTTTAATTTATTATTTGGTGATTAAAGTATCTCATTATCATGTAAATTCGTATTGAGATTAATCTGCAACAACCTTAAATTTAGCTAATATGGATTTATTTCATTAACGTTTTTTTTATCCGTTTCGAATCTATTTCTGTCTCTCCAATAGCTAAATTTAGGTCTATATAGGAATACGAAGCCAGCCTACAGTCACTTAACCCTTGTTCATTCCACGAGGGATTGAGTTAAAAATACTTTATACATTAAATTTTAAAATTGTTAAATTTCTTATTAATATTTTAGTAAGGCGATGGCAGATAAAAACCTATTTCTCTTCATGTGTAGTTTAAGATCGAAGGAACACATTTTGACTTAATTGCCACTGAGAAAATCTTACACTTATATTTTAGTGCTGGATGACTATGAATTCATTCTTGAATTCTTATTATTCCTATGTTAATATTATGTCAGGTAATGATCATATACTCGTATACAGTATACACACATGGCATCCAAATATTCAGTAATCAAGGAAAAGAAGCGTACAAAAGTAATTATTAACTATAAAGCTAAAAATCACTGCTTCTAGTTCTCGCAAAAAATCGTCTTGGTCTATACCTATAAAAAGTCAGTACCTGGCAATTGAATTCAAATAACGTTAGCCTGTGGCATAGCCTGCGTTTTATCCTAACGATTAAGAAAACTCTAGATGTGAAAACAATCCAAACCATTGCCACAAGTTTCCTGTTAAGAATTGCTGAATTCGGCAAGGATTATTGACATTTATTGTTCGATCAATACATGGCAAATTCGCTCCAATAATGTGCACGTCAAAAGAAGGTAAATTCAACAAGGCAAAATACGTGCAAAGGTATATTATATAGTAATATAAGATATAGGGTTATATAGGTATATTTTGAGTGCAATAATACTTAAATTTCGTGAGGTGACCTAAGCCCAATGGGCTCTAGTAAATAATAAGCAGCGCCAGCGTACAGCGCATTGTGTCGCTCCACCCCCAGTCACACTCCATTAGATTTTCACCGGTATTGCACATGTACACAATGGTATAGAATTTCCATATACGCCTAATAGCGATCCCCGTACTGTATAAAATTTCATGTGATATAATTTTTCAGATTAAGGATAATAAGAGAGTGAAAAAATAAACTTTTATTTGTTAAACTAAACATTAAATGTAGACATGACAATATTGAATGTTAATGTGATATAAATTTAAGATAATATGTAAATGAGTAAATAGGAAATGAGAGAACCTCAAAGCGGAGGTGGAGCGGGAGCCGAACGCTGTTTAGATGTGTGATGAGAGGAGCGAGAGATACTCTGGGAAATTTTACAACATTTAAGAATATATTGATGTTGGCAATGGGGTAGTATTTAAAAAGTTGCTTTTGATTTATTTTTCAAAGTAGCTCTGAATTTTTGACAGCTGCCATCTGACTGACTGTTTCAATATAAATTGTTATGATTTATTTATGTAAATGCAGCAACGGTCAAGAATATTGTATTATAAGGAGGGATTGCTGATGAGGCGCAAAATTAGTCGCTAATGAATAAAATTTTCTCTGTTTGATCGGTAACATTCTTAACAAGGAAAGGAACGGCTTTGCTGTCGCAGTCTAAACTGATGTTAGTTCTCCTGGGATGCAGGTGCCGGTTTATTTCTTGCTTGTAGTAGCAGTAGCCGCTACTGTGAAAAACTGTTTGCAAGTGTTCCACTTCTTAAAAGTATTCTTTCACATATATCTTGTTAGCTTGATCCGTTAAGGTCTTATTACTCATTTCTGTCTTTGGTAGCGGGTGAAAGCTTAACACTCCGATCTCCTCCTTTAGAGTGTCTTTAGTTTATAATATATAAGTACTTGTTTGAATCTTTATTCTATATATTTGTCTTACGATGCATCATATCGATTTCTAATTTTTTTTGAAGGAGGTTGAAACCTTTGTGACACTGATCTTGAACATCATACTTGAAAATTTTTGTTATCTAAAGATGATACCAAGTTTGTTGGAAAAGCTTTCTGCGAATATAGTCTTTAGCTTGAGTATTTGTGAAAACTAGTTCCAATTCGAATATATTTTGACCAGTAGATATTTGAACAGAGACTATCTTTCGGAATTTTAAAATAAGCCTAAACTCATATTAAAGTTAGTCTAATAATTATTCGCAGCTGGCGATGCTTGTGTTTGATGTGCAACTTAAATGATTCATTAAAGCAATTTGTAGTTCTGAATGTACATGCGTCACGTGTTGAACTTTTTATTAAACGTTGTCATAAAACAGCGGAATAACGAATGGCTGACAGAGGGCTGTGGATGAGCGGTAAGGTTACTTGGTTATATAAAATCTGATAAAATTTTAAACAAAGGAAGATGTAAAGTATTATCCAACTGTCCCTTTGTGTTGATATCACGCTGTTATGCCACCAATAATAATAAAATTTGTCTTTATCTTTTCTCTCTGACGTGTAATAATTTCTATGCAGACCTGTTAAGTTATTAATGTGCCTTGATCGTGAAATGCTGGGAATAGACCGTGCCCTTTGTAAATACTAGACCTCGTACTAGACACTTTCACCCCAAAATGCATATGTCTCCATGTCATCGGCTAATTCCCAGAGAAAAAAATAGAGAAAATAAATATGTTATAAAATTCCATTAAGCTGTTTACAGTGTCTGGCCACTGGCACTCTGCTTATGATTATGTTCCATGTTACAGGTCCCTTGCACATTTTTTATACTTGCATAAGCTTTTTCATTAGCGTGGTCGTCGCAGAATTGCATACATTTGTGAATTCTTAATAAATGTGCGTTTTGTACAATCTATCAGACTACTAATATGTAAAGATCCTTTTATCCATTCTTGTTTTGCCTCAATAACGGCTTCATTATTAATTTACTATTATAGTCGGGGAGCAGAAGACAGATTTAGGTGACAATTTCACGCAAATGTGAAAACGGGTTTTCAACTTTGCGTAAATTGTCACAAAAATCTGTCGTCAGCTCCCGGACTAATATTTATTATTATTAATTATCAAAGCCTGTATCAAATACCAACTACTCGAATAAATTTTTTTTATTTTATCCACATTTTATAATATGTTTTCTTATTTTTTTGTCAAAAATTATTTTGCCACATACTTAATTTCAATGAAATCGCAACAGGACACAGATGTGGATGATAAACAAGATATGGTAGCGGGTATTAGCAGCGAATAACCAGAAAAAAGGAAAACATCCAAAAAAGCCAATGGGATATTCGGTATTAGAATCCAAACTGAAGTAAATAAAAGATTCGGAAGAAGAATAGGAAGCAAAAATACAGAAAGAGGAGTGTAGACACCCCACATCACGACGTATTGCAGCAGCGCATCTCACGCATCCCGTCATATGTCTTGCTGTATCATATTGGCACGGTAGATCAGTTGGCTAGAGTGCGTTGAGTGGCGAACGCACTTGGTCATACTCTGCTGTATTCTGGATTCGATATCCGGCATGGACACTGGCACTGGGTATGGATGTTGTCTGCGTTCTTTCAATTGTGTAACTCTCGCCCGGACAGGCTGTGACAGCAGATATTGTTTGGCTGTGGATTTGGGGAGTTTTATACTATACTTTCATGTTCTTATTTATTTTGATTTTATCGCCTTATGTAGATTAACGTCCTGGCGGAGTTTAGCATTAGCTATTCCGCCAGTCAAGGACACATGCACATAGACAATTGTACAACGACCATTCCCTACGACATTGCCATCTGCCGCAGCTGAGACTCGAACTCAGGAGTAGTACAGCAACTAGCTGTATTGTCTGGCACACAACCTCGTCTAATCCACTGCTACAAATTCGGTAAAACATGAAAAACACCACTAAACATCCATACCCTAGCCAGGATTCGAACCCGGGACTCCTTGATTGCAATCCTAACAATTATTACCAGTTAAAAACATGTATTAAACATTAAAAATATATACAATTCATTTTGCCTTAATTATCTCATTATTTGATTTAATTTTTTGCATTTAACAATAAAGTGTATATCTGCGGCGTGACAAAGAGCCAATAGCACCGACTCGCCACAGTTGCAAGATGTTATTTGCAGAGATATTAGGCAAATGCTAAATTTCGGGGGGATGATAGCCGCTCACAAGCGTATTCGGTATATTAACGTTCAATGACTTCATTACCAAAGTAATTTAAAATAATTACAGTGCAATCGTTTATGTTGGTTAGAGTACTGTTTAGTTTTGTAGGAAAACTTAATGAAAAAACCTATTTCAAATAATTTCTAATACCTACTGGTTTAGATGTTTATGTTGGAGTGAAATTTTGTTGTGTCTAGCCGTGTATGCACACGAGTATGCATACAACGGCTAGAAGGGAAGAATAAGAAAGATACGTTAAAAGGGGTTAAAAGGAATAGGAGGAAGATTGTCTTAGTCTAGTATTCGTTCTTCGTAAGTCGGTAGGCGTTGATAAATTAGTTTATGCGTATGTCCCGTGTCATGGTAGCGTCTTGTCGCTGTTATGTCTCTTGTCAGAGTGGAGGAAGCTATTTTTGTTTTAAAGAATTTCTGCGAGGCTTCGTCGATATATTCTCGCACTGAGTAGTCTAGTCTGTCTATGTAATTCGTCTATGGTTATGTATCTTGTCGAGTTGGTAAGTAGGCGTAACAGTTTGTTTTGTGTACGTTGACGTCTGTCGCACTGTGTGTCTGAAACCATGTTCCAGACAGAACAGGCATACGTCAGTATAGGTCGGAAGATAGTTTTGTATAGTGTGAGTTTATTGTCCATCGTCAGCAGGCTCCTCCGATTGCAAATCGGGTAGAGCCTGCTGAGGGTTGCGTATGTTCTGTTTATTGTCTTAGTTATATGTGGTCCGAATGAATGTCGAGTGTCTAAGGTGACACCGATGTGGTCTTTTCCTCGATGTCCCTGTTGTTAAGTTTTAGTCGAGTTATTGTACGTATGTTGGTGAATTTGCGGTGAAATGTGGCAGTCTGTGACTTATCCTCATTCACCGCAATCTTCCACGTCTTGTAGTAGTCGACTAGTTTAAGTAGATGGTACTGTATTTTATTGTAGCAGTCCGTAAGCATTGAGCCACTCAGCCGGTTACTGTGCCGGTATACGTGATGTGTTTTATGTCTGCACCATGAAGATCCCGCTGCTGGCAACAAGCATGTCTCCAGTCCACTGAGTATCAACGTAGCCGGCTTTGCGATTTATTACAGGATACGGCAGCAATGCCTACCGATCTCTGGTCAGTATCCGTCAGTAGCCTCATTGTACCGTATTTTATAGTTAATGGTAGTCCATATTGCTAATTTTCTACATAAACTTTATTTATTAATACGTCTCCATTTGGTAATAGAGGCAGTTCATTCTATTTTATTAAAGCTAACCCGTTAAAGATCGTAATTGTTAAATTTGCTGGGCCATTATATGCCTTATTTATTGGCGCACTTTGTATATATGTCTGAGTCTGGGTCGCTATTCTTTAGATAACCAGACATGCATGCACCTACCACTTTTCTACTGTATCGTCGTTTGTGCAATTTTGCCATTTAAATAATAAAAGAGCAATAGACTTTACGACCTCATTAAAATACGTTACTATATACTATTTCATCCGCAAATTGAATCACTTACCTTTATAGGTACGTCAGCTTGATTGATCACACCATACCGAATGGTTCACTGGCGTTAATAATGATATAATTTATCTGTCCAGTAAAGTTGAAGACCACTATACCTATCTAATAATTGTTCATTAAAATATACACAAAATGTATGGATACCTTTCTCTTATTTTTTATTTTGCTTACTGGTTAGTAATTTGTTAATTTGATAAGGAATAATTAACTGGCACCCCATGTAGGTTTACTTGAACGCTCTCGTAATTTATTGGTCAAAGAATTGTTTTCAAAATTGAAACTGAAGGATCCACGCCAGATTAATGTAAAGGCTGTCGTGCTCATGTGACCCATTTTTAACAAAACCACGTTACAAGATCCAAGTGTGGGGCACGTAGACCCTTTTTAACCTCTTCCATAGTATATACAAAATATTCATATATTTTCGTTAGTTCTGTAATACCTCTCTATAAAAATAAAATTTTATAGAAAACGCAAAAAACTATGTGTATATTAGGGGTTCACTACTGAAGACATGCATGTTAATAAATCAAATTTAATTTGATTGTAGTTCACATAGGAGATACTCGAACACCACAAGTTTTCACACGAACCATCCTATATAGTAATTGCTAAAATGTCCCCATTTTCAAAGTGTGGGCTGTTTTATAGTTTTTGGAAAAAAAATTTATTGATTTTTTTGTATATTTAACTTTCTTATTTCAGTACTGAAGTAGTGTCAAAAATATTTGTGATTTTGTAGGTTTTTAGATGTATATTTTAATATCGCATATTTAATTGATCAGTATACAGTGTGTTAATTCCTTAATATGAGTAATTAAAAAAGATTTTTATCTCGATCTAGTACTGGAAAAATTATATTGAACAAAATTCAATAAACACTTTTTTAAAATGAGGAATTGAGAAAAATTAATGACTCAAAAGAAATGTAAAAAAACACGTTTCGTTTTTTTTTTCAAAGATAAACTCAATATACTCTACCTTTAAATACTAGGTTAAAGTAACGTTAAAAAAGATGCATTTTAAAAAAAATTATTTAATGTAAAATATAAATTAAAGTTTACCTCACACATAGCGGAACCCACAGTAGTTACTGTATATGTTATTAATGCCTGAACTGATTGTGTTCTCAGTTCTGCATTTAGCAAAGAAGTGAATGTTTGTTAACTTAATTTTTTATGGGATTTTGCATTTTTTAGACGCACTTTAAGATTGTAATATCCTATATTTAACTGAACACTATACAGTGCATTGTTTTCTATCAGGAACTGAAACATTTTTATTCTGGGTACGGTCCTGATATTTTATTTAATTAGATGTGCTCTAACAAAGCACTTCCGTAGTAAGTTAAGGTGGGAATATCCAGGCTTGTAACTTGTAATTCAGTGTTCGGTGGGGTACGTAGCCCGGAGAGTAGCTGTTAGTTGCAGTCTTGTTACGTTCCTTATAGTAAAATAAGGATTTTTTGGAGGAGTTTGCGACTAAAAAATATTATGTTTTAACAACTTATTGCTAGTTCAGGTTAATTGTTAATTCTTTGCGTTTTTAAGTAACCATCATTTCGATTACACTACTTAATCCTTCTTTGTGTGTGCCATATAACTTTTCTGATCTCAGCCGGAGTGATTTCAAAACATGCTACGAGGCATGTTCTTGTCGACTATATTTTTTAAACGACGTCGACGCCCTAAATAAAAATCAAGTGGGGTCCGAAAACTTCACGGAAACTCCTGCACTGGGCATCTATCCATCTGCCTGGAAAATGAACTTATATGTATTTTTATATACAATCTGAATTCTGAACGAAAATGTGAAATACATTTTTTTCATTTGAAAAACCGTTTTATAGATACAAATTATTTTTAGTTGAACATTTTTTTGACCGCCTCTGTCTCAAATACCTTTAAAGACGCTACGACGATGTAATCTTGCACGTATATGTTTTTAAAGTACCGATAAATTTTCAGAAGATCCGCCCTTATGTCGACCCCAATAAATGCGATGGCGAACCTCAAGTTTTACTATTTAAATAAGTTCGAACTGGGCGAAGTGATCAACCACAAAAAAACTGCTGCTTTATTAATTAAGTTGTAATTGTTATTAGATGACATCAATTGGGTCTTGGTTCAAACTCCTAAAAAGTTCTCGTTACGCCAGAACTGTTCAATTGATAGGTCCGATCCACTTTATGTACTACTTAAATTTTTATTTTATGAAATTAACATCCTGTATACAATTACATTTGGTGTAGCTAACCTTTTACATCGGCTGTAGTGCCGTATCATAAAACTTCGTATACACATTGTCATGTATCATAGCTTTTGCTAACTGTTTTTTGGAATTTATTTTACGGTGAATTATTACTTCTGTACTGAAAAATAAAAATGAAAAATAAATGTACGTATTTCAGTTTGAACAAACGATTGCCAAAAAGTTTCAGACTTGTGTGGATGTGGAGGCTAAGCAAATGGGCAATAACCCTGAATTTTATGATAAAGTAAACGAAAAAGCGTGTCTCTCTAACTTAGAATTTATTATTATTGTTCATACCTTCTGATAAAAGGAAGGGCGAGTTTTTGAGGCCTATAAAATGAGTTTTTATAAAACACTGTTTAAATAAAAGTTATTGATGCAATGAATGTATTGACAATAGTAAACGAATTGGAAAACATATTTTTGAGGACAGTATAATTTGCATGTAACAATTTTAAAATAAATAAGAGATTTAGTTGCCATAACATTTATGATGGTGTTGATAAACTAAGAACTATGGAAGCCAATACTATTTTTTCTTGTGCAATTTCTGCCAGATTTGTGTGTATAGGTATTTAAATGTTAATGTCTTAATTAATTCATTTATTGATTAATAAATTTGCGTGAGTACGACACAGTTTTAATAAATATAGAAATATTTATTAAATTATTGATTTGGCGAAATTCATGTATAATCTTAAATAGGTATTCAAGGAGGTATTCAGATCTATAATGAGTAGTTTTAACTCTCTATTAATTCAAAAATTACATGTAAACAAAAATTTACAAGCCCGTAAGATTATCACATTTTTTTAATAATAAGTAATCATTTACTATAGATATGTTAAAGCGCATTTCAAAGTAGACTGATTTACCTAAAAAATAATCTCTTGAATTTTTTATAATTGTTACCGTTTTTTCTAATAATGAAACGCAGAACTACAATCCACACAGTTCAGCCAGTGAAAAATTCTGCTAGACACAATTTTTTGTAAATTTATCCCGTACCTCCGACCTTTTCTAATTATTTTACCACAAAGTGTGCTAGTACCACTGTTTAAGATGTACTTTGCAATATGTATTTTTTGTATTTATTACTTCGCGCAATTTTTTTTTTTTTTCAAAAAAACGGGATGCCACACCTCTTTATAATTTATTTTAACTTTTTCATCTCGTTTCAGTAAAAGCTTGTGTTTAAACTTCATACAGATTCTCTCATTTTGATCGTGTCATTTGGAGCAGTTATTTCTTAGCTCATTAAGTTATTAAATAAGTAAATAAAAGTACAAATTGATATTATATTAATAGTAATTTTCATTTTGATAAATACTATGAAAAAAGTTGTAAAACACAAGTGTTCATGCGTAAACATAAAATATAGTTTTAATATTCACGTTAATGTGAATGTTTCTTAAGGTCTAAAAGAAATAAATTCATTGATACTATGTCTCAGTGTTAGGTAATAAATTGAATTGTATTTTTCTTTAAATATTTTGTGCTTTCAATATTGTTTATTTTAACGAGCAACGTATTAAAAACCCATTTGTTAGCATAGCAGGGGCTCTCATATACACTATATATATGGATTGGATAATTGCAAACAAAATTATGCATATTATGCTTCCTGTTTTAGTATTAGGCAAAATTTTCTTAAAAGATGCCGAAAGTGTATCAAGTTAAATGAATAAATTGTAGTAATTATTTCATAAATTATTTTGTTGTATGATTTCACATTTTCATTGACATCGCTTTTGTTTAATTAATTGCTTAATCTGATGTATTAATAAATACTTCCTTTTCTAAGTCATTGCATTTTAATCATTATTCTAAATTATTTAGCCTTATACGTACTAGATTAAAATTAAAATTTAACATATATACATTGTACCGCAAGAAATTAATATGCGTATTTTTCGAAAACGGCGCATTTTACAGATATAAAACAAGTGCACCTTCTTTACGTAGAATTGAATACTGCGTTGAAATCGAAATATACTACTTTCTGGTCTGGTCGATAGCTGAGTGGGTTAAGGCGCGAGGTGGCAATCGCGATTAATTACATGGACATCGCACCACCGGGTTCGAATCCTGGCTCCGACACTGCCACTGTCGGAGGAAATGGTTGTATGTCCGCGTTTTTTTCAATGTGTAACCCCCTTCCGCACAAGCCTCTGGCTTCTGGAATTAGGGGTTGTCTAATTTCTGTGGTGTTTATTTATTTATTTATTAGATAGTTTAATGTCTAACTTCTGTGGTGTTATTTATTAATATTAGAAAGTTTATCCTCAAAAAAATAATGACCAAAACAAAACACAAATCAGACGTTCCCAACGCCCTCTACGTTATTCATTTAAATTATTAACACGACTGATCTTCATCATTCCAGAAAACCCCTATATACCGAATTTAGAGAGATAATAAAATAATATTTGCCTTTTTAAGGAAGCAAAATGGTACTAAGGTATACTTATCTAAAACAACTTATTGTTCTCAAGAAATCTGTTGAGTTACGGCCCTTAATGGACACGCTGTATATATAAAATTATAGAAGGTCCAATATGCTACCTTATGAAATACCAAGTTTCCTGCTTTTATATCTGAGTTTACCTCCTTTGAAAATAATTTTTACAAATTGTTTGTTTATTCTTTTTGTTTGAGTTTAAGAGTAATTGCTCATACTCTATACTTCTCCATCTTATATCACAGAATATCGTGATTTATTGATAGGTCAACAAATATAACCAGTAAGATTTCACTGTTTTCTAAAGCCGTTAGAAATTCTTTTAAATATTCAAACTTTGCAGCTTCAACATTTCCACCTTCCTGATTCTCACTAAGTAAACAAGTTTTATTGAAGAAAAAACAACAAATTATTGTAGATAAATTTTGAAAACTTGAGAGGTAAACTTATCACTAGGAGCAATGCGACAAAAGCGTTATTTTCAAATACAGAAAAACTCCTCGTCAAATTCGACACTTGGAATACATTTCATGAATGTATAACAAAAGACAAATTTTCGTTTTGTTTGTGAAAAGCAAATAATTAAAAATTGATACTATTTGGGCACCATCTATAATTGATCATTTGTTGAGTTGTCTCTTTTTCTCGTAAAACCAATCTCCTATAGACGAGACTGAAATTATTGGTAAGGGAAATAAAAAAATGTATAAAATGAATGATAAAATATATTACATAAATAAATAAATTTTATAATGTGAAGTTGTTTGACATATAAATTTAGGTGAAATTATGTTTATAAAACTGTATTAGCGAACAAAGAATAATTAATACAAAAAAATTTGTAATAATATTATACCAATCTCCTAGATTTCCAGACTAAGTGTGGTTGAAGGTGGAAAGCTCTAGTCTGCAATTTCAAGCCCCAATTGTCTCTTAGAACATCCAATCTAAATATATTTGCCAATTTATTCTTGCAAGACTATGTTTTTCAAAGGAAGTTTATGCGTGAAGATATGATACAAAACCGAATGCTTAAATACCTTAACAAAAGCAGAGAAATATTATCCAACAATGCGACTTGGAAAAAGTAATAATCGCAAACGTAAATGCGTAAATTACGTAAAATTAAACGTAAATGCCAACAGACTGCTAAATAAGTCTGCTTAATACATAAAATAGACTGAATATAGATTTAAATCTATAGGATTAATATAAATTTAACGTAGACTAAATATAGCAGCAGAATTAATATAAATTTAAAAGTAGAATAAATGTAGAATTAAATTTAATGCAGTATTAAATTTGAATTTAATGTAGAAGTAAATTTTATGTAGAATTAAGTTATTGTAGAAGCTGTTTTAATATAAATTTTAGAAGCTGATTCTCAAACTATAAATTGCCAAAAATGAAAAAGAAACGAATATTTTATTACCATGTGGTAGCATGTAATATTTTAATTACTTATTGAATTAAAAAATTAATTTAATAAATTGAAATTGTAATAAGGACAAAATTGAAAATATTGAATTTTAAATTACTAATAAATAAAATTTACCTGGTTGTGTTAATTAAACGCACGAAATGTGGATTTTATTGTAATATAAATTACTGGAAATCTCACAGAACATTTGAAAGTCTAAATTAGATCAAAATTGACAGGCAAATGATCTCTTGTTGATTTTAACTAATAAGGTAAACTTTTTTATATCACAATCTGAAATACGGTACTAATATACAAACTTGAAAAATCTACTTTTACTAATTAAATGGAAAGCTGTAAAATGTAGAAAATGGTACAAGTGTTGCCATCTGTTGATGGGCGATTTAAGCGCACAACCTCGTTTCTTAGGTAGATTTCCTTATCCAAGCAAATTACAGAATTGATAAAGGGAATCTATAATTTCTACATAAGTGATTAAATAGCATTTATTGCAAATATAACCTACAAACGAACTGCCGTAATAAATAGTAAATTTTTTACAACTGTTTTGTGAAAATTTAGTAAATATATTACATAATATAGGATGATACACTATATAACAGGAGAATGAGCATATTTCACAGGTAAGAAAAATAACCACATGTACATAGTAACAAAGTATAAAAATAAAATATAAATGAATGTAAACGTTTTGTAGACTTGTAGACAATTGGTTTCTAAAGTGCTGCAACAGAGATACATAATTTAGTGTTAAAAACATGACTGAGTTCCTAAGATACAAAAATAGGTACATAAAGCAACGTGAAATAATTGAGCAATTATACAAAGAAAATTCTGATAGTTGAAACAGTCCACTTACAAAAACTGTCTCAAAATGCTATACAAATCGTGCTAAATATTAGTAAAATACCAGTTATTATATAAAATTGTTAAAAGGGCGTAGGCCATGTAACACCCACCGAATTTGGGAACCACCCACAGAGCAATGGTATGGTTGAACGATTTCATAGAACCTTAAAAACTGTATTATTCCGTTTATTGGTACGATTAATTGCCAATAATTGTATTAAGTTTATGAGCCATTCCTAAGGGTGATTTACTTTGCTCATCTGCCGAGCTTGTTTACGGCCAAGCCTTACGTCTCCCAGGTGAATATTTTATTAAATCACATTCTGATACTCACATACCATTGTTTATTAATAAATTACAAAATTATCTGGACAACTTACAATTTACAAATCCTAAGCGAAACCTTCTTCAAGACATTTATTAGTCCTGACATTAAAATTTGTAAATTCATTTTCATACGAAAACACAGGCTTAACCCAACTTTCTTCCCTTGGTACGAAGGATCTTCTCAAGTGGATTCTCGTGCAAATAAACTTATTACTGTCCTTAAACATGGGAAAAACCTCACTGTCAGTATTCGAGTTAAACCAGCCTAGATGTTAAATAATGTTATAGACCTGCCTGTCAAATCGAATGTAAAAAAAGTTCGTTTCGGTATTGATGCTTTGGTGGTTTTATTTTTAGTTTTGTAGAGGGAGTAATATGCGGCGTATTCACTTACATAGGCCACTTCAGCCATCTTTGTTTTTATATAATTTTAAGCATCATGGTGATGAAAAAACAGACATTATTAATTAACATACAATTATCAACAAAATATTATCAATGAACAACCATAATTTTAATTTCAATTTTGATGGTACATATTCAATAAAACTAATATCCTAAAAATTCTATTTATTTTATGGATATAATTTCCCGTACAATGTTTGAAAAAAATTTGAAAATTTGAATAATGAAATTCCAAGGCGATCAAAGTTTTGACAGTTTTATTTATTAGTTTTTAAACGTACGCTGTAAAAGAAATAACAATTTGTACACAATTTCTGATTGGTCGAGTGACAAATTTATTACCAGGAGAAATATCTACAGAAAATGGGAAGAGAAAATAAGAAAATCTTAACCCGATCAAAGCTTTCTCAATTTTTCTTGTTAGTTTTGAAATGTACCCCGCAAAAGTAATTATGCCAATAATACATGATTTCAGTACAGATTTATATAATCAATTTTATATAAATTGGACGATGTACAGGAAGTTTAAATGCATTTCCATTATCCGATTAAATCTGCAGAATAAACACAAAAGGCAATGAATTAATTTCAAATCAACCTTATGTAAACCCCACTTCAGAAATGAATTATGAAACACCGATTTCCGTCATTGATAATATTATTCAATAAAACCTAGTTTTCACTCGCGTACATTAAAATAATAATTGTACCTTGCTAATTTAATAATTACGAAGGTATTTTAATAATTTGGCTTGCGCACGTTCCGTCCTGATTGGAGATCTCGCTAATCTGTTGTGGGCCGAGTACAGCGTCTGGACGCCTTTCAGTAAGTCAGCGTCGCCGCTGCGTGCCGGTACGACGCTCAAAGGGACGCGCTATCCTCCGTCTCGTATTGTAACCACGGTCGGAGTATTTTAGCCCCGCTCTAAAAGTAAACGCAACTCACTTATACCTACGTGAGAAGTTTGTAAATTGATGGTTGAAGTTTTGGAGAATGTAGTTTGGTGATTAAAAATTTATGACCTATGTGTGGAATTAATATAAACCAGGACTCAATAAGAATAAAGTTTAGAGTCGTTCATTTGTTCTAAACTAAAATATTCGAAATGTTGTTGCGCAGAGAATAGTAATTTATTTTATTTGTGCTGGTAATACAAATAATGACACAAGCCGCAACTTAACTGGTAGTTTAATTGAAAATATTTCATATTTTTTATTCTATAAGTCGGATATTTTTAAAAACATTCGCGCATGCATTTTTTAAACAAATGTTTTATATGTATCGTATAACTTTCATTGATATATTTTTATTTCTCATATATAGAAAATAAAAGAGGGATTTCCACCGCCAATTTGATTTCATTATTCATTAAAAGAAGATGTTTATTTCATCAGGTAAAAGTCGCGGCACAATCTGTTTGGACCTAGATATTTTAGGTGCCGAGCTGAATTTTTCAGAATATGTAGCCTATGATACGTACAATAACATACTGAAAGTCCCGGAGGATCCGAATTGAGCGTTAGCCGCCATGTTGAAAAAATGGCACGCGCGCGTAGACGAAGAAAACATTTTTCCTTGCATTATTTATTAGTCGATTTTAATATTCTAAACAGATAATTATAGTCAAAGAATGTGGCTATTTTACGTATATTTTACACATTTTACTAAACTTTGTCCGTGTGGTAAAAAACTGACAAACTGAAAATTACAATTTTCGAAAATTTTATTTGTATGATTAAAAAGAAAACTGTAGGATTTATGAAAATATGTTTCAAATAAAAGTTGTAGGCCATGAATAAACAAACAGAACGTTTTTTAAATCTCTTTTATAACTTTAAATATAACGGAGATAGAACATTTTAATTATTATAAAACCGTATATACAGGCTGTCCATTTTATCAGGGCACTCGAGAATATCTCGCTTAATATCGGTCGTACAAAAGAAATTATTTTTACGAAAATTTGGCCGATTTATATAACCTACAAAACGGTTTAAAGACATTTGAAATCCATGGCTTACTTTAAGAGTTATGGCGGAAAATATCGAAAATGCGGAAAATGTCTAGGCCAAATATCTTCGTTATTTGAACAGATACGAGAAAAATTCTAAGGCGAAAACTGCAAAACAGGGTGTTTCAACGAGGTTTTATCTAATTTTTTTCAAAACCGCTGTATTTTGAGATTTACTCTTCAGGCTGTTAAAAAAATTATTTTCGAACGGGCGGGAAATGGCGCCATTAAATAGAGTATTTCCCTCCATTTTCAACGATATATCACATGCCATATTTATTCATTGGTACTACGTTAGTAATTATAAAAACATTTTTTTAAAACCAATAATTTTTTTTTACGTCTTGCCGTGGAGAAGTATGATTAAATAAAGCGATAAAATAATTCAATAAGTTGTTCAAATCTTTGCTATAATAAAACATTAACACAATTAAGAAGAATAAAGTAAATTCAGGTAACAAACACTAAATAATAATGAAGAAAGCAACATGGAGCAATTATGGAAAGAGTATTCGCAGTTATGCCAATGTATAGAGGTCCTCCATAAAAGCGTCACTCCTTGCTCAGAAAGTTAAAATGTCTTTACCAATTAATTTAAGTATAATATCCATTTGTTTGTATTTCATGATTTCACTATTATTTCAATTATTTTAAAATAGTTCGCTATGAACAAACTTGACAATTTAATTTTTTGACAGATCATCTTAGTTAATACTTAAACTCTCACTCAATCACACTCGTTTAAGAATTTAGAATTTTCAAAAATGATTTTCTCACATTGATCGTTATAATATATTCGTTATATATTGCCAATGCAATTTTAACTCTGGATTAGCTCAAGTAGAATATAGACACAGGTTTCCACAAGCACTACAGCCGAATAAAACTCTGTTCAGAAAATTTGCTACGAAACTGAAAAATAATGGTTCATTTTTAAAGAAGAAGACAAGGTTGAACAGTGTTACTGCTAATGTAAATAAGGTAAAGCGAGTTATTAATTATGTAAGAAATAAAAATACAGACAATTTGGAAACATCATTAAGAGAAATTCAAATTGCTTGTCATATAAATAAAACAAGTGCTAGAAAAATTTTAAAGAAAAATGGTCACCGGTGTTATAAAACCAAAAAAGTTCACAATTTACAAACGGAGGACAAACCAAGGAGGACGACTTTTTGTAGGTGGCTGTTGGAAAAGAAGCGTGCCGATCTATTAATATGTAGTAAAATACTTTGGTCCGACGAGGCAAATTTTTCCGATAATGGATTTTTTAATCGCAATATTCATTACAAATGGACGTCTGAAAATACACAGTGGAATAGACCGACTGGGTTTCAAAATCGTTTTTCAATAAATGTGTGGATAGGTATTTTATAGGTCCTTATTTTTATAATGGTCACCTCAGTGGTCAAAGGTACCTAAACTTTTTTTAGAAATGAATTTAATGAATTCTTAGATGACCTACCTTTAGAGAATCGACACAACTTTCAATATTTTCAACAAGATGGAGCTCCTCCCCACAATTCCCAGATTTGCTTGGATTATTTAGACGAAATTTTGCCTCAACATTGGATAGGTACCAATGGATTTATTCGATGGCCCCCTCGTTCTCCAGATATAACCCCAATGGATTTTTTTCTATGGGGGTATATTAAAGATAAGGTGTCTTCGACGACATCGCAAAATATAGAGGACCTAAAAGCTCCAATTCAACAGCTATGTATTACAGTTACCCCCGAAATGCTGAGTAATGTTTTAAATGCAGTGCCTCGCCGCGCTCGATTCTTCATAAGAAATCGCGGTTGACACTTTGAACACTTGTTATGATATCTTAAAAATTATTTTGAGGATTAAATAAATATTAATGTTCTGTGTGCTATTTTTTTTTTATTATTAATTTGTTTTTGTTACCTGAACTTACTTTATTCTTCTTAATTGTGCTAATGTTTTATTATAGCAAACATTTGAACAACTTATTGAATTATTTTATCGTTTCATTTAATCATACTTCTCCACGGCGCTTGTTAAAAAAAAATTATTGGTTTAAAAAAAAAATGTTTTTATAAGTAGTAACGTAGTACCAATGAATAAATATGGCATGTGATATATCGCTGAAAAGGGAGGGAAATACTCTATTTAATGGCGCCATTTCCCGCCCGTTTAAAAATAATTTTTTTAACAGCCTGAAGAGTAAATCTCAAAATACAGCGGTTTTGAAAAAAATTAGATAAAACCTCGTTGAAACACTCTGTTTTGAACCTTTGAATTTTTCTCGTATCTTTTCAAATAACGGAGATATTTGGCCCAGACGTTTTCCGCATTTTCGATATTTTCCGCCATAACTCTTAAGTAGGCCATGGATTTCAAATGCCTTTAAACCATTTTGTAGGTTGTATAAATTGGCACAATTTTCGTAAAAATATTTTTTTTTGTGCGGTCGATATTAAGTGAGGTATTCTCGAGGGCCCTGATAAAATGGACAGCCTGTATGTTAGTAGCATTAGAATCAAAATTGAAAAGTTAAAATGTGCAATTTTAGTCACGACACAATTAACCCCAAACAAATATGATTGCCAAGCTCAGTTTTCAGAATTAGATAGTTTATAATAATAATGATAATAATAAATAATAACGATAATAATTGGGAGGTAAAGGGAAGAAATTAATAATTAATTTTCATCTTCAGTATCGCTATCGGTGATAATTATTAGAGTGTTTGAATTAACACAACATATGCCACGGCAATTACTGCACATATCAGAACACTTTGTGTAATTGCAAGGATACTTTTTATTGCAATTATTTTTACAGTTGCAATATAGAAGTGTTGACAAAGATGTTGGCACGGGTTTGGTTATATCGTTTTTAAATTCCCAGCCCCAGTCAGATGAAATAATTTCCTTATTAAGCCATGTTTGCACCTGAAAATATACCTTATAAACATGCTGTTCAATAGCTTGGGATGTAGGTGGAAAAACGCTATATCAAAGTTTTATTTAAATTTTGTCTATTTATATTATTTTAAATAAGAAAAATCTCTCGATGTCTATACCATCTATCTGACTTGCATTCATATATAAAAAGGAAAAACTTAATTCCTAATTTAACTAAATCCTACTTTATTGCGTTTTCGTTATTAAACAAAATTAATTGTTTGTTTAGATCAACATTTTTTTCTCAGACAATTTAATATTGTTTCTTGCCCTTCCTATAAGGGTACGACGTTGTGTCATAAACCACACAGAATTAAAAGAGTCTCTCGAATTGGTTTCAGTTTTTTCTGTATTAAGTTAATATCGAATACTTTGTCGAGTACTCTGCTGTTCCCAGGTTTCAACATGTACATATTTTTATGCAGAAATTGTTTACCTACAAGTAAAACTAATAAATCGGTGTCATCGCCAATAACAATAACACTGTTGTCTTTATTCTTGGACTGGAAAATTGCGGTATTTACAATTAAAATATATAGCTTGCTAAACAACAATTTCTTTTCCCTTTAAATACAGTTTCAATTGATCAATGAACAGTTTTTTTGTTATTATTATTATTATTTTTTTTTTGGAAGGATATTGGCTTTATACATAGTCCATTCAGCCACGAGATTTAGAGATATAGACCCTACCGAAATTAAGAGATAATAAGTAAGATAGCAACCAACAGTGAAACACAGGGAACACACGCTTCACGTCAAGGTGCCTTTCATGACGACTTTCGAGATAGACAAACCAGAAGGGCAACGGAAAGTATAGGTTAATTCACATAGGATAAAAACAAAGGAAACGACAGCTAACAGATTCTACATCTCTACTGTACACAACTTAATTTGTTATTATTATTTGGGAGAAAGTGCATGGGTCTACTTTGTAGTTACTTGAGTAGAAAATGAAAATTTGATATTTGGAGTGACATAGTTACTTCTCCGTAAATGTTCATGATCTTTTGTGGGTGGAGAATTGTAACCAGCAAATACACTGCATTAAAACCATAATATTTTATAATGTACTTAAGGTGAATTTCATACAGATAACCAAACACACATTCAGTCGGCCAAACCACTTTATGAAGAATATGACCTCCATCAATTACAAAAAAAGATTGAGCCGGTAGAGTTTCCTTACATTCAGCTTCCGCTTCTAATATTTCTGCCAGAGCAGTTTTATTTCCTTTCCTTAACCTCATTGAATCATCAAATACGGATACTGAAAAGGGTGCTAGCTCATATTTAAAATATGACTCGAGAAAAAATACAATTACCTTCCATAATTACGGGTAAAATGTGGAAATAAAATGGCTTGATTAACCTTAAACAGTAATAAACCTAAACCAAAACAATAATAAGAGTAAAACAATCCTTGTACGAAACAAAATACTAATAGAAAAAATCAAACAATTCGTAAAAGAATAACGAAATCAAAAAGAAAACATAAATTCGATATAAAAATAAAATAGAACAATGTCCTGAAAAAAACTATGAGAATAGTAAATATATTTAAAAAATTTATATATTCTAAACTCGATTTGAGAAATCCAACTTAGCAACATATTTATATTAATAAAAATATTTTCATAGGATGAGCGAGTATTTTTTTAAATCAAAAAATGCAAATCCTCATAAATTTCTACTATTAACTAATTGTTACACTACTAATAATCAATTTATTATAGTTTCTTAAATTCGTACCAAAGACACATTCTTTGGCTTTAATTTGTTTAAAATATTAAAATCCATTAATAGATAAGGCAAGAAAAAATTTTTTTCTGCGGCGGCGCGCGCATGCCATTTTTTCAATATGGTGACTAACGCTCAACTCGGATTCTTCGGGACTTTTAATATGTTATTATAGATATCAAAAACTACATATTCTGAAAAATTCAGCTCGGCACCTAAAACGTCTAGGTTAAGCCTATTTTTTACAGAATGTGCCGCCACTAATAATAGCTAGAAAAAATACTCTGATAGAAGGTAAATGTCTGTTGGACTACGTAATTTGTAACAATTACAAAGTAACGTTAACTCATCTTACCCTTAAACTAGGCTAAATAACTTACTTATTTGTTCAGTAATTAATAGTTAGTACGAGTACACGATTTAGATCTTATTCGGTAGTAGAGATTGATGTTCATCTGCGCTGATTTGAAAATATTTACGTATTCTATCTGTAATTTCGGACATGTTTAAACTATTCTTTTACTTTTAATTATTATTGTTATCATTTTAAGTACATTGATGTATTTTATTTTTTTAAATGAGCCTATTTTAAGAAATGGGAGATATTTGCGTTCTAATTTTTTTGACTCAGATGTCGTCGGAGTCTTAACATATCCCCTTTCATTCAGTTGTTTATGAAAATGAAAGAAAGTTGCTTGGTACGAACGTAAACAAACAATAATTTATGTATCTATGGATTTACCTTTTTATTTTTTTTGATATAAACACTAAAAATAAAAGTAAGTAACAGAAAGTAAACGTCAATTGATGAGTTTCCTACTAAATATTTCAGCATTAGCGTTTTGATGGTAATATGCAATTATTACACTTAACGCGCCAGGCTAGTAACTTGTAATTCAGCGCACGGCGGGGCACATGGCCGGGAGAGTAGCTGTTGGTTGCAGTCTGGTTACGTTCCTTATAGTAAAGTAAGGATTTTATAGAGGAGTTTGCGACTAAAAATATTATGTTTTAATGTACCGGTCTCTAACAGCCAACTAACAGAGTTTTTCTTGACCGATAGAATGTCTAAAGAACATTTTACCCGTTTTAAAATCTAAAAAAATCATTCACCACTTGCGTTTGTTACTGCCAGGGTTGCAAAAATTCTCAAGGAAATTTCAATATCTGGAAATGTTGATATTATTTCTTTCTTACGTCAAAAAATTAAAATATCAATTGGCGATTTTCTTGAGACTTACGATTGGATATTGTTCAAAAATTCCTTAAAATGAATGTATTCCTCGGGAAATTCCGGCTCAATATCCTGATGATAAACCTATTGCAAATTAACTGCTTTCTCTGTTATTTCCTCATTTGTCAAGGATGGTAGGTTACTCACGAAACCAAAA